>OY720429.1:16685932-17346324 GCA_963082735.1 Pocota personata | reverse complement strand
ATCATAAAAACGGCCTATGCTGATGTGCATAAATTTGGGCAAAATGGAGAGTTTGAAAAGGCCATTAAAGCCGTCAATCGAAGTGAGTACACTTGTCGCATATGGAAATTAATATCTTATTGTACATCCCCTCTGCTTACAGTCCTCGGAGTCACCCCGGATGACCAAACTGCATTGCATTGCAAAGTAATTTGTCTCATTCAAGTCTCTAAACTCGATGAGGCCTACAAGTTCATCGAAAAGAACAAGTTGAACACTTTAATCTTTGAGCGGGCGTACTGCGAGTATCGTCTAAATCAGCCGGACAGGGCTTTGAAGACCATCGATGGCAGTGGTATTACTCCTCTTCCACCAAATCTGAAGGAATTGCGCACTCAAGTGCTGTATAGGTTGGAGAGATTTGAAGAATGCTATGAGTCGTATAAGGAAATCATCAAGAACACCACGGATGACTATGAGGACGAGAGGAGGACTAATTTAAGCGCTGTTGCCGCCAATTTGGCGTTGGATGAGGTGATTTTGTTGGGTAGTTATTTAGAAGGAAATGTAAAGAAACGGTTTTTTAAGGCAAGAGAGCTTCCCAATCTACCGGACGATACGTACGAGATGTGCTTCAATGGGGCATGTGCCTTGGCCAATCGAGGCAAGTATGTTGAGGCAGAAAAGAAGCTCAGGGCTGCGGAAAAGCTATGCCGTGAAACTTTGGAGGAAGATGGAGCTTCTGAGGAGGAAATTCGTGAGGAGATCGATGTCATTCGGTAAGGAATGTAGATTTGTGGGGCTTGTTGGGTTCTATTGAAAAGAATTCGACTGTCGGTGGAAACTGGATGATTTCGTTCATAAGACGGGGAATATGTACTGATGGACAAATTTAGAGAAACGCAAAGAAAAAGTTAATTTAAGGCCAAAGTATTGGCGTACGGCTTTAAATTTGAACCACGTATGACTACCTGAAATGCATATATGATCAATCGAAACGCTTTTACCGTACTCATTAGGCTGAGTTACCTTCTATTTGTTTTCCTTGTTTCCTTGTTTTGATGGCAAGAATTGTTATTGAGGTATTCTTCCTTATTCTCTTGGTCGTGTCACACGAATGTGAGGTGACAGGTACAAACGTATATTTCCATTTGTTCACACTTTGAGCGACTATGCTTTTTTTTTGCCGAGAGCAGACTTTTACTCACTAAAAAACACCTCTCTATAAGATTAATACTACAACTAAGCCGACGCTTATCCAGCAGTTTTATTTTCGCTTACGAGACTCGTGATTTTTGGAAATAGTTGTTCATATGTAATTAAAAAGAATGTAGCGCTTTATGCATGTTAAATTCCAATGAAAATTCCTGCGGGTTTCACGACCGGCATATACTATGACGCGAGGTCAAAAGGTTTTGTCCTTTGCAGACGACGAATTATTCGCGTCCAGTAGTTGATTGACGGTACGGTTACAATGGCCGTGAACACGATCTTTGTGTTTAGGAGCAAAATTTGTTGTCTCTTCCATGACGCTATGAATTCCCAGGTCCCGATGAATACCTTTGTTGCGTACGTACCATGGTGCGCTAACGATTATTCTAAGAACTTTATTTTCAAAAGTTTGTAGGATGCTTCTATTGTTTTTCCTGGTACAACCCCATAGTTGTAGACCATACATCCACACTGCCTTAAGCAGTTTGTTATATAGGCTCAACTTCGAATGTTTTCGGAGTAGCCAGTACATTTGTCGGTATTTGTTTTCGAGCTCGTCGCGCTTCTTTTTAAGCTTAACATCTAGAGTCATTCCTAGATATTTTGCTTCGTTCGCGTACGGTATTTGAGCGGAGTTTAAATGTACGGGTAATCTATCCACTTTTTTGTAGGTAAAGTTGTCGTGAGTAAATTTGCTTTCGTTCAGCCAATACGCCAAGAATTCGTCCAAGCGTGGACTTTATTAATAGCATCTGGCAGCTTTTCAGTTGCTGCTTCAATTATCTCGGCCGTTATCAATATCGCCGTATCGTCCGCAAACGTGGCGACGACGCAGTTTCTTTCCTGCAAGATATCACGCGTGTAGAGTACATAAAGAAGCGGGCCAAGGACACTTCCTTGTGGGACTCCGGCCGCAATCTACTTGAAGTCAGAGTAATCTTAAACATGAAAAAGTCTTTCGGTGAGGTACGATCGTAAGATTAGAAAGAGTTGCCGTGGCAGTAGTAGTTGCAATTTATACTCCAAGCCTTCGTGCCTAACCTTATCGAAAGCTTGTGAGACGTCAAGAAATACACCACAACAAATCTTTTTTTCTTCCAGAGTTTTCTCAATCACTTCAGTTATTTTGTGGATTTGGTCGATTGTAGAATGTTTGATTCTAAATCCAAACTAATGGTCAGGAATGAGACGTCTTTCGTCGATTACGCGTTGTAGTCGTTTAGAAAGTAGTTTTTCGAATATTTTAGAGATAACTGGTAATAGGAAAACAGGCCGATATGATTTCTTCTCATTCAGAGACTTGCCTGGTTTCGCGACCATTATAATATCGGCGGGCGACTTTCCATTTTCTCAGAACGTAGAGCAATCTGAACGAAGCGTTAAGCAAATATAGCTGTTTGATAAAGTCTTTATTCGGTAATTCTTTGACCACCTGCGCCGTTATCAAGTCGTAACTCGGTGCTTTTTTCGTCTTTAGATTTTTAATCACTTCCTTCAGTTCAATCAATGCAACTTTTTTTACTTTAAAGTTGTCAGATGTCATGATTGTGGAGTCAGGCGTTAACAAAGGGCCGTCGAATGGCTTAAACGTTTTTTCTAAGTGCGAAGTTCTGCCTTTTCTTTGTCGCTCTTGGCCCAAGTTCTATCGTTTTTCCGAATTGGTGGCGCTTGCAGTTTAGGTTTCCGGTTGCCTTTTAGCGCTTTCCAAAGTGAATAATTTGATTCTCTTCCAGCGGAGAGATTTTCAAGGTAGGTCGCTATCTTATTGCTTTTAAATTCCCGAATACTGTCTCTAAGGCGATAGATAAGAGGTTTAAGGACCTTTTTATGCTGCAGTGCACGAGTAATTTGCCATTTCTTTCGTGCTTTTCTTTTCTCCCTCACCAGTTCAATGATTTCTCTGGGATATTATGCTAATAAATACAAAGTGAGGCTACAAAAGATTTGAATGTCGTTTGAAAGCTGATATTTTTACATATGAGAACAAACTTAAAAAAAAAAGTTAGGTGACAATATGTCACTTCGATTTCGGAAGTAAAGGTGATTCCTTATTACTTATTTACTTACTTAAGATGGCGCTGAAGTCTGGGTGGACCAGGGCTTTAAACAACAAGAGTCTTCAGCCAGCCCGATTTTGTGCCGCCTTTGATAATGTCCATGCTTCTGTGTCGTACAGCTGGACTGGAGTGATGAGGGTCTTATATAAAGTCACCTCAGGTGTCCGTGAGAGGATAATTTTTCTTCTAAATTGCCTTTTTAGCTCAAAGAAACAGCGGTTGACAAGAGTGATTCTTCGCTTGATATCTGCGCTGGTGTATTTTTCAGAATTTACAGTGGAGTCTAGGTAGACAAAGTGCTTAACTACCTGTCTATTGTGACGTTCTGTCCAAGTCGTCGATGTTGACTGTCCTTTTTTTGATTTGCAATACTGATGAATGCATTCTTCCAATTATGTCAATGCAGTCGGCATACATACCCCTGATGGTAGCTTGAGAATTTTATGCAATCCTATCAAGTATGATGTTAAAGAAATCACATGACAGCGCGTCATCTTGTCGTAGTGCTTTTCTCACATGAAAATCCCCGCTGATGCTGTTACCGACCTTAATGGAGAAGCGTGCATTCTCCATTGTCATCCTGCACAGGCGGATGAGTATAGTTCGTCTCTAAAGACACTATCATAGGCTACTTTAAAATCGATGAACAGGTGATGAGTATCGATTTGGAGTTCCTGGGTTCTTTCCAAGATCTGCCGCAATGTGAATATCTGATCGATGTTGGATTTTCCTGGTCTAAAACGTTGTGTATTCCTTTGGTAAATAATTAAGATAATGTCTGGTCTTAAGAAAGTTAAAATTGCTAGGACTGTCACTTTAATCGAAAGTGAGAATACGTACCAAGAAGTAACCTTAAGGCCCCGACCCATAGAATCCGTGGACGTCGTTCCGTTGAAGTTTGACGTTGAGGTTCACGTATTGCCGGAAAGAACAATGACAGATGACATTTTGTTATTGATGAAAGTGTTTTCTCTTCAAGCTATCCGATTGTCAACGGCGATGACAGTTTCTCTACATTCGCTCAATGCTTCCACCAATGAATGTGCTTAGTCTCAATTTGTGAATGTGCGAACTGCTAACGGATCAACGGACTAAAAAAGTAGAAAGTAAACTTACTTTATGCGTCAAAGTTCATATATCCGTTGGTTATAGGCCACCTTCCATAAAAATGCTTGTATTCTATCTAGCTGTCAGTTAAAAACGACACAGCAACGAATCGAAGAATTCTATGGGTCGGGACCTTTAGTCTTGGGTGTCACAAAATCCATTATTTTTCGCAAAGTAAAACGTTATCGGAAAACGAGACTATACAAAAGACGTCGTTGAAAAGGAAGCAAATGAGATATAAGACATGGAAAAGACAGATCTATAGTGAACTACACCCTGAGGAATAGATTTGCAATAGCAGTTGAGGTAAGAAATAGGCTTCAATAAGTGCGACAAGTGTTTAGGAGTTTAAAATAAAATTATACACCCCTGCTTACCACAGGTTATAAAGTAGCCCGTGTAGCTTTCGCTCTTAAATACCAAGATTGGTCTCAGGAGAACTGGAACCGACTGCTTTCTTAGTAGTGTTCAACCGAAACCGAATCCAAATTTCGGTTTTAACGCCTGTTTCGATTAAGACTGCAACCAAATTTACCAAACATTTTTCGGCGCAAAAATGCAAACGATACTCTACTCTGGAGACCTTTGTAACAACAGCACAACTGAAGACGCTCAACAAAAACCAAAATTCAAACAGAACAACAAACACGCTTGAGCGTATAACCAGAGTGACAACTATCAACGGGTTCTGAACTATGTGCTGTGCACCACTAAATGAGTGAGTTTTGTATTTTCTGTGATGGCCGGAAGTTCGGCAGCATTTTGGCCGAAACCAGACTTTCAGTTGGACATTATTCTTTAGTATTAAATCTAGATTCTGCCTTAAACCTGGCGATAGGAGAGGAAACATCTGGAGACGATTGGGCAGTGTAACATTATTTCCTGAAGACTTCCAAAGCCCTGTCAGTCTTCTGGCAATGCAAAGGTGTTTTCGGCAAGACATGGGGCTTGTCGCCCAGGAAAGTCCTTTGGATCTACACGGCAATGGTAACACCCTTCCTCTTATGTGCGTCAGTTGTTTGGTGGAATAAGCTTTCACGCAAATACGTTACTGCTGCTTTCTCCAAACTCCAAAGAACGGTCTGTCTTGGTTGCTTGGGAGCTTTTCCCAGTACGCCTGGCTAAGCTCTGGATGCTTTGTTGAACCTTGATATTTATATCATGAGGTATACATTCAGAATCATCTTCCCTTTAAAAAGAAGCGGTTTCTGGCACGACTCGCACTGGAGTTTTGATGATGCAATGAGACCCGAATTACAGTTGCGGTGCAAATTTGAAGTCGACATTCGAGTGCTGATGACCTAAGCTCTTCACCACCTCTGCACATTAAACATGGGGTTCTCTGCCTGATAGTACAATGGACCTGTCCGCCCGAAAAAAAAAAATCATTATTTCCAAGGTGGATGATCAGTCATGGTGAGAAGTGGTGTTTATTTCGGAGTACGCACCTAGCTTCACACCGAAGATGATCGTTCTTTAACAGCAGAGCGATACCTAAGAGACATTTTAGAATAAATTGTAGTGCCGTTCGGTCCATATATTGGCGATCATTTTCTTTTAATGTAACATAGCGCTTGTCATCTTACTGATACCGCAGCTACTTAGTACCTACGGAAGGTTTAAGTGAACACCGTGGACTATCTAATTTTCTCCCCTGACTTAAATTCCAAAAAATGTGTTTGAGATAAACTGGTAGACATATAAAATAAAGAAATTCAGCACCTTATACATTAGAAGAGCTTAGTGTTACTGGCAGAGTAGGACCCAATACCATTGGATTTTATTGATAGGTTTATCAGGAGTAAGTCAACAAAGCTGTAATCAGTTATGCCTTCTGATCAGAAAGTACCCGGAATTCTTTAATAAAACGAAATAGGTTCAATTATTCATCGATATTCATTTTATTCCCTTCAAAGTAATCTCCAT
Organism: Pocota personata; assembly: GCA_963082735.1. Lineage (NCBI taxonomy): Eukaryota > Metazoa > Arthropoda > Insecta > Diptera > Syrphidae > Pocota > Pocota personata. Next base: position 17,340,043 of record OY720429.1, on the reverse strand, counting down.
AGCATGCAATACACATATTCCAACACTTCCTCCAATCTTCAAAAGACTTTTCATAGGCCGATTTTGGAATCGCCGTCAGCTCCATCTGCGTTCATTCTCCTTTATTGCCTCAATCGTCTCAAAACGATTTCCGCGAAGTGGTAACTTTAGTTGTGGTAATAGGAAAACGTCACAGGGAGCCATGTCAGGTGAATACGGAGCTTGCGGAACGATATGAACGTTGTTTTTGATCAAATAGTCGCGTACAAGATGAGATGTGCGAGCCGGTGCGTTGTCGTGGTGAAGAAACCACAATTTTGGCCTCTTGCGCGACGAACATTTTCCCTCAAACGCTTTAATACGCTCACGTAATACTCCTTATTTACTTTTTTGGCCTCGCGGAAGAAATTCGGAGTGAACCACACCACGGCAATCACAGAAAACGGTCAACAAAGCCTTGATTTTGGATCGACTCTGTCGTGGTTTTTTGGGTTTGGCTCGTCTGAGAAGCGCCATTCCGATGATTGTTGGTTAGTTTCGATGTCATATTGATAGACCCATGTCTCGCCACCGGTAATGATGCCATCGATAACATTTTGGCCCAAAGAAAGCATTTCTTTAGCGACATCAATGCGATGCTGTGTCTGCAACAAATTCAGCAATTTCGCAGAACACAACAAACACTGACTTGTTTACAAAGCTATCACGCACAAACTCCCGACAAATGGCGCTCAAACAGATATTTGATGACAGATGTACCAACCTAAAAAAAAAGCTTTTGACAATATCTCAAGCGCGGTTTGTTTGAATGGGAAATTCCGGGTACTCTTTGATCAGAAGGTATTTTTCCAAATCTCAGTAACTAGTGATTTTTATGATTTTAATAAAAACTCTATTTTCTTAGTCGTGTCACCCGGCACACTAAAGTGATGCTACAAAAGGTCCATTCCCGTATTGAAAACTCTTACAATATCTTCCAAATGTTCACGTACTAGAACAGGATTAAAACAGTGTGAGGTGACCTCCTGTCACTTCGATTTCGGAAATTATAATGAATTATGCCCGATTCACAACGCAGCGTGAGAGCGAGATGAGTCTAGCGCGAGTTGTCAAAAAAAGTTTCGATCTATGCAAATGTATGAAACAATACACAATGATGCGAGACTCGTTCTATTGCATCGCATTCTTTTCGGAAAATTGAAAAACTCTCGCGACGAGATAGCCTGTCAGCAGGCTGATGCAACTTTGTTATGTAGCCAGAAAGAGAAAGGCGGTTTGTTGCCGTTGTTGCTTTTAGATAGATAATACAGGCTCGCTATCAAAAGTATCGCCTTCGTGAACTGGGAAACGATTTTATGAGGACAAGGATTTCTCGCCTCGCTCTCACGCTGCATTGTGAATCGGGCATTAGTCATACGTTTTATTTGAGTTCCACTATATTTGTCCAGAGTGTACATAAACAAGAAATTATGTGGGACCTCGTGACTTTTAAGGGCGGGAGTTCACATTTACAGAAGAAAAAAAAAAAAAAAACATTTTCGGGGTATTCGCAATTTCCATTAACTTCGGAGTAAATTAGGGAGGAGGACTGCGGAAATACATTTTGAAAAATTCGGATTCAATCTTGTAGAGAATTTCAAAACTTAAAATGTCCGTCGTAATAATTTTTTTTGTTCGACACACCGTTTTCCAGATATTCGCGCTCAAAAACGAATTCAACCATTAGCCTCGGGGGAAGGTCGGACATTTGTAAAAACTGCGTACTTACATTTTTGGAAAATTTTATAAGGTTCGGCATACATTTTGTAGAAACCTAAAATTTCCGTCGTGATCATTTTATTGGTACGACGCACCGTTTTCGTGATATTCGCACTCAAAAACAACTTCCAACATTAGCTTCGGGATATAGTTGGACATTTTGGAGGGTTGTGTACTTACAATTTTGGAAAAAATTAAAATAATAAGCATAATCTTGTAGAAAATTTCAAAACATAATATGCCTTTCAAAATATTCTTTTTTTTTTGTATGACGCACCGTTTTCGAGATACTCGCATTTAAAACGACTTCGAATGAATATTTCGATAGTTTCCTTCACTATTTTTATTGCTTTCCGTGTCGTTTTAGGGTCCAAATATCGTACTGCCTTCAAATGCAAGGCAAAACCAAGGAGGCAGGTGTGATATACGCCGACTGTTTGAAGAACAAGCCTAAGGATCCAGCATTGGTCGCTGTGGCAAGTAATAACTCGGTGGTCATCAACAAGGATCAAAATGTTTTTGACTCGAAGAAGAAAATTCGTTCAGCTATGGCTGATGCTTGTGAGCATAAGTTAACTTCCCGTCAAAAGAAGGCGATAGCTTTGAATAACTGCCTGTTGGCGCTGTTTACAAACGCCAATGATTGCCAGTCACTATGTAATAAGTTGGTACAGGCTTATGGCGGTGCAGAGTTCCAGGCTGTACTTATCAAATGCAGTCAGCTGGCCAAGGATAAGAAGTATAAGGAAGCAGTAGAAGTCTTGAACAAATATGCAGCTGAAAATGAGGAAAATTCATTCGCTACTAAGTTTGCCATCATCCAACTGTTATTGTTGCAGGTGGGTAGTGAAATTGCTTACACCGAGTTGTCTATTCATTTGAATACTTTCAGGGTAATCGCAAAGAAGCCATTGAGGTCCTCCTGTCACTTGGAGAGTCCAAGTATAAACCGGGTGTTGTATCGGCGCTAGTTACCCTCTACTTGGGCACTGACAACAAACAAGCCGCTTCGGCTCTTCTCAAGTCAGCAGTGGACTGGTACAAGAAGAACAACGTAAGTAGGGTTTATGACAATATTCACGTTCGTAGGCTACATTCGTAAATTTCAGGTCAGCAGCGCCGATTTATCAGACATGTGGCGTCAAGCTGCCGAATTCCATCTTCGTGGCGGTGCCACAGATACTGCTGCAAGTTCCCTTGAGGAACTCCTTAAGCTCAAACCCAACGACATGAAAGTTATCGCTCAGCTGGTCATCGCTTATGCCCAGATTAATCCGAAAAAGGCACTCGAAGTCAGCAAGAAATTGCCAGCACTTGAAACGTTGACCACCACTTCTGAAATTGACGCACTGGAGGCAGCCAATTGGGTCATGAGCACAAAGGCTGCCAAAAAGTCTGCCAACGCCAAGATCGAACAATCACCCAGCACTCCTGGGGATATACAGAAGAAAAAGAAAACTAACCGCAAGAGGAAGGGTAAGTTACCGAAGAACTACAATGCCGAAGTGCCACCAGATCCGGAGAGATGGCTGCCCAAGTACGAACGAACTGGTTTCCGCAAGAAGAGAGATCGTAGGGCGAAGGACATCATCAAGGGATCACAGGGAATGTCAACTGGAGCTGCAGATCAATAGTGAGTTGGATGATACACACGCCGTCAACAGGTTTTCCAAATTCTTTCTCCTTTTAGTGACATGTCAAAGGCTCAGAACCTTAGCAAGAGCTCTCCAGTTACTCCGGTATATCAGGAGGTCACACCTGGACCACGCCAGCAGCACCGCAAGGGTGGCCATAACAAGAAGAAGAAGGGCCGGCACTAAGCGCTGTGAAATGCAGAATCCCCTTTTGTATGGAAAAATAAAAGTTTCTTAGATAAATTGTCTTTTTTATTGAGCTAATTGCTCACTGTCAACCTTTTCCTCATCTTTATTGTCCCTAGCATCATATGAATGTCGTTTCAAGGTATCCAGCCACTCCATCATCGACTTTTCCTTGTGTTCAGTCTCGTAGATATTCGAGTAGATGTACTCTTCGACGAATTTCTCGATTTCTGGTTCCAACTCTTCCCAAGTGAGTGGTTGATGGATACCATCCTCACCGTATCGATCGTTGTAGCGATCATAGTGTACTTGATCGAGTACCAAGCCCAGCCCAGGTGCCATTGGCAAATCCAATTGTTCCTCTGTAAATGCTCGAGCGATTGTCGCCTCCGTCGTATTACCCCTGACCACGGCAATGGCCACACCGACCATTTTTCTGATCTGATGGAGCATGAAACTCTGACCCTTTACCTTGAGTGTGAGGAATTCAATGCTCTGCGGGCTGAGGAATGGGTCACCGGAAGTGAAAGACATTATGAAGCGTTTCGATGAGGGATCCAAGAAATTTCTACAAAGGGGAAGGAGTTTAGTATCCCAGAAGGTTTTTCTGCCGCCAGTTAACTTACTTTTTACTCGTAAAGTTGTGATAGTTCTTTGTGCCCTCATAGTGCTTCAGTGTTAGGTTGACCTTCTCCAGCACTTCCTTGGGTATACGATAAGTTTCCATATTCAACTCCTTGGAATGATCTTCAAAGGCTACCGATGGCAAAGTGTATGTGTAGGTCCTAGCATTACACTTATCCTTCGCATTGAACCCTTTCGTGACACGTTTCACGGCGAAAACACGAATCACCTCCGGGAGATCTGCGTTCAGGGCACTCACGTCGAGCTCCTCAGCTAAGGGATTCTTCATTAACTCATGTAAGATTGATTTAGGACAGACAATACTAACGCAACTTAATAGAGCACATCTGCCTGGCTGCCGATACTCCCTTATCTGTCCTTGCCGCCCGTTGAAACTGTGCATATTGTGCCTGATTGAAACCCTCCTCTGAGATCCATTTGTGTTTCAACATCGCTTTAAAGAGATCCTCTTCGATTGTACGCATTCCTGGATTACGCTGCATGCCATAGTAGTCCGCCCCAGAGTATCCCATAAGGATGGCACTTTTTTTCCTCTTAACTCGATCTGCCGGGTCAAAGTTAGCACGCCTCTCAGCAACTTCCTCTTCACTCAGTTTCGTCTCAACCCATTGGCGTTTCCGAAAACGCGACTTGTGGCTAACTTTTTGTTTGCCCTCCTCTTTGCGCTGCTTAATAGCATCGATTGCTTCGGACATTGCGGCGGAAAAACTGCTGGTGTATCGTGTTAGACGGTCTGCAAGAAAGAAGCGAGTCAAGGAGGGAAGGGTGGAATGAAAGTTCGATAAAATGTAAATTCACCTGCCTTAAACAGAGTAAAGAGTTTAGCACAATATAACATTACTTTTGATTTAATTCAGGATTTTCTGAAATTCGTCCTTTGGGGAGATTTTTCAGAAGGAAGCCAGATGAAGTAGAACTAGAAACGTAAACACACACGTGGGGTTGGGACGAAACTTCAAAAGAAAATGTCATGTGGGGTACTGCCAGGTAGTAATTTCGTGGATCAATGGAATGAAAATTTGAAGGTAAAAATGCAATTTGTCAGGGGCCGTATTGCGAAACTGGAAGCATGTTTAAGGTCCAAACAGAATACACAGCAGCGACTGTTTTTATTTGCTCAATAATCAGCAGAGAATAATTAATGAGCTATTCTTTACTAGTATTCTTGCATCAGCTGTCAAACCTGATTTTTCCAACAACGTACACACAAGCTAACAATTTTTCAAAAGTTTGTGCAATACGCTGACGATATTGACATGATAGGAGCTGCTAAAATGGGTTTAGCGTTGAACGAGGGCAAGACTAAAGAAATGCTGTCATGAAGGAGGGACACCCAACAATGACATACTGGACAGAAAGTCGCAGTTGACCTCCATAACTTTTTGGTAGTACGGGACTTTATGTAATTCGGATCCGCTATTACTGACAGAAAGTCGCAGTTGACCTCTATAACTTTTTGGTAGTAAGGGACTTTATGTACTTCGGATCCGCTATTACTTCTAACAACAACATAAGCGCAAAAATTAAACGATGAATAATTATTGCCAATCGCTGTTTCTTCGGGTTAAGAAAGAAATGTAGTAGAAGGCGCTGTCCCGAATAACTAAAGCGACTCTATATAGCACCTTAATCATCGCAGTCCTGGTGTATGGCCCCGAAACATTGACATTGAAGGCAGATGAATATATTCTTGGCCTTTTCGAGCGAAAAATTCTTCATAAAATATTTGATCCCGTTTGCTTTGACGGGCTCTGGAGGAGAAAACTCAACAATGGGACAAGTAGAGCGACATCAACGCTCCGGCCCGCAGAGTCTTTGAATCCAAATCGGAGCGATAACGCAGTAGAGGAAGGGCTCGCCTTAGGTGGCGCCTACAGGTAGAAGGCGACTTCAACCAACATGGAGTGCGCAACTGGAAGCAGTTAGCTGAGGACCGGCTTAACTGGAGAAGCTTATTGAATTTAATTGAATATATTTGTTTGATTTTGTCTCAGCAGAAAAAACTGAAAATTGAGTTTGGTGATATTTTGTGTATGTGGATTTCCAAATTCAATTTGAGGTTTAAGTGCTGAATGGAATTATTCCGATACGATCAATTTCGGTGATTCCGAAAAGTTGAAAATCTGACGACCAATGTATTTTATATGGCTTGCCAGAAAGCTGCACAACTTTTCCAGACAGGTTGGACGGCTTAACCTATAATATAATTTCTCTATTATTTAGTGGAATAATTTTGTTAAGTGTTCAGTGTTAACGGAAGAGTTTGTTGATAAAGTTAGATTGAATTTGGAAATCCACAATAAAGAGGTTGGGGTTATGTTTACACAAAACGAGTCGACCACCTTCTTTAGTGCATTGTTTTTGTTGCGTTGTAAACAAAATAAATATGCAAAAACATTTCCATAAAGGTCCATTTATAATTTTGTTTTCTTTCCAGCTATTTTGAGTTATGAAGGTAGAGTAGCGAAACGTCAAATAGTGGATTGGATCGAAAGAATTCTGTGTTTTTTTCGAAAACATTCTCGGGATGGTGCGAAAATTTCTAGTGCACACAAAATGAAAAACTCATAGTGAGTCCAATTTGCATTTTCCTTTAACAAGCGATTCCGTAATTATCTGTATTTTCTAGGGCGCCGAATATAGAGAACCGGCATCGAATATTTTTTTCTTACAAGAAGAAGACTTTGCATGAAGAATGGGGCGGGCAGTTCCATTTTCATTAATTTTTGGGAAATAAGAAAAATGACTTTAAAAATGACAGAAAAAGTATATATCACATCCAAAAATGTATATGTTTACAAATAGAATATGATAGAATTAATTAAATATTTATTTCAATAAGCAATACAAATTTATCACCTCTCATTAATAAAGCAATAAATGCAATTTAAAAAATATAGGCATCTCTGGAAATGCATTCACCTACCACAAAGCGCTGAACGACGAATTTAAAACTGTTGAAATAAGTTGCTCGCATTCTCACGGGTATATTCAAATTTGTGTACATCGTAAAATTCACAGCCGCGGAATTCGTCCCTTTTTTGGCGGAAATGGAGGTATTAGTTTTGTTATTGAACTGATCTGGTTCAACTTAATTTTTAATGTGCAATACAATAACAAGACAAAAACCAGAGTTCAAGTAATGTGAATCAAATGGATCAATAAGCTTTACTAATAGATGCAGTAAGTTTGCTGGCATTTGCTAATTGACTAAAGCATCTGAAGATGAAATAAAATTTTCTTTGAATTTCCCGTCAAGAAAGAAGAGTGCATGCGAAAAACTTCAATCTATGTTAGTAATACAAATAGATCGACGGATAGAACAAATACAAGTTTGAATTTCTATCGCACACAAATCAACGCACTGTTCACATTGTACACATATAAAAATTTCTTCAATGATTTATAAACTATGGTTGAATTCATCATTCACGGTCTCCCATCTCTGTAGTTTAAAATGGGAGCAAATTTGTACTCAGTTATAACGTTGTTCAATAATTTTGAAGAATCGATTGCTCGGTCGTGCTGTGCTTACAAGATGGTGGGCAAAATTTATGTGTTCGAAATGAACGAACTTGCTTTCGTTGTGCTGTGATTCTTTCCAGTTTGAATGAAATAGTTTTTATGAAATAGTTTGATATCCCGAAGATTTAGAGAATTCAAAGATTTCATTTAATGCGTTCATCTTTTCGAAACTCTACTGTATCTCAGTGAAACAGTGCGCTGGACGAAAAAAAAAACATGTTGCGCCGAATTGTTAGGTTTTGAACCGATAGATCGGTTGGGTCTACCTTGGGGAGCATTACAAAAAAAACACATCGTACGTTCGGAACTTACACCAGTCTTAGTGTCCTTTGCTGTCTAAGAAGCGTTTTTCTCTAAATGCGCAAAACTATCATATCAAAGTACACATTTTTTTTTTGACTTAGACTTAGTTCGGTCTTAGTCGAGATTTTCATAACTTTCAACTGTCTGAAATATTCAAATAATTTATTTAATTTATAACAAAAATAGAACTAGGCTTAGCCTGATGAGAATTTACTTTCGAAAGTAATAGTTTTAACTCAAACTTAGTTGATACTATCAATCTCGCCCTTAGGCCAAAAGAAGCCCATCGTGATACCTAAAACAAAAATAAAGAAAAAAACACTTTACATTAACTGCTTTCTAAATAAATGAACGAAATAGGTAGCTGAAGTGATTCAGAAAATAACTATCCTAGTCGAATTCACTCGATGGTGTCCAACACTAGCTGTCATTTTCCATCCGTTTGGCCAGTGTGCTACCATTTTAGTTTTGTGTGATTAGTGCTTTTTCAGTGGATTCCGAGTTGCAATCTGGAATCGGAAACTCGTCTGAAAACTTTCTGAAGTGCCAGTGGAATGATTTCAGAAGAGTTTTTGCTTCGGAAGAGAAAAGGAAGACTTCTCTTTGCCGAATGGAAAATGACATATATATTATTGTACTAGACTTTATTAACGAGTTCTTTTTCTTGTCAATTTGTACCTGGCATTGCTACAAAACACCTTCTACAACATTTTGGAGATTTTCATTTTCAGCCCGTCAAACGTCAGCTGTCACCCGTCAAAATAATTTTGTAACCGAGGAGGGAAATCAACGAATATTCAATAAAAAAATGTTATCCTTCCTCCGTGCGACTCGCAATATACTCGCGAATACTCACCTTCAAGCTCGTAATGTCTCCACCACATCATCATCACTCCTGAAAGAAAGTAAGTCAACAATCCGCAGCACCATCCCAACTCTAACCTATTTCTCCATCGCGTAGTTCAATCAAAGCAAGAGAACGATGTTCTCGTCCTTCAAGGCGTTGAAATTGCCTCACCAAGGTCCGACAAAATGCTTAGCTCGGCATGTCAACCCAAGTTCTGTCCCGAGTGCACTTTGGGATTGAACATTAAGCACACCGATGTACTCATCCTCAGCCAGTACGTCCGCACAGATGGTTGTATGCTTCCGCGTCGAATCACCGGCCTATGCCGTCGTCAACAAAAAAGAATCGGAATCCTCGTGACAATGGCACAGAAAGCTGGTCTAATGCCCAACCTCACACCAGCATGGAGCAAGAAAGATCCAAAGAAACGAGCCGGCTGGAAAAAATTCAACAAATATTTCTTCGAGGCTACGATTAAGGTTTAAGTGTTAATAGGACTACACTCTAATGTTTTATTGTTTAGTTAAAAATTGATAAATAAACTACAAACAAAATTAAATTCAATTCTCCTCCATTAGTAGTTTGTACGTATCGAGCTCAAACTCGTCTTTGAGATCCAAGTCTTCGTCGTAGTCTAGGAAATCTTCGTCGCCGAGGATTTCTTCATTAACTGAGTACTCCTCTTCATTTTCATCACGGAAATGGTTCATTATGTGAGCTGAAAAGAAGGCGCAGATGATTTATTTGAATGAGGACCAGCTCAGTGGGACTCAGAACTCACCTCCAAGTGACTGTCGATACACAAACGATTCATCACAGAAATTGCACTTGAAACGCTTCTCACCAGTATGGATCGCCTCGTGCATTAGTAAAGTCTTTCTTAGGGTGAATGATTTATCACAGAAATTGCATTTGTGTTGCTTGGAACCTAAAAGAAGGGCAAATGTTGGTAGAACTCAGTCACAAATCTAGAAATCCATTGCGTACTTTTATGAATCTTCAAATGCACATTCAAGTTGGACATTTGTGCAAACGTTTTATTGCAATAGATGCAATTGTAGGGCCTTTTCTTCAAGTGCACTGCATCCACGTGAATATTCATGTGGGTTTCCTTTTTAAAGCCGGCGCCGCATTGTGGGCAAAGGAACTTACGCTCGCCGTTGTCATGAGATTTTTTGTGTCGGATGAGATCCATTACGCTGGTGAATTCGCGATCGCATTGCGAACACTGATAGTCACCGTTTCGAATACTGTCTGAATTGTCGAAATGCGCCGAGTGTATGTGGTTTCCTAATTGGAAGGCCTGTCGGAAAGCTTTTGAGCAGAATTCACATTGGAATGGCTTTTCGCCGGTGTGGTTCATCGTGTGGAGATCCAAGTGGGCCTTTTGATTGAAACATTCACCGCATATTTCACACTGGTATTGTTTGGTATCGGCATGTAGGCGCAAGTGCATACGAAGGCCGGAACGATGTGTAAAGCCTGGAATGTTGAAAGGCGACATTGAGTTTTAATGGGCTTGCTACTTTGAACGAAGCGACTACTACTAACCTTTTCCGCAGATTTCGCATTTAAATGGATGAGGATCCTTGTGGATAAACAAGTGCTCTTGGAGGCTAGCTTTTTGCCGGAACTCTGAAAATATAGAAAGTTAAAAATGCGTTGAAGGGTATCTTTAATGGAATAGAAGCTCAAAATGAGACTATAGCCTGTCGAAAAGAAACCTTGGTAGATAAAAACAAAACACACTGAAGAATAGGCTAGAGATCTAACACAAACAGCGTTTGGATTCAATTTGCCGACGAGTGACGAAGCAACAACTCCCTGGTGAAGAGACTGATATAAACTGCTAACGTCCGTACAGGTGGATAACTAATTAAATGCTTTCAAACAGACATAACTGCTATCTAGAAAGTGCGATGGGATGAGATCATGTATTACACCAACAGCAGGAATTTATAGATGTGACGATGACATATGGACACCGTGGCTCAGTGGTTTAAACACTAATCTATGACTGTTCCGTTCAAATGTTAAACCCGTGCTCTTGTATGGGTGCAGCACTTGGAAGGTGACCGCTAATATCACAAAAAAACTACAAACGTTCGTTAATAGGTGCATACGGATCATCTTAAGGGTTTTCTGGCCTAACCGTATCTCTAACGAACATTTTTAAAAGAGAACGGATCAGGAACCAATAGGCACAACCATCCAACGACGGGAGTGGCAGTAGATTGATCATACATTTCGAAAGGGCGACAGTTTCATAGCAATTGGGGAAGAGTTGGAGATAGCTGAAGCTCATTGCCAGAAACCGTACACGATCGCGGGCAGGTGTAGTATAGGCCCTAGGATTCACAAGGGGAAACAGGACATAAGTAAAGTACATGCCTTCCACATCAATATCGGCCAATCGTTGTCAAAAATAATTTATCACGTCCCGATACCTTTCACCATTGGCTGTTACGAGGGTGGGTCAAAAAATCCCTAAAAATTAACACAAATTGTGTCGTCACCTTAAATTTAATTTTTTTTTGTCAAGAATCATCTTTCAAAAGAACGCACCCAAATTTTCAGACAGATCTGTCAAATAGTTTTGTTGTTGCAGCCATTTTATATAGACGCCTACTAGCATTTTCGTTAAAATGGGAAAAAGTGCATTTCGAGTGCTCATTAAACACTATTTTTGCGAGAAAAAACTATCACGCAAACCAAACAAAAGCTTGACAAATATTATGAGGACTCTTCACCATCGATTGGAACCATTCACCACTGGTTTACTCAATTTCGGTGCGGTCGTTCAAGCACAAGTGACGCCGAATGTTCTGGTCGCCCAATTGAGGTCACCACACCAGAAATGGTCGACAAAATCCAAGGTTTGATAATGGACGAGTGAAAGTGCGCGAGCTTGAAGAGGCCACAGGCTTATCACATGGCTCAGTGATTTCGATTTTACATAAATATTTGGACATGAAAAAACTTTCCGCAAGATGGGTGCCGCGTTTGCTCACAATCGACAACAAACGCATTCGTTTGACAACTTCAAAGGTGTGTTTGGCGATGTTCCAGAAAAATTCGGCTGTTTTTGCGTCGTTTCGTAACCGTGGATGAAACCTGGATTCACCTCAACACACCAGAAACCAAGGAAGAGTCAAAACAATGGACTTCTCATGGTGAATCGAAGCCGAAGAAGGCCAAGGCGGGTTTGTCAGCAAACAAGTTCATGGCGACAGTTTTTTGGGATGCGCGCGGTGTTATTCACATCGATTGCCTTGAAAAGGGTAAAACGATCATCGGCGCATATTACGCAGAGCTGCTGGATCGATTCCAAGCCAATTTGAAGCAAAAACGGCCGCATTTGGCGAAGCAAAAAAGTTCTTTTTCACCAGGACAACGCACCGGCGCACAAGTCCGCAGTCGCAATGGCAAAATTGCATGAGTTAGGCTACGAACCACTCCCTCATCCAGCATATTCCCCAGACTTAGCCCCCTGCAACTATTTCTTGTTTCCAAACATGAAGAAATGGCTCGGAGGTAAGAGATTTGGGTCGAATGGAGAGGTCATCGCTGAAACAAACGCTTATTTTGAGGGGCTCGAGAAATCGTATTATTTGGAGGGCATCAACAAATTGGAGAAACGTTGGATGAAGTGTATAGAGCTAAAAGGAGACTATGTTGAAAAATAAAATGTTTTTATACCGAAAAGAGTGTTCCTTATTTCATTTTTCAGGGACTTATTGACCCACCCTCGTATTTTATAATAATGACTAAGGAAGAAGAAATCGCATGCTACATATTTCTCTGTAAACGGCTCTGCCATTTTCGTTTTCTTGTTTTTATTTTTAACTGTCAAAAAGTAGTGCAGCTCGTTCGGAAGTTGATGTTGACTTAACTTCTGCTGCGACTACTTTTCATACGATAGCTGCAGCTTCGCATTGTATGCGTGCTATAGGGAGTACGTGTATTTCAACTTTGACAGCGCTGCGTACTGCAGCATCTCCATTGTGTTCGGGCAGTTAGAGCAGCTAGAAATTGACGTCGATTTTGACGCATTTTAATCTCAGACGCTATGTAAACAAGCAAAACTGTCGTATTTGGGTCTCGGAAAACTCTCGTAGAGAAGCGAATCTATCCTCAGCGTGACTCTTTGGTGTGGATGAACTTGGACGATCTTTGGTTCCAACAATATTGCGCTATGTCATACAAGTCGCCCAACAATCGATCTTTTGCGCACTAATTTCAATAATAGTGTAATCAGCCGTTTCGGTGATGTTGCTTGGCTTCCGCGGAGTTGCGATTTGACGCCATTGGACTTTTTTTTTGTGAGGTACCGTTAAAGATCGATGTTACACTGACAATCCAGAAACTATTCAGACACTATTCGTTTTCTTGTTTTTATTTTTAACTGTCAAAAAGTAGTGCAGCTCGTTCGGAAGTTGATGTTGACTTAACTTCTGCTGCGACTACTTTTCATACGATAGCTGCAGCTTCGCATTGTATGCGTGCTATAGGGAGTACGTGTATTTCAACTTTGACAGCGCTGCGTACTGCAGCATCTCCATTGTGTTCGGGCAGTTAGAGCAGCTAGAAATTGACGTCGATTTTGACGCATTTTAATCTCAGACGCTATGTAAACAAGCAAAACTGTCGTATTTGGGTCTCGGAAAACTCTCGTAGAGAAGCGAATCTATCCTCAGCGTGACTCTTTGGTGTGGATGAACTTGGACGATCTTTGGTTCCAACAATATTGCGCTATGTCATACAAGTCGCCCAACAATCGATCTTTTGCGCACTAATTTCAATAATAGTGTAATCAGCCGTTTCGGTGATGTTGCTTGGCTTCCGCGGAGTTGCGATTTGACGCCATTGGACTTTTTTTTTGTGAGGTACCGTTAAAGATCGATGTTACACTGACAATCCAGAAACTATTCAGGCACAAGATTGGTCGAGCTATTCGTGAGAGCCCCTTCCATCGAAAATATACTGCAAAAATGGGTTGACAGGATGAGCTACGTCCAAGACAGCCGCGGCAGCCATTTAAATGAAATTATTTTCCATAAATAATCGGAAAGTGTACTCTCTTCAATAAAGTAAGGGACTTTAAAAAATATTTAATAGATTTTCTTTTGTAGCAATTACTTTCTCTATAAATGTTTAACAAAACTCCCGGTGAGTACTTTTTCCAAGACCTAAGCGACCTGTTCCGTGAGTATGCCATCGGATAGCATTGCCGTATGGGCAAAGGCCACACAATGGAGAGTGGGACAAATACAGAATAGCTCTAATGAGATTAATTAGATTAGCTAAAACAGAAAAATGGAAACACTTCCGCCAAAGTATCTGCGACACTCGAAGCAGCGTCCGAATCCACAGGATTCTCTCTTAATAGCATACTAATAAAATAGGCGTGATGAAAAAATAACACGAAACATGAGCCAACAACAGACGTTTAAGCTATAAAGCGAAACGTCTACTAGCTTCTACCTCACCGCCTTCTTGCTTCTACCTCACCAGTCTTCTATCCTACGAACACAACGCATAAGATGAATGAATGCTTCCTGAGACTTTGAATCGGCCATACACAATTAACACACAGTTACCTACTCACCAAGGAAAATCCTCCCACTTGCCACCTATGCCAATGCAAGTTCAGCTTTAATGCGATATGTCAGGCTTTTTTTGTCGAAAATGCGTGCATATGTAGTCGATGTGCCTCTTCGTCAATGTATTAGAAATTACCTTTCGGGGCGTTCAATACAAGTTGTCTTGGACGGCTTCAAGTCTGCAATTCACCAAATAAATGCTGGTGTTTTCGAAGGCTCTGTTTTGTCTCCGACTCTCTTTCTTATTTTTATAAATGATCTCTTGTCTGCAACTTCTAATCCAATCCATTCCTTCGCTGATGACAATACCCCCAATTTTTCATACTCGTTCCCTAACTCACGTCCTTGCTCTTCGGCCGTAGAAGAGGAACGGCAACGTATGTTAAACACATTAAATTCTGACCTGAACAGCATAATCATTGGGGTTCAACCAACGGAGTGGAATGTAATGCTCACAATGTTGTTTTCTGTCTCTCAAGCGAAACCATAACCCTCAATCATTATCCATGAATGGTACTTGCATCGCTGAAATCGAAAGACTTCCTATTCTTGGTATGTATGAATATTAATAACCATCTTCGATGGAATGACCACATATTCGAAGTCGCTAAAACCGCTGCAAAATGTCTAGGATGCCTTAAACGACGCAAGAAATATTTTATCTCGTCTGATCTGGCCTAATTTATAAGCCATTCATCCGCCCAAAGCTGAAATATAACGCCCACATCTGGTCTGGTGCACCCAAGACCGTTTTACACGATAAAAGTTATAGGTGATAGAGACATTGTAAACTCCATACATTCACTTAAACACCGTCGAAATGTCTCGTGTCTTTCCCTATTTTATCGATTTTCTTTTTTATAAAAAATGCTCCAGTTAAATAGTAAGTTGAATTCTTCTTCCCCTTCAAAATTCCACCCGCAATACGCGTCATGCTTTGAATGCACATCAGATCATCCTTAAGCCCAACTTGGGTCGTACTGTCAAATAAAGAGATTCGTTTATAAGCCGAACGACACGAATATGGAATGATCTACCAGGTTCTGTATTTCCTCATTACTGCTACCTTCAAACGTTTAAAGTCAACGTGCACAGGCATCTCCTCTGTTCCTCTTCCTTTTCCCAAACGTCCTTGCCAATATAAGAGTATTCATATTAACCTTTGGCGCGCGCAAATTATAGAAAAAAAATTATCACATGATGGGGATGCATTATAATATTTTTTCCCTTCCTTTCCATGTACTATATTTGCCCAAAATTTCGGCTTTCAAGTTTAAACGGTTCAATAGATACAAGTGTGTGAATCCATTCAATACATTTATACCATTCTGGTAACAAGACCTCGGAAAGAAGATTGGAAAATTGGAAGTACAATCTGTTCCAAAGGGCGAATTGAATGGACAATCAGCATAATATCACACCAGTCCTACTACAGAAGTGACAAGAAAGACTACTACCATACCTAGTCAGAATAACGAAAAGTGGTCGTACACTGGGATATATTACAAAGCAGTGGAGACGGGCGAAAGTTGTGTTCATATCAAAAGTGGGGAAAAAGGACCCAACACAGCCGAAGCCATACAGACCAATCAGCATAACATCGTTTCTTCTAAAAACAATGGAAAAAGCTGTGGATAACTACATAAGAGAGGACGTACTCAACACGTCCCCACTTCATTACCGTCAACATGCATACAGAGCGGGCAGATCCACTGAGACGGTTCTATTCGAGTTGATGGAAACCATACAGGAAGCTCCTGAAAGAGATTGTTCTCTGCACCTTCCTAGGCATCGAGGGGGTATTTGATAATACTTCACACGAAGCCATTAAGCGAGCGCTGGACAGAAACGAAGTCAGCAGGACAGTATCTAAGTGGATGTACGAGTTACTGAGAACAAGATCAACAGAAACTCGAAACTCTGACGTCGCGTAGAATCATTAAGGTCAACACAACAAGAGGATGCCCACAAGATGGAGTACTATCTCCTCTAATGTGAAGTCTAGTTGTGGATGAACTTCTTTAAAATTCAACCAGCCTCGGAATCAACTGTCAAGCCTACGCTGATGACATAGTACTGATTACCAGGCGAAAGTTTGAGGGAAACAAAGAGGTCTAAAAGCAACTCAGGAATGGTGCTGCATGGCTGGACTCAACATAAACCCGGCAAAAACTACAATAGTGCCAATTCGGCTGCCGGACACGGAACAGCCACCAGTAAAAGAAGTGAAATATCTAGTATTACACCTAAATAGTAAACTAATGTGGAAAAAGCACACAGAATAAATATCCAAAAAGGCCACACATGCTCTCATGATATCGATACCTTCCCGGAAGAATGTAATAAGCGACATTTTCAAAATTTTACAGGAAACAAATAAAACTTCCTGTGCAGGTAATTATTTGCGTATTTTGTAGTAATAAGCAATTTTTATTTCTCTCTAGTGTCGTTTGTATCAATGGTAGATACGTCAAACCAAGATCAAAACGTGGCGCTTGGCACAATTTATAAGAGCATGCCAAAGTCATTTGCTGAAAAATTGTCGCTTAATACATTCTTCCGGGAAGGTAACGATATGTAGGAGACAAGCGGCTAAACCTTGGGGACTTACCCGAGCATTCTATCGCCATTGTGAGACCAGTGATCACATATGGAGCGATAGCATAGGCCAAACGAACTAGTCTAGCCACAATGAGAGAGATACTCACTAAAGTGCAAAGACTTGCTTGCCTCTGTATCAAAGAGGCCATGAGAACATGTCCAACTGCCGCCATGGAAGTATTCCTGGAACTAACTCCGCTTCATATTGTAGTTGAGCAAAACGCAAACCGGACGATCCTAAGGATGGCAAAAGAGGGCACCGGGAGAGAGAAATGCATCAATTCAAAAGAATATGATGTACTTCTCAAGAAACTCCTCCTTCTAGCAATTCCTAGGGACGATATTATCAGGAAATTCAACTTTAATAAAAAATTCCGTACGAAGTTGAGTAACAAGAAGACTTGGAGCAATGAATCCATAATATACGGATTGAGTAAGCGCACTATAAAGTGGTATACGGACGGCTCGAGAACTGAAGAAGGAACAGGGGCAGGTGTATAGGTATTTGGGCCAAGAACAAAGTACGCAGAACCTATGGGCAAATACGCTATAGATAGATGTGTTCAATTCAATCTCGATAGAAGATACAAAAAATGCGACAGAGCAATATTCAAGTCAGACAATCAAGCAGCTATTAAGGCACTTGACTCCCATGTCATTCAATCAAAACTCGTGTGGGAATGCCTATACAAACCTAATGAACTGGGTAGTAGTAACAAGGTAATCCTCTATTGGATACCAGGCCACGTTGGAATAGAGGGCAACGAAGAAGCAGACTCCTTGGCAAGGCAAGGAGTAGCAGAATCCTTTCTGAACCATTCTGCGGAATAGGAAATCACACCATACGCCAAGAAGTCAGGAAGATGGAGAAAGAAAACAGGACGAGAACTTGGTTCAATACTCCAGGTCTGAGGCAAGGCTAAGAAACTTCTGGGACACTACAACCGGAAGAGATTCGAAGAGTGCATCTGCCTTAACAAGAATAGCCTACGTATCGTATCCTAAAAAGCTTTCTAACGGGGTACTGTAAGGTCGGGGAGCATCTAAGGAAACTACATAGGTATAACAAACGAAGGCCTATGCAGATTCTGCAATCAGTCCAGTGAGACTTCAGAACATCTTCTGGAATCTTGTGGGGCACTGACCAACAAACGCTAACCATAGACCCACTTCTAATTCTCAGATTCCTAAGAGAAACTGGATTAGATGGGGTGAACTATCCCTGCCAAGGCAAAGAAACAATAACAATTCTGAGGAAAACTCTAAGGAGGGAATAAACATCTCCTAGGTATTAGCAGGGGTCACAATAAACCATTAAATGGCAGTGCAAGATAACCCTACACAAATAATAATACCATCCTGGTACGGAACACTAAAAAAAAAAAAACAGAAACCCAGCGCTGCCAAGCAGTAAGTGTGTATTTGTCATAATTTGTTGGCCGTGGTGTAGTGCCGTGAATCAACAGCGCTTGTCACGCTGTTGATTCACGGTTCAAATCCTGATGTCAAGAATCATCTATTTATTTCGCATGAAATAAATAAAAAAGTTAATCCCTTGCGAAAGCTAAGACAACTCTACTGTGAAGGCATAACACTGGCAGTAGGGTGGTCATATGGCTAAAATGCAACTTGATCATGATGATGACATCAGGACGATGGAAAAAAAATACTGTGAATCATAAGCAACGACAATAACAGCGAAAAAAAAAACTCCCCAGTTATCTGGACCGCCACCCTTGGAGTTCACTGAAACTTAACTACCACCTGAGTTTCAAACCACACCAATCTGTCTTTCTCTCTGTCTCTTCCTTTCCACAAAAACGCACGTGTTCTAAAAATTAGTATAACGGTATTCATATCCCCTTTAACACGTGCAAATTATAAAAAAAAAAAAAAAAGATCTACCAAAACAAAACCACATTCTCACAAAAATTGCAGGCATGAAATCATCAAAGCCCCCAAGCGAGACAATTTTGAAATCAGCGTCATAAAACACGTCGAATGGCAACCACACAAATTAAGAAATTATCTCAGGGATTAAACTGCGTTACCTTGCATACTCACTTTTTCCACAGACGCTACAAATGAATGGCTTCTCCTTGGTGTGTGTCCTCTCATGATTTATCATATGGATCCTCTGTTGAAAGCTCTTCTCACAGTATGCACATTTGTACTTCTTATCACGATGAGATCTCAAGTGGTAATCAAAACTCCTCTGGGTGATCTTCTCAAACTTACTACCACAAATGGGGCATGTCAAGTCGGTGCGAATGTGAAATATGCGCTTGTGGCGCAGTAAATGGTGTGCTGACCGAAAGCTTTTCAAGCAAATATCACATTTTGTGTTGCTACTATCAGATTGTGGCTCTTCCACTTCGATCTTCTTATCCACAGCCTTCTCTTCGAAATTCTTATTGCAACCGGTTTTAAATTCAATCGGTTCGGGGTTGTCAGCCTTAAAATCCAGTAAATCACTCGTTTCAATTTGATTCGGATGATTGAACAGGTAATCACTTTCAAACTCTTCAAAATAGTCCACCTCGTGGAGCGCATTTTTCTCTAGGGGGGGATTCTCCCCATCGTCCTCTTCTGCGTCCGAGCCAACGTATTCAATCAATTTGCTGGGAGAAATGTATCCAATACGATCGCCACCATCCGCCGACATTGGCAGTGTTTCAATTGTAATTGTCGCACTGCCAGCATCATCCGGACCGCATTTCAAATACGACGACAACAATCGTTGCGAGTCTAGAACTTGCTCACGAAAAAGTTTCACTTGGACAAACCTTTCCAAGCAATCATTGCACATCTGCTGGGGCAAACCATCGTTGGACTTTATCTAAAGGAAAATTCAAGATATAGACACCGATTGGGGTTTTTTTTTTTTGTTGGTTACCTCTAAATTCCAGAGAATAAATTCGCGGAACACGCGTGCGAGCTCAGCGCTGGGCTCGTCTGCATCGCCATCACTGAATATCGGATGAAATGTAATGGAATCGTTGGGGTCGTATCGACTGCAGGCTCGGCACGTTTTCTCTAAAAAGGAGACTTCTTCCAAGCAAATATTATGTGACATTTTGTCATTGCAGCTCGTTTCGCGATTTGAGTAGGAGGAGGATTTTTTGCACAAAGAAGAAGAGGAATGGATTTTTGTAACTTTCTAGATCTCCACCACGGCGGATTGTTTACTTTTTTTGCCTGGTGTTGTCTTTCTGCCTGCGAAACAACATATGAGAATGTTCCAAAATGACAAATGACACCTGATTCGGGGAGAGTTGATTTGAAGGTCTAGATGGGCGCAGTGGAGAGTAGTGAGAGCGCGGCTACTACAATTTTATTCAAATTGAGAAGTTTCAAGAAAACAGTGGGAAGTCGAAGTGGGCGGGACATGTTTGAAGGTTGTTAATAAAGCACGAATATATTAAAAGTTACTTAGCTTTATAAGACCAGTACATTCTTTTTTTGAGGATCGTTGGAAGAAAAATTCATAGAAATAAAGGATGTCCCAAAATTCACGCAAGGAGTGATGCAGGTTTTTAATTAAAAATTGTAAATGTTTTGTTGATTCATAAAGTATAGAGTATAGGGTTATGTATGGAATCGGGTAAATGGCCTCCACGTCTTTGCTGGCACATGCACTCTTTTGTTGAAATTTTCCATGACCGTTTTGCATAAATGTGGCTGAATTTCTTTGATACAGCGCTTAATTTGATCCTTCAAGGCATGTGTGATTGTGGACTTGTTGGCATAAGCCTTAGACTTCAAAAAAACTCAAAAGAAAAAAGTCCAACGGCGTTGAATCACATCATCTGGGCGGCCAATTCTGATCACCAAAACGGGAAATTAAACGACCAGGAAATGACTCATTCAGTAATTGAATTGATTCTCGGGCTGAATGGCATGTGGCACCGTCTCATTGAAATCACATGTCGTCCAGATCCATATCTTGCAATTTAAGCACAAAAAATGACTCATGCAGTTATTGGATTGTTCCTCGGGCTGTATGGCATCTGGCACCGTCTCATTGAAACCACATGTCGTCCAGATCCATATCTTGCAATTTAAGCACAAAAACTGGATTATCGTATCGCGTTAGCGAGCACCATTAACTGTTATTGCCTCACCAGCTGCATTTTCAAAGAAGAATGGTCCGATAATGCGTCCAGCTCAAAATCCGCACTAAACAGTGAAATGTTGTGAATGCATTTGTTTCTCAACAATCAGTCGTGGATTTTCTGAACCCCAAATTCGACAATTTTGATGATTAACAAAGTCATCAAAATGAAAATGAGCCTCATCGCTGAAGATGATTTTGTTTGATAAATCAGTATCCACTTGCTGTTGTTCCATAATCGATTAAACGAACTCTCTTCGCTGTGTGTGGTCTGTAGGCTTCAGTTCTTGAGTCAATTGCACTTTGTATGCATGAAGATGCAAATTTTTCGTGGGAATACGCTGTAGAGAACTTCTCGAAATGTCCAATTCTTGACCACGGTCCCGAATTGATGTTCCACACTCTCACGAACTGCTCCGATGTTTTGTGTCGAACGACTTGTTGAAGGATGGCCAGAGTGTGTAAGATCACTAATTAATCAAATCTCCCATCATTTTTGAATTAATCTCTTCACAGTTGATGAAGTTAAATCAATATGCCGACCACATTTTGTACGAAAATTGCGAAGTAAAGCTGCCAAATCTTCATTATTTTTAAAATATTGCTTAACAATGAAAACGCGTTGTTCTTTCGTGCAGCACTCCATTTTTAATATCCCTGAACTGTCAGCTGTCACGCTGTCTTTTCTTTTCGTTGGCAACACTTTACTGCAAAAATGGCGCTAAATGCAAATCTTGCGTGAATTTTGGGATCCATTTATATTTAAGGGGTTTACATATACATGAGGGAACCTTCTGTAATTGTGAGGAACATTAATCCAATCTAAAATAAAGCATTCCGAAGACTGACACTTACGTCCTTCAAAGAATCGCATCTAGTGGTTCCACTAATCAGCAATTTATTTTTCGTTAATGTATTATTATATATGTATTGATTGATTCTTTTTTTCTTACTTTAGTTAGCCAGACCAAAAGGTTTCACCCTTCTTAATCTCCTAGTTAGATTGTCATAACATAAATAAATGTGTCGTATCCAAATTCACATGGTTGAGAAGCCTAAGTTTATGTCTTTTAGCTCCTTTTTCACTTCATCTTGAACCATTTTAATTTCTAGATTTTTATATAGATCGACATTTCTTATGTACCACGGTGATTCACTACGCTACATGGTATTTTATTTTGGAGGGTTTGTATGCTTTGCAGGTTTGTTTTGCTTGTGCATGCCTACAGTTGGAGTCCTTAAGTCCAAATTGGTTTTATAACTTGCTTATATGGCAGCTGTTTATTGTAGTTGGACAATGAGGAGAATCTAGCCAATATATTTTATTGTAACCCATGTTCATCTAGGGTAATCTTTAGATATTTAGCTGTGTTCGAGTGTTCTATTACATTGTAATGTATCCTGTACATTTTTAATAGTAAAATTGATATGGACTGACTTCAGGTCATTTAATTTAATTTGCCATTTTTTAGTCCAGTTTGATATATTTTAACTGCCTTTCTTGTTGATTATTCGATTGTTTCTCCCACAGCAAGTACAGCAGTATCATATGCAACAGTTGCCACTGTTATTTCTTCACTTTCTGGCAGATCGCTGGTAAATAGAAGGCACAAAACAGGGCCTAGTACACTGCCCTGTGGTACACCAGCTTTAATTTGTCTTAACGTTGAATTCTCATTTCCTTGTTTGATTCTGAAAAATCGCCCAGTTATATAAGACTAAAATTTCTGAATATTACTTTTGCAAATGCTTTTGTAATTTATGGATCAGTTTTTTATGCAATACTGTATCGAAAGTTTGTGCTATATCCAGAAATATTGTGGAGTAAATCTTTTTCCCTTCAATTCCTTTTTTAATTTTGTCAGTAATTCTATGCACTCGATCGATCTTAAAGTGCTTATTTCTAAAACAAAATTGATGGTTTAGAGAATTAGTGATTTTACTTCGATTATTTTATTTAAATTGTTCCGCCGTAAATTCCAATTTATTCTGATGTTCTCTTTCCACGGAAATCGTTTCGTCAATGTGTACAATTACAATTAAATACTAGTTTTAGAATAAAATTCCGAAGCGAAATAATGATTTTTTCCCAAATAACTGATCTGAACATAATGCACAGATCACTTAAATTTTTCTGATTAAAACTAAGTCAACTGATGGGAAAAATTAACTAGAATCGCAATCAATTCTAGGTCTCCCTACAAATCAGCGACGACTAAATAATTTGCCTTTAGAATATTGTACTTGTACAATGTCATTCGATTCTACAATAGTTACCCAAAAATTCAGAAGAGCTATTTGTTTTACTTAATTTACTTTCCAACCATCGAATTCATATTTTTCATTCTATCGATGACATTGGAATCTCAAGGAGCAGTCTTAAATAGTATTCAATTAAATTCTATTGATCTGCAATGGAAAGCTTAGTAAGTGATTGACTGAACCTAAAAGATTTTAATCGAGAAAGAAATAATTTCAAACATTTATTATTAACGATAGTTTCTTTTTGTTTTCGGCTTTTTATTTGAAGACACCATCGCACAATGAATTGTATTGACAGATGACGATTTTCTCTTGTTCTGCGATAAATTTCTTCGGTAAATCCCCTCCAGATTTCCTCCCGCTGGTACTGGAAAGCCCGATAGCCTTGTCATTCTGGTAGAAAAAGTTGTTTTGTTGGATATAGAAAATAAATAATTGGCGCATTCCACACTAGGATGCTTGCGTTAGTTGTCGAGCCGGTTTTTTTTTTAGCAAAACGTATGAAAGGCAAGGGGAAATATCTACAAAGATGATGTACTCTGGAGAGATATTTGCAGCAGAAATGAAACCTATTTCTCGAGTTGTTGCATTATCTTATAATGAAATGGAATGAATTAGCAATATGTACTCGTATATGATACATAACTTCGTATCTACTTATTTATCTAATAGAAGGTGATGTCTGATGCGGGAATCTTAGTGCGGAAGCGTTTACTGTTGTTAAACTGGTGTTACAACTGATGCAAGAATATCAACATGGAATGGTCCATTGGGGAGGTGGTCAAAGAAAGCTTACTAAACGTGATATTTAAGCTGAATGATTGTAGTTATATAATTTTCTAATTTTTTTTTCCAATTGCTGAAGAACACTTGCGAAATGTACTTCCTACTACTTTTAAACACACGTAGAAAAGCATCTAAAGTTAGTTTTGATTATTTCTCACCGCATGTGTAGTGTTTTCGAGACTATGTCGAAAGGAAGGAGCCTAAGTGCGGAAGAAAGGGCCTGTATTGGGGAGTAGGAGGTCATATCATGTGTTTTATAGTGGCCCATTTAAAACATGCAGTGTTGCGGCAATATAAAAACAACAACTTAAACAAAGCAATAATTTGGTGGTATTGCTCAAATCAATTTTTTTATTTGTAACACCAGCGCAACTAAACGTCAAAACTGAGCAACCTGCGCAACGGTTGTTTTGCTGTTGCTTTTGTTTGTTTTAGATAAGCTTCTGTTTGCTACAGTTCATTAGCTATTATTATTTATTTATTTTTCTTTTTGTAAAAAATGAATTAAAGGTAACTTATAACAATTTTAATGTTCTGTTCTTTTCTATTGTGTATAGCATTGCAATACAACTGCTCATAAATGTCAAAATAAATTGCGCTGGACAACAGCAACAGTCCAGTAGCAGGACAATGGCCACAACACAGAACACGTTTTTTTTACGTTTTTGAATTCACCCAGTCATTAAGTTTGAAAGAAATTCCCAATTATCTCCATAATGAGAAAAGACATGAGCATAAATAAGTTCCGGAACAATTATCATTCTTTTTTATAAATTTTTAATAGATATTATATAAAAACTTGTGAAGTAAACTTAAATATATTATACGTTTTTGAAATTAGATTAAATAAGAGGTACCAGCGGTTAAGAAAAGTCATGTCTGGTACACATTTTATTTCTCCGCGTGAAACTGTTTAAAAGTTATAAGTTTGTGAAAGACAGACTGTCAGACAACTGAGTCTTACTATAAGGGTTCCGTTCTATGGTACCCACCACCCTTTTGAGTATTTCTTAAATTTTGTACAATATTAACTTTGTGTAGGTGGTCAGTTTTTAAATTTTTTTATTTGGAAATTTACAGTTTTTTCATCTAAGGTCAATGGCAACACGATACTTAGTACAAAATATGAACAAAATTGGGAGTAAAGTTACACATGATTGGGTACATTTTCAAATTTAATATTTTGACGAATTTTTGCAAAAAAAATTATTAAGATCGGTACATTTTGACTCAAGAAGAGAAGAGAACATTAGTAGTCAATTTTAACGAAAGTGCAGGCTTTTCCAAAAATCGTGATCCGACTGGCGAGAGTGCTACACAGTATATGGACAAATTGTAGAGAATATCAGTGGCTACATATATATGTATGTACATACTTTGCTTTAAATTTGCATACAAAATTTCATCTTTCTAGCTCAAAATTTAAGACCTACTAACTGGTGACATACCAGCTTTCGATACTGATCATACACGCCGATGTTAGGAAAACCATTTTTCTTTACGTTGTTGTTGAAGTACAGAATACAGATAGCATCTGACCTTATTTTCGACATGCTCTTTCTTCCAAATCACCATATTTACTTCCATTTCTTTAGAATATTTGAGTAGAAGCTTAGTTTCAACAATTCGCTTAATTCAAATTAAATAACATTTTTCTGGTTAGAAAATATTCCCGCATTTTTAAGAGATTTTATCAGAAAAACTGTTGCTACGACTTTTTGTTAGAAGAAAGTGAGTGGGGCTGTAATCATTTGTAACTTAAGGTCACGGAATATGATTAAAGACTCACAATAAGACTGTAAATACATTTGGAAAGCAAAATTTATATGTATTTTTTTAACGCCCCTAAAAAGTAGGCGTGCTTATACTACATTGATCAAAAAGTTTCAGGAATTTATTCAGAAAATTGAAAATACAAGTTTATTCTTGTTAATCGATATTGTCCCTTTCAAAGAACTTCTCCATTGACTGAAATGCACAAATAAATAATAAACCTTGTTGACTGTCTCGTGGCAAGAATTCATGATGCACAACACCGTTGTAGTCCATGAAAACCGTGAGCATCGCCTTCTTTTTCGACTGAAAACGACGTGGTTTTTTCGGTCTTGGCTCATTCGGTGTTAGCCATTCACTCGCCTGATGCCTGGATTGCGTTTCTTACTCATAAACCCACGTCTCGTCTCCAGCAATTATGCCTTTGATAAATGTTGGGTCGGATTCAGCCGTTGAATCCGTTTTCAATACAAAATTTGATGCAAACTCGTTGTTGCAAAGTTGATCCCATTTTTAAAATCATAATAAATCGAAAACACACACGGGGGCAGAAGTACTCTCGACAAAGTAGTTTTTACAAATGTCAAGCTACGACGCTATTTGGAGGGAATGTTAATGACAGATGTGTCAACCAAGAAAAAAAAAAAAAACTAGAATAAGATGACTGAAAGTACCACACCGCAGTCATTCCTGACTCTTTTTTATCAAGGTAGTACTATATATGTAGGTATAATACTTCGGTGCGAATAATTAATAGAACGGCACTATTGTAATTAATAAAATAATAGTTTGGTATGCTGAATATACAGATTTTTTATGGTCCGGGTCGATGTTGTTTGGCCGCCATTTTGGGACGGCACAAAATATTGCTGGAGTGAGAGACAATATTGATGGAAGTGCGGGTACCTCTGTTAGATGCGGTGCACAAGAATGACTCCAGCACGTTTCGAGTTATCTTTCTTGGTAAATAAACGAAATATCTGCTTTTGGTGCACTGAAAATCCTCAATTGATATACCAACAACCTTTACACCCTTTTAGAGTTACTGTATGGTAAGATATTTGGATCAGCGTTATCATTGTGCCGTATTTTTTGAACATGAAAGAGGCAATGCTGTAACAATTACTGATGCTCGCTATCGTGACATGTTGCGAAACTTCTTGGTGCAAGAATTGGATCGATTGGGCCTACAACACATGTGGTTCCAACAGGGCGTTGTCACATCACACACAGCTAACAATACGATGGATATTTTGCAAAAAAAATGCTCTGATTTGATCGCCCCGACTTCTTCCTTTTGTGGTACTTGAAGGAAAGGGTCTACGGCAACAAGCCAACTTCAATCCCGATGCTAAAGGACAACATTATTCAAGAAATTGGTGAAATAATACCCAACATGTGCCAAAGTGTTATGCAAAATATGGTTGATAGAGCACGCATCTGGACTGCGGCCAGAGGCGACCATTTGGACGATCATTAAAAAAATATGTTATACGTTAAGACCTACTGAAAGAACGTGATTGCAGCCAGACCGGATTCCATGCTCGAGAGGGTTTATTGTTTCACCACGAGCCCAAAAAAAAAAAAAAATCTATTTCAAAAAAGTAGTTCTCGAACCAGAAAAAAAAAAATTCATCAGAGTTGGTTCATTAATTTAGAAGCTATACAAGAAAATTACCAATAGAACGCTGTGTTTGCTTTTCGTATGGAATCTTCGTTCTAACGGAACCCTGCGAAGAGTGTCGCGCTTGACGACTTTTCTTCATGGCATTAAAGGCACAATGTAAAAAGGATTATTATCCAAAAACAAGGGGCAGGTGTAAGAGCTACCGTTGGTCCATTAATAGTTCATCTACCACCATCACTTTTTAAAACCCTGACTTCATCCTGAAAATTCTTCCAGAGTTGAACTAAATATGTCGAAGTAGACCTTATATACATATAATCTATTCACTAAGTTTTTCGACCTGACTGGAACTGGTAGAGGCACTATGGAGAATCCCATGCTTCATACTAAGCATTATTGCAGTGGTTAACAATACTCGTACTCTGCTTCCAACGAACAACTGCTTTATTAAACTGCCGACCTAGTTGAAAAGATTTAAAAACAAAATCATTCTGCCCTTAAATTTGTAAATTCCGTCTACTCTTCACTAAAACAGTTTACCACGGTCAATGATTTTCGCACAGGCATACGGAACACCATCAAACCTATTACTAGTCGATACACGAAATTTGGAATTTTCTAACGAGGAATGCAAATAAATTAGTTCCCCTCGCCTTCATAGTTACAAAATAGTTTTTGGGAACATTTTGAATAATTTTTGTATGTAGGTATCTGACAGCGATTTGCTCGTAGAACGCATGAATAGCTACAGAATATTGAATCTTAATTACATTATAAATATCAGGGAGAATTAGTGCTCCGTGGAGTGCACAGTTTCCACATTTTCGTCGAATACTAGCATTGAGAATTGTCATTACAGTTTGTTTCTGCTGGAAGAGTACGAGTAGAAATAGGTAAGTAGAGTATTATGCCAAATTAATTTGAGTGTCATTTCTAATTATTTTTGGGGGTATTGGCACGACTGGCAGGTAGAGTGATAACGGAAAATGCAATGAATGCACTGGGAGCACTGTGTACAGCTGTAATTTTGTAATGGTTAAGCTTACGTTTTGTGTTGACTAGGGGTTCGCAAAATAAAATATATCCCTGAATTTGTCTGTCTTACTAACTCCACATGGTCTAACTTAATTTTAATTTGATATCTTCACTTCCTGTTTAGTTTCATTTGATGATCTTTATCAGTTTTTACTTACTCACCCGGAAATTCTCGTATTGCACTTTAGTGTCCCATAAATGTGGGAAACTCAGACTATAATGCCAAGCGGGATTAACCGACAAAGGGAGTAATTTTATCACGATGTTCATTGCATTGTTCGTCGCATTTTTCCCAAAATTTTTATATTAAAAAGACAGAGAAGAAGGCAAACAAAAAAAAAAAGAAATGGATTTTTAGTACTTTTGTTGGAATGCAAGCAACCACATGTGTGTGCAACCACCCACAATATAAATTCTATTACCAGTGTACATCGTGCAGTTTATTTGCAGTTCTTTAACTCGAAATTGTCTGTTTGACTATTTGGCGTAATATCTTTTGCAGCTTCAACAAACAAAAAAAGGAAGAACTGAAAGGACATTTGGATACACCAGATAACTGAACTTTATCCTTGTCCACTTATGAAAGCAGGTTCTCGACTGACGCAATACGCATCAGAGGTGCAACATACCCTGAATCTATGGGGTATTAAAACTGAGATCAGATGATGTAAATTACACCGACAAAAAAAAGGAAGTAGTAGGGATTCCAAATCGGTCCAACTTCTGAATTGGCCTTGAGCTTATATGAAGCGTAGGCATTGCTGTTCTTTTATCATTTGCGCCATCCAAAAATAGTGGTAAAAAAGAAGTAGTAGATGAACTATAAAGGAAAACGTCGGAGACTCTGTTCATTAGACTGGAACCATTATGCGGTATGGGACTTTACAGCTAAATTTTCCTTAAGAGACGTAGGCCAACTGCTTTGGCCTCAACCCATGCTAATCGGTGGTTCATCGCTTAAAGTAGAAACACAATGTTGCGTTGCGCGTTGACAGAATGACCAGAAATAATATAATCTTATGGGGTAACACCAAAAGTTACCTCAGGCGTTTGGTCGGTTTTTGATCGAAAAAATCGTAAGCGCTACCTCAACGTCGGAATAGAGCTACTCTCTACTATTGCCGCGCGTTATGACAGTTCACAGCTGTTTTGGGTTGACATTATTGTTTGACTTGTTATATTTTAGCAACAAGGTAAGTCATTGTGTCGTGTATGTAGTCCGAATTGTTAGCATTTAATATGTAAATATTTTTAAATGCTAATTGATGTTTTTAAACACAAATTAATTATGTTAGAGTATGCAGAGGTTTTTATTATTTTATTTTCTTATTCATACACATTTGTTTGCAAAGTTATTTCTTATATTTGTGTTTCCTAATCAAACCATAAAAATAAAAAGAGTACATTTTTACTCTTCTTTCTGCCGCGAAATCGTGTGTGGGAAATTTGAGGAAAGAAAACATAATTCTTTCATACTTCTAACCTCTCAACGTCCGACCGTCTTGAAGCCACATTTGGTGTTGCAAATTTTGAGGTCGCGCGTTGTGACAAATATTATCGTAAGTCGGTTGAATGTCTGTCAAACGTCACATTGTGTTTTGCCCCTTATGCTTGAATATATTTGAACCCACGGACAAATGTTATAGGTATCGAGAAGGTACTTACAGAGGGCTCCTTTTTCTCGTCTCGACAGATTGTATGCTTATCAGACAAACTTAGTCCTTTCGAGGGGCAGTCGTGGCAAACTAGCATGTCCAGCATTTTGAGGGGTAGTCGGCGAAAACCAGCCGATCCAGTCTTTTTGAGGGGTGGTCGTGGGAAAACAGTAAGTCCAGTCTTTTTATGAGCTGTCTTAGAAACCCAGAAGCCTTACATTTTGAGGGCCGGTGGTGGGGAATGAATGGATGAAGAATCCTTCGGGAAGAGAAGGACTAAAGACAATTATGAAAGCGGGGGTCCTTCTAAAGGCAGAAGGTTATATCGAAGATTCAGTATTGCCAGATGGTTAAAAAAATGTTCAACTTAAAAAAATTTAAAAACTCCTAGAATCGGCAATTTTTTGAAAGAAACCCTCCAATAAATTTGTTAAAGTGAAAATCTAAATTTTTGAAATTGATTCTGATTTTTCACCCAAGTTATGACCACACAGATCCCAGATATAAAGTTTTAAGAAAATCTGTCCAGACGTGTAGGCTGAAATCTAAATTTAAATCTTTCTGGGACCAATTATTTTTCAATATTTTCGTAGTAAAAGACATTCTAATATGCGGATGCTCTCATCACACTTTCTGCACAAAAAATCTCCTACAAATGGATGCGAAGTTCTAATAATCGAACTGCAATTGACCGCAATGTCTTTAGTTCCATGAAGATACTTAGTTCTAATAAATGGAGTAGTGGACATGAGCGTTTAAATAGGATCGGTGATTCCTCATTTCCTATATTTGCCACTAAACCTGGAAAAATCTCTCAAAATTAAAGGGGGGGAAAGACCTAATATGGCAACATTGCGAACATTGAGGGTGGCCGTGGTGTAGTGGTAACATCATCGCTCGTCACGCTGTTGGTTCATGGTTCGAATCCTGATGTCAAGAATCATCTATTTATATCGCATGAAATAATTAAAAAAGTCGATCACTTGCGAAAGCTAAGTCAACGCTACTGCGAAGGCATAACACTGGCAGTAGGGTGGTCATATGGCTAAAATGTAACTTGATCATGATGATGACATCAGGACGATGGAAAAAAAATACTGTGAATCATAAGCAACGACAATAACAGCGAAAAAAAAAATCCCCAGTTATCTAGACAGCCACCCTTGGAGTTCACTGAAACTTAACTACCAAATGAGTTTCAAACCAACTACACCAATTTGTCTTTCTCTCTGTCTCTTCCCCTTTCCACAAAAAAAACGCCCGTGTCCTAAAAATTAGTAGAAGGGTATTCATATCCCCTTTAACACGTGCAAATTACAAAAAAAAAAAAAAAATTGATCAGTTCCCCCAGAGGTTAAATTTTAACCTTAAAATTGGGAGACGGGTCAGGAGTACACTGATGTCTAATTAATATTTAACATTGTTGATTGAACATTTTTAATTTACAATTTGTCTCAATAGTAAAGTAATGTGCTAGTTCATAATATTGTTCGTGATTATCTTACAGGGAAATGGGAGAGAGCAAATTGGAACACTTTGTTAGAGATTTCATGGGTGCGATCGATCCCTTTCAATTTTCAGAAAGATTCCTTCTATCTGTACCTTCTTTCTGTAGTTAATCTGAAATTGGCTGAAATGTCCCGATCACCTTGAGGCAGAAAAGAGATGCCGCGCGTCCATTTGCAATTTTATTTAAAGGTCTGCGGCATTGCTCACCAACCTGAATCCAAACCATTTGTTTTCTTAAAATTTCTACTGGTACAAATGAAGCATTGTCTCCAGTGCAGCGACGGTATTTTTTTTATTTGAATTATTCGTTAAGGACTTACACACATACAAGTTTCATATAAAAAAACTCCCGTTCAATGCCAGCAACCTTAAAAGACGTTTTGGTTTATCCCGAATTTCCCACCAATCTCTGTGTACTACTTCACGTTCAGAAGTGCGTCACCAAAGTGGCAACAAAATCAGGTCGTCAAAGAAATATGTTTTCAACTTTAGGAGAACGAGCAAATAGTTTGGGAACCACTGGTGGAGTATATATGGTTTTTAAAGCGGAAGTTGTTCCAGACTGGAAAAAACTATGTCTTTGGTTCTGGTTATAACCAAACGGCTAACTTTGTGGAAAAGATTAACAAATAAAATAAGTTTTTCTAGCCCCTACATATAGAAATGTCGTCAAGTGAGAGTCGGGCTTCATTAGACGTTAGTGTCCTATACTGTTATTGAACTTTTATCAAGTTTACTTTCTTATTAAACTGGAAAATAAGAGTAAACTATGATCGCTGGGAATTATAATGGGTGTAAATTGACCTGAACGCAACGTCAGTCCTCTAACCTGTGTAACAAAACCATAGGAGACCACAGTGTATTCGAAGTAAAACCAGAAAGTGAATACGCAATTCCACCAAACACCTAAAAACTGACATTAAGTTCCACAGTTTATTGGCATTGCACACTGTGTATGGTGTGTGTCCTTTACGTCGCACCTCACCGAAACACATGACAATCGAATGGGTTTTACGATTTTATACGGTGCACTCGTGCACCCATTTTCGAGTCAGTTTTTCCAATAATATCATTACCGCCCGCAGGGTTATGCCTGACACAAAAACGATTCTTTCACCCATAAACTGCCGATAAAAATCAATGACGGTTGCCAGTTATGGCAAATAAATAATTATAGCAAACACATCTCCACTACTATCGCCTTGAAAGTGATAAAGAGGACACTGGCAAACCCATTTACAGAAATAACGTGCGTTTATGTTACTTGCACGTAAATAGTTTTAGTTTTCGCGAGGGCAATTCCAAAAGACGATTTAATGTACTACAAGGATGAAAGGGGGTGGACAAAAAAAAAAAAAAAATGCAGACAGTGCTTGCTTCCGGGAAATGAGAACATTCCCTAGAGACTTCCTACACTAACAACCGTCACCTCCACATAATTTTCCTCATTATTGTCGCCTGCAGGTAGGGTGGCCCGGGAAAGGTGTCACGTATCCCGAAAATAATGCTAAATACGTGACACCATACATTAGGTTTCATGAAAGAGAGAACACACAGGAAGCAGGACAAAATTCCTGCTTCGTGTTCTTGTGCATTCACCTGGTTTTTTCTTCTTTCTGCAGTTTCTGCAGTGTGAGGACGACGAAGGCGAGTGTGTGCTCTGTATATGAGAATTTGATAACACAGTGCATCAAGTTGGCTCGTTTCTTTTTACACGTTTTGTTCCTTCTTTCCTTTTTTTTCCTCTCCAGAAAGATGGTGTAAATTGTGTGCAAAGGGAATATGAGGATGTAAGCAAACGAAATTGAGAATTTCATAGTATGTGCTGTGAATTGTAGAGAGAGAGGGAGAGATTTCTTTTGCTTTCATTTTGTATCTGCGAGCATGAGAAATTGGATGAAAAAGGCTTCATTAGGATTATAGCTTAGAAAATGCTGTAGAAGGATCTGAAATGATAATATCCTATAAAGAGGTAAGGAGAAAAATTTATTTTTTGTTTTATCATACGAAAATAGGTGGAATTCATCTTTTATGTGATAAATACTTAGACACCTAGTTTAGGAAGTCATGTGGATTATTTTAAGGATCCTCATTATGAGAACGTGATGGGAGTGCATAAATCTGGTCAAGTAGGGAAGCTGTAGGTAGCTAATTATGAGAAATGGAATGATGTCTGTTAATGTAGGAAGACAGTGTCTAGGATTTGTAAAATAAAAAAAGTGAAGTGCTGGATGGAACAAGTTTGAAAGCTCTCAAAATCATATCTCAGTATATTTCGGATTGAGTTAGAGGTCTACTACTTTGTAACTTTGATGAGAGTTCGAAGACCTTTATGAAAGAACGGCTTAGAAGATGAATTTTAAGTGAAATTAAGGGAAAGGAAAAACCTGCTTTTCCTACTTCCGAAGTTAAATAAAGGAGCAAATTAATGTTCTTTACAGCTTCTGAGCTGATCCTTTCCCTCAGACGCTAGCAGAAAAGGACATAAAATGAGAATTTGTATGGTACTACACATCAATAAAAAAATAACAACAAGGACATAACAATTCTGCATTTAAATAAAACACAGAATAATTGAGATATCGGTCTGAAATTTATTCCAGGTGTAGTACACATGTTAAATTTAAGTATGGAATTCGATCTCGTTCAAATGACCACCGCGAGCACGTTTGCAGCTATCGATTCTTTGGAGCCAATTTTTCACAACTCTTCCACACATATCGGCCGGAACGTTAGCAATTTCGCATTCGATATTGTTCCTGAGCTCCTCTAACGTTGTTGGCTTGTTGGCATAAACCAACGACTTAACATAGCCCTATAAAAAGAAATCCATCGGCGTTAAATCGCTTGAGTGAGCACCATTTCTCGAGATTAAACGATTACCGAACTTCCCCTTCAATAGATCACTTGTTTGACCAGCTCTGTGGCATGTGCATCTTGTTGGAACCACATATCACTGATGTCAAGTCCATCCAATTCTGGTCAAAAACAGTCTTACAACATGGTACGATAGGGACCTCCATTGACCGTAACATGGCAATCATTTCAACGACATGAAATCCACACCACGCGGTCACTTTTCGTGGATGCAATGGAGTCTCTTGAAGCACATGTGGTTTTTTTTGTTGACAAAGCCATTAAGCCAAAAATGAGTTGAAGATGATTCTTCGATGAAATTCAGGATTTTCTTCAAACTTTTGCAGAGCCCAGTCGGAGAAGTTTCGGCTCTTCAAATGATCAAGAGGCTTCAGTTCTTAAGTCAATTTGATCTGGTAAGGGTGTAGGCCAAGATCTTTACCCAAAATTCGCCACAATGTGGACTGAGAGATTCCCAATTTCTGTGAACGGCGTGAATTGGGCATCTATCTGAAGAACAATTGGGAATCAGAACAGAAGCACTTACGGCGGCGATATTTTCGGTACTTTGACCGGTGCGTTGTCTCGCAGGCACGGGGACATTCAAAAGTGAATATGTTGACTGGAATTTAGTCACTATAGTACGCACATCCTGTCTGGTGGGATGATTATTACGGTCGAAAATTGGAGTAAGCACTTCTAAAGTTGCGACCACCTACTCAGAATTTCGGTAGTAATTTTTAATAATTTGCAGACGTTGCGCGTTCGTGAACTTTACCACGATAAAAACGTAAACCTTGACTGACGTTTTGACATTGACAGATCATAAGTTTAAGAGTGCGTTTGTATTAAAATACAAAATTGTTATGTCCCTATTGAAAAACGCTTTATATAGGGTGACCAGATAGTAATGATAGTTTTTCCAATTGTTATGTTTCAGCAGCTGACATAGTTGCTAATGACATCCAGCTTTAATTATTAAAAAATATTATCGAAACTCCGACTCAGTTGTAAGTACGCAACGTGAATTTCGTTGTAAGGTCGGTCGTCATCATGGCTTTAGTGCGCATACAATTTGTCGCACCGTGGAAAATTTTGAGCGTGAGTACACTATTTTGGACCTAAAGCCACCAACCAGACTGAGATCGGTGCGAAGTAAAAAAAACATTGCCACCGTAGCGGCCAATATCGAAGAAGACCCAGAAATGTCGATTCGGCGCCGATCAACTGAATTGGGAATCGCAGGGAGTATAAGATTGTGCTGAAGCAAGAATTGAAGCCGGACGACCAACAACGTGGTGAAGGAGAAATTTGGCGACTGGGTTATCTTACGACAAGCGTTCATCAGTTGGCCGCCGCGATCATGCGACTTGACACTCTTCGATTATTTTTTTTGGGGTTACGACAAGTCCTTAATTTACGAGTACGTTAACAAGCCAACCAACACTAATTAGTCATTTATTTTTCCTTAGTACTTTGTAGCACCGCCTTTAACCTTTATGACCGCTTGGACCCTTCAGGGCATAGAATCATAAAGTTTTGGATTTTCCTTTGTTGTTATATCTTTAGTCCACACTTCCTCTGTGACTGCTTTGGGCTCTTCAATTCCTTTATGAGTATGTGCATTGTTGCGTACCTTCTGACCCATAATTGACCACATCTTTCCTATTATATTAAGATCAGGGCTATTTCCTGGTCAATATAGGGATTCAAGGCCAATATCTGCCTTGCATTGGGTTATCTGTTGAAAGAAAACAGTATTTAGAACTGATTTTAAGTTTAAATTTTTCACTTACAGAATGAGCGCGATGATAACGTGCAGAATCATCCTGAAATATCGGATTTGGGATGTAGCCGCATAATTGCTCCCTTGTAGGAACAACACCATCAGTAATGATTTCTTTGCATTTCTCTGCATTTACGGAATCGTCCAAAAGCAAAATATGGCCAAGATCTCTATTTGTCATGCATCACCAAACCATAAATATCGCTCCTTAGCTCTCCTTCGCACTGTTTGCTTTCCGTTAGGTCCAATTAAATAAAATTTGGATTCGTCAGAAAATCCGGTGCTGTTTGGCCCACATCAATATTTTTTTCATCATTACTGCAGATAGAAGTGGCTTTTTTGCAGGTCTACGGGCTTGAAGACCCACTTCATTTAGCCGGCGTTGAACACTCCGCGTGCTGATGTTAGCAGAAAATTTCCCGTTCAAGTCTATTTTCAATTCCTTGGCAGTTTTGCGGTCCAAAATCCGATCTTGTTTTCGGTTTTTGGGTCTTCCGCTCTCCATAGTTCTTTTGTGGCATACCGCAACGTCTGCGATTCGGCTATTTGAAAATTTTCAACACGAAGAGCAAGAATACGTCCTTTAGAAAAACTGCAATCGTACCTACATTTGTATGTACTCATATGTGTTAAAAATATGAGAACGGAACGCACCCAGATGTCATAAAATCATAAAATTTTCATAGTTCGGCATTTCATAGTTTGGTGTACAACCCTCATCCAATGTAAAATACAAGAGCGATGTTGATAATTTTTTCTTTTTTTGACAGAAAGTGAAAATCTGGAAAGACACTATGGCGATCTCAAGCCATAGTAGTGTAAGATTTCAACTGCACTAAAAACACCTTCGTTCATAATCAACCTAAGGAAAATCGACAAATGATTTGTATTTCTTTTATGTTTGTGAATAATTTCTCTTCACAGTTCTTCAGTATCTTCAGTCTTAATCTCAATGGCAGTGGTAGAGGAAGTGTTCTATATCTTCCTCCTCCTCCTATCTCAGGGTTGATGTGTATCTGCAATCTTTAATAATCGTATTGCATTCTTTTTAATGACATCTCTCACCAGGTCAATATGCATGTGACGGTGCAAGTTTTTGTTTCTTACGTACCATGGGACGTTGACTATTCCACCAAAGACTCTATTTTGAAAAGTTTATATTATTTTGATATTTGCTTTCGTTGTACAACTCCATAATTGAATGTCATACGTCCAGACGGGCAAATGTATTAGTAATGCGCCATTGTTGTGTCCAATTTATTACTTTATTGACTGCAGCTTAACAGTAGCTTTATCTACGCATTTGTTAACTGCAATATACAGGTCCGAGAATACTGCCTTGTGGGACACCTGCCATTATTTCTTTCAATTCTGAGTACTTTTCACCTTACTGTATTCGAAAAACCATCGAAAAATTCCTTAACTGTTCACAAAACACTTTGTCGGTCTAGAGCACTAATGCGTTATCGACTTGAGTGTTGTTTTCTTTTATACATCCAAAAGAATAAGCACATCACAGAAAAACTGCAATCGTACCTATATATGTGTTAAAAATATGAGAGGAACACACCCGGAAGTCATAAAATGATAAAATTTTCATACACCACGGAGTAAATGTTGTAAGTCGAACTCTTAGCTATTGCCGAGGTGCTCTCTGCAAAGTTATTTTCAAGAAAGGACACTGAAATTGTTATAGGCAGTCACCTCGCATCCACAATTAACGATTCAAATTAGTGTTAGGTCATGGGAAACAAGGGAATCCCTAAGATTGTAATTTGATCGAATTGTATCAGATTGATTGATGGTGGTGGTATTTTGGATTTCGTCGCTGTTTAACAGTTAGCATAGTAAGTCTCTCCAGATTGTTTATAGTTTTTGTTTTTTTTTTTTCGTTCGTGATTTAAGGTGTGAGATTTTTCATTGCCCCCTGAGCACGTTTTTATTCTTCCCACCTGTTTGAGTCTCTGATCCTTTATTGCAGCGCTTTTGTATATGCTTGCATTTTGTTCAGCATTAAGTTTCGGCCCTAAAGGTTTAACGGTTCAAAGTTACCAGTTTATGATAGACAGGCACAGTATTAAATCCATTAGGGTCCCGTTTTATCGCTCCGGCACGGAATACTGACAATTTAAACCATGCCTCCAATAGGCAATTTTTCAGAAATTCTCCTTGAAGAAATCCAACATTCTGGTGAATCTGCACAGAAACAACCATAGAGTCTTGACTGGAACCATAAGTGGCTACTACTCCCTGAAAAACACCTACACCAATTAATTCATGTAACAGACCCACTCTGCGGATTGCACCTTGTGGACGAAGAAATATTTCCTCGTTCTGCTCACAGGGCAGGAGATCGATAGAGCTTCATTAAAGGCGCCTGTAAGATGTTCGGCGAGGCTGGTTATTACTGGAGAGTCTGGTAATTTCGGGATAAGTGAATTCCTTAAAATGACCCTATATTTAGACCAATCCAACTTTTTAACGTTCCTAAAGACTTATTAGTCGGAGGGATAGGTGTCAATACCAAATTGGAGGCAGTGTTCATTAGACACCTTCCAGTCTTTAACCAAATTTGAGATATTATCAAAATCAAAAATCTAGAAAGATTTAAGAGTTTTCAAATTCAACTTGTTCCAATGTTTGTTTAAATAAAATTCTATCTGTACATCATTATTTAACTTTTATCAGCATCTGTCATTCCTCTATAATTCGAAAATCAATAACTTAGTGTGGGTGGAATAATAGCCAACCTTAAACCATATTTAATTTTCCCAAACAACGTTTTAAATTTCCTAATGCCATACACATGGTTAAGCATGCACCGTAAACTGTAATTAGAGTTAAGTATGCCACCTCCATAAAAATTTCAAAATTCGAGTCTAGGTTAACTAAATTCTCCAACTAACCAGTCAGTTAACAGAATCCTTTCAAGTGGTAAACAACTTCGAAGAAAAAATGCCAGCACCATTTGAGAAATTCGTACAAATCGCAAACTTTTTCTACACTACCATTGGCATTCAACCATATCAGGACTTGAAAGACTCTGAAGATCAAAGGAAGTCCTTATTGTTAAATCTCGTCTTCTATCTATTGGCAATCAATTTAAATTCTCATCTTTTTGGTGAGATTGTCTTCGTTTATATGGCTTTCTACACGGGAACACATTTTGTTGAAGCCACTGTAACAGCATCCTACATCGGTTTCGTTACAGTCGCGGATTGCAAAATGATCTCGGTTTGGTATAAGAAGAATGTCCTTACGAATCTAGTCAACGAATTAAGAAAAATGTATCCTCATACGGCCGAGAAGCAGCAAGCCTATCAATTAAAGTCCTATCTACGTCATGCAAACATTGTAACAGTCATGTTTGCATCCTTGTATATGCTCCTCATTTGGACTTTTAACCTCTTTGCTGTTCTGCAGTATGTCATTTATAGATCTTTGGACAGGGAGATTGACCAGAATTTGCCTTACAACATTTATCTGCCTTGGGATTGGCGGAATAGTGTGTGGTACTATTTGCTGAATATTTCTCAAATTATAGCCGGATACACTTCAGCGGCAGGGATCATCTCATCGGATTTGCTACTTTGTGCAATTGTGACGCAGGTTTGCATGCATTATGATTACATCAAGAGAAAGTTAGAGGAGTTTACTCCAAGGGGTGAAAACGGCGACACACGGTTTCTGAATAGAATGATACTTTACCATCAGAAGGTGATGAATCTTACCGATGAAATAAATTCATCTTTTGGGATACCACTGTTGTTCAACTTTGCAGCTTCGTCCTTTATTTTTTGCTTCGTGGGATTCCAAATGACAACCGGAGTGACAGATGAAGAATTATTCAAGTACATGTTGTTTCTGCTGTCCTCATTGGCTCAAGTTTATTTGATTTGTTATTATGGTCAAAGGATTCATTCATCAGTAAGTGTTATCTTTTAACATAAAGAATAATATTTATGTACATATTGTCTCTCAACAGAGTGAGAATATCGCTATGGCTCTGTATAATCAAATTTGGTATAAAAATGCTAGTAATTCGTATAAAAAAAGTTTGATGATCATGATGAAAAGGGCGCAAAAGCCAACTCGTTTGAAGGCAACGGTGTTTCTATCTATTTCGCTGAGAACATTTACAGAGGTAAGTTAAAAGTAAAGACGCTTAGTTAGTTTAAAGAATTTTAGAGGGTCGAATCCAGTGCTGCCAGTTCGTAATAAATTTCAAACCGCATTTTCGGTACAAGGGTTTTTTTTTTTTAGAGCTTGCACAGATGATATTTTCTTCAAAATGATTGAATGATAACTGAGCACAAATTTACTCCCATTTTGACGTACAGAGATTCGAGATTGTGATTAATGATATTCAACCAGAGTTTGATATTATTTATGTTGGTTTATGTGCGTTAGAAATTCAAACTGATTTTTTTTTTATTTATCGAATCTATTCATATTCCTTTGAAGAAAAATTGAAAGGAAGATTGAATCTGTGCATCGAAATCTTTTTTAAGAATTTGGGCACACTTTTTTTCTTCAGTCTGATTGACAAACAAGATTGATCGTCTGTATCATGCTTGACAAGTGTGATCGCAGTAATAAGCAATAAATACTCCTCAAAAATATTAAAAGGAGGAAATTTCACTGAATAAAAGTTGATTGTGAGCGTAGTTTCAACAATCATTTGGTTAGTGGTATCTGCAAAGTTAGACCTTTTTATCACGTAAAGAATAGCTATTGCTTGTCTCGAGTGCGGTGTTGAAGCAGGATATTTGAAATTACACAAAACACACACTTTATACCATAAAAACAATTGATCTCTCAAAATGTTGACTAAATGCAGTTTTTATTTTTCTCAAAATTTCCAGATTTTTAAAGCCTTTATTTATTTATTTTTTTTTACTATGTAATGTTTTATTTTTTGTTTTATTTTTGTTATTTTTCTTTTTGATTTTTTGTGTAAATAATACTTTTATTTCTGGGGAATTTTTGAGCCACAATTGTAAATGCAAGGGGAAGCCCTTCCGTGAGGTAAAATTTCTGGAAAAATACTGGCAGCACTGGTCGACGTAAGGTCAGTTGGTTAAAGCGCTTCAATAATTTTTAAGCGATTTAAGCGATTGCTCACTGAACGCCATTTTTTATTCATCGCTTATTTGCATCGCTTCATGAATTTTGTGGCGAAGAGGGGATAATAAAAATGATTGCCAAACTTGTTCAGTTGGCCCTTAAGCGATTAGTGCCTTAGCGATGCAATTCATCGTAATGCTTAGGCCAACTGAACCGGGAAAATAAAATAAGTTAAGGAAAATTGCAAGTCAAACTTCAGATGATCATTGACAAATTATATTTTATTCTAGATTGGACAGCTATCGTATAAATTCTTTGCTCTTCTGCGAACGATGTACGTTAAAAAATAGGATAAAGGGGCAGAATGACTTTAATCAGTCATCTAGCGTAAGACGAGGAGTAGCAAGCATTATGTTATGAATAAATTTAAATTATGAATAAATAAATGTAGAATATGAGATTCTTGTAGAATGCAAAGCTTTCCTATAAATTGGCAGGGTATCACACACGTGAAAGTATTAAGAGGCCTTAAATTTTGCATTTGTGCTGCTCCAAGGTTTCTGTTAAAAGGTAATAAGTAGACTTTTAAAGTTCGTAGTTTTTGTTAAGCCCTTTTAGATCAGTGAATCGAGCTGGTCCTGTTCACCAGAAGAAGGAAAATAGAGCATTTCGCTCCCCGAAAACTTAATGGAATACTTCTGAAACTCTCGAATGTAGCTACCCATTCTCAATTCAAAGGCTGCTTGGAAGCGGAACACAGGGGAACGTATGTAAAAAGAACTGAGCGCATTTTAGATTGTGACAGCGAATGGATTTGCTCTTTTGTAAGTATACTTACGTGAAAATTTGACAAGCGGTCCCCCATCTAAGTACCAACAACGCCCAATGATGTTTGATTTCGGTGATCGGACGAGAACCTTTGCTTCCGAACACATACGCCTATTATGGGTGGGCTTCTTGAACAATTGACAGTGCTGAAGGAAACTTGAAGTAGAATTATGACATTAGCTTCCGATTGCTTCCGACTATTATAGTTCAGCCTTAACAATGGCCTCGTAGAAGTACAATCTCCTGCGAATGGCGAGTTGTCTGCGTCAATTAAGAGGTAAGTTTCAGTTTACTCGTAGTTGTGAGTAATGTAAGGATTCTCCTCGACTCTGAGATTGAGGTATCAAATCGACATCTTAAAATCAAGCGAAATAAGATGGTACGATTTGGAAGAGAATCATCCACCGTCCGACAAGAAACACTGTTTTGCTCTACTCTGGCAATCCTGGAAGTATTTGTGAGTCTGGCATGGGATAGCCGCTAACTCGAAGGAAACGCAAAAATCTCGTTTCGTGAAAACTGTGTAGTGAAATGATAACATAATGAACCAGGCCCTACTGAAGATATAAAAAACATTACTTTAAAAGTCAGCTAGGCATCGCCCATATTCATCATTATAAGCGGGGATCTAATGTAAATACTAAATTTGATTGTGACCATAGCGAGCTTAATCATGTATTTGGAAATCACGCCCTCAGAGATGACAATGGTGAGCAGTTCGACTTCAATGTCAATCGCCATTGATTAGCCACGAGATTATTCATTATTCATCCCGACCGATGTTCAGAGATCATTCAACTAGAATGATCGCTTGGCCATCAGACAAGTAGCCAATTTAGATGTGGGCGGTTTTCAAATGGCAAGCGATAAATCTCTTTTGTATCCAAAGCAATCGAACTACCATGTTTTGGGATACGAAACAAATAAAAATACCGACAGGTTTCGCGAACCAGTAGTGCGTACAGAATTTATGGACCATCTAAACCAACGATCTGTAGCATTTAGAAGCTCAATGCTATCGAGCACATAAAAACCCTGATAAGCGGTGAAAACTACAATATTTATACAAGTGGTGCATAATACCGCCTTTTGAAACAACAGCGTAGGCTCATTTCATACATACATCATCCGATATATATGATAGTTCGCAATGTATAGAACTCAATAACAGCATTTGTGGATGTATGATGTGTCGGTTACAATTCTAATTATCTTTGCGTCAATAAAAAAAAGACCGGCGAGCATGAAAGTGATCCATGTGCCGAGGGCTCTGGAGCGATTACAGTTAATATATTACTAGATACTGAACAAGTCAAATATCGTATCGTATTGTATTGCACCGCTTTTTAAAGCTATTATTCATTATGCTATACCCACCTAAACCGCGGTCTGATTTTTATAAGAAGGGTATCAAACGATTCACCTTATCATGAGTGAGAATAAAAATCCGGCTGTTCGAAAAACAAAAACAAAATGGCGAATGGTTGATGCCATTTTAGCTATCACT
This sequence comes from Pocota personata, assembly GCA_963082735.1. Lineage (NCBI taxonomy): Eukaryota > Metazoa > Arthropoda > Insecta > Diptera > Syrphidae > Pocota > Pocota personata. The sequence continues at coordinate 17,296,157 of OY720429.1, read as the reverse complement.
CACATTTGTAAAAAATTTCGAAAACCTACATTTCAAAATGAATATAGTTTTCCCGTTATTTCTGAAAAGGTGATACATTTTTTTCAAAATTTTCGGTTGACATACTTTTTTTGAAATTTTTTTTTTTTAAATTTTCATCGATAAAGTAAAAATAACGAAATTATACATCTGCACATCGTCATCTTTCATCATCACCCAAATTTCATTTATATTTATAAACAAAAAATGATGTTTCTGTTTTTGAACTAGCCTGTGGTTTAGTAGTACTCAACTTTGGTCTAAATTTCAATCTTCTACGCCTAATAGCTCAAAAGTTATGAGGCTGTGACAGTCAGACGGGCATAAAAATAACTCTCACTATACTTTTGCTTACCTTGTAGGTACCAGGACCCAGAAAAATATGCTCTGGGATAGATCTTCCACGAACTACAGCCATCTAAAGTAAAATAAATCAGTTTTGTATTTAAAATAAATTAAGGAAGTGTCGCTTAGGCAAACGTAATATTACGTCTGAAAACATCAAAAAACGTCTATTTTTCAGTAATTTTCTTTTAAAGGAATTTCGCCTGACGAATAAATGATAACTGTCAAATGAGTGACAGCTGATAGGTTTGATTACAAAAAAAAAGGATTTCAAACCAGAAGAAACAAGTTGATAGAATTAATTTTGCGTTAAAAAAGGGCTTAAAGTAGATCTGATATCGATTTTGAGGAAACAAATGCTTTCTTTGACATTTATTTCTAAATTTAATACGAAATCGTACGGATATTTTCTTGAATTTGAGAGAATTCTCTCTCGGTTCTGGAATTTGATGTTTTTACTTGTCTTATAGAGCAAGTATTGTTTTCGTGAGATTTTGATAAATCAATATTTTAGTTCTAGTTCAGTTAGTCTTATGCATTTACTTTTAAATATTCTAAAATTTTGCACAGTCTTGGTATTGAACGAACTAAAGCCTTTATAAATAAATCTAAAATCATTCACATTCGCATCTCCAACGTGTCTGACTTCGCTCGTTAAATACCTCGTTGTAGCACCATACTCCAGCATTTGCTTGACGTTCATTCACCTTAGCGCAACCACCATAAAAGTTATTGGGACAAATGGGTTGCATCTCAGGCTCATAGCTTTGTTTTGCAGTTTCTGAAGACATTTTATTTGACCTTGATTGCAGCATGAACAAATTGCATGAAATTGTATCGCAAAACTTAAAGTGAGGTTTCACTAAACCGTTATATGTAGCTGTCATGCTTATTTTCTGATCCTTTTGAAGAAATCTATATGTTCATGCATATTTAACACCCTGCCAATGATCAGTTAATGTATATCATTAGTAAATGTGCATCTAATATTGAACCTTGTAGTACTCCTTGTCCAACCGCAATGAAATTAGACACGCTTCTGATTATTTAAGTTCCGTGTACTCTATTTGTCAAAAATGATTTCAGCCATCCAAGCTCTTTATCTTGTATCCCATACTTATGCAATATTCTTAAAATCATTTCTTTATCAATTGTTTTAAAAGCACGTTTGCAATCTAAGAAAAGTGCTATTATTTTTTGTTTTTTCCGCCGCCCTTCCATTCGTTTACTATATGGTTAACTGCTGCCTCACAGGAATATTTTTTTCTGTACCCAGATTGATACATCGACAGGATATTATTGCTTTCAAGATATTCCACCATCTGTCGTTTTACAACCATCTCAATAATTTTCTCAATCGTTCTTAGCACATCAATGGGTCGAAATTCTTTGCTTTTGTTAGTAAAGGGTGTCCCAAAATTCACACAAGAAGTAATTTTGATAGAAAACACAGGTTTCACACACTTATCGGGTACACTGCTTTGCTGGCACATACGCACTCTTTTGTCGAAATTTTACATAACCGTTTTGCATAAATGTGGCTGAATTTCGTTAACTGCTCTCAATTTGCTCTTCCAAGGCTTGGGTGGTCGTGGACTTGTTGGCATAAACCTTAGACTTCAAAAGACCCCAACAAAAAAAGTCCAACAGCGTTAAATCGCATGATCTGGGCGGCCAATTCTGATCACCAAAATGGGAAATTACACGACCAGAAAATGACTCATGCAGTAATTGAATTGTTTCTCGGGTTGTATGGCATATGGCACCGTCTTTTGAAACCACATGTCGTCCACATCCATATCTGGCAACTTAAGCACACAAAACTGAATTATCATGTCGCGATAGCGAGCAATATTAACTGTTATTGCCTGATCAGCTGCATTTTCAAGGAAGAATGTTCCGATGATGGTTCCAGCCCAAAATCCGCACCAAACAGTGACGCGTTGTGGATGCATTTGTTTCTCAACAATCAATCGTGAGTTTTAACAAAGCCATCAAGATGAAAATGAGCCTCATCGCTGAAGATGATTTTGTTTGAAAAATCAGCATCTGCTTGTTGTTATTCCATAATCCATTCAACGAACTCTTTTCACTGTGCGTGGTATCCAGAGTGTCCTAGATCACTAGATCACTAATTGATCCAGCCTCCCTGAATTTTTGAATTAATTAAGTTAAATTACTAATCCGACGATATTTTGTACGAAAATTGCAAACTGTAGCTGCCAAACCTTCATTATTTTTCAAATATTGCTCAACAATGAAAATGTGTTGTTCTTTCATGTGACACTCCATTTTTAATAACCCTGAACTGTCAGCTGTCACGCTGTCTTTTTTTTACGTTGGCAACTCGTTTGCGCACAAATGGCGCAAAATTCAAATCTTATTATTTATTTCTGCTTTTCTTTTACAAAAAAAAAAATATTTCGACTGTCACTTTATATTCAACTTAAATACCGGTGGAGCAAATCTACATAGTTCCCAGATTACAGTATGGAATATAATAGTTTATTTCTACAACTTTGGAGTAATGGTCAACTTTTATTTAAATCATCAGTTATTCTTTGCTGACAATGGAACTATCATAAGTGAAGATGAAACGTCCCTGTAACGAGCACTTGATGTATGGGTGGATGTTTTGGATGGAAATGGATACCGAATAGTTAAAAAAAGACAGAATATCTGTGCTGACCGTTCTCTGATCCACACCGGCATATTCCAGACATTTACTTGAATGGAAAAGTGCTTCCCAAGTGCGAAAAGTTTAGCAACTTGTGGTGATATCAATCCTGGCGGGAAAACTCCGCTATCTTCTGTGGTCGAAAAATGCACCCTAAGCTAAAAGGAAGGCTCTACACCGCAGTTGTACGTCCGGCGCTCACATACGGTTCACAATGCTGGACAATGTACAAAAAGTATGAGGGGTATTAGAGGCAGCTGAGATGAGAATGCTTCGCATGACAGCAGGAGTAACAAAGCTTGATAGAATAAGAAGTTCAAAGATTCGAGGAAGCCTTCATGTAAAAGAACCCATCACGAGCAAGATAGAGCACGACCGGCTCAGTTGGTATTGTCATGTTCAAAGGAGAGATCCTTCGAACCCCGCCAAAAAGGCAATATCAATCAACGTTCCTACACAATAGCGCAAAAAAGGCAGACCAAAAAACAACTGGATTACACAAATGCAAATACACCAGCATTTGATTGGCGTCAGTGACGAAGTGATCCGAAACTGAGAAGTCTGCCGGTACTTCCTGAGGTCAAACAAGCAAATGCCACAGGCGGACCAGTAGGAATGTAGTAAAGTGGGAGGGTTGTGATCCTTCTACTCCGGATCATAAGTTCGCCGTACTCGTAAGAAGAAGAAGATTTAGAACAATTAGATATAAACTGTCAGCTGTCAAAAAGTTTATTATGATACATATGCATGAACATACATATATTCAAAGAAATCTTAGAAAAATATCCCGAAAACTAAAACTGTCAAATTATGACAGTGTTTGACAACAATCGGCTTCTCATTGAGATAGGTGCTAGACGGAATCTCATAGTCGCTGGACAATGAAAATTTTTGGTCCAATTCAACATAACCAATTTAATTTTTGATCCATGTGCTCTAGAAGCTGTCAATTCTGAGATATGAAAAGAGAAATTTCAACACATTCAGAGCTTTTATCCAAAATGGCAATACAAATCTATCTTCCTATTCTTCTAACTATGATTATATCTCTGAAGTGCAGCATCCAATAGCAAAATGCAATATAAGTGACACATTATCCTTATATCACTCTCTTAGCAAAACGCATTTCCATTAAATCCCTTTCCATATCCATCCATTCAACGACTGAATGGCAACCAATTCAATGAAAGAAAATCCACCCTAAATCCGTTCCTGAACAACGCGAATAGAATTCCATTTCAAGAAAGTCCTTCCTTTTCTCGATATTGTTATCCCTATCGAAATTTAATAAAAGACGAACGACGCTTCCGAATGCATTCAACTGGACTACAATAAAATGACCTCGTTTCCTTCTGCGAATATCTTCCATGGATTTTTTTTTTCCTTTTGAAAATATCCTTCGTCTAATTTAATTAAACTAACCAAACCGGGCCTATCATCCTTAAACAAAAAATTTACCCCCAATCAGTGGTTTCCGCCCTTAAAAATGAACGCCAAACTCACACCTATAAAACTGGAAGCCGCTCCGCTACCAACGTCATTCGCTTGGCCCAAAACCGCGATTAATCAAAGTAATTGCAGAACGGAAAGGAAGCTGAACTGACCATCACCACTAGCGCACCACAATCACCGTCAAAGAGCCGAAGCAATTAAAATGAAAAACCACAGGAAAATTGTTTTTCCTGCGCGTTCGTCTAGTAGCCTTTCTGTAAGGATTTAACTAGAAAAAAAAAAACATCCACGGAAAATGAAGGAAAAGTCAGTCTCCTCAGACAGGCGATAGGATTGATTTAATTGAAATTCCTTTCCGTTCCTGATTCGTTTTCTTCGAAGATATTGAAATGCGATGACGAAAAAGCCATTAATTATGGTTTTCTTTGTGCTGTTTTGTTCCTTCCGAAGGGAACGTCCTTTTCGGGGAAAGTCGAAGGAGAACCGTGTTAAGGTAGATTAGGGTTTTTTTTTTTTTTTTTTACCTTGAAACAAGGATATTGTACAAGACATATCGTAGTGTCACTGTTCGGAAGGTGGCTAAGTAGTAAGGATACCATTTGTTTCTGTTTAGGAAGGTATCATGTTTAACATTGTTGCCGCGGGAAGGGGAATGACTTAAGGTATCGAATGTAATTGATTGTTTATTTGTACGTGGATTTTGGTGTTTTGTGCAAATCGGAATGAAATCGCCGGAATGATTAATGGCTGACCTGTCGAAAGTTTTAATTAAATGTGCTTAGTGGTTGAAGTTTTGACTTGGTTTGATTTCTAGAGTATTTCGTGGAAATTCAATTTGAATGGTTGACTTATAATTAGTTACTCGTATGTATTCAGTTTTAGGTTAGGGCTAACTAACGAATACTTTTAAACTTTGGATAAATCTATCAGGAAGCTGTTAACTATTGATAACTGAACTTTACTTTACTTTAGTTTGCGCTACAGTCCGGAGTGAACGTGGGCCTCAACCAACAAGCGTGTTCTGCCAGCTTGACTTTGTGCTAGTTGTCTCCAGTTTTGCACACGAAGTTAGGTGAGGTTCCTTTCCACTTGTTTGCTCCACTATAGGTGAGGTTTTAGTTGGGGATACGACTGGGCCAAAAAATCTTCAAGATGATTCTGAGACATCTATTTACGAAGATCTTCAGCTTGCGTGTGTTAGTGGCATCAACCTTCCAAGTACTGCACTCATATAGCAGTATTGATTCTACGTTGGAGCGGAACAGTCGCCGATTGATTCTTGTGCTGAGAGTATTGCTTATTCAGGCTTTGGGTAGTATTCCGAATGCAGTTCCCGATTCTGCTGCACACATCCAGTTCGGTGCTACCGCTGTTAGTCGAGACCACACTTCCTAGATATGAACAGTTGTCTAGCTTCTCGACTTCCTGTCCGGCAATGCTGAGTCGAGTGCGGGTGTTAGAAGTGCTCAGGGCTTTTATTTTGGATGTGTTTATTTGTTTGATTCAGTTTCTATACACTGGGCCATCAGATGAAGCTCCATTATCTGATGTGAAAGTAGGCAGATATCATCTGCGTAGTCGAGGTGTTTAAGGTAAGATGTCGAAGTCCATCAAATTACATGGTTACCTATCATCAAGAACAACATCGGTAACAGCATACACCCCTACCGAATTCCACTTTGGACATCAGTGGAATACGTACCCTCATATGCAGCCTTGATAATAACTATGAGTTTTTCTGGGATGACTCTCCTGCGCAGGGACAAGCAGATAGCACCTCGATTCAAGCTGTCTTGCCCCTTCTCGGTGTCGATAAACAGTAGATGTAGCGGAGACCTGTACTCGATGCATTTTTCTTTTATGGTCCGTAAGGTGTTTATGTGGTCGGTGCAGGAGGTTCCAGGGCAAAAGCCTGCGTATTCGATGTTGAGAGTTGAATATAAGTGCTCTTTAATCCGTTCTAATATGCTTCTGGCTATTATTTTGGTTACAGCTGGGAGAACGCATATACCTCTCCAGTTTCCATATTCCATCAGATTTCCCTTTTTCGGAAGCTTGGTGATCATCTCTCTTCCACTTCTGGGGAAATTGTACATTTTCCATGCTCTCCGTATGAGACGGTGTAGCAGTTCTGCCGATGTATGATATTTTGCGCCACTTGAAATAGTTCGGCAGGGATGCCACTGCTTGTTGGGCTTCTAACTCCGCTCTCTCTACTGCTGAGGTAGCTGCCGAGCATTGATTGCTGAAAACTCATCGATTCGTCTCCAGGTATCTGCCGATAGCCATGTGCTCTCCTATGATCATCCACGCTCTCCTGCGTTGTGCTGCTGATTGTTTCTGCTTCTAGCAAGATGGTCTTTGAATTGTTGGAGCACTTGGGGATCCCTGAGCCTTTCGGTATTGAACCTGGTAGCAAATTTGAGCGGTTGCTATTAACGGATGCAGTACGAAGGCGTATGAAAGCTACCTTAAGATGGTGATCTCGTTCTTGTCCGATGTCGGTTTGTTTCGGAAGTCTAGGAGACAATTTCTGAAATGGCGTCTGTTTGCAATATGATCAATCTGGTTGAATGTTCGCTAGCTATCATTTGAGATCCAACTGATCTTGTGGCAGGTGTTATGTTTAAATAGACTACCTCTAACGGTCTAGTCGTTGTAGTTGGTATTACAAGAGTCCACAAACCGCTCACCGTAGTCATTCCGGTGTCCAAGGCTGTGAACTCCCATCGCGTGCTTAAGCATAGTGTTGTCGCTTCCTACCTAGGCGTTGAAACCCCCCATCACCATTATGATGGGGCCATCGAGAGTTGTAGACGGCATTTGGTTGTAGACGGAGTCTAAATATCATCCTCAGTCGCGTCTTCGATCAGAGCATAACACTGTATGATGGTCATTTTTCTCATTCTGCTCTGGAATCAAGCCGTCAATATCCTGTCACTGCGAGGTTTGCAGGATATGAGACTGTTTCGTGCTGTTGGAGTTAGCATGAGTCCTATTCCGAACATCCGCGCTCTCCCAGCTGGTCTACCAGAGTACAGCATGACAGTGTTTTTTGTTGGGTAGTGGTATTCCCCAGCATCAAAACATCTTATCTCATTCAGCCCCAAGATGTCTATCTTATCTCGCGTGAACTCACGCTCTAGTTGGTGGAGTCTTTCATTTTGACGCCCTTCCTGGAGTGAGTCGAGAAGGGTCTTGACGTTCCAGAAACAGATCGTTGGCTGTGTACTATAGCCAAAGTACGACAACGAAGTATTCGTCCGTTTTCGAGGATTTGTGTTCTGCTTCGGAGCAATTTGGTTTTCATTTTATGATTGTGGCCACAGACCAACTTATACTTATCCTTTTGTGGCGCAGGGGGCTCGGCATTCGTTCACTATAACGTCTGCAAAAATACACCGATTTAAAGGATTGTTTTTGCAATAACTTAAGTGAATAAGGACTTCAGGTTTATTGATTGGTAGTTTGCTGAGGTGTTTTCAAATACTAGTATGGAACGTATCGAATGGACATATACCACTTTTACATGCCGAGTTGAATCCGGGTTCAATTTGTGTTGAATCCCATGTAAAGTCAAATGGAGTCGAACAATAATTGACTTCACCCAATCATACACAAACACTTTTGTGATTCAGTTGAAGTTTTGCATGAAAAACAGGAAAAGAATAGAATTATTTTTCTTGAATCCTTCAAATGGCTTAGATCAATTAGTTCTCTTAATTCTTAAAACGATAAAGGATCAAAAATTCGGGTCGAATTGCAACTCGAACACCATCATTCAATCCTTCAAGTTAACGAAGTAAAAGATTGGTAATAAAAGTTTGTGAAAATAACCGGCAACAACCTACAGATAGTGTCTGACCAAAACTAGGTTTTTGGACCGAAACCGATCCTACACTTATAACAGTTTACAAAATAAAACAAAGTGAACTTTTTATAAAGCCCACGTAGGGCGTACCTAAAATATTTGTCTACGTTACAAACTATGCACTAAAATTATTGTGCTCAAGATAGGGTGTAAACACTTTTTTGCAATGTTTTAGCGGACAGAGTGTAACTTCTTCAATAACCCTGAAAGAAAATTTGTCAAAACATCCAGAATGCCAATGTCGGGAAAAGAAAACTATTGCTTTGAAATTAGTTCACATAAAGCTTGTAAAGGTTTAAGATGGTTCGTGAAAAGTTTAAACTGGTTAGCATAAGTTTAAATTCAGAAGCCAAGACTACAGAAGGACCTTAGCGGAAGTAATCTTCTCCCTCTCTCGTCAGCTGTCGTCAACGCCCTTTCAAAGGCAATAAAGCTAAAATTTGCTATAGGGTGACCAGACAAGAGCTATAGGAAAAGAAATTAATAATAAAACAACAACGGTATGAGATATCAAATTCATTTTGGCTTTATTTTGAAGCTACATTCATGCCATTATGTATGGAATAAACATCATTTAAATGGCCGCCTCGGTTTCGCTGGCAGTGTTTCAAGCTGTTGGTCCAATTTTTGATGACTCGAGCTCGTCCAAAGTGGTTGGCTTGCTAGCGTAGACTAAGGACTTGACGTAGCGCTAGAGAAAATAATCGAGGGGTGTCAAGTCGCATGATCGCGGCGGCCAATTGATGAACGCTCACCGTGAGATGACCCAGTCGCCAAATTTCTCCCTCACCACTTCGAGCGTTGAGTCGCTTGTATGGCATGTAGCGCCGTCTTGTTGGAACCAAAGCTCGGATATATCGATATTGTCGAGCTCTGGCCACAGAAAATCGGTTAACATCGCTCTATACCGAGGACCATTGACGGTAACGGTGTCTCCTTCCTCATTTCGAAAGAAATAAGTTCCAATGATGCCTCCGCACCATAAACCGCACCAAACAGTCAATCTTTGTGGGTGCATTGATGCTTGGTCGAACACTTGTGGATTGTGGTCACTCCAATAATTGCAATTTTGCTTGATGACATAGCCATTGAGCCAAAAATGAATATTTTGACAGCTGGATGTCATGGGTAACTTTGACAGCTGCTGAAACATAACAATTGGAAAAACTATCATTGCTATCTGGTCACCCTTTCTTATTCCAATATTTTTTAATACAGACGGTAAGCAAATGTACCCTGAATGAACATTATTGGTTCACAGAAAGTTTATTTGGGTTCGTAAAAGGTTTAAATTGGTTCGTGAAAAGTTTAAATTCAGAAGGCAATACTACAGAAGAACCTTAGTGGAGCACTCTTCTTCCTCTCTCGTCAGCTGTTGTCAACGCCCTTTTAAATTCACTGAAACTAAAATTAACTTTTATTCCAATATTTTGCAATACAGATGGTAAGCAAATGTACTCCATAAATCTCAAACCAGGAACTATCGGCAAAAAAAAAAAAAAAAAACAGAATTCTAATGCTCAATGACATATCACTTCGTAGCAGTGAATGTCTTTGAACTTAAAGCCATCTGAAGCATTATCTCACATCCCATCGTCCATAATCACCATTACCAGTGACATCCCTTCATCATCATCATTCCAGATATATATATTCTCCACTATAATTAAATCCACATTTCAATTTATTTCTGATTGATTTCATCCAATCTGAGAGCAGCTGCCTCACATCCAATTACATCCTTCTTTTAACTTTGAGTCTCTCTCTTTTTTCATTGTCTCCGTTCGATCAGCCTACGCGATAAATTAGACTCAATCAACAAAGACAATCCTTATTTCTTTATTCACTCACACCACCATCCGGCCTGATATCCCTAAGAAAATTACTTAGGCACACTTCAGTTCGTCTGCTTAAGTCGTTTCGGTGATTTTAAGGATTTTTCATCATCGATAAAACAAATTCAATGGCAAAGGACGACACCGACGACAACGATGAATATTGAATTTGAAAATTTATCACCATGGAACACACACAGCCGAGTGTTAGGGAAGAGCAGGCTTTTCTCTGTCTGCTGCATTTGAAAGCAACAGCAAAGGCAGCTTCATCTTAAGGATAATGTCATTATCATCATCATTATTATCGATGAGATTATGGATACCATCCGGAAAGGGAAAAACAAAAAAATTAAAATACGAGGATCATAAATTAGGTCCTGCCTACCTGACAGATATTCGTATATACGTCGCTGCTCCACAGTTGCAATCTTTGATATTCAGGCAAAAATGTTTATGTGTACATATTTTCACTTTCATCTCAAAAGGACGATGGCCGGAAATGTGCAAAAAACGTGTCTCTGATGGATTAATGACATTCCATGGATATGCAGGATTGTGAAAAGGAAAAAGTAGGACTATTAAGATGGTAAAGCTCGTTTGTGGCACGAAAATATTGGAAATAATCGGTCGATTCGTGATTGATTTTGTTTTCGAAGAAATATGAAGGCTAATTCTGAAGGAAGGATAACAGAGATTAGTACGCAAATATTTTATGGACATTGCTGATGGAGATTAAAGAGACTTCTAATCGATGAATTGCAATCAATATCTTTGTCAGGACAAGGCCATTAAGCATTTAAGATTGAACAATTAAAAGTGAAGTTTAAAAAGTTGTAAACAAATGTGGCCCAAAGTTTATCTCCTGCGGAACTCCAATTATCTTGTGTTCCAGTGGTTGAATTTTGATGAACGCATTCTAGGATTGCCAACAATTTTCTTTCATCATATATTCGAAGTGAAGACAATAGCAACCAATTAAATTTCCCAAAGCTGACAATGGACTTTTAAGTACCCATAGCCACTTGACAATTGATGGAAAATTCCTGCTATCCTCTCAATCAACATCAATATTCGTGGTGGTTTGGTCATCACATTCGAAGATTGAATATCTCGGCTCTAGCAATGTTTATCCTTGGATTCCAGATTCACTGTTGTTGAGAGGAGACAACAAAAAATGCCCTGCCAAGTTATTTGTAGACATCGACATTGGATATACGCTTATTTCGATGCTATCAACTCGCATTCACTTTAAGGATTCTTCCTGCACAGGAATTCTGCTGATATGGATAAAACACGAAGAGCATTTCAAACAGTATACCGATGCTCAGGTAAGGTATTGGTCATCATGGTCGTACAAAGAGGACCAGAAACAACTCCTCGGAGTGGGTAAATTACACGATATGCATACATTGTTCGAGGACGGAGCATCGATAACGTCAGTAGCAGTAGAATCCCAGAGGACTTAAAATCAAATTTACTTTCTCTGTTACTTCTGTATGTGGCACACATTCGTAAAGTAACAAGTGGGTAACTTGGATTCAGAACAAACAAACTGTAAAAAGGAATGAAATTTCAGCAATTTCCATTGAGATGGTGAGAGAAATCTTTCTGATAAAAGGACACTCACTGAGGAGAGGATATTGAGAAAATTCAATTCGTGTTCATCCGTTGGCACTTTTCTAGTTTTCACAGAGCTAGTGCATAATTTTTCGATCCAAACTAAATGACTACGCTTATTGAAGGAGGGATATGGAACAACAGCAACAGACAAGGGGTGTAAAAAGCGGAGTCCTTAATCAGTATATCTGAGTATTAGAAGTGATTTCTTGACGTAATCAAGTTTGGTTTCATTGTTTTCAGTTTGGGTTTTCTCTTTTACTTTTAGTAGAGCGAAATGTTGAAGGGATATGAACTGAGTCAGAATAAAATTATAGAGAATCGTAGTGCTTTAGATTAGGAATCTAGATGGCGGTGACAAAGTGTGCGAAACTATTGCTGAATCAGAAAGTTTATTGAGAGGACTAATTTAATTCAGACTTAGAACAAGTCTTAGTCAACTCATGTACTATTCATGACATCACACATATGATGTGCCCTGGAGATATTTACTAGAACAGGTGGGGGATCTAGAGAAGGGTCGTTGTCCTTGTCGGCATGGTAGTGAGGTGGATTGTTGCTTGAAGATTTATTGATTGATGGTGATTAGCAAAGCAAAATAGAATTTAAGTCCTGTGTGCGATGACGGTGACTGAGGAGAAACGCTACAGCGAAAATTATAGTTTTTTGGGATACGCGCGGTGTTATTCACATCGATTACTTTGAAAAGGTAAAACGATCACCGGCACATATTACGCAGAGCTGCTGGATCGATTCCAAGCCAATTTGAAGCAAAAACGGCCGCATTTGGCGAAAAAAAAGTTCTTTTTCACCAGAACAACGCACCGGCGCACAAGTCCGCAGTCGCAATGGCAAAATTGCATGAGTTAGGCTACGAACTCTCCCTCATCCAGCATATTCCCCAGATTTAGCCCCCTGCGACTATTTCTTGTTTCCAAACATGAAGAAATGGCTCAGAGGTAAGAGATTTGTGTCGAATGAAGAGGTCATCGCTGAAACAAACGCTTATTTTGAGGGGCTCTAGAAATCGAATTATTTGGAGGGCATCAAAAAATTGGAGAAACGTTGGATGAAGTGTGTAGAGCTAAAAGGAGACTATATTGAAAAATAAAATGTTTTTATATCGAAAAGAGTGTTCCTTATTTCATTTTTCAGGTACTTATTGATCCACCCTCGTACATAAGGCAGAGGATGCTATTTAAGACCTATATGGTGACCTAACCAATTTTTCAAAACTCTTTCAGATTGCCAGAAGATAGAAAAGCTCTAAATTTGTCACTTAAAATTTGTTTGAAAGAACACTGGATTCTACACCATTTTTACTGACCAAAACAAAGACTATTAGAAGTTATTTTTTTTTTTTTTTTTTATAATTTGCACGTGTGAAAGGGGTTATGAATACCCTTATACTAATTTTAGCACACGGGGGTTTTTTAGGTAAGGGGAAGAGACAGAGAGAAAGACAGATTGGCGTAGTTGGTTTGAAACTCAGCTGGTATCAAGTTTCAGTGAACTCCAAGGGTGGCTGTCCAGATAACTGGGGATCTTGTGTGTTTTTGCTTTTGTCGTTGCTCATGATTCACAGTATTTTTTTCCGTCCTCCTGATGTCACCATCACGATCAAGTTGCACTTTAGCCATATGACGGCCCTACTGCCAGTGTTATGCCTTCGCAGTAGAGTTGAAGCTTTCGCAATTGATCGACTTTCTATTTATTGTATATCATGCGAAATAAATATGTAGATGATTATTGACATCAGGATTCGAACCGTGAACCTGTAGCGTGACAAGCGATAATGCTACAACTACTCAACGGCCACCCTTTAGATATCGAAAAGTGATACCAGCAGGTTGCTAAAAGTTATCAAAAGCTTATTCAGTAAAACCAGAATGACATAAAATTTGATGTTACCTTCACATGGACGAAAACGGAATCCGGAAATGAGTGTTCGGCTGGAAACTCAGTTTTCAGGTAAGCAGATTACAGTTGGCTAACAAGTATATCCGGTTACCGATTCCGACATCTACAAAAAATAGTCAGTTTTTTCGAGAACCCAACTAAACTATCGTTATACTTAATTTTTTTGGCAAAAAGCTGTTACTTCATCAGATAGCATCCGTATCTACCATAACTCAGATTCGAATTTCAGAATCGATTTTTTTTTTAAATCGGCCATTAGTAAATTACCGTTAAAGATAGTGAACCCACCGATCCCAGATATGAAGTTTGAAGAGTATTCGCCCTTTAGCTTGGAGTCGATTGGACATATAGACAGACAGACAGAATGGAGAGGTACACTTTTTTGGGGATTCTGTACTTATTATAGTAATGTCAAGTTACGTCAAAACCTCGAGAATAGGTGAGAGTAAAAAAGTAAGTGTGGCCAGCAGCGTTGCATTTTGACTGTTTTTCAGTCAAATTTGACTGGATTAAGAGACAACTTTTTTAGCTATTTTTTCTGAGTTTGAGTTTTTATACTCTATCCAGGGTATACTAATTTGATACATAGTTTGTAATATAGAGAAATAATAACGATAGATCCCCAAAAGTATATAAAGGGTCATTTATTTCGAGGTTGGAATGTTTCATCCCTACCATATGGCATCTGTCATCCATAGTAGCAGGTAGTAAATTCTTGTCTTGCAATTTAAAATGTGGATCATTTAACCACTGCTCAACGCATTAAAATTGTTGCATCGTACTACAAAAATAACAGTTCCGTCATATATGTATGTGCATCGCGATTGGGTGCTGGAAAATCAACAAGTTGACGCCGAGTTATCGAACAAAACAACAAAATAAAGGGTGACCAGATAGCAATGATACTTTTCCAATTGTTATGTTTCAGTGGCTGTCAAAATATTCAGTAAAAAAAGAGAAGAAGACCCAGAAATGTCGATTCGGCGCCGATCAGCTGCATTGGGCATTACCAGAGAGTCAACCAGGCTTATTTTGCGGTTGGATTTGGGCCTACATCCGTATAAGATTGTGCTAACGCAAGAATTGAAGCCGGACGACTATAGACAACGCCGTGTGTTTGCTAATTGGGCACTGGAAGTGCTGGCCGGAGATCCGGATTTTGGCCAAAAAATCATCTTCTCGGAAGAGGCCCATTTTTGGCTCAGCGGCTATGTCAACAAGCAAAATTGCCATTATTGGAGCGACCACAATCCACAAGTGTTCGACCAAGCATAAATGTACCCACAAAGATTGATTGTGTGGTGCAGTTTATGGTACGGCGGCATCATTGGAACTTATTTCTTTCGAAATGAGGAAGGAGACACAGATACCGGAAATACTGTGAATCAAGAGCAACGATAGAAAGCAAAACAAAGAAGCTCCCCAGTTGTCTGGACGCCACCCTTGGAGTTTACTGAAACTTAATACCACCTAAGTTTCAAACCCACTACACCAATCTATCTTTCTCTCTCTCTCAATTTATATAAACGCCTGTGTCCTGAAATAATTTAATGGTATTCATATCCCATTTGGCGCACGCAAATTATAAAAAAAAAGGCAACCACTTTCGGCGAGCTCGAGGCCAACATTCGAGACGCTATTGCCCATAATAATTCCGCACATATTAGACCGACCGCTTGAAGCACTGCCAGCGAAGACGAGGCGGCCATTTAAATGATGTGCTATTCCATACATAATGGCATGAATGTAGCTTCAAAATAAAGCCAGGATAGATATCTCACACCGTTGTTGTTTTGTTTAATATCTGGTCACCCTATACTTCAGCGATGAGGCTCATTTCTCGGTCGACGTCTACAAAAACAAACAAAATTGCAGAATGTGGGGTTCAGAGAATTCAAATGTGATCGTTGCGTCCACCACGGGTGACAGTTTGGTGCGCGCTGTGGACCGACGGCCTGATCGGGACACAATTTTTTTGAAAACGACAAAGGTGCCAATGTTACGCTGGATTCTCTGCACTATGGTCAAATGATAACCAATTTGTTTGGCCTGAGATTGACAACATTGATGAAAGCGGTATGTGTTTCCAACAGGACAGTGCTACGTGCCACACATTACAGACAAACTTGGCTCTATTGCACGAAAAGTTCTCCGGCCGTTTAATTCGTGCGATCTAACCCCATGGGATTTTTTTTTGTGTAGCTTTACTAAAGATCGTGTCTATGCAGACAATCTCCAAACTTTCAAGCAACTAAAAATCAACCGTGAAGTTATTGCCCAATACAGCCAGAAATGTGCTGAAAAGTCATCGAAAATTACCTCACAAGAATCGAAGTTTACAAAAATTCCCGTGGCGGCCATTTAACCGATGTCTTATTCCATACAAAATGGCATAGCCCAAAATTTAAAACAGTAGACAAATTTCATTGAAATTTTTAATTCTTTTTATTTTATTCAAATTAAAATTCTAAGGCACAAAATGGATAACCCTGTAAATGGATTAGTATTAAGTGTTAGAGATTACCTATGTGATTGTCCTGCATTTGCTCGAAGAGTACTGATGACCTAAGCTCTTCATCACTGAAGTGCCTAGTCGTCTTTTTACAAAAGACGCCAAATCATATTAAAAAGTGGTTCTCTGCCTGGTAGTACAATGGACCTGTTTTGGGGCTGAGTGCTCCAGTAGGGTGTGCCCGCCCCGACAAAGAAAAAACAAAGTGTTAGGCCTTTAGTTGAGTCTGTTAAATAAGTACACGAAGAATCTCTGTAGAGCTGACGATTCCAAAACAAGGCAACTCACCACGTTAAGAGAAAACATTTTATCAATCTTTGATCGTTTATAATCAGATTTATTAACCTGATTCAGGTCCTTCTCAAAGTCCTCATTTCGTATAAAAATTACAGATCCCTAAAAAAAGTTCAGCGACACATAATGAACGGTGGAATCTTCCACAAATATTCTTCGTCTACACCAATGGAAACTATCAAACCATTTGGATACAGAAACCCATCATTCACATCCTCTATATAATGAATCATTTCATAACCAAGATACCACCAATCAACTATCATGAAACTACTCACAGCATCAACAAAATGTACCAAAACTCAATTTCCCATTTTAAACTTCACATAACTTCCGGCATCGATGTGTGTTATCAGAATTGGAAACTCAACTTTTTGTCAAAACGTATTTATTTTGTTGAATGAATATTTCCAATTTGCCTACAACAAACTATCAACTAAGAGGATTTCATGTGAGCACAGGGTGTCACGGATGGTTTTAGTTTTATTTTTTATTTTGTTTTATTTTCTAGTATTTGTATGGTCAGTAGAGAATGAGGATACTACATACGTTCAATGCTATGCTATGAAGTCATGAATTAATGGGAAAAGGTTTGACCAAATGCAAACAAACAAACAAACAAACAGACAGAAAGACAGATATTAAAAGAAATATTAAAATGGGTAACGCGCGCCGTCTAGATGTGTAGTCATTCTTTGAATTTTATAACTTTTTCAGACGTCTAATTCTACAAGTATTTTTGAAGTAAAGAGTGCGCCATCTGCTGATTTTTTTTTTTTTAAATTACGTGTTATTTTGACACTGACAGCTCTTTCGCGCTCAACAAATTGACAGAAACAACACACTTGAGTAATATGGGATAAGGTGCAATGCTGCCATTTAAAAAAATTTATGTGTATATCCCACCACCTAGAATCGGAACATCTTTTTTTGAGGCAACAAAAGACGCCTATAAATGTACTTGCCTCTACTACTAGATGGATGCTCTGTGACAACAGTCACTGCTCACTTAGATCAATAGTCGGGTCCATTGTGCCAATTTTGAATACCCTGGGAACCTTAAAAGAAAAACCGTGGAATTAAAACCACCCGGAGAGATCTGAATCCCATAAGATTTTCAGCTTCGAGCTCCTCGAAGAAATGACTGCCAAGAGTCGTCAGTCTTCTGTTGGCTAGAGCAGGATATTCGTAAAGTAGATCTCGAATACGTTAGATTCTATTTCTTCTTTGTTCCTGCAGCTCTTGCAGTAGTCACTGGACTATTCTGTGAGTCACTCTGCATGTATAACAACGGCGCAGTGAGAAGGTCAGAAACGATTCGGGCGTCCAGAGAAAGGGATCTCTTCTTATCAAAAACTGGCCATAGTGTCCAAGTGTCGCTACTATCCAAGTGTCCAAGTTGACTCAGCACGTATTTGTTATGATTTCATCATCGATTTGCAATAGGTACTGGTACTAGATGTCTACAAAGGTAAGAGCAAAAGGTCCTATTCCGACCTATTCTTGCAAGCTCATCAGCTCTTTCATTGCCCTGGTACCCAATATAGGATCACCGTATTCCTGATATTACGTTTAGTTGACCCTTGCATAGTTTTACTAGCCTTAATTTAACTGTTGGCGACTGCAGAGCCACCTGACTGTCAACGTAAATAGTTATGGATGTGCCGACTTAATTCCCAAGGTTTTACATAATACTTCGGCTCCTGTACCACCAACGTCCATTTTGGATCCGACAGTAAACAAGGCCAGATCTTCAATATTTGTGACCATCTGATTTGTCATCCAGTCATCTCCTTCAGGAATTCTAATTAGTGCCACAGACAAGTAATCAGTTGTGTTTATAGACTTTATGGGACGTTAAACCATGATAGGATAGAGGAGTTCAAGTAGGCTGAAGGCTGGCAAATCATCATCGCGGAGCTCACTACATACAACAAAGATCTCAGAAGAGCTGAAAGACCTAAAAGTGGGTGCTTTGAGACCGTCTTTGAAATTATTATTTTCATATCCATGACAGCCAGGTAACACAAAGCTTTGGCTGTGGTGGAAGCCTCAGTGTGAACTATAGCAGCTTGAGGAAATATGAAGAACAATGAGCTCTGATTCAACTGGAAACGATGAGGCTCATTTTCACCTCAAAAAATATGTGAATAAAGAGTACTACCGCATTTAGGGCTCCGAAAATCCAATTATGATTGTGGAGCAGTCTCTTCATCCACAAAGAGTGACAGTTTGGAGGTTTTTTTTTTAAAAAAAAAACGGAGTCTAAAGGACGACTTCCATGTATGGAGCGCACTGATAGACTTTATTTTTGCTTTAAAGTTGATGCTATCAATATAGGCGACGTTTATTTCCACCGAGATGGCGCTGCCTGTCACATAACCTGGGCAACTATGTTTTTATTGCAGGAGAAGTTTCTCGGTCGAGTAATGTCTTTGCGCGGAGACGTCAATTACAAGGTCTACGTCAGCACACCACAAGACAACATTAGAGCTGTCATCGAGGAAATAGAGCCGCAGTTGTGTTATTTGTTGCCTTGACGTGCTCTTTTTACCATCTTATAAAACTTTCGAACGTCAATCCATTTTAGTCACAGTTTTGGAATGCAAAAATATTCCAATTTAAATATTTACTCCCACCCTGTATGCATTCTCTTACCAATCAGGATATTTTCAAACCCTCCCAAACTGACTTGCATTTTGTCAATTTTCCTCTTTTGGTGGTCGTCATTTTAGGTATTAAAATATCCTCTTTAGGCCCTGACAACTAGTTATCACTGGAAACCACTGAAAATTGCTGCCTGCAATCACTAACCAATGTTTGACTACAAAAAAGGGAAATTGAACGATTAGAAGGACGGTGACCTAGATTTGCAGATACTGTTGATTGGCCACGATTTAATCCTTTTTTTGGTGGACTTTAATGGTTGCATAGAGATAGAACTAGATATCGATATTTGACAGATTCTTCTTAATTTTAATTAACAACAACTTCAGAGAGAGCGAACATGCTTTGTGGAAAACTTTTATAACTTAAAATAAAAGCAGGAGGGGTAGCCACAGTCATCGCGTGCTTATAGCTATCAAAACTTTTTTTATTTGGTAATTATATACACAAAAGTATGGAAACTGTTATTAGGTGGCAACATAACAGTATTAGTTAGTATACAAATTATATGCTTGAGCAAAACCCACCTAATTTTTTTCTTCGAGTCCTTTTTCAACATCCTTTGTTTTATAGCTTTTACTACTTAGTATGCCATTCATACCTTCGTCAATAGAACAAAATGTTTCACTTAAGCTAAATAAATTCTTCCCGTCAGCCATTACCTACTAGGAGACACGATTTTTGTGTAATGACCTTAAAACTATTACGACACTCAAAATAACCAGATTTGAAAACAAACTCCATTCCTATTCGAGCATTTCATGAGAGAATGGCAATTCAATTCGGTGCGTAATTTTAAAGAGCTTCCATCAAAGAGCGCACAAAAACGTCCTAGAACCATTCATATTGACTGCCGAATTAAAAAAACCGGGAATGACTTCCAACAGAGGCCGCCATTCGGCAAAAAAAAAAAAGAAAAGAAAAATGGAAACTACCAAGCTCTCTCCGCACGTCGGGCACAAACGTGAGAAAGCCAAAGTTTCACCCAGCAGCCAGCATAATGGAGAGAAAGTACTCGATCTAGAGTCGTCGTTGTCGCTTCGCACTAAAAGTTGAAAATTGAAAAATTTTTGTCGATTATGGCTGAAACGTGACTGGAAATATGATTCTTTTCTTTTTTCCTTTGCACTCTTCATGTTTCGAATCGAATCGAAAGGATTTTTTTGTATGTAATCCTTTCACAATGGTCTATGTACGTATAAGTGGGTGTATGGATGGTAGATTGGGCCATTTATAGTAGTTTTCTTCAGCCACTTGGATTGAACGCAAACAATTTTTGAAATTTTTTATACGTACGAGTATATGCGCATTTGTGTCCTTTTTTTGTATCCTGGTGGATTTAATACATACTTTCGGACCGCTTATAGTATCATAGTTGTTCAATGAACTACAATTGGAGTTCAGTTACAGTGGGTTGAAGAAAAATCATCCTTGGAGGTTGATATATATAAACTATCAGAAACATGAATTAGAGAAGCTTTTTTAAAGATTGTTGTTAAGGAGATAGACGCTTACATATTAGAGCATCAACTTTGTTTTAATCTTCCGTATAAATGAAAGAGGAGCGTTCAAATGATAGGCGAGAGTAATTTATGAAGACATACATAGAAAGCCGTCAAGACTTTATCCACTGTATACCAATTCCTACTCTCAATCTCAATCTCGGATGCCAAGTGTTTTGACTGAAGATTGGGTTTGGGTCTCGTTGGAATGCTGTTGGTATCCAAACTGAGACACTCTTCTTTGGATCCAGGAGGCAGCGGAATAATACTAGGGTGTTAGGAGAAAGAGATGGTGGCCGAGGAGCCTCTAATTTGCCAATGACAGCACTTGCATCCAAGAAGTGGATCTTCAATCAAAACACTGATATCAGCTTATCTTATGAATCTGACCCTCCAAGCTTAAAGTTGCGGTGTAGGGGTTACTATCTTCCATGGAAAAACAATCGTGTGACGAAGCAACCATAAGGACGATTGAACGATTCTTGTATCTGCATGTGAAAGGTTTGCACCTTGAATGCACTGCGTCCAGCCGATCAATTAGTGAAAAACCTGAACTACTGTAAAACTTCATTGAGGGTGTATTTCAAAATTTTAGCCTCATTTATGCTCAAGCCCCCACTTAAGAGAATGACGAAGACACCAAAGTTTAGAGAGATGTGTATTGGAGTACAGACATGTTAAATTTCTAAAGGGTTTTCCTTGCCGGGTTCAATATGATTCTTTAAACCCAGGATACTGCTTCGTACAGTAATGGTTCTGACCATTATGATGTACCTCAGTGTGGCGGGGTTGTTTCCACAGATTTTAGCTGAAATATTCCAGTAAAACCCATGAGTGCTCGAGTTCTTTTGGCTACCAGAGCTTCTTCGTGTTCCTTCCAAAGAAGTTTGTTAACTATTGTCATACCTAGATTCTAGACCTGCTGTTGTGGATCGGACTCTAATACTATTTGGAAGAATTGATTGAATGGGTTGTATATTTTTCTAGTGAAAGGGAAAATCGTAATTTTGGTCGGGTTTACATTAAGTTCTAACATTAAGAACCACTCCCATGTGACTATTATAGCCGGGGAACTAATGACTATTTTTTCAAAGCAAAACCAATTTATATCTTTTAATATGAGTATTGCACTAGAATTGGTGAATACGGGAGTCGACATCTGGTAGCATTCTGGTTGTGCATTGGCCCATAATACGCCTCTAAATGCAGCAAAATACCACTTTCCAAAGGCACTATTCAGTAAATAGCTTCTGGACATTCATATTTGTTATTTAGCATATCTAGCTAGATATCTTTATTATGCACACTCAACGATTATTTAGGCTTGCCTACTTTTGATTTTAAAAAGTTAAGAACAGTGGATAACAGTAAATAAAAGCATTATACTTCCTCTATCTGGCCAAAATGCATTCCCGCATTAAGTTGCTTTCACCCTGACAGGCTTTGAGCAACTTCATTGCAAATTTACGATATTTGCTTGAGCTGTCTATTTGTTACTTATCATCGCCAAAATACTTAAAACGGAAAAGAAACTCGAGTAAATTTTCATTTTAATTATTATCAGCGTAAAATGGCTTTTTCGTAAAACAACGAAAATAATTATATATAAAAAAATTATGTTGATTAAAAAATAAATTCAAATCGAACGCTCCTTCGTAACTGTCAGCTGAGAGTTGTCAGAATGCCCGATATAGTAGTAAGTAGATCTGCCCGGATGTTGTAATAGGCATTGTTCAGCAATATGGTGTTGTGGTGTAACAAAACAACTTCTAATGTATCGCCGAACGCCTATACCTACATCTTCCTACGCAACGAGCAGCTGATGCTACCAACTACTCTAAAGAACACAATTAAAAGTATCTGATGTTCCTATTTATTCTATATTTCAACAAATGTCTAATCTATAAATTAATTATACGATTACATTTAAAGCTAGAATGTATTCAAAAATTGCATTCACCAATTTGAATTGAGTTTATTAACCTAACTAAGAGGGTGGCCGTGGTGTAGTGGTAACATCAACGCTTGTCACGCTCTTGGTTCACGGTTCAAATCCTGATCTCAACAGTCATCTATTTATTTCGTCTGAAATAAATAAAAAAGTCGATCAATTGCGAAAGCTTCGTCAACTCTACTGCGAAGGCATAACACTGGCAGTAGGGTAGTCATATGGCTTAAATGCAACTTGATCGTGATGATGACATCTGGTGGAGGGAAAAAAAAAACTGTGAATCACGAGCAATGACAAAAAGCAAAACAAACAAGCTCCCCAGTTATCTGGACGCCACCCTTGGAGGTTACTGAAACTTAATACCACCTAAGTTTCAAACCCACTACACCAATCTTTCTTTCTCTCTCTCTCAATTTCTACAAAAACGCCCGTGCCCTGAAATAATTAAATGTTATTCATATCTCATTTGGCGCGCGCAAATTATAAAAAAAAAAAAATTTAACAATTTAAGAGAAATATTTTTTTTCCGCTTTGACAGCAAAAAAAAAAAAAAAACATTTTTGACTTGCTGCGGATCATAGCAGAGATTTTCCGGCTGTCATTTTGCCGCCATTTTACATAGCAAGGTTACTAAACTGTTACGGCAATAGCTCTATGTTGGCAATTGATTACAAAGCTTGAGGTTGCATTTCGTTTAAGGCTAAATCCCAATGCCACGTTACAGTTGTTCCCACATTAGCAGCTTTTTAGTAACTTTGTTCATCTCCAAAAAGCAGAAGTAGATTTTGTGGGAATGTAAATTGTCGCCCTCCAACTTTGACATTTCAGAAAATATAATATAAATATAAAAAATATAGTAAAGATTTATTTTGTATTTTTATAGAATAGTTTTAATGGGAAGTCCTGACATAGTTGTTTTTTCTTTCCAAAAAAGTGACTGGCAACAACCAATGGAAACAATTACTTATCCCTCAAACACGAACAAATGAAATGAAAAGTCGGCTAGAGTAGATAATTGCTCTACTCCAGCGCTTTACGAAATTTTACGATCAAACGTCTCTCAAAAGCTAAAGCCTTATTTGATTTTGCTCCATATGAACGCGTTATTTCTACTTGAACTATCAAAGCTCGAAGGCCGTAACGCGTTACTTGGATTTGACCTTCAACTCCGTATGCCACGTTTCTACAAAATCTGCCAGAGCGAGCGTTTTGCGCAATAAATTGTTCATAACGTGTATAAGTCTACAACCACTTTGACAATGAGAAATGTCAAACCCGACTTAATACACTATTATTTCGTACATTCTCAAGCAATAACATGTACTAAAAAACTCTTTTGATAAAAAAAGTAGGCATGGCTGACACTAAATAGATATGTATGTGCCAAATTCATAGATTAAAATCAAATCTATCATATTATGATAAAAGAGCTGAGTAGAGTAGTGTAGAGCACACTGACATTTACATATAGGTAGTATGTACAATATTATGTCGAGAAATTTTTTCGATTTCAAACAAATCTGTTGAGAATTCATAAATTTAAGTTTTCATCGATTAGTAAAGAAGGCGTGATCTATATTTGTGCATGGTTTACTTAGAAATGCTAATTACTAAATATGCAAGTTAAACTTGCTGAAAAGTGTCTTTGAAAATTGGCGTTCTACGGGTTTAAGGATATCTGGCAACTTCTCGGAAAATCTGGCAATAAATTTACATGACGTGTTATGGTCTATTTTATACCGACAAATTCAGTCCGGACCAGCACTAAAATGTAAGCTACTCGAAAGTCCCGTGAGTTTACGCTAAACATTATTACCTTCAACACCGCCATCTGAATAGCTTTGATTGTTTATTGTAGCTCAATGTTCTTGTGCATCTAATTGCAACCTTTATATTTATTTTTGTTCATCTCCGTTATTATTTTCCACTGTAATTTGATGGAACAATAAAAAGTGGCACTTTGAAATGACATTTTGATATTCATTTAAAAACGCCATCTAGTGTATGCCAGAAAACATATTATTTCGGAGTGTTTACACGCTGTAGACTATACCAAAAGAAACCAGTATGGTGGTGTATTCAAAGCGTTTACAGCGATGACATTTCTACAATACTTGGTCTTTGTCTCAGACCAACTTAGCGGTGTAAACAAGGCAAAACAAATTTGCTTTAGCGTTGTGGCTTAATTTTACGCCTTTTTTGTCTACATTTAAGGGCGCATTGTAAACGAACGCAATAACGGAAAGCTGTCAGACGTCGACTTTCATAATCAGCAACTCTAGGACAACAATGAAAGATAAAATGGCCTTGCCAAAATGTTTTATAAAGAACGTTCACTAGTTCTTAGACTAAGCCTGATTGCTGATACGAGTCATAAATACTTAAGTAACATTTAAATACTGACAAGGTGAACTTAACTTTACTCAGTGAGTTACAAGGATTTTAAGTTGTTCTTAAGCAGATTTGGAAATTATATTGCATCAGTGGATGACCTAGAAATATTTGGAATCATGGAACTTGGGATCCCTCGCCAAATTTAGGAAATAGTTTAGTTTAACATTTGTTAAGTAATTTACAGTAATTATAATAAATGCATTACGCTTCTTAGAAACAACTTTTTTGGATCCATAAACCAGATGTTGGTAACTCTGGGTTATTGCCGCTGCTAATTGTCTTTGCATTGTTGACTTTTTTGATGATATAACTACATACGTCCATACCAGCATTACTGTAAATCTGCATGCACATCCCTTACAATTTTCGAAGCATAGCAAGAATTTATGAAGTTTTGAGTTGTACATCTGCAACATATTTGACATTTGACAAAGGACTGAAGTTGGTTGCATTTCAGTGAAGTGTGACTTTGCTAAGATGATCTTAAATCTTTGGGAACAACTGTAAATAAATTAAGTTCCATTTAAGCTAAGACCGAATGTAATAGATTTACGAATGAATACTGATTACCGAATGTAACTGATTGTGTGAATAGTATTAGTAAATGTGTCTCAGGCTGCTCTTTTAACTTTGCCATCGACATATGCTTGATAGTTTATGCCAATGTCATCTAGTTTACTGATTACTTTTCTGGGGTTCTCCTGATTGCCGTGATATCTAATGTCGAAAGCTTCCTCAATGTCGAAAAAAGCGTAAATGGTCGTTCCTCTGCAGTCTTTTGCATTGTGAAATAGACTTGCGGTTTCGGTCGATTTTCCGGCATTCTTCTAATAGTCATTCTTATATGGTTGTTCGTGACCTTTCCAATGTCTTCAATATGAATGAGGTCGGGCTAATTGATTTAAAGGATTTTGGTGAAGTGCAGGTCCTGCTGGCTTAAATAGTTGGAGTCTAGTGTGTATTCCCCAGATAATTTCTATCATTGATTGGGTCTATTTGACGGTGTTGGGATTATGTTTTGTGATCCAAACCGTAAAGGTTCAAATCCCATAGGGGAATAGCAGCCCACAGCCATCCGAGCATAAAAAGAGAAACAAATAAAATCTAAGTTTCTGCAACCACTTCACCAAAACACGTGGAAGACAGGGACCCACTCTTGTCAACGGTACTAGTAGATGGGCCGGTACTACTGGTGTTTTTGGGGCGCTGTCACAGCGTTATGGATTCGTCTGTCCTGGGAGAAGTATATAAGAAGAAAGTGACTATCAATAAAGATATCAAAGAATTCTTTTAATTTAGTTAGGGATAGTTCGACTGGTGAAGAGAATTCTTCTGAGTTCAACTCATAGGACTTATGTATCCTACCACAAAAGAGCTTTCAAGATTTGCATATTGCATCTATGTTGCATATCTGGAACGTTTCGCTTGGTTGAAAGCCGCCTACAGTCCTTGCGAGCCGAGGTGGTCTAAACTTACTCTCAGGTTTACTTACTGGGCAATAGTTTGCCATGGCATTATTGAAGCTTCCTGCAGGTTCTTCTACGAGTTTATCAATATTTTCGATTCATATCACTTAGAATGTATTTAAACACATAAAGGATTGCCCTGATTCAACTGAAGTATCTCATATTGGAAACCATCTGTACGTTTACTTCCTTGCCATACTTTTCTATCCCCTTCAGTCAGGACTGAGAATTTAAATGGTGATAGAAGTTACAGTTGGAAATGGATAAATGTCCAAACTACATATTGGACATTCTGTGGACTACGATGAATGCTTACTCAAAATGAATCTGTCCTTTTCGTCCAAATACCCACTCAGAGAGACTGCTAAAAAAGAAAAAGAAAAACTAAAAACATCTGAAATGAGAAAAAAAGCCAAAGATTTGCTATTTCAGATTGATGGTCAAATGTTTCAGCAAAAATTGTTCCCATTGGAGTCCTAGTCTCTCCACCCTCCCTTGGGTGCAACAAAAATTGCCTTGGTACGACTATATAGGGATATATTTCAAAATCATTTCTCCTTCTCCATCTCGGCTAAAGATTGAAAAAATCCTGAAAACTTAAATAAACAGTTGACACGAGAACATATGAGAGATCAAATGGAAACATACACTCTCAATTTACGAAGGATAATGGAAAAAAACATTTCTAGGCGGAGAGGGGGTGGAATGGAAAAGATGAATTAGGATATACTCGTACAGGAGAGGAGGATAGAGATTTTGACTTGGAACTTTGGCCACCTGCTTCATATTCTTTCGAAACAAATATCAGGATATACTCTCAGGTATAATATTCTACTCCATTATGTTTCGATGATAAAGGAAAGAGTTTTTTTTTCAGTCCCAGTCTTTGGTCTGTTCTAAAATTGAAATTAAAGGCAAATATTGTATATCGAGGAAATGGTAGGTATGCGTAGTTTCCTTTTGTCCTTATGCAGGGATTCGCAATGCGGTTTGTGTTAATATGGCTTCAGTTTTTCTGACTAAGTAGAACTGAGTGAGGTAAGCAAATATGTTTTAAAAGTGGAACGTTCTCAATGGGACTTTAGAATATACTACAGATTTTTGTAACATCCCTGGGTTACTAGTTGCTACGTATGTACTTGAAAAAAAACCACAGAGAAACTTTATTTGATGTTTTACTCCCTTTGACAAGTAAACATTTAATTTTCCCTGATTTATTTGCAAAGTTATCATTTTTATGTAATGTCAAGGTTTTTAAAAAAAAACAAAAAAAAAAAACATTCGTATCTGGCATTCTTATAGTAATTTTCATGAAAAGGGTTCAATGAGCGCAACAGAAAGAAATTTCAATTTCACAGGCATTTAAGCGTTAATCCCCATTGAAATGGGTTCACATTATTTGATGCCTTGGGCCAGCCTTGGGCCATTTTGTGGAGCTTATGCGTGCCGCTTTTTATTTTCAACTTCTTTGTAGTATTTTTTTTTTGTTTCTGGAATTCAATTCTCTGGAAGTAAGGTCAGATTTTGAAGAGTTGATCCGGACCAGTGTGAGTCCCTTTTATGTTCGAAGGATTTTCAATGATTAACTTTGTGTGTGAGATGGTCAGTGCTGTTGGATATTTAGGTTTAAATAATCAAGAAGTTATGACAGGCATTTCATCCTGTTTTAAGGATGATTAGTTCCTGTTTCATTTGTAATGACAGTTTTCTTTGTAATAAATGTTGGGAATCCTTGTGTCACAGGTGGTAATATTAATTTTTGGAGATGAGATGGTTAAAATCCGATTTTCTTTGATGGGAGCTTAACTTGTTCGGACAAGCGTATTGCAGAGTTTTGCTAGGTGTTGCTATTTACGGGTAATTTGAAATGAAAGCAACCGGTTCTTTTTTTAAGAGTTCTTTATTGTTACTTGGTCGGTGGACAACGCTTCCAGTCTAATACTCTGCCCCAGATCGGTGACACGGCAGTATTTATACTGTGCAAAGTCAATAATTCGGTCATCCTTCAAGTGGTCCCGTCTTCGACATCAGATCTGTCACTTTCGCTGGAGTTGTCGGGGAGACCCTCTTCCGGGAGCATGCACCAGCGTTTCATCTTGTCGGACGCCATGATGGTACTCAGCTTTCTGTGATTCCGCTACATATTGGGGATGTCTTCCACGACGTATCTATGATTTGGTAGCACCTTTGTGACCAAGTATGGACCGGAGTAGGGTGGCATAAACTTTCTCAAATCTCCCGTAGCTGCTGGATCGTTTTTTATTACTTTGTCATACTGAGTCGGTGGCCTATGCTATGCATCAAATGCCGCCTGCTGACGCACCTGTGTGTGCTCAATGTTCTTCAGTGCCAGACCTTTCCGTCTT
This sequence comes from Pocota personata, assembly GCA_963082735.1. Taxonomy (NCBI): domain Eukaryota; kingdom Metazoa; phylum Arthropoda; class Insecta; order Diptera; family Syrphidae; genus Pocota; species Pocota personata. Next base: position 17,267,270 of record OY720429.1, on the reverse strand, counting down.
TCCATTTTGTGGGCTTCTACTCACGTCCGTTCCAGCAGTTCCAGCAGCAGTTTGTCACCAATAATGCTCCTCGTGGTGTGCGCAAATAGTAGCTCGTGTAGACTCGCCTTTGTTGTGCAGTTTCGCCCGGTGTTCAATCCCCATTGAACAGCTCACAAACAGCTTGCCCCCCTTCTCTATCGAGTGCATACTTTTGAGAGAGGCCAGGATTGTTCTGTTGCATATTTCAATCTGACCAATCGCCCTCGGCATCCCAAGCGCGATCTTGATGTGCTGGACTTCTTTCTCGTCACAAAAGTGCCTGAACATTCCCGAGGTCAATGCAGTCCATCGGTTGGTAACTGGGTAATCCAAAATAGCTCGCCACATTGGTGAAACGAGTATGCCAAGAACACCCTTGCTATTTCTTGTCTTTACAACTCGCAGAATAGCGTACTTCATGAAGTTGTCTACTAGCGCAAGTACGTACCTTGTGCCGCCCTTCCCCTTAGTCCAAGATGGTCCAGATGCACGGTATCGAATGGGACAGGAATGCTTTGAATACTATGTAGCTCCCCCTCAGACTTGCCGCCTCTTCCCTTGGCGTAAGCGCATTCAGTGCAAGACTTGATGTAGTTTCTTGTAAAGCCTAAACTTCGTCCATAATAACTGATTTCACATTTTCACCGTAATTATTTTTAAATTGCCTGACAAAGTTGTCAAAACTTTGACAAAGCTACGCAGCGAAGCTTACTGTCCGAACAAAGTGGAGAAGTGCTGCAGCAGATGAAGTCGCCGTAGTACAAACTGTCAAATAAGTAGCTCACTGAAGTAGCAATGCACGTACACAATTGGGAAGCGCAGCTCGATTGCTTAAGCTATCAAAACGGAAAGATAATCGCGCTTTGTTTCATGAAAATGTTTTTTGTGGTGGATTTATTTTATAATAACGACTGACGTAGAAGGAATCGCATGCTATGAATTTCTCCGTAGGCGGCTCTGCCATTTTCGTTTTTTTGTTTTTGTTTTTAACTGTCAAAAAGTAGTGCAGTTCGTTCGGGAGTTGAAATTGACTCAACTTGTGCTGCAGCTACTTTTCTTACTTCAGCTACAACTTTGCATTGTGTGCGTGCTATAGGGAGTACGTGTATTTCAACTTTGACAGCGCTGAGTACTGCAGCTTCAGCTTCACCATTATGTTCAGGCAGTTACTGTGTACAATCTAGAAATTAGGAAGGCAGTGTCAAGGATTGAACTACCTGGAGAGGCATGTTCGCTATGGCGCAGGTCCGTCTCGGACTGTAAGCATCATTTAAAGTAAAGTAAAGTATGTAATAGTTTGGCGCTCAACTGCTAAAAATAATAATGAAATCAAGTTGAGGCATTGTCACTGAAATCACTTAAAGTTGAACAGCCATGACGTTTTAAGTCCCCTTAAGTACTACAGTATTCACGTCGTACGAGTACGCTGTCTTAAAATTTCTCGCCTGTGTGTAGACCCTTAAGCTCTTATTATTATGATTTATAATTGCCGCCACAGAAACTTTATCGTCTTCGTCATTTTCAATTGACTCTCCCGTTCACGCGCATATGTTGCCTCATATTATATTCTCTTCCCACCGACCGGTGGTGTCGATTGTTTTCCTTTTCCTGTATCGTTGCATAGTCGAGTTTCCTCCTCAAGCCCCCGAACAAAAGAGAATAACGAAAGAATCAGAGTGTCTACGTTCAAGAATCCACTCGGGGGTATGTTCCACAATTTGTTTCCTTGTTGAATTATTGCAGCAATTTAATTCTACATTAATACTATTAAAATTATTACTGTTGTTGTTGCTCCTGCTGATGCTGCTATTGAAGCAGTATATCCTGTGCACGTATGTGTTTCTCCTTCCGGCACACGCATAAGTGTTGTTCAGATAAAAGTTTATGTTGGTGTTTTATTATATGCAATCATTTTGTTTGTGTTCGTCAGACAGTGACTTCTGTCTAAAGTTAGCTTTAGACAGAAGTGATGATTAAGGTTTCTTGTTAATCTTCTACTTGTTTTGTTTTCAGCCAGAGATATAGAGTTTTCATAGTTTCGAGCAGTGGGCGTGGCCGTTGAGTGTTTGGAGTGGTATTTAATTTGCAGTTTTTTTTATTTTTTATAGTTTCCTTCTGTTTATCTTATTTTGTGAGGATGCTTATAACTTCGCACAGAGATTGGATTAAAGTCATAAAAATAACGATTGTGCTACAGCTGATGATGGTTTAAGTTTTGCAACAGGAAGTGATTATTCCTTTTAGGGGCAATAAGTTGAGATAACTACTCGGGAAATTGTTGCCTGTTGCGATAATAATGCCGAAGGATTGTGAGATACGTAATAATAAAACTCTGTGCAACTAAAGGTGAAATGGTGTGAGAAGGTTTATGAAGAACGAAATAATACAGCACAGATTCACCTGAGAGTGGTTAGAGAATGAAACATGAGCCGATTTAGTTCAGGAAATGTTGTTGAGAAAATTTAATTATGGGTATCCATCGGAAGGGAATGCCTTGGCTACATAGAAATGGATTTAAGAACCTTGATTCTTCAGATATCGCGTAAGAGGTTCTTACATCTTTTACTAGAGGAACCCAGAATTAATTAAATATTTAGTTCCAAGACTTACTTTCACTTTCTCATCATTCTCTACTATAGGCCCTAATAGCAGCTCCTTCCCCATCCATCATTGAATGTAGTAGATCAATTGTTTGACAAGAACAGCGACCAAAAGACTTTTTCTTGTACGAATAGGTACTAGAATTGTTGTCTAATGCGGAAGGAAGACAAGTAAAGGGTTATTTTGGTTATTTCAAGGTTGGCATCTGTCAAATCCATCTGTCATACATAGCGACAGGTAGTTTGTTCTTGCCTTGCCATTTTACAATAACCACCGGAACAACACATTAAAATTGTTGCATCTTCTCTAATATCTGTGTATCGCGGTTGGGTGCTGGAAAAACAACAAGTTGAAGCCGATTTTCGAAGAAACTCTTATTCAGCGATGAAGCACATTTCTCGCTCGGAGTCTACGTAAAGGAACATAATTGTAGAATTTGGGGTTCTGAGAATCCAAATGTGATCGTTGAGAGAGCATTGCATCCACTACGGGTGACAGTTTGGTGAACGCTGTGGAGCGGCAGTGAGATCGGACCGTATTTTTTTGAAAACTGCGAAGACGCCACTGTTACGAACAATTCTTTGCACTATGGTAAAATGATGACCACATTTTTCTTACCTGAGGTAAAAGACACTGATGTGAGCGACATAGGGTTCCAACAGGATGGGGCTACGTTCCACACAACTCAGGCAAACTTGGCCCTATTGCACGAAAAGTTCTCCGGCCGTTTAATTTCGAGATTTGGCGACATCAATTGGCCACCAAAATCGGTTGATCTGACACCGTTGGACTTCTTTTTGTAAGGCTATGCTAAAGATCGTGTCTATGCAAACAATCTCCAAACTTTGGACATAGATGCCAACCATTGAAATGGTTTGCAAAACAACCAGAAATGTGCCGAAAAGTCATCGGAAATTACCTCACAAGAATCGGAGTGTGCAAAAACACTGGCGCTGTAAACGCTCTCAATGCTAATTTGTGCCGGGATGGTGGTAAGGTCCCGGGTCATGAATTCTGAAAGATATATTGTAACCTGTATGGTAATACCAGAGTTCTTGCATCAGCACAATCCGAAGTTGTTGCTTGGTAAATATTCTAGCTATGACGTCCGAAGCTACTTTAGCGTGATGGATGTTAACTTGTGCGATGTAGGTGGGGGTTTTGATGGCCATTATGCTAACGAAGTGTAGGGGCCTGAGGTCCCTCCCTTCTCTTCCTTTAGAGGATTTTGCCTTTGATCCATGTCGAGGTTTGTGATGTCTATGACCTCCAGCTCTTCCTAACTAAGTGGGATGTCCTACACCACAATTGTTCGTGCGACTGGTACCTTTGGGACTAATTCTCCAACCGTCGTCTCATTGACTAGGGCGTGTAGAGCGGACATACATAGGTGGCATTCTCTTTTCTCCAGTATTTTCTGTTGAAGAAGACAGGCTTCTTAGTCCACTTATTGGCACTCTGTGGAATCTGTATCAAATCGTGTGAACTTCCTTGGCATTCGTCTCTGTCAATTGCTCGTCGATAATGATCGAAATAGTTTTCAGTGGGTCCTTCAGTGTGCCCCAGAGATAGTAAAGTAGCAGGTTTTCCATTTCCTTCTCATGTTTTCTGGATTTCCTTATTCTTGGGAAGTATTTTCTGTACTGGAACGGCAGATCTTGGTTCATTGCTTGTCAGTCAGATACATCCAGGAAATGTAGCTCCCGCAATCGAATGAATCATTGCAATTTAAGCCTTCGCACCACGTCCGGGTTCCTGCCGAGCGAAAGAATACTCAATTAGGTCCATTCATCCAGTTTAATCCAGTTAACTTCGTAAAGACTACATATAAGACCGTAAGACAATTTCTTTAAATGCTTCACATTAAGTATACGCCTATATGTATGTGGGATGCTCCAGACAAACTTAAATTCAATTAACGACCAGCCCACCCCGCTACCGTCCATTCTGTGTGTAAGATTGAAAAATGTTTTCTAATTAATTCAATACCCCACCATACATTCTTGGTAACAAAGTATCCACCTGCAATGGACAGAAACTAATTACAGATCCTCCTTCTTTGTTTATTCATTGAATGGCTGCCATTCACTGTCCTCTGTGTGCTGGCATAAGAGTACACTAACTCCTACCGAAACCAATCGGTAGTCAGTAACAACACAACCCATCAGTTCATCGTCCACCCTAGTAATGCACTGCTTTACGTTTGCAACATCATTTCAAAATTTATTGACCTCCCAGCGAAGGGTACTCCAAGAAGATTCCCTCTACCACTCCCACTCATCATTTAGTAACTCACTGGCACTGCACCTGCAAGAGACAGTCACTTACGAGTATATGTACGTGTGCGCTTTATTTTTATGTTTTAAGGAAAGCTTTGAAAAATCAAAGGATACTGCCTGGAATATAAACCAACCTGCGCGACTCCCAGGGGAACTTTATTGAATGCACTCGACAAGACGAAGGACCGCATCCTCAACAGATGGCCTGCCGTAAATTTAATCGTTTACCAATTAAGAAGGACTCTGCTAGTATATGTCTCCGTCGGCTCCCTACCCTACAGGGCTTTTCAAGCATAATTCCAGCATATGTTGGCGACATCAAATTTAAGAACTTTTCTCTCACAAATGAAAAAAAAAAAAAAAAAAAAAACAACGAAAAGTGCACCCAAGTGTCCTGTAAGAATATGCAAATGAAATTGCTACTAAGGACACTTTGGTGTACGCAAAACACACACACACACATCCATAGTTTGTACTTCATCGACTTTTTTGTGCATTTTTGAGTAATCCTTGTGTAAAACTTATGCGATAACATGGAAGGGATTTTTGTCACTTGAAGGAGTTGAACGAAAAAAACAGATTGTTCAGCAGTCAACAGTCGAAGGATACAAAGGAAAGGAGTTAGTGTTGTGTGTTTTTATATTGAAAAAGGGATTATATCTGCGGCTATAGTTCGGGATGTGTAGTCTTTTTTTCTAAGTTTTTCCTTCCAATCGAATGTACTTGAAATACTCGTAGATACTTGTACTTTTGCAGGATATGAAGTGCATTGAAGTGGTGTCTGAGATCAGGGAGCTCACATGAACACAAAGCGGATTACCTAGCATTCATTTGAAAGTTGTGCATCAGTTGAGGTTTCATGTGCGTATTATTTCAATCGAATGAAGCCAATAGAAGGGAGTAGGATTAAAGTAGTCATTTTATTAGGAACTCTGTTTGCTTCTTGCAAGTTAACAGCAAATTTAAAGAGGAGAAGGATTTGAAGACACAAAGTCCTAGTCATGGATCGTTGATGAGTTGTTGAGTATATTACTTTACAAGGACCATCACGGTTATGAAATAGAATTATACACAATTAGGCATTTCAAGCATGTAGGACTGTTGCATTGCGAGCTTTTTGCCTGGTGGGTAGGGGGTAGCGATAGTGAGTCGCAAAAAAATCCTCTAGCCAAGGTTTCATCCCATTCTTTCACACACTACGTCGGCCACACTGCTCCTTCCAATCTATCTAATATAATAGCAGAGAATATCCAAACATAATAGCAGAAATGCTATGATCGGAGAGCAGTTAGGTGGCGGTTAGCACATTATTAACCCGAGAACAAATCTATAAGGACGGCCGAAATGCAGATAAGGACGGCCGTGTAAACCGGAATATCTGCCTCGCGAAGTAATACCCGGCGGTGGTTTCGCGGTGCGAGGATCTGAGCTAGCAGCCAGAACTGCACGATGTCACCTGCAAGTTTGTATATTATTTGGTATACACGCGGTATATCACCTCATACGACATCTTTTACGGCAATCAAAGTCGGTGTACACCAGGGAAGAGTTCTCAGTCCTTTGCTATTTACTGCAGTCCTTGATTATCTGATTGAAGGAGACAGACCCCAAAGTGCATCAGTTGTTTTTTGCTGACGGTGGAGCTATCATAAGTGAAGACCAAAAGTCCCTGCAACGAGCACTTGATATATGGGTGGATGTTTTGGATGGAAATGGGTACCGTATTAGTTCAAAAAAGATAGAGTATCTGTGCTGCCCGTTCTCTGATCCACACCGGCCTATACCAGACATTTACTTGAATGGAAAAGTGCTTCCCAAGTGGGAAAGTTCAAATATCTGGGATCTATGATCAATAGCGAAGTAACTTGTAATGATGAAACCAATCATCGCGTAAGCGTAGGGTGGATGAAGTGGCGGGAAAACTTCGCAATCTTCTGTGACCGAATAATGTTTCCTAAGCTTAAAGGAAGGCTCCATACCGCAGTTGTACGTCCGGCGCGCACATGCGGTTCATAATGCTGGACAATGTACAAAAAGTATGAGGGGAAATTAGAGGCAGCTGAGATGAAGATGCTTTGCATGACAGCAGGAGTAACAAAGCTGGATAGAATAAGAAGTTCGGAGCCTTCATGCAGAAGAACCCATCACAAGCAAGATAGAGCACGACCGGCTCAGTTGATATTGTCATGTCCAAAGGAGAGACCTTTCGAATCCCATCGAAAAAGCAATATCAATCAACGTTCCTACACAATCGCACAAAAAAGGCAGACCAAAAAACAACTGGATCACACAAATGCGAAAACACCAGCATTTGATTGGCCTCAGTGACGAAGTGATCCGAAACCGGAAACCTGCCGGTACTTTCTGATGTCAAACCGGCAAACCCCACAGGCGGACTAGTAGGGATGCAGTAAAGTGTGAGGGTTGTGATCCTTCTAGAAGAAGAAGAAGAATATCACCTCCTACGACAGGCATGCCTACCTTGGGTATATTCTAATTTCTACCCGAAGGGGATCATGTGTAAATAATTTCCCAGTTTTAATGATAAAATCTCAATAACCAAGTCAAACCAAGCAAACCAGACGTATGAAGCTTCCTGCTCTACGAGCAACTGTTATGCGGTATCCCATAAAACTCTTTGATTTACTCCATCCTCTCCAACCCTGTACAAGCAACTCTGAACCGCGTATCTGAATCATTTTGACATTAATTTCTCTTCGCCATTGGTTGGTGCTTTCTTGCTGTCGGCCTGATAACGTCTCGCAAATATCACTTGCCTCTGTTCTCAAAACCCGGCCGCCAGCATCGTCCTTCTGCATCGGACATTGCCTTTGGCGGGTGAGCTCCTCTTTACCATTGTAACACCTTGTTGTTGTTTTCAAAAGCCATTAACAAGGTGACCGGTAGGAGTAAGAAAAAAATACGCCACTTGGTTTTCACCCCAAATCAACTTAACCCAACCCCACCAGATCCACTGGCATAGTCCTTTGCAGCAAATTTTATTGAGAGGAAAATTTTTACGGAAAATTGGCTTGTCATTCTGACTAACGAAAGGGAAAATCATTCATTCAGTGGGGCAAATTCGTTGGAAAAATATATGCGGCAGCGGGTTGGCATCCTCTCGTCCTGCCGCTGAGTCCTCCTTCAAGCCATTCGACATTCGGTTCGCGGCGCGTTTACCTATCATTAAAAGTACTCAACGATGCATGAAGTTGGGCGGATCCACCAGTGTACTTTTCGGGTTTCGTTTCGGTGATGGGGGCTATGTTGCTCAATCCAAGGGTGATATTTCTTTATTTTGGATATTTTTCTCATTAAAAAAATAAAAGAAATCACTGCAAACTCAATTGATCGTTAATACTGCTTTTATTTTTGTGCCGCGGCGCTATATTTTTTTATCCACCAGACATTTTTAATGGGGGATAACGAAATATGAAAATATAAATAATGCAGTGTGGTATATTGGTTTAGGATAGTTGAGTGAGTTCAGTGTGTTGTACGTAAGAGCTGTGGCAAGCTACATACTCATAAATATTAGCAAATGGATTCGCCACGGAAAAAGGATAAAAAAGTTTTAAAAAAAGGTTTGTAAAGTTTTAATAGCAATTTTGGTACGTTAGGTCATAAAGTTGAAAGTTGTAGCGCGTTATATTGCAGATTTGAAATCTTCTCCAGCTGTTGGGACTCCCATACACTGTTCCCGTTATTCCGCCATCTTAGGTTAGCTTGTCACCTTTTCGATGTGAACGACCGATGTGAACGACGAACGTGGAAGTAACGTTCGTCGCTCCACCTTCGTGAAAGTTCGTATAGGTTCCTGACCAGTTTTCTGGTGAAGGTGTTCGTTTGAGATACAATTTGGCCAGAAAATCCTTAGAATATTTCGTAGACGCCGATTCACAAAAGCTTGCAGCTTTCTTGTGATAGTGAGGGTGGCCGTGGTGTAGTGGTAACATCAACGCTTGTCACGCTCTTGGTTCACGGTTCAAATCCTGGTCTCAACAATCATCTATTTATTTCGTCTGAAATAAATAAAAAAGTCGATCAATTGCGAAAGCTTAGTCAACTCTACTGCGAAGGCATAACACAGGCAGTAGAGTGGTCATATGGCTTAAATGCATCTTGATCGTGATAATGACATCAGGTGGAGGGAAAAAAATACTGTGAATCATGAGTAATGACAAAAAGCAAAACAAACAAGCTCCCCAGTTATCTGGACGCCACCCTTGGAGGTTACTGAAGCTTAATACCACCTAAGTTTCAAACCCACTACACCAAACTTTCTTTCGCTCTCTCTCAATTTCTACAAACGCCAGTGCCCTGAAATAATTTAATGGTATTCACATCCCATTTGACGCGCGCAAATTATATAAAAAAAAAAAAGTGACAGTTACTTTTCAAGTCCTGCCACTTAGCTTGGTGTTGAAGCTAATAGCATTGCTTCTCCATTCTTTCGACAACATTCCAGAGACTGACTTCGCTTTAGCTGATACAATTGGTTGATACAAGAATTCGAAAGTATTTTTTTACTGTTTAAAATTTTGGACTATACACGGGAGTTTTTGCAAACTTCCATTCTTGTGGGATAATTTTCGATGACTTTTCTAAGTGGTATGAGAAGAATAGACAAGCTTCTCGCGCTGCACCCTGAGTAACTCTAAAAGTCTATTCACATCAACCGAGATCTGAAGTCCCGGAAATATTTTTTAACAAAACTACAACAAAACACTCAAAAAAATAACAACGACTCAAATGCATGAATATGTCGACCGGCACTCAGTGCCATCTGACTCGAGATATAGGACTATCTGGCCGTATTTGCTAACTGAATATCGACCCTCACCTAGTACATTACGCTATGCACTCTTTGGATTGGTGTGTTTAGCGCTGAATATAATCTGGCTAAGTTAGGTTAGGTAAATGGGTGCCTTGTGACAAATAGAGTCACTGCTCACTTAGACCAACAGTTCGGCTCCATTATACCCAATCATTTAACCCTTGGAATGCTGTAAAAGTCATCTGTTAGAATCAGCTAGTGATATAACTCTCAGGAGGTCCGTAAGCTCTCTAGTCCTCCAATTCCGAGAAAAAGTAATTTCCGAGAGTCCTCATTCTTGCAATGGATAGGGCAGGACAATTTCAGAGTAGGTGACGAACTAATTCAATTTCTTCTTCGTCCCTGTAACTTCTACAATAGTCGTTATGTAGCACACCGAGTCGCTCCGCGTGAACGCCAATGGCACAATGATCAGTAATTATTCTGGAAACGACCCGTGCATTATAACGACTAAGTTTCACCAGAGGAAAAGGGAGGGCCCGCGTTAAGTGCAGTGTGCAGCGCCAACCCTTTAGTAGCAAGTTCGTCAGCCCTTTCGTTTCCTTCGATATCCATATGCCCTGGTACAAAGCATGGGCTCTTGATATTTAATTTAAGAGTAATTTGCAGGTCCTCACAAGCCTTGATCTAATTACAGCAGAGTCCAGAGCCTTAACGGATGCCTGGCTATATATAGACAGTGATCGTTTTGCCAACGATATAATTTCCGCAGCCTGTATGATGGCTGTGATTTCAGCCTGAAAGACGCTGCTGTCGTCGCTGATTATAAAGGAGTTGTTTATTCCTAGGGTCTCACAATACGGCTCCCGTGCCAACGTCCATCTTAACACCTTCGGTATAGAATGCCAGTTCCTTTTACTTCATGGTTCTTCGGTTCCTCCAGTACGTTCTGTTAGGAATTCTTTTAGTGAATCTCCTTTCAAATGCTAGCTTAGGGGTCATGCAATCAGTTTAAGTCGATCTACTGGTAGTCCCTCATCGGGATAAAATGGAGGTATGGCCGTAAAGGCTCGATGTCATCTGGCTAAATAGTGCACATTCTCCAAAAATAGACAGCCAGCTTAATAGTGCAATTCGCATAATTTCCAGCACTATCAGGTCCACATCAACACAATGGCTACCAGTCCACAATCACAACATACCGCTTAAAGTATCGAGAACCAACTTTAAGGCTAGTGGATGAAGACTTGGAGAGACTTTTACAACAACCGACACCCTGTGAACAAAGCTTTGAACTACCAAGGCATACGTGGACCCAACTAAATAGGTTAAGAACCCAATCTGCCACTGTGCAGATTTTTTTTACACAAATGGGTCACGATGACATCCGGTACCTGTGACTGTGGCGGATCCCTCCAAACCATAAGCCATTTTGTCTCCAGCTGCCTCTTCCGAAACTTTAAGGGTATCCTCATCGATATACATATCATAACGCCTGAAGCTCTTCACTGGTTAAGCGATCCATAGTGCAAAATGGCAAGTCAAGAATTAATTACTTGTCACTATGGATGACAGATGGATTTGACAGATGAAATATAGGGTCATCCAACAAGAGGTGTCATTTTAAATTTCCCGCCATTGTTGAACTGTCAACATTCAACTATTATTGCGATGACTTTTGATAAGTAAAAACAAGGAGGTAATGACATATGGATCGATACATACTCGCACAACGTGTTGAAATAGTGAAAATTCACTACAAAAACGATGAAAATATCGAGGAAATGTTTCGTAAAGTTCGCACTGCTTTTGGTCATCATCAAGTGCCTTCTCGCACAAATTTGGCAATCTACTGATGTAAAGACTCCAACTCGTGTTCGTCCGGCAAAGTTAGCTGAAAATATTGCCGCCGTAGCTGAGAGTGTGACTGGAAACCCAGGTGTGTCCATTTCGTCCAGCAGACCACGCACAACGCCGTACTTCCGCTGATTGGGTGCTGGGTACTATGAAGCTCATTTCCATTTGTCTGGGTACGTAAACAAACAAAGCTGTCGCATCTGGGGCTCCGAAAATCTCAGAGAAATAGCGGAACAATCTCTCCATCAACAACGAGTGACAGTTTGGTGCTATGGACGTGGATAACGTTCACTTTCAGCAGGACGATACCACATGCCATACAGCTGGTGAAACAATGGTGACAAATTTCCTGGACGTGTGATTTCTCGAAATGGAGACTTCAATTGGCCATCGAGATCGTGTGATTACACACCATTAGACTTTTTCCTTCAGAGCTATGTTAAAGATAAAGTCTACGCCAATGCTCCACCAACGATTCAAACAGGAAAAGAAAATATCACAGCTGTTATTCGTGAAATACAGTCCCAACTATGCGAAAATGTGGTGAAAAATTTCATCAAAAGAATGACTATAGGCAGAGCCGGGGCGGGCATTTGGCAGATATTGCATTCCATTACTATCCTGTAATGTAAAGTGAGGAAAAGGCCTGCCCTTGACACTTCCCTTGCAGAGGTAGTCATCGTTCCGATGGGATCTGTCTAGAGCGAAATCTTTTCACACTTTCTATCAGTAGCAAACAAAAGGTGGACAAGTTCGCAGAGTTGTGTCATTTCTATCCAGATCTGGCCGAACTACAACTGGGTCACAAGAACACAAGAATTTGGGAAAAGGATTCGGGTAGATGTTGTAAGATATATAGCGATAAGCATAGGTCACTGGCCAGTAGGGACGCATGCGCATAGACTAGACATCCTTTTTAAGACACACTGCCACAGTTGTAAAAATGTGAATGAGAAGGGAACTCTCTCCCAATTCGTCTGCGGGTTTCTGGCTTTAAGCAAAGCCCGACATCGAACTCTACGCAAACACTTTTTCGACAATCTTAAGGAGATTTTAGAAAAAACCTTCATAGAGCTGATCAGTTTCTTGAATGCCATAGGATGGATTTGAAGCCGTCTCCTTTCAACAATCTATTAACACTAACAAACAAGGTCACACGCTTAAGTGCTAATTGGGCTGCAGTGCATTGCGCAGGAGCAACCACTTCTAACCTACCTATTACTATGATTGATACTTTCTGTTACGAATGAAATATCAAACCGATACACACATCTTTGCATCTGCATTGTTTCGAATCGCAAAGAATTTCTTTTCGCATCAAAGTTCCATTTCCTTTCTATTATCCTGTAGTGCCTTACAATTGTCAATAGCCCAGTAAAGAAGAATGAAATTAACTTTTATGGATGTCAACTTTTGTTCTAAGAAAAGTTTCTCATCGGTTTGTTTGTGCCATCAATTGTTCTCGTCTCAGAATGCAATTGTAATTTATCTTTGTGAAGCTTTTGTTGAGGTTTTTTCTTGATGTAAGAGCACAAGCTATCCATTGATAAAATAACGAAAAAAACCTCCAAGAAAAAGGAAACATGGCTTGACAGTCAAGTGGTTTTAATGACAATTTCAAAACAATGGCCAACAATAAAAGAACAAAAAGTATCTCAATAATAGAACTTTTGTCCTATGGCTTGACACTATTGTAGTAAATAGTTGACGGGATATAATTTGTGGTAACGCTTTGGTGCGTTTTCATTATCGTTTTCCTTTGTTTTAGCGAGACTGAGGGTAAACCATAAATTGAATGTGACTTGAGGGGAATTTTAGAGAACAAATTCAAATTTTAAAGGACAAATACTTGTGCTGGCAATCTTGGTGTTGGTAGAAAAAGTGGATGAGCTAAGGTAACTTGTACCAGAAAGTGCAAAGTAATTATTGTGACTGATTTAAATTAATTTGAACAAGTTAGCTTGGATTTCAGATTGAATTTTCGCTTACTTTCATAGATATCCAGAATTTATGTTCAGAATTAGTTAGAGTTGGCGGCATGCCGAAGCAAGCAGTGCGGTGGGATGGGCCGGGCAAAATGAGTATGAAAAACTGTGGTATCTACTACGGCGACTGCTATCGAGAACTATTATTGGAAGTAGACTTACTCGTAGGCAAGAAGTCTTAAGCTTCAGACATGTGAGTGAATGCCTAGTGACAATCCGCAACAAGGATAAATTCGCTAATATCAGCCTTATATGAGCGCACGCTCCAACGGAGGAAAAGGGCGACGCAACCAAAGAATCCTTCTACGACCTCTTGGAGAGGATCTGTGAGCAGTGTCCTAAGTATGACATTAAAACGGTGCTTGGCTATTTTAATTCCAAAATAGGGAAGGAGAGCGTAATAATATCGGAATGCACAGCCTACATGACACCACATCCGGAAACGGACGACTTCACGACGGGACGATATATCATCGTAGTTTCCCATATATCGACATTCACAAATCCACATAGTGGTCCCCTGAACAAAACACGAATAACTCGATTGATCACATTGTGATCGACAGAAGACACTCATCCAGTATTTTGGAGGAGCCAACATAGTCTCGGAACACTACATTGTTGCAGCCAAAGGACGAATGTGGATATCCCGAACAGACCAACGCCAAGAGACTGCCAGAAACTTTTCCGACCGCTTTTCCTTTAACCTCTCGAGAAGACCCGTACCACAAGCATCAAGTGGCAGATGACCAGTGTCAATGATTCCAGAAAACTATCAGAAGTGTCGCCTTTGATGTGCTAGGGTACACCAGGCGACAACAAAGGTTTTGATGAAGTATGCTGACGAGCGCATTCAGCCAAATAAGAGGCATATCTAGCGATGCTGCATGCAAGGACGGGAGCTGAAAGGAGGATTGTATACGATACCTATGAGCAGAGGAGAAAAGAAGAGTTAAAACTCTTCCGAAGAAAAAAGAGGGAATTTGAGAAACACACTTTCGAGTCCACAGAGAGATGCTATTGTAGGAAGATTAGGTTAGGTAGGGTCGCTGTCTCCGCTCAGACAGGGACACACTTAGACCAAGGATAGGTCCATTATGATACCACAAGAAGAACCAGATTTCCGGCACCAGGATCCGTACATGACTAATTTCTAAAGGAAGATAATAATGGGTAACCCTCTTCTAATCCGCATCTATGTGCAGAACCATCTAGATCCATAGACAAAACTCTATTTTATTAACATCAAGCCTGAGCAAGTCGTTAAGATCTTCATATTCCCTTAGGGTTTCCTTTTTAAACATTGATAAGGCAGGACAGGTGCACAAAAGGTAATTAACAGCTCCTTCTTCCCCGTCTCCACAAAAAACGTTGGAGGGAATACTCATTCTAATAGCATGTCTACCTATCAAGCAGAAGTCTTTGCGTTCTCTCCAGATCCAGGATAGGCCAGATCTGTTTCGACGAAAGAAAAGTACTGATACTATTTCACCTGCTGTTTGCCATTTTTCTAGCTTCAGTATTAAGGTGGAACTTTATCGATTCTAAAGGAGCGGACGGTTGCTCTTTATTTTAAGTAAAGTTCTGACTAGCACCCTCTTTTACCTTTTACCAGCTCATCCGCTTTGCAGTTGCCCGGAAAGTCGCTACTTCCTGGAATCCAGCACTAAGAAATGTCGCAACTGTCAGCGATCTCATTAAGAGAACTGCGGCATTGCTTTACCTATTGCAGGAATGAGGTTCAAAAATTTTACCAAAAGGTAAAAAGAACATGCAAAGGTTACAAAACCCGAACCGAAGCCTGCAAAGATGAACAGGGGAACATTGAATCGGTACTGAGAATTTGGAAGAAACACTTCTGCAGACCACTAAACGGCAATGATGACCAACATTCCGCTCTCTGGCAGGTTGAACCATTCAATAATCACGATGACGGACGAGAATCCCGTCAATCCGAGCAGGATGAAGTGAAGGTAGCTATACCTAAGCTTAAGTCCAACAAAGCTGCTGGAGCAGACCGTCTAGCCTCCGAAAGTTTCAAAACTTGAAAAGTTAAAATCTGGTTGGAAAAGCTTTTGCCCGATCCTGTAGAAGGGAGACCTGGGTAAATCACGAATGCATATGGAGATCTCTTCTTAGGAGAGGACAGACAGCATTTAATTGGCGCCCAAACATCTTTGCAGACGTACACAATGCCTTTGTCAATAAAGGAGTATTCCCCGATCAGTGGAAGAAGCAAGGACTTGTCCTCTTACCAAAAGGTAATAAATCACCGCAGGATCTCTCACCGTATAGGCCTCAATGCATGCTGGACACCATACTGGAGCACATAATATACTGGAGCGTATAATAAGTGATCGATTGGAAAGCGCGATGGATGAAGCGGGAGGCCTCGCTTCTGTAAGGCACGCTCTATGATTGATGCCATCGACGAAGTCGTAAATACAGCGAAAGAAGACATCGAAGGAAGACGATGGAAGGGCGGAAGTAAACAGTACTGCGCAATCATAACGCTGGATGTTAAAAACGTTTTCAACACCGCAAACGGGAGTAATATTCTGCGAGCACTTATCGCTAAGAGAGTACCGGACTACCTGCGGAATATATTTTAGAAATAGAGTACTGTAATATTGCACTGACGGCGGAATGACGTCACAGGCGGTGTCCCCCAAGGCTCTGGACTAGGTCCACAACTGTGGAATCTAATGTACGAAGACATCCTCAGCTTTCGAATCCCGAGGTCCTCGAAAATAATTGGCTTCGCCGACGACATAGCGATCGCTGTAGTGACTAAATTGCTCGAAGAGTTGGAGCATGACTGTAATGAAGCTATCGGGAGGGTACAGGACTGACTAGTAAGCATGGACCTAAAACCGGCAGAGGAAAAGACCGAAGTAGTGCTCATCAGTAGCAGACGAGTTATGGAGACTATAAGAGTAATCGTGGGCGATCACGTTGTAGTTTCCAAACCAGAGCTGAAGTACCTTGGCGTTACTATAGATGCAAGGTTGACTTTTAAGCAGCTGCGTGTTGCAGATGTCAACACGCAGCTGAGAATGCAGCAAGAACAACGACTGCCCTGGCACGGATTATGCCAAATATTGGAGAACCTAAACAGAAGAAGAGACTGTTCCTTAGCAAGAAAGCAATGATGCGATACGGCTCCCAAATTTGGGCAAGTGTCATGAAGACGAAATCGTACAGAAGGAAGATGGAGGCGGTTTACGGAACCAATGATACGTCATGCGTAGTTGCTAGAATGGTGCCAATAGACCTCCTCGTTAAAGAAGCCGAACGAAAATATCGTACCAACAGTCGAAATGACACCAAAGTACCGCCAAGAATAAGCCTCCAAGAATGGCAAGAGAGATGGAATTTTTCTAAAAAAGGCAGATGGACGCAGAGATTGATCTCCAATATAGACCCTTGGATCAATGGGAAGCATGGAGAGCTGAACTTCTATCTTACGCAAATGCTTACTGGTCAGTCGATAATGTATAACACATCATATTCCACTGTGCACGATATCACGAAGAACGCAACCTGCTGGCGAACAGACTGGGTGAGGACTTAACACCAGAGAACATCACCAGATACTCGTAGATGACGAGTACGCAAGAAGCTTGGGAAGCAATAAGCGAAACTGTGGCTACAATCATGAAAGAACAACGAAGACAGGAGCGACAGCGAAACGTCGCGCAGACGGCTGAGATGAAATACTTGAAGGCAGTGCCGCGATGACCAGAGGTAGGAGCAGAGGTGGGTTTAGTGGGTGAAAATCCCACACTGTTACTGAGTACGGGCTCAGTTTCGTCTTTGAAACATTTCCACTTTCAAACGCAAAAAAAGTACCATCAGCAGGTTAGACAAAATGTGTCAATCACTACAAATAAATGGGAAGTTGGTGGGTCTACGGATTAGAGGCAAAAACACAAAAATAATGCCCAAAACCAAGACGCCAATTGAGCAGATCGAACAATTTAACTGCCTGGGAAGCTTAGTGTCATTTGATGGCATAACGCATCTGAACTGGTATCCTGTCTCTAGTTTGGAAATTTAGTCAGATCTCCTTATACACTAAGTTGAGACTTTTTGAATCCAACGTTAAATCCGTGCTGTTGTATGCCTGTGGAACCAGTAAAGTCTCAGCAAACATCATGAGAAAGTTATAAGCTTTCGTTAATCTCTGTCTGCGATACGTTGTAAATAGTGGCTTGAAACGAGCTAGAAGAAGTTGGATGTCGAGATAAGGCAGCAAAAATGGCGCTGGATTGGTCATATACTGAGGAAGCCAAATCCTCAGGGTGCACGGCGAGTTGAAAGACCAAAAACAATGTCGTCTTGGCAGAAGCAGAGATTCATATGAATATGTGGCCACAACTGAAATATCTGGCTGCAGACTGAGAAAGATGGAAGAGATTTGTTGCCGCGCTATTTCCCACCCACATTTAAAGGAAATACGATGAATATTTATGCAATATTTATTATTAAATCCAATTAAAGATACCGTCACCCATTCAAACAAATAAATCAAATGACCAACCACATTACACTTACTTTCGCTTTTCGTACCTTTTTCCCCCCATTTCTTACATCATAAATTATTCACGAGCCAATTGAGTGATCCTTGAACTGTGCGATGATCCTTCTCTGTCACCCATTATCATCATTGTCATCCACAAGTTACATAAAAATGTATCTCCAACATGTTCATGTTGTGGCGAACTTAATTTTGTCACCATTATGCTCCCACGACACTCCTGCGCTAACGAACGGCCTTTCTCTTCCTGTCAGGATAATCAATATCACATTGCTGAATAGAGACAAAAATAATTAATTTCTTTCGTAGATAACTTCTCATAACTCTGTCCGGATAGTACGCCCCCGCGTCACCCCCACCAGCCATTGACACATAACAAATAAGAATTATTGGAATCTCCGAGTGTCTTATGGTTTCGCGCAAAAAGGGACACAACTATCTTTGACAAAAATAAACTTCACTTTGAGCTAATTTATTGGTTTCCTTTGTCCGTTTTGTTGTTCAGTTACGATGGGGCTCCACGCCAATATCATAAATCTTTGCGACACTGATTACGAAGTTGTTCTCTCATCGATGTAGATGAATCCTTTTTGCTGTTTCTCCGTCGTTCTTCTTCGTATTCTCTTGTTCTAGCAAAGCATCCTCGTTCGATTTTTTTGGTCGCGCTTTACAGGACCACCATTCTGTTACCAAAGAAATAAATATAAAAATAAAAGCAAAACTACGATAAACGAATTGAATGGATATTACGACGTCCGATTATCGCATCGGATCGGGGAATCATTAATCATTTCAGGATTTCCACGTATAAGGGGGTGGGTGCTACAGATACTATGGTCTGTGTCAGTAGGGGGTGCTGGCGTCATGCATATGTATATATGTCGGAGTAATTGATATGCCATAATTTAATGTTCACTGGAGGAACGTAACGAGAGCACGGGCAGCAGGACCACAGAGCGCGAGAGCTAGATTTTATCAATTTTGGAATATGGAAATTATAATTGAATTATATTCGACACATACACATGCATACAAGTGAACAGAAACACAACCCCCTGGTAAGGGAAGAGTGGGATTGGAGGTAAAACCAGGAAATGCTATTTCAATGGAATATTTATGGCTAGCGATTTGTTTGCAGTTTTTTTTTTCTCTGGTTCGACTCGTCCTGCCTGATTCATGTGGCTGTGACAAATTGACAAATGATGTTAAATGATTATGTCCTGGATGTGTGCTATGCTGTGGGTGGATGCGCGCCAATGATTTGGTTTGTTTGTGGCAAGTTAAACAGTGTGACAACAAAGGTTTTGTCTGATGAACGACCATTGTCAGGGCGACTGTATTAATATTTTTTTTTTTTATCAAATTAACAGAGATTAAAAGCATGAAAGTGATGTGCGTATACCGTCATGTGTCAAGTTGAATACGGGTGATTTTTTGACTTTTTCATTTGAAGGTTTTATGTTTCACAAGAGACTATGGGATTTTCCAGAATGCGGCTTCGTGGAGATAATAATTTTGAAATTAATTGTGTGGTTATAATAAAGAATTTGTTTGCGACAGTTGTTAAAGTATCGTGATAATGGCTTCAATTTGAGTTTCATTACTTTCAAAACTCAGCGACACAGAACTGAGACAATGACGGGAGGGAGTTCAGATGTTGAGAACAGTGTGGATGCACGGGTCTGGGAAAAGTTATTATAATTCCATTGCAGTAATATTTCTGCAAAATCTACCAGAAAGTCCCAGCTATACAGGGGTTTCCAATAAGAGGCGCCATTTTGTTTCATTCATATTAAAACACTATAACCCTTATATAGCAATTAATTTATTTTTATAGCAGCAGTATATACTCATAGTAGTGTGAGATTGTTACGCACTAAAACCACCTCTCTTCAACCGTAATTAGTACTACAACTAAGTAAAACCTATCTAGCAGTTAACATTTCATGTTTTCCACGTTTTATAGGTGACTTCCCAACGTAAGTTTTATTTACTGAGCTAAATCGGGCTGTTTTGTCTCTTGTAGTCGACGAACTACAGGTGTGAAACTGGGCCTGAACCAACAGCCGCTTTCAGTTTTGCGCATGAAGTTGGCTGAATTCTTTTTCCACTTGTGTGCGCCAACTTAGGAGACGACTTCCTTTTCCTCGTTGTTCCTCCGGGATGGATTCAAATATTTCCTGGGCCGGAACGTTGTTGTCCATTCACTCTACTAATCCTTGCGATCTCCGGTGATGAAATTGAACTCTTCTGACCAGGTCCATGTCGCTGTGCAACCGGTATAATTCATTGTTACATCTTCTCCATCCAACGTCGACACAAAGGGGACCAAAAATCCCTCGAAGAATTTTTCTTTCATCGTATAAACTCTGCTAATATCCACGCTTCCCTCTGCTTCTCTCTACGATACAAGGCCAGCAAATTTTAATGACACGCTACCGAGTGACACACAAACTAGTGTTAGGTATCCCTGTGCTGTTTGTTCGGCTTTTCCATCACCATTGACGTACTAAAACACCATCCTGTGCACTGGTTTCTTTTAAGATACCACGCATACAAAAAAATTTTAATTCGAATTCATTAATTTTTATGATTCGCATTCACTTCTTGCCAGAAATTTTGTAAGAGGCCTATGGAATTACCAAACAAATGAGAATACACCCTCTATTGATTTTACATTGCGACGTCACTCATGAACTGAATAAGGAAGGAACCACCGTAGCTTGCCAGCTAGGCATAGGGAAAGTTTTTGACAGCATTTGCACCAAAGGACTGATTTTCAAGCTAATTCATTTTGGTTTTTCCAACTATATGGTAAGGTTAATCGTCATCGCACAGCAAGCAAATTCATCAACAGAACTAAACAACGCTGGAGTTCCTCAGGAATTAAAGCTTGAATCAGTACTTTTCAATATATTCACTGCAGATCAACCGTTAATTGCAGCAAGAGCCAGGACAATGCTGTATGTGGATGACTCCATTACTTACGCCGTTTCGCTTTCCCCAGAAATCTAGCACCTAAGAGAGTTGAAACCCACGTCAGGAATCTTTGGGATTCCTCCTCAAGTGGGGAAACAAAATAAAAAGCAGCAAGACAGAACAGAACGAATTTGCTTTAGAAATTCAGTGAGACTGTGGTGAACAAGGAAGAACCACGCTAACACTTTTCTATAGGACAACGTCGGTGTGAGCCCAGTCGAACAGTACATTCAGCTTTCAAGCAGACTCCTGCAAAATCTTGATGACCATCCTAACAAAGAAATACAAGATTACATCCAACAGTAGATAGAACCAAGTCACCGATACCTGAGCGCACAATCAATCACAGATTCGAGATTTGAAGGCATTATGAACAACGAAGCAACACCATTCTACCAGCTTGAAGACAACTCCTATTACCGGGGATAAACTTAATAATAAAATCCTTTCTTTTATTAAAAAAATTGTCAAATATATTTTCTTTTCACCGAGTGCTGACCACTCAACTTTTTGAACTGTACTGGCTATCGAAGTGGATGAATTTCCACCAAATTCAGTTTTGGATAACAATCCACCATAGCGGGGTATTCCTCCTATTTTCCTGCTGTATTATATACAGTCGTCAAAGCAAGCATTGTGGTTGACCTTTTATGACAACAAGCGCTGTACATTTATTCCAAGATATAGTGAAAGTGAGTATTTTGGTTGACCTATACAGTATTGTTAATGCAAGCGCTGTATTTTAGCCCAAGACATCTGTAACTGGAGCATATGGACATTCTAGGCAAGTCGGAGTTAGAACCTTATCATGCTCTCCTTTGCAGGCATCCCATTTAGCAGTAACTTTCACAGAGTCGATTCATAAAAAAAGGCAAAGACGCACTGGACGGACCTGAACACATGCCTAATAGCGAGAACACTTTGGACAGTCTTCGGTAAGTCGAGATAGCTTTCTCTGGATAATATAGTCCCAAACTGGACTGGACACTGTGCCATTAATGTTCATGCGGAGCTGCAGAAACAAAAAATAAATATTTATTTACTTTTCGAATAAATGTCCTAGCCAATGGACGATTGACGACTTTTGGAGTCACTTTTTCGATAGGCTTGAAGACTTACTAACCAACCTCCCGTGGTTTGTACGTCTGTTCAGGTGGTTCAAGCTCAGTGGTTTGTTTTATGTTCTCGGGGGACGTCTGTGTGTCTATTTAACTAGTGACTGATGACACAAGGCACTAGCTGACCTATCACTAGAGTTCTTATAATTTATAGGTCCACTAATGGATTAAATTTATGAATTTTAAATTTAAATACAAGAAAAAGTATTAAAAATTTCCATGAAATTTGTTTACTGTTTTAAATATTAGACTATGGCATAATACTCGTATATGGAACCCAACATCAGTTAAATGGCCGTCACTTGCGAACTTCGATTCTTGTGAGGTAATTTTCGATGATTTTTCGGCACATTTCTGGCTGTATGCGGCCATAAGTTTAAGAATTATCTGCATAGATACGATCTTTAGCGTAGCCTCACAAAGAAAAGCCCAACGGGGTCAGATCACACGATCTTGGTGGCCAATTGATGTTCGAATTTGGTTATTGGGATTTATTTTTTTTTTTTTTTTTTTTATAATTTGCGCGCGCCAAATGGGATATGAATACCATTAAATTATTTCAGGGCACGGGCGTTTGTAGAAATTAAGAGAGAGAGAAAGAAAGATTGGTGTAGTGGGTTTGAAACTTAGGTGGTATTAAGTTCCAGTAAACTCCAAGGGTGGCGTCCAGATAACTGGGGAGCTTGATTGTTTCTGCTTTTTGTCGTTGCTCATGATTCACTGTATTTTTTCCCCTCCACCTGATGTCATCATCACGATCAAGTTGCATTTAAACTATATGACCACCCTACTGCCAGTGTTATGCCTTCGCAGTAGAGTTAACTAAGCTTTCGCAATTAATCGACTTTTTTATTTATTTCAGACGAAATAAATAGATGATTGTTGAGATCAGGATTTGAACCGTGAACCAAGAGCGTGACAAGCGTTGATGTTACCACTACACCACGGCCACCCGTGCTCAGTTGGGTGATTATGGCGACCACAATTGGTCCTTAAATCCTGAGGCACAGATATTACAGAACTGTTATTAATGTAGTAAGACGCACCAATTTTAATGCATTGAGCGGTGGTTAAAAGGTCCATATTGCAAAATAGCAAGTCAAGAACTAACTATCTATGGGTGACAGATGGATTCGACAGATGTCGTATGGCAGGGAAGTGAAATCCCAACCTCTAAATTAATGACCATATATATAGAAAAGTGGGTGTATTTTCAGTCGTTCTCTAGAAGATTACCAAACTCGACCCTTTTGTGATTTCGAAATATATTAAACCGTTTAAAGACAAACATTCTACACAATAATATACATAACTCAAAAATTTTACAAACTCATAGCACATGTTGAAATTGTCATGCTGACCTTTAAGAGTGAACACAGCAAGGTTCGTTAAACAAAGAAATTCTGAATGACGTGCGCATATTGCGCAAGCTAATCGCAAATTCCCGTAAAACTTACGCGTATAACAAAAATGTCAATCCTCCAATGCAGACTTAAATGTCATCACCCTCTGACTCAAGTACAGTTCATCTCAAAATGTCAAAAGCACACTTGTTACGTATCTCTATCCGCAATGCTATGAAAAGCAATTTAACCATCGAATCCGCCGCGAAGAAGAAAATATAAAAGACGTAACCCTTCACTCACGAATGTTTATCTATTTCAGAATTTTTAAGTTTTTTTTTTTTAAGAAAGGGTTCACATCCCTAACGCGATGTCTTTTCTTTGTGCTAACTCACACTCGAGAAGTGAAACTCACTTACACCTTCCGTGTGGTGCATGTCAAAACTGTCAACCCACACGAAGCATTGCACGTGATTTAATCAGATATAATTTTCAAGATGACATATGAATATCACACGCGAAAATGTCCTGTCTCCCTTAAGTAGGGATGAAGAATTTATTTTCAGAATGAGTCTTCTATGGAAAAAGCTGAAATTAGGGAAAAAGGATATGTGTGGTGAAGAGATATTTAAATTCACTTCCTGCTGACAAATCAAAATGAGCACCGGAGAGTCACGTCGTTGGGGCGGGGGGCGGGACAAAACCCGTCTCTTTTTGGTGAGCTTGTGTCAAAAAGTTTGCATTGACGTGGGCGGCCCGGAAGAAGTCCCACACACGATATAGTCACTTGATTAGGAGGGAAATTAAGGATTCTCTTTATTTAGAGGGAAAGAAAAGTTGATGATGAACAGAGAGGACTTTATACATACTCGTAAGTAGTTCAACCCGAATAAGAAGTGACAGTTATCAAGTGATTTGTTGAGCTCATCCTTTCATTGATTCGAGAAAATGATACGAACAGGTTCAAGGATTTGTTGGAATTTGTCTCGTTTCTTTGAGTGCTTTGTGGTGAATGAGAAGTAACTGGATAGGGGATTACATAGGGACGACACATGAGATATTCCCCAGATAATAACAGAAATGCGATAAAAGCCGAGATTGTTGCAGTATTAGACTGTTAAAGTGATTTGACCCTGAACTTGGCAAAATCGTATCGTCTGGAGGGGATAAAACGACATCTAAGAATTTTATCTGTCTGCAGATTGTGGTTCACATTGGCATATACGTTATATTTTATTTTTTTTTACACTTTTTTGGTTTACGGAGATTTATTTTTAGTTTGCGGGTACAACTGCAAGAGCATGAGGACATTCAATATTTTTTATATCCAATTTTAACGATTTTTGCGCAGCATATCCTTTCCCATGTGACGAACTAATTTGTCGCTCCTCTTAAGTAGTGGAATGGCTTCTTTTTTATACCTTCGGACGGCTTTGAACATTGCAAACTGTTGTTAAATTTTGGTTGTCAATTATATGGAAACATACTTATACCCTCGCTGTAGTTGAACGGCTTTAGGCAAGCAATAAACAGCAAACTGCTGTTATTTTACATCCTTAAAGGCAGATGCTCAGGCAGCGAAAAATGAGTGCCCATTTTGTCGAACATACTACAATGACATAAATTGGAGGTGTCACCTTCATCTCCCAGGTATACACCCTGAGAAAACTAAACCGGATTGCCTGTCTTTTATTAACCATCTGGTTAAAATAAAAACAAAAACAATAATAGAAGGAAGGACCACGGCTGTTATCATGTAGGAACGGTGGCCCTGAGATGTCTGTAGTACCAGTCCATCTGCGAACCTTTAACAAGATATGGTGGTATCTCACCGGGCGGTAAGCAAGACCTAAAGTTTCAGAAAAAAAGGTGAGCAAGGCTCAGAGATAGACATAGACTCATGAGCGCCACAGTATTCCTATCGTAGACTATCCGTTTTCGTATTTACCGTCATTTTGAGACTACACAAGACGTAATTTTAGTCGTGTGTTACATATTTAACTCGGAAATTTTCGTCTACAGATTCACTTACTTGTATGATAGTTTCCATGAGAATCCTCAAAACTTTAATGGCATCTGTCGTGATTCTTCCAGCTCTTAGTCCGAGCTCTTAGTCTGAGCAGATGTAAATCGATTCGTCTTTTTCACATCTTGAACGTCAAAGATGTTATACTCCAGGAATAATGTACGGGAGTTGTACCAAAAGGTAAAAAGAACGCGTCACGCTAATCAAACCCGTACAGAAACCTGTAGAGATGAAGAAGGAAGCCTCGTAGTAGAGTCACAGTCGGTGCTGAGAATATGGAAAACCTTTTTCTGCAGATTGTACAACGGCGGCGAAGACCAACATGCCCCTGTCAGGCAGAATGTACCATTCAACATAGATGATGATAGCCAAAACTTCTGTCCACCTGACTAAAATGAAGTGAGGATAGCAATATCCAAGCTTAAAACCAACAAGGCTGCTGGCTGAGTTTTTCAAAGCAGCTGGAGATGGCGTGAATTATCCGTCATATTTTGTGAATGCCTGAAACCCCTTTTTAACAATCTGATTGGCCCCTGTTAGTGTGGTTTTAGGCCAGGAAAGTCCACAGTCGACCAGATTTTCACATGTGGTCGCCTGTAGAGCCATGTCTAGCTTTGGCATCCCAGCCAAATTCGTCCGTTTGTTTAGGATGACGATGGATAATGTTCGCTGCTCCATCAAGGTCGGTAATGACCTCACCGAGATCTTCGATGTCAAAATAGGATTTAGACAAGGTGATGCGTTGACATATAACTTCTTTAACATCATACTTGAAAGAATTGTGTGAAACTCACAAGCCAACACCGGAGGCATATTCTTTAAAAATCTGTGCCACTACGCCGATGATATTGACATAATTGGATGAACTCAGAGGGCTGTCACTAGTGCGTTCGCTAGTATTGAAACGAAAGTTGCCAAAATAGGTTTACCGGCAAATGAGGGCAAAACCAAGTACATGCTGTCAGCAAGAAGGGACACACAACATCGGCAAATTGGACAGAACGTCACAGTTGGCAGCTATAACTTCGTGGTAGTAAAGGACTTTGTCTACCTTGGCTCTGATATAAATTCAGACAATGATACCTCAGCAGAAATCAAACGAAGGATAACTCTTGCCAATCGCTGTTTCTTTGGGCTGAGAGGGTGATTGAGTAGTAACGCCCTATCTCGACTTTATACAAGACCTTTATCATCCCAGTCCTGCTTTATGGCGCTGAATCATGGACAATGTCGAAAGCGGATGAAGATACCCTCTGTTTTTTGGAGAGAAACATTTTTCGTAAGATATTCGGTCCCGTTTGTGTTCACGGGCTTTGGAGGAGAAGATTCAATGACGAAATATAAGAGTTGTACAGCGAAATCTCCGCATCAGTCACCTAAGATGGCTAAGACATGTAGAACGAATGAATACCAATGCTCTAACCCACAGAGTTTTCGAATCGAACCCGGAGGGACAACGCAGTAGAGCAAGACCTCACCCTAGGTGGCGCACACAAGTAGAAGGGGACCTCAACTAAGTCAGTAAGAACGTCAAAGGTGTCAGCTTATGACCAAAAGAGGTGTGACGTAATACTAGCTTCCTCGTGGTCGTTTCCCAGATCTTATCTTCACTCCATATTTTCTACATAAGTGGGACCATCGTTAAGATCGTTGAAGATATAGATACCTATTGTAGCCATGAACAGGGAGAAAGCTAGGGCCTCCATTTCCTCTTCATCTCTGAAGCTCCTGCAGAAGTCATTGCATGGAATGGCCATTCTCTTTGAGAACATTATGAAGTCCGTTGGACTTTTTCTGATTGAGAACCGGCCATAATTGTCTAACCGTCAGTGATTTTTTTTTTGTCTAACCCATCCGAGTGGGCTGGGTACTCCATACCTTCACTGGATAGCGACAGTCTATCATTGCCTTTAAATCTCATTGTGATGGATGTGTATGAAAATTTACCTATCAATGTCCGAGTATGTAAATATAACGATTTCAGTCTGCGGTATAATATTTAACAGCAATACGGTAGCAGCTTGAAAAATACCGATAAATTTGGTCTTAAAAACACTGCAGTCGGTCATGAGGTTAAAGGAGATTAGAACGTACTTCGGGGGGGTAGGTTTTCTGTGACGGAGGAAAGATCACGGTGAATCGATAGGATTTTAGCCTGCCCAGTGCATTGTTATTTCCATTGCCGAAAGTCTCTCATCCAACACTTTTAAAGCAACTATCCTCCTTTCCTGATCTTCTTTTTTCATTAACTGTGTCCAAGATCATTTGAGTGATCGCTAGCGCTTTAGCCGGACCAACTTTTTCATGCTGTGCTCTTCTTGCACATGTGCTCTTCATGAAACCTGGTCACCTGACAACTTATTTTATTCACTTTTTGCCCTATGGTGACTGGGGTGGGGCACTCTTTTTTAGTGACACAAAGTTAGTATATGCAAAAACCCCAGTTCTAATAGAAGGTAACCCCTAGATGGCGCCTCTTCTTAAATTCAGTTTCCGCCCATTGATCTTACAAATGCCATTGAGCAAACAAATGTGATAGGCACAACTTGTTCAGTGAAATATCGAATTAGACTACCTTGTTGGATTTCTATTCGTCTACCTTACATAGTTTTTGCCAGACTTTCTCTCTGGATTACTTCAGAATTCTTCCTTAACCTCGATGTGGATTACTTCAGAATTCTTCCTTAACCTCGAATCCTTTCTGCACTTTTTTGTGGCATCGCCATACATAAGGGATGATTCAATTTGAGGTCACAATTTAAATCTGGCAGTAGTTTGGTCCTGTTAAAGATAAACAGCTGATATTTGACGTTTGTGAGTACTAATCTTTGACACTTGTAACTATGGAGTGGCATACGAAAAAACAGCGCATTTTAATTGTTGAAACGCATCTCAGAAATGGGAACAATTTAATCAACACGATTCGCAAATTGCGAAATAATGTCGGTATACTTAGCCGTCCATCTCGTGCCGCGGTTAAGAAATTAATGGAAAAATTCGATCGAATCGGATCAGTATTAGGTGTCCTAATGGTGGTCAGTCACATGAAAATATCATAGCAATCAGTGACAGTTTTCGTAATAATCCATCAAAATCTATTCGCCATCGTTTGTTGAACATTTCCCATAGCTCCACGCAGCGGAAAAGATATGCGCTTGCATCCCTATAAAATCCAATGACGTAGGAATTGAAGCCAGCAGAACATGAACAGAGTCGTGACTTCGTTGATTGGGTATTAGAGAACTACCAAGTTTATGGTGAAATTAGTCAAAATTGTCGCATTTGGGCTCATTCACGAGCCATTCACGAACAATGGCGGTCAAAGCTCGGCTCAACATCCAGCGAAGAGTGCAGATGGTACCTTGCTAACCTCGGATGGAGATCAACTCAGGAGATGGAGGAGCATTTCGCTGCGGTTCTTAACCATTTAGACGATAACGTCGCGGTCCTGGACTCGAATTAGTTATCCATTGTAAAAAATTCCCGATTACGCATTGGACGTTCAAACAAAACAGAAATCTCACCCGCAATAAAAGCACTCAAAGAAAAAATAAGGCGGTAGGGTTTGGTGGCATTCCTGTCCAGCGGCGCCAAGTACATCGATAGACCTTCTGCAGCCACAAGTGTGGGAAACGGAAATCTTTCCGGACGAGTGGAAGAAGGGAATTTGATGATCATTCCCTTATTCCTCCAAAAGAAAGGTATCCTAATGGAGTATGGAAACTGAAGAGATATCTGTGTCTTACCTGCGGTTGCTAAGATAACGTCTACAATAATTCTGGAACGCATCGAAGAACACCTGGAGTCAACTATCAATGTCGTGTCAGATCCCCTGTTCAACTGCTCTTTATTGCCTTCGAAAAAAGCATTCGACACCATTAAGCAAAATTTTATCTGGAATACTTTGCGCAGGAGAGGTATTTTCCAGAAACTCATAGTTATCATCCAACTTATTAGGGTGCAAAATGTCACGCCCTAAACAAAAGTAAAATATCAGAGAACTCTGAGGTACGCAGCGGAGCACCACAAGGCTGGATATTATCACCACTGCTGTTTTGGTGGTAATAAGCGATGTGCTCCAGGCAGCCTTGACGGGAGAATATCGCGGACTAAAATGGATAATGACATCAGAATTAAAACACCTAGACTACGCTGACATATGTTTTCACATAGAATTATGGACTTGCACCAAATGGCCCATAGTTTAGAAGCCGAAGCAAGCAGAGTAGGGCCACAACTAAAATTCTTAGCCTCTCGAACACCAACGCTCAATTAAACATTGCTGGTCAGCAGGTGGAGAAAGTTAATAGCTTCCTTTATTCAGGAAGCATTGTCTGACGGTGTCACCGAACTCGATGTGGGCAGCATAATTGGGAAAGCAAAAGCTACCTTCGGTATGCTATCAAATATTTGGAAGAGCAGTGTTATCAGCTTCAGGGCAAAGTTACGACTAATTTAGAGTCAGTACTTCTTTATGGGTGCAAAACGTAGACGTTGACGTCGACGACCTTTATAAATACATGTCTACGCATCATTTTGAGGATATTTTGGCCCAACAGTACCTGGTTCGTTCTTATAGAGAACGGACCAGGAACCTATCGACATCAAAATAAGATGAAGAAAGTGGCAGTGGCTAGGCCATAACTTATAGCGCGAAGAAAATTTTGTTGAAAAATATGCTTTGTAATGGGATCCACCAACCCAAGCTGGAAGACGAGTGGGCCGCCCTAAGCAAACTTGACGCAAGACAGTTGAGGAGGAAGCAAAGTCTCTGAGAATGAGTTGGAGAGATCTGAAACATTTTGCAGCAACTCGCACACGATGGCCCGTGGGCTTTGTTGCAAGAACTAATCATTCACGAACAATCAGTGCATCCACAAAAAGTCACTGTTTCGTGCGAATTTTGGGCCGGCCAGCGGGGTAATTGGGCCGTACTTCTTCGAAAATTCTCTTGCTACTGCTGTTACAGCCAATGGTGAACGTTATCGAGATATGAGAACAAATTATTTTTGGTATCAATTGGACGACGTTGATGTGGAAGACATGTTGTTTCAATAAGACGGTGCCACTACCACACCGCGCGAGAAACAATGTATAGGTAGTTATTGCACACAAAGTATCCTGGCCGCATCGTCTTTCATTTCGGCGTCCAAAATTGACCACCAAGATCGTGGATATCACGCCTATAGTTTTTTTCTTTGGGGTTATATGGAGCAGAAGGTGTGTGCCAATGACTACCAAAAGATTTCAGGGCTAAAGGATGAGATTCGACGTGTTATTTATGAACTACTGCTGGATTTATGCCAGCAAGTAATGGAAAAGTTCACCAAAAGGGCGGAAGTCTGCGAGATGAACTGTGGCACCCATTTGGCCGATGTGATTTTAGTTTAATGTGATTTAGTTTAATGCCAATGTCTCAGCACTATACTGACATACAAATATCAGCAGTTTATCAAAAACCAATGCATTTGATTTCAAATTTAAGTCCTGTACATCCAGTATGCTGATCCCTGCGATCATAGGTGTCGGGAGTTTTGTATCTTAGACACACTGGCTTTCAAATGCAAGTTCCAAACCCGTTTTTTCCACTCCGTGCTAGTTTCTATATTTCTTTACAATTTGTATGGAATCCCAAGAGCCTCAGGAATTTTTGATCCCCACATCATTCTGTTTTTCTATCATTAGCCATCCATGTTTTATGATTTCAATTACTTAACACATTAACCATCCGAAACCCGATTACCATTTCGTAGACATTTCAATTGTATCTGCCATCGACCACTCGGTTCATTCGATTCCTTAAGGCCGCGCCAAATAGCCGCAAGCCTAAAGCAAACGAACCCTATAATCTCGTTGTTTCATGCCCAAATTTATTCATTTGAATTGCAGCTCAATTAATCGTCACAATTATCGGCAAACAAACACCATACACACACAACCAACAAACAGACAAAAAGTGTCAAATCGCATGAATCCCAAATGAAAAATTGATCCTTGTTGCGGTGCACAGCATGCGTTCCGTTCCATTTTGCTTTGCCCTGGAGCACTGACACCATTTTGCTTTGTATTGTAAATGCAACGCAAAATTGAAAACCAGGAGCAGGAAATAGCGCGCGCCTCCGTAAACAACTACAATGGGGAAGCCCCGAACAACAATAACAAGGAGAATCAGTATTAAATGCACTACAACTCCACTTGTTAGTGTCGTCTACTAGCGAAGTTGTACACTGTCCCCTAACCAAGCACCCACGTCCTTGTTTTTTATTTGGCTTCTTTCTTTTTTGTTAGCTGATTGCAGCGCTTCTGTTGTTTGGTGATTGTCACTTTGCAAGGATTGCGAAGGATTTCACCCAGTGAGTCGCAGTTACAGGGATCTACTATTCGAGCGAAAGAGATAGACAAACAAAAGGATCGCTCCGCATTTTGTAACAATGAATGCTGATGATGGTTGGGACTTTCGTATGAATAATTATTATCCTTGTTCACATAGTTGTCACAATGTCTCAAGAGGATGTTCTATCTTCGTTGGTATCTTCTGTGAGCGGGAGGGATAGCTATAACTATCAACTACATATGGGGATGCATGAGTGTGTGGGCAACAAAAAGACCGGATGAAGACGCGCAATTCTACATGAGTGACAACGTAGAGTAGAGAGAGAATGAGGAGTCACTCCTTGATGGATGTATTCATTGTCCTTTAGTTGCACTTTTAGTTGGTTTTGTTCTGTGTTCTCATTTGGAAAGGAAACATCTGCGTTTACATGTTGGGATTTGGGATGAGTGGTTGTGTAAGTGGGAAGCAATTTGGTCTTCTTGGGGGGAGGAAGGTAAATGCCCGCTTAAAGTGGGTTTAAATGGACTTCATATTGGTAGTGAGAAGCCGATGAAGCGAGGCTTTGATCAGTTCTGTCAAATTGCTTTGTAAGTGGAAGCTATATGTTCCGGGAGATATATACGTAATTATGAAGGGAAAAAACAGCGCCAGCGCGACATCCTCTGTTTCAAAATTGGAGGTGCCATCAATTTGTGTCCAAAGACATCGAACATGGAGCATGGGGATGGAAAGTGGAAGACGTTAAGTCAGGAGACAAAGAAAGTGTTGGATGTAACTAATTCATAGAATCGTAGACGTTTAAATATTACTGGACGAGTTCTTCGATGAATTATGTTGGAGCATTCCAACAGTTGGTGATGTTGCGGAAGTCAACGATAGGCTGCGTGAGGGTAGGCAAAGATCTGATGGAAATGCTTGAACTGTGGACGCGAAAATTCAAATGTCGACATGTGGCGATGAAGCCTCGACAGATTGAGGTGGAAGGGCACGAAATTGGACAAGCAGCCAATATTGGAGACAGATTGCTGCTTGCTTATGCTGTGGAGGGTGAAAAAGCAAACGAAATCCGCTGCTGATAATGAAGACGAGGCAGACATCGCATTTTATGCGACTGAGCTCTAAGAGCGACAACATTGGGCTTCTCGTTAGGTAAAGATGAATCTGTCTTTCGAGCGGAGTCTTATGCAATTCCAATGTCTATGAACGACACTAAGGTGAAGGGAACGGAGTATCTGCGTCTATAGCGACAGCACTTAGGACCTTGCTTAGTCTTTTAACTACTTCCAAAATAGTTCGAAAATATATCAGTTCTCTGAACTCGGTCGCAAGGCTGAACACAGTGAATCTTATTTGGGTTCCAGATCACAATGGGATTTCTGGAAATGAGATATCCGATGAATTTGCTAGACAAGGTTCGAAGGAGGACTTCTCAGGATCAGAACCTGCGTTGAGTCTTTCTGCGTCCTCGGTCATTCACAAAGCAGACGATAGGATTTCCTATGAACATAATTGTGGATGATGTGTCTCTCCGAAATGTAGACAGACTAAACGAATGCTCCTGAACGTCTGTAAGTAATTCGCTGCATTCTTGCTGTTCCGCAGAAGAAAAGACTGGGGCCATTTCACTTTTGCCAAGCATATTAATGAGTAAGACTTAAGTGACACCACCATCTACACATGTCCCTATGGAGAGGACGACGATACTGCGGAACACTTCCGTCTGAGTGTCCCAGTAGAGTGTTTCTTAACCCGATAAAAAGCTTGTATTTCACTTCATTCAAGACTAAGCTTTGGATCTGATTGGGTCCTTTTTGCTCTGCGTTTCATTAGTCATCTTATCCAGAGTTACCCTTATGATTTCACCACAGTACTTCCTTAATTTCAATTGTTTGTGCCAACGCTAGCATTTGTTTCGCGAAAATCTGGTTAATCTTCTCGATTTCAAACCAGAAGCGGCCTGTTATATCCCTTCTTCTGCTAGCTGGCGTTGACCATTGATATAATATGTGTGCAACCGTCCGCAAATCCTTCAGGTATAACCTGTAGGTATCGTCTTGCACTAATCCCATTTCTATTAGATGATGCCTGCAGTTTCTCTTTCCTCGTTTCATACACGGGACTTCTTGCTTGGTAGAGCCAACCACATTCTAGTAGCCTCTTTGGCTTGCACTTCACCACGTTTGCCCATGGTTTCTGGGGTTCATTGGTAGTCTATTTCTCGATAATATCTCTCACTGTTCCTCTGCCTAAAGCAGCAAAAGGCTGAGAAGCCAGAAATACCGAGGCTGATCCTGCTGTACTGATGTGTCTGACTTTTAATTTCCTTTGATCCCTACGTTTCCCTTTGTCCAAGCTAAAGGCACTACATTTTCAATTCCAGATTCGTTTAGTTTTTGGACACATTCCATCGCCAGGGATTTGTTAATTTTCATCCACTCCATGGTTGGTGGTTGGTTGGTTTAAGAGGGTGAGCTTATGTTCTTCACTTAGGCCTCGTCTGTCGAGCTGTAGGAACAGTTAATGTAATGGAAATTAAGTGATGAGAGAGGTTGTAGGTATTGGGATCATGGGAGTATCAACGAAGAGATTATGTCATATAGTGATAGGGAAATCATCTTGTCCGTCTAGCGAAGTCCAATATATCACCGATTCCTTTCCTGCTGAGGTCTGTTAGATCCGGTATCCTTGGGGATCCCAGTATCTTCACTCTCAATCTTGCTGTTGCAGGACAGTGACAGAAAAAGTGTTCTGTATAGAAGATTACTGCTTGATTGTCCAGTGCTATCGTGATATTCATCCCGACCACCTAAACCTCTCACAATTGATTCAACGCATGCAGCAGAATCACCATCTAGGCTTAATATACTGAAGTTTTTATCCCGAGTCTCCAACGATATGCTAGATTGAGTTCCTCCGAGGATAAACCTCAATCGGCTCTGACATCCATCGTGGACGCATCCATGAAGATATTTATTTTTATACTTCTTTGTCCCTTCATCTTATGCATGAGTGATTTATCTTCTTTTATAATCTTGTGGTATTGCTCGGTAACTCGCAGTCTCTTAATCCCACTCATAGGCATAATCAACTCCTCTATTTCGTTTTTCACGAGTTCTAGAATCTTCAAATGTCCATGGGTGGTACTTCGCAAATGACTGTCACTAGCCCGTTTTAAGATATTATTTTACACAACCGGGGCATATATGATTTTTAGATCTTCTCTTTAACTGGATACTCAACATTCCTGGAAGCCTTCCAAAAAGTGGTAAAGATAACGAAGTCTGTCTTTACTGTATGAATAAAAAGACACTGTTCCTGACACCATTCTTCCACTATATTATTCACTCCTAGCATTCATCTTGACGTTTGCAGTGACGTCCTTCAATTTGCTTCTTTCCAATGGATACATCATCTTGCGTGATTCACCAAGTCTTGGAGACTTCACAGCGATCATTCGCATAATATGAGTTAAAACATGGCCCTGTAGACAAGCCTTGATAACTCCACTCCCAAGACTTCCCATCTGAATATTTATTGCCCTATTCTTCAACATATTGATCACCCAGAACTTCGAAGCATATTTTGCCAAAGGCAAAGGGCCTCGCTACCGTGTTTACCCGATTTTGGTACGCAGACCACAGACCTGGCTGGAATTATCTTGCCACACCATTGCAATCACCATCCGAACTTACGATTTTATAGCATACAAATGTGGTTATTGAACTTTTTACCTTGCCTTATCCATCCTGTTAGCTTCTCATTTTCAAAGAGCCCAGAGCTGGTTTGATTTGTAGCTCCCAGGAAAATGTACTTCCATCAGGATCTCATTTGTATGACTGAAAGTCCCTTTAATATACTTCTTACTTATAGTTTCGAAATAACCCAGACGTTAGGTCTCTTTGCATGCCTACAGTCGGTGTTGCTCCCTCGTCGTCTCAAATAATGTCTACATTTCATCCGGTACCTGCGAAAAGATTGGTATCAGAAAGCCTTATTTATCTTAAGCAATAGTGAAAAAAGAGGGTAGCACTATTTCGTAGCAGGAACGGGAGAATTAAATGAAGTAGCAGACAATTGTACAACAAACTTTTAATCCAACCAACCAACCAACAGATCTCAAAATGAAACCATCCATGCCTCCGAAAGGATCACAATTGCGAAACCACGCTCACACCCGAAAAATCCATCAACAAGTGGCTTCCAATTTACGCGAACCATCAATGAGGTAGTGAGGAATCACCTTCAAGTTGCTTCAGTGGACGAGCTTTCTCCAAAAGGCCAAGCCTTATGGAAACGTGGGATTCCAATGAAGCCATACTGTTAGTGCTGGAAATGAAACATCTTCTCAAATCAACTGGAAGATCTATGTTTCGACTCTGCTTAGGTTGTGAGGGGATATAGAGCGATCAAGTGCGAGGACCAGTTTTCAAAATACTTTCTCAGCTCTCGAGTAATAGGATACTAGATGAAGAAAAGATTCTCCAAAAGCTAAAACTTCACCACCCAGTGGTCTGCATGGATGACTGGTCAGTCGTCATAGCATGAGGAATGTCTTGTGAAATTATAAAAGGTGAAATATAGACTAGGGCTCGGCGTCAAACATGTTAAAGTCAAGATTTTCCACTCCTCAAACTCAGGCGATGACATAGTGCAAACTAGTAGCTCGGGTTACTAGTATTATTAGAAGATTACCACATCCATTGGCGCAACAAAGAAAAAAAAAAATCGGAGCTGCAAGGATATGGATGAGGTAGTCCTCCGCAGTCCTTGCCCTGGTTAAAGCAGGGCGCATGAACTAAGCAAACCCTTCTTTGACGACGCAAACAAACTTTCAGGGATAAAGGATTATGATTTGCTAATTTTTTTCCCCACCAGCACCATTTAATGCAATAGATCACAAGAACGGTGGTAAACAAATAGAGCACTATATAGGCAGAGCTACTTGGGTTCCAGGTATGCCAGTCTGCAACAGCCACTACTACAGTATTCATCGTCTGTAAATTTGTCAGATGATACATGCCGTCTTTGGTATATTAGGCATCATCTCATTAAAGTTTTCTTCTAACAGACTAGCACTTTCTGTTACTTTGCCCTGTTCTTGTTCTTGGAAATCCTTATAAGCGTTCGATCTTACTTCCATACTGAATACCAAAACAAAGATACATGCTTACCTGATCCATTACTTTCTACTTTGCTAGCTAGATCAGCACTACAAACTTTTTTTTTTTTATAATCTGCGCGCCGAATGGGATATGAATACCCTTAAACTGTTTCAGGGCACCGACGTTAGGAAAAGGGAGAAAAGGAACAGAGGAGGAACCTGGGCCTCTTCTCTGCAGTTATCGTTGGTGCTCCCCCAGACTGCATTGTGAGCATTCGCATCCCAAACAGTTACTATGTCGTCAGTCTTGTCTTCCATCAGAGACTCTACCTCCTTTTTCGGAGGACGTCCCAGCGAGTCATACGATAGGCATATACAGATACTCCCACTCTTACTGCCAGATGCGGCAGTATAAAATCCTGAACTTCATGGCACATGTAATATCCTGCATAATCTCCAAGTAAGGAGGTAACCCATCTTTCTGTACTCATCCCTTCCCATAACTTTCTGAGCATACTGTTCAACAAATCAACATATCATCCGAAAGGTATTAATTTAAATTTATTACCCACAGACGCACACACGCATCTAACTCCACACCCGTACTTATTCCTGCTTAAAGCCAAAAATGTCACCATTTCACCATTCGCGCACCAGTGGCACTGCCACAATAATAAGGCGACGACAAATTTATTGGCCATCAAGTAATATTTCCTCCAGCGAAATAAATCTGTCGAATTTGGAATAACACCATGGATAGCATGGGAGCTCTATACATTCAGCATTCACCAAGAAAATTTATGATATCCTCACACGCACGCATAAGGTCCTTCCGACAACCAGCACCCTCCACAGCACCTAATGCTTTACACCGTTCGCCTTGTGAAGATTCCCGAGAAATGAGAGAAATGGGAAATTAATGATGACGGGTGAATGTGAATGACGGCGGGATAGACGGGTTGGTGGGTTATTCGGTTTATGAATATGTTGTATCGTCGTCGTCGTTCGGGAGTGAATGGACGGCTGCTGGCCAGAAGCAGACAGTTAATGAAATGAAATTCTCTAATGCTAACTAATAAATTATGATGCATTGACACACACATACACCATTAGGTGTTGCAGTTGATTATCCTTGAAGATGAATGGGAGGCGCACGATTAACATTATTCCAGAAGATAATTGTCATCAGTGCCAAATGAATTGAGTGGAATGCACATGATGCTGGGATGCCATTGATGTCGATGATGATGATGACGATGATTAGATTGACTGCCATGGATATTAGAAATTAAATTAATCATGTGCGTTAGTATCAGCCCCTGGAAGCTTAAGGAGTCTCACTTAAGCCCATCGATCATTTGGCCTTTTGATAGGAGATTCGATTATGATATTGAATGGAATTTGAGCCGATATTTAGAGAGTGGTACATCGTTTCCATCATACACCTACACTCCCTGCCAACAAATATGCCGTACCCATGCTTCTTTTCTAGAACGTATTAACGCAGAATTATAGTCATCTGATTTTAAAGAATGTTAGTAGCCACTAAGTAACAGCCCTCTCGCTTTGAAGCCAATACTTTACTTCGAATTGAATTAGAAAAATTTTTTAACCTACCTACAACTAGTATCGACATTAGAACTGACTTACAGCAAATTTTAGTCGAACAAACCTAAAAATTTAAAGTTTGGGAACAAAAACACAGTTTAAGGGATAATGTTCTATCAAATTGAAATGAATTTGACAGATCAAATAGAAACACATTTGCTGACTGTTTACATCCGTTGGTTGGCTGGAATTTGAATTGGAAAAAGTGACAGATGACAGATGGTTAAAAGCCCCCTTTAAAAGTTAAAACGTACTTTTGGTGGTTCTAAAGTTAGCGCGAGCTGAAAACTATAAAGTGGAATAATGTTGACTATAAATAGGAAACATTAATCTTGACTTTGTTACGTGCTAAAATCTTTTTAAAGTGCACTTTATGCGACTATAATTTTGCGTCATTGTATTTTTCCATATTTTTTTTTTGAGGCATTGTCCTTCCTAACACTAACTACCTATTTGTGGCCAAATTTCCCACAAATGCGACAAAAGTTCAAGAGCAAGAAAACATACTACTTATCCTCTAACCTCAAGTGGGGCATAGGGCGCCAACAACGTTCGGAGTTCTGCAACGAGCTTGAGATCCCTCCAAGTCATCTCCAATGATCTGGATTCTTCCTCGACTGTCCTTCTCGATGCCTGCCGAGGGCGGCTCACTCGCAATGGATTCCATTGCATGGCGTACTTCGTAATGGAACTGTCTTCGCGCCGTAAGGTGTGACCAGTTCACCGCCACTTTATCCTCCATATTTTGATGTTTATTGGCTCCTGGCCTGTTATAGCGTGTAGTTGGTTATTTGATATATGATTCGACTAGAAAATAATTAGGATGTTGTGAAGACATCTATTTATTAAGGTTTGCAGCTTCCTTGCGACTGTGTTGGTCACTTTCCAAGTACTACACAAATAAAGTAGAACTGTTTTCAGGTTTGA
This sequence comes from Pocota personata, assembly GCA_963082735.1. Classification (NCBI taxonomy): domain Eukaryota; kingdom Metazoa; phylum Arthropoda; class Insecta; order Diptera; family Syrphidae; genus Pocota; species Pocota personata. The sequence goes on along the minus strand of OY720429.1, from coordinate 17,227,774 downwards.
TCGGAATAGTCTCAGCTTGGTTTCTGAAAATATTGCTTTTTCAGATTTTAGACAGCATATCCAACACAGGCTTTGCTTTACTAATTCTGCTGTCCACATCCAGTTCAGTACCACCATCTTTCGAGACCATTCTTCCTAAATATAGAAAGCTGCTTACTTTCACGACTTGCTGTCCGGCAATGTTAAGTTGAGAGGCGTTGGTGTTTTGTTGAGAAATTGAAGTGCTTAAGGCTTTTGTTTTTCCCGTACTCCGCTGCGAACTTTAAATTCCTCTGACACTTTACAGTGGTGTAAGACATGACATTTACCGCCTCTATAATAGCGACGAGTATTTCTGGTATACCTCTCCTGCACAAGGCTCTTCATTCATGCTCCCTAATGCCTTCCCGAAATCAATGAACAGCAAATGTAGCGGACGTCTGTACTCGAAACATTGTTCAATGATGATCCGTAAAGTGTTGATGTGGTCGATCCAGGAGGATTCAGCTCGAAAGCTTGCCTGTTCATTGTCAAGCGTTGAATCGAGATGTTCTCTCACTCGATATAGAGTTATTTTAGCTATTAGGTTGGCCACAGCCGGAGGAATGCATATCTCTCTTCAGTTCCCACATTCCGTCTGGTTTCCCTTCTTGGCCAGCTTAACAATCAGGATCGGTTTCTTACGATTTCCTTATTAATGGCTGTAGTATTTCATTTACAGAATGAGAGCTATGACAGTGAGCTATTTCTTCCTGAAATATGGGATTTGGGATGTAGCCGCATAACTCCTCTATTGTAGGAACAACACCATTTCTTTATATTTCGCTGCATTTATGGAATCGTCCAAACCGTAACATATGGTGGGAGTAAAAATTCGTGCATCTCCTTGGCACTGCATTCTTTCCGTCAGAATTTGTGGATTCGTCAGAAAACATGACCCCTCTCCAATCATTGGCGGTTTATTCTCGGTACTGTTTGGCCCACATTAATCTTTTTTCTTCATTACTGCAGAGAGAAGAGGTTTTTTTTGCAGGTCTACGTGATTGAAGACGCACTTCATTCAGCCGGCGTTGAACACTCATCGTGCTGATATTCTCTCGTTCAAGTCTTTTCTTAATTCCTTGGCAGTATCGAACCGGATTTTCAGAGACATGAGCTCCATAATCTGATCTTGCCGTGTTGTCGTTCTTTTTGGTCTTCCTCTCCTCATCCAGTGTAAAATACAAGAAAGATTTTTTGCGAGAAAATCAAAATCTGGAAAGACACTATGGGGATCTCAACCCATAGTAGTGTGAGATTCTAACCGCACTAAAAACACCTTCGATCATGACCAATCTAAGGAAGATCGACAAATGATTTGTGTTTCTTTTATGTTTTTGAATAATTTCTCTTTTAACATTTAAATCATAAGCTCGTGTGGCTTAGTTCTTCGTAATCTGCGAACATTACTGTGTACATCTGCAATATTTGATTGTGCCATATCACATTCTTTTTAATGACATCTGTCACAAGATCGATATGCAAGAAAGATCTAAGTTTTTGTTTCTTACGGAGTACAACTCTATAATTGAATGTCATACGTCCAGACGGGCCAAAGTATTTGTAAGGTTAACGTGGATAGCCTTTGTCTCATTAAGTCTAATGCGTCATTGTTCCGTCCAATCTATTACTTTATTTACTGCATTCTACAGCTTAACAGTAGCTTTGTCTACGCATTTGTTAACTGCAAAAGTGGCTACCATTATATAAAATGAAAACAGAGTAGGTCCGAGAACACTGCCTTGTGGAACGCCTGCCATTATTTCCTTCAATTCTGAGTACTCCTGGAGACTCTTCTCTGTACTGTACTCGAAAAACTCGGTCTGCTACCTAAGATTTCACTATCTCATAGTATTGCCTAGGTAGGTGCCTATGCAGTTTGAACTCCAAGCCTTAATGCCACGATATTGGCCTATAGGAAGTAACTTCTCTAGGTGGCTTACCTTGTTTCAATATTATGACTACTTCGACGATCTTCCAGTGATGAGGTACATGTGTTAGTTTAAAATAGGTCTTAATTAGAAGGTTAAGATTGTGGCTACATCCGGTAGTTCTTTCAGAAACCGCGCTGTAACAAGATTGTAACCTGGCGGTTTTCCATTCGATATTTTAAGCCTGCACATGTTTCTTATTTTTCTTGTAGTGACATAGAGTATTTCTTCATTATTTACTTTATCCATAAATTCAAAATTCTCCTTCAATACATCAGGAAGGAAAAGTTCAAAATGTTGATTCTGAAAGAGGAGAACATTGCGTGAAAGTTTCTGAGTGGGCCTCAGTAAGCGGAATGAGACAATAGGTCCACTGGGCTTAACCTGATACGTTCCATTGCTGCTGCTATTTCACCATGCTGTTTGCTCTCTCTGGTGAGTTTACTTCCTACAGTTATACAGATCTGACAAGTCGATTCAATTTTACGTTTATACAACTTAATTTTCTGGCATAGGTAGATTGAGTATTCCATCATACATTACATTGCATAGAAGTGGACCCAACACTGTGGCACCCTCCTGTGACAGTATACTCCTTAGGGCCATCATCTGTGTCATATATCAGGATCTTTTGTTTAAAGTAATCCATCACTACATTAATGATGTACGTTGGTACCCTCATATTTCGAAGGGCTTTCAAGATGTGCTTGTTTCGGACGTCCAACGTGATTACAGTACAATACCTTTTAGTACTACGCCTCCATCTTCTGCCTCCTATGCTTATTTACATCATTTTGGGAACACACCTTCAATCAAACATGAGCTATAGATATTCGCAAACATGTCTGGGCGAGTCCTAATTGCAGTTTTAAGGTTTATTTTGGGTACACCATCTAGCCCTGGTGCTTTTTTTTCTCCAAAGCACCACTGACATCACGCTGTGTTCTTCTGATTATGTTAATATCGTCAGCGTATGCGAGTAATTGGACGGATTTTTGAAAGTTTGTGTCTCTGGTGTTGGCGCGTGAGGTTTGCTCCTTCTTTTTCCTCCTGAGAAGCTGGTGTTCATCTCTTCTCTTCTGCTCGTAGAGCTTGCGAGCAGCTCTAGTCTTTCTATACAGCTCCGCTTTGTATGCCTCTTGCTTAGATGCATATACTTGCCGGCACTTGTTGTCAAACCAGGGGTTTCGTTGTGGTGGTCGAGTGAAACTCAGCACACGAGAGGCGGCATCTCTTATGGCTTTTTATCAATGGTGCCACTGGTCTTTAGTACTCGATGCTGGCGGCATAGTACCTCTTAAGAAATTAAGGGAGACTCGATCGGAAAAGGATTTGGCGACCTCTTGGCAATCTTCCTCACAGTATTTCCTTACTTAGTGGTGTTTGGGATGTCCGCAACCGTACCTTGGGTACAATAAGATAGTGGTCCGAGTCAATGTTGTCCCCTCGGAGCGTTCGGACATCCATAATACTGGAGGAGTGCCTTGCGTCGATCGTAATGTGGTTAATTTGGTTGACAGTTGAATGATCAGAAGATCTCCAAGTTCCCTTGTGAATATCGAGATGCGGAAACCGCGTACTAGCTACGACAATATTTCGCCCCGCAGCAAAGTCGATCAGCCTGAATCCATTATCGGAGGTACAGCCTACTTTCCGACTATACTACCAAAGATGCCCTCTCTTTCTAGCTTTGCGTTAAAATCGCCTGGGAGAATTTTAATGTCATAGCTATGGCACTGCTCGTATGTTTTGGTCAAGAGCTTGTAGAATCAGTCTTTGGTGTTGTCATCTTTCTCCTCCGTGGGGGCATGAGCGCATATTAGGCTTTTTTTTTAGCGAATTTAGCCTTTATGCGAATTGTCGTGAGACGTTCGTCCACATATCTGAAACTTAAGACTTCAACGACGAATCCACATACAAATAGGAGCTACTTTTGTTGCCGGTAATAATAGGCGTAATAGAAATCGCAGTTTTTCATCACCTTTTTGACCGGTTCATCCCATCGCACTTCTTAGATGGCGGTGATATTAGTTTAGGCCCTCCTCCAATTGTTCAGCTGCACGTGTTCTATTAAGGGGCCTAACATTCAACGTACAAAACCGAAGTTCGTTGTCCTTGTTTCGTTTGCATGGTTCGTCATCAGTAAATCCGTCCGTTTTCGAGTCTTGTTATTGCTTCGTAACTGCTTTTTTTTTTTTCGTGGTCGGACACAACTCCCAACTTGGAGGATCAGTTCCATCCTAGAAAGTTCCATTCCAGAAACTCCTAAGACGAGTGGTCGATTATACCAATGTCAGAAACCCACTTGGAAATCCTTATCGGCTTAATCTCCAAATATGTCGAAGAGGCCCGAGGTCGGTTTATCACGCGACCGTTGGTTCCATCTGCGGAATTCGTGCGCTGTCGTGTTTATTGTGCTGCTATTTTTGTCTTCTGGTCAACACTCGCGCCTATAAGTTTAGCAAGTTGGTGGACAACAACCAGTATCCGATGGCTATCGTATGAAGGTAAAATTAGCACAATTGATGTGTAGTAACAGTTACAACACTGGGTATTGCCTGGTTGACGCCGATCAGAGACTACCCTATTTCTTACATTGGAGAAAAAGAAAACGAAGCGGCTGGATCGAACGAGAAATATTTTATGGACTGGGACTGCATAAAATACGGGAACAGCTAAGGAAGGAAGAGGATTGCAAACTTTGAGAGGAACTCTCTATGCTGAGACAGGCCAATAAACTCCGAAAACTGCAGATTATGCGGATATATTGGCACCTGCTTAATGAATGTAGAGCACTGGTATACAAAAGAACGAACATATCAACTATCTACAAGATAGATGTACAAGATAGATCCACTCGAGATATTCCGGTTTGGAAAGAGTCGCCCATTTGGAAATGTGAGTTTGAATAATATAGAAAAGTCTCCAACTTGAAGAATCTTTTGGGTGTCCAGCTGCTGCTATTTACTTCTGCAAGCACACTGTCCGTTTTATTTAACTTGTATTTCACACAACACAAATCTCATTTCATTTTAAATTGATGTTTGAAGTTCTGACTGCAACTTTAACTGCCCGAACACAATGGCGAAGCTGAAGCTGAAGCTGCAGTAAGCAGCGCTATCAAAGTTGAAATACACGTACTCGCTATAGCACACGAAAAGTACCTACAGCACAAGTTTAGTCAACTTCAACTCCTGAACGAGCTGCACTACTTTTTGGCAGTTAAAAACAAACACAACAAAATCGAAAATGGCAGAGCCGTCTACGAAGAAATTCGTAGCATGCGATTTTTTCTTCCTCAGTCATTATTATAAAATAAATCAACCACAAAAAACATTTTAACAAAACACAGCGCGATTATCTTTCCGTTTTGATAGCTTGAGCAATCAACAACAGTGAGCGACTTATTTGACAGTTTGTACTACAGCGACTTTATGTGCTGCAGTGCTTCTCCATTGTGTTCGGGCAGTAAAGTTATCTAAGCTGACTTAAGATTTACTTCAAATTCCAGTTATCTAAGTATGGTGCAATTTTTTCCCACGCATATTATTATTTGTTCTCCAAACCCTAACTTCGAACTGTGTCATTTCCCACTTCTGACACCCATTAAAGTGCATCGCAGCTCGGCACAATTCTTTTTTTTTTTTAGAGTGATTCATATAAAAATAAAATTTCCATTTCATAGTAGGCTCAGTGCAAATCATTTTAAAGGATTTCCCAGGAGGAATGGAAATGCTGCTCCGCTTGCAGTACGTGTTCGCATGAAAGTTTTTCATTATTTATGGATTTCCCAGCGCCTGGAACCCTAAAGTGTGTGTGAGTTGGTGTGTATTTGTTTCATCTCTCACAGCGTGCCTACTAAGTGCAATTTGAAAATGCTTTTAGCTGTGCTTTTCACCAGCGGTATACACTACAGATGCGGCCACCATGCACACGCAAGTACCAGATGCACAGGAAGGATGTATAACGAAATAGAATGAAAAGCGATGTGCTTTTCCCACAAACACACACACATAGACCTCAATTAATCCGATTTTTACTTTCGTATCCGTACATGTACTATTCGCAACCATTAGTTTTCATTTCGAATATTTGAGTCCTAAGTAGCTAAAACAGATGCGAGTGCTACTCTGTGTCGAGGTGGCTTAAGTCGACCTAAAAGACAAACAAACAAAAAAAGAAAACTACTTTACTCGTATATCTGTCAATGAGTTAGAAGAATACATTTTTACTATCACTGTAAATATTTAATGGGTTACATAAATAAGTGTTAATCGTCGTCCTATTTTACGATTGTGGGCAGACGGCTATATTCCGTTTTATTGCCTTGTATTTTATTACTATCGCACAGGTTGGCAAATTAAGTAGGTGGGACGTTGGCACGTGGGACGGTGGCACGTGTGGTCCTTAAGATAAAAGGAGAGTAATTACTTAACGAAAATCCAAATTATATCGGCGACAAAAGTAATCGATTTCTACTCATTTACATTCGTAGGAATATCTAGACATGATTATAAGTGAGGTAGAATTTAATTTATTAATATTTAACAACATTTACATTAGACATTACAATCTTTAAGCGGAAATGTTAGCATTTTCCAATATTTATTGGCACAAAATTATAGTCATCTGATTTTAAAGAATGTTAGTAGCCACTAAGTATCAGCCCTTTAACTTTAAAGTCAGTGCTTAACTTTGAATCGGATTATAAACAATTTTTAACCTACCTACAACTAGTATGGACCTTAGAACTGACATACAGCTAATTTTAGACAAACAAAACCAAGAATTTAAAGTTTGAGAACAGAAACACAGTTTAAGGGATAATGTTGTATTAAATTTAAATGAATTTGACAGATCAAACAGAAACACATTTGTTGACTGTTTACATCCGTTGGTTGGCTAAATTTGAATTTCAAAAAAAATGATAGATGACAGATGGTTAAAAGCCAACTCTAAAAGTTAAAAGGTACTTTTGGTGATGTCTTCATATGAGCGGAACTGCTGAACAGCCAAACAATGTGCCATCGAACGGATGGTTTTAACGGGTTTGGAAACGTGAGGCCGAGCGTTGTCATGCTGTAGAATCACTTTTTCGTGCCTCTGCTCGTATTGTGGCCGTTTTTCGCGCAGTGCTCGGCTCAATCACATCAATTGAAGTCGATACCGTTCCCCAGTGATGGTTTCGATGGGTTTCAATAGTTCACAATAAATGACACCCACCTGGTTCCACCAAATATACAGCATAATATCGTGAATTCCAGCCAAGCCGACGACGTAGAAGCATGACCGGCAGTCCCCATGACTTTCTTTTCTTTGGGTTGCTGTAATAAATCCATTTTTCATCACCCGTCACGATGCGTTTAAGAAAAGCCTTCCTTTTTTGCAGCTGGAGCAGTTGTTCTCAGGCGAAAAAATGACGCTCAACGTCCCTTGGCTTCAAATCATAAGGAACCCAAGTTCCTTGTTTTTGAATCATTCCAAACGCATGCAATCGCTTGAAAATGGCTTGACGGGTAACTCCGTTTGGCACGGATCCTCATCGAAGGATTTTGGCCTTCCTTAACGCGGACGGTCGTCAACATCGAAATCACCGTCTTTGAAGCGACGGAACCAATCATGGCACGTTGTTTCACTTAGAGCAGCATCTCATTCTTCGAATGAAAGGAAAAAATCAACACTTCCCGCAAATGACGATTATTTGCCACAAAATTAGACATTTTCACACAACCAAAAGTATATGACGCCAAAATAAAATCACTAATGTGTCAAAACAGTGTGTTTACCATATGTCTAAGTTCGGTTCGTGACGTTTTGGATATGTCAAAATCGACCAGTACTTAGTGCTGGAGCCATCTATTAGAGAACTTAGTTGCTCACCTAATATTTAGAAAAGTTTAGATTCCTGTTAGAATTGAAGTTAAACAAATTAAAAGGTTAATCAAATGTAGGGCTTGAAGTTGGGATTTCATATCCCTGCCATATGGCATCTGTCAAATCCATCTGTCATCCATAGGTTAGGTTAGGTAAGGTTTGGTTAATGGGTTGACAGGGGAAGTGAATCTTGCACCCGTCACACTTAGATCAATGTAGATCCGTTTTGATGCTCTGGGGGTTATGCCTCCCATACTATAGGACCTATGGAAAACTTATGGATTTTCATCCAGAGACTTTTAAGAATTTGTGCAGGTCATTTACATACTTGCCAGAAAGCTCTTCTATGTACTGGAAAAAATATTTTCCAAGGATTTTATTTCTAATTTGATAGACCGCTGGGTAGTGGCATAGAAAGTGTGGTATAATATAAAGTGGCACTGGCATATATACCTTCCCCCTGGCGAACAGTCAGAGTAGCTTTCATACAACAAATCGGCAGAGATGACTACTCTCTCGTCAAGAGCTTTAGACCTATTAGTCGGATGTCCTTCCTGCTGAAAAGTGTGGAAAGACTGGTTGAGCTACATATACGCAAAGCTTTGAAGGTACATCCTCTGTCAGAGATACAACATGTCTATCAACGTGGAAAACCCTGCGAGACTGCGCTTCAAAATCTGGTCAGTAGAATGGAATATGCGCTTTATAGGAAAGAATACGCGATAGGCATTTTCATAGACATTGAGGGCACCTTTGACAATGCGGCTTTTGACAGCATGTGTAGCTCCGCTAGAAATCCCGGCGTAGAAGAATCACTAGTGTTGTGGATCAGAGCAATGCTGGTGAACAGAACATTGACTGTAGATGCAGATTGTGTCCGGTGTGTTATGGCAGGTTTAAATAGGGGCTGCCCACAAGGCGGTGCTCTGTCTCCACTGCTTTGATGCATGCTGGTTGACTCCCTGTTGAACACACTCAATAGTTCTAACATCTCTGCTTAAGCACATGCAGATGATGACGCCGTTCTGTCTGTCGGATGGTGCCTAGCGACTGTTTGCTCTAAGGTGCAGATGGCCCTAGACGCAATCGACGATTGGTTCGCTAGGAATGGGCTTTTAGTTAAGCCCCTCAAAACCGAGGTGATTCTCTTAACGAGAAGGAGAAAATTGACTGGTCTGACTCAGCCAGTGCTAAAAGGCGTCACTATCCAACTCTCCAAGGAAGCTAAATATTTAGGAGTAATCTTAGATAGCAAGCGAGGGTGGCCGTGGTGTAGTGGTAACATCATCGCTTGTCACGCTGTTGATTCACGGTTCGAATCCTGATGTCAAGAATCATCTATTTATTTCGCGAAATAAATAAAAAAGTCGATCACTTACGAAAGCTAAGTCAACTCTACTGTGAAGGCATAACACTGGCAATAGAGTCGTCATATGGCGAAAATGCATCTTGATCGTGATAATGACATCAGGGGGATGGAAACAAATACTGTGAATCATAAGCAACGACAATAATATCGAAAACAAACAAAATACTCCCTGGATGCTTTGATGAACCTTCCCCCCTTTAATATTTGTATTATGGGGTGTACACTAAGAGCCATCTTCCGTTTAAAAAGAAGTGATTTCTGGCACGACTCGCACTGGAGTTTTGATGACGATGCGAGACGATTATCCTACGACCCCTGTCTCTTGGAAATGCTGACCCATTGTTATGCCTAATGAGGGGATGATCCCAGTTCTTACCTTAGAGCTCGTTAATGAACCATCGTGACGACCTGAGAAACCTGGAAAGATTGTTTAGTGAAACGTCAGATAGTTCTTTTAAGTCCTGGAAGAAATGCGTCATAGGCTTGGGCAATGGCAGAGGAAGTGAGGTGTATCCTGGTGAGCATCTTCATCACCGCAGCCTCTACATATATTGTCATCATTGAGTTTAAATTTCATTGTGTGGTTTCTTAAAACGTTGTGGCCTGCGGGAACACCTATCAACACTGACAGCGATTTTCTGTAATTTTATAGAAGTTTATTGATTCTGGCTATATCGTATTTTGTCCAAAGCTAACTGTCAGAAGTGGTAAGCGTATTCTACCTATTGTTGGCTGTCATTTGGATCTTATCCTCAACTCGCTATCTGAAGTTATAGAGTGGAGGCTTATTCCATTGGAGTGCTCCATATTAAAGACCATTTTCTTTGCAAATTCGACAGCTATCTCATTTCCAGTTATATCCCTGTAACCAAGCACCCAACAGGAAGTAATATTGTGCTGCGAGCCAAGATCCTTAAGTTCTTCGCGACATCGTCGAACTAGTTTGGACTTGATTTCAGTAGCAGAAATTAATATCATCTCGTTGTGTTGCCATCATTGACACCTCAGCTACTCCCTCTAAAAACATTTTGTTGAGTTGGTGCATGTGCAAGCGAATCGGTATGTTCATCGACGATCTGCTTACTGTCATTATTGTGACAGATCGTTGAATTGTCTTCGAATGGTGCCAAATACAATCGAAAAGACGTTGCCTCAATACCGTGTTGTCTTGAAATGCATTTACATGGATCGATCTTGTGGCTTGACAAAAGTGTTGACGCAAATGGGATTACCACAAAATGCCAGCTTTTCCGTGTCTTAAGTCGCAAAAAAAGAATAACTCCGGTAAGTGTTCCACCTCTGTTGCCAGAGTCATTTTATTTAAATTTAAAATCCTAAAGCACAAAATGAAAAACACTTTATATTCAACTGACATTCTGTTAATCGCAGTAAAGTTTCCAACACAAATACAACAGCAGTGCATATATCTTAGAATTTCCAAGCTCACGTCCTTGCCTGCAGGCTTTTACAAACTAAAAAACCTTCCGTTTAAAAAAAATTCTAATTAAAGATGAATGCTGGTGTAATTATCCTTAGTTTCAGAGATGGGATACAAAAAAAAAAAAAAAAAAACATAACCCACCACACGTGCAGTAAATGTATTCGCTTGGCGAAAACAATAAAATTCCCACTTTCCTCGCCATTTCGGTGTCCTTAAAAATTCTAATCCTTCAACCAGAATACTAATCCACTGCATTTTACGTTCAGATTTAGAATCAAACTTTTACATCGTTGTTCTTCTGTTCCAATTTATCCATGAGTCTTTTGTCATCAAGGATAATTTCAATTTCTTAGATTATACCCACTATGTCGGATGGTGGTTTCTAGTAACGTATCACTCATCTGCCTGCGGGCGGTTTGCCTTGAAAATGCCACCCAAACACACCATACCACTCGCTTCAAAATTCCATTCATAAACTCATCCATATGCAGTGCATGCAGATGTGACACCGAAATGGATGATTTTTTTTTTCGGTATAGAATAAGGACACTCCGACAGTACTTTCGGTTCGGCTTTTTTTGGGGACTATATACACATAACTACTTCCACTAGCTCACAAGGATCATAGAAGCCTTAGTGAACACGATATGGGAAGTGATGGAATACAAAATAACAGAAGATAAGGATGCAGGAGTTCTGATGGAAAAACGAGGGAAAAAATGCAACAAAGAATTTCCTCTCGTTTTCATCTTTGCATTCCCTATTGCTGCAGGTCATACTTTAATGGAGCAGAATCGTAATGGTTTGACGCACAACAGTTCTTATGGATTGACGTAAGAGGTAGGCAGTGAGAAGTCACTGAACTAGTGGGATATCTGAGTCGGTGAGCATTACAGATAGATATTATCCAGCAAAAGTTTGTCGCGACTCCTTCTTTTGTTGCTTTGGTATCCTTTATCCTTTTGCTACTCTTACTCTGTGTATTTGTGTTTTTTCCGCTACTCTTCCGATAAACATCCGTTTTTGTATCTCTAGAGACTTTCTATACACAAGTTGCAGAGAACTTTAAGGAATGATGCAAACAAGGGGACAACTTTATGGGTTCATGGAGGATTTCTTTTTTTTTTTTTGACAAAAAGGAGCATGTGTGTCCCTATATCCCCGAAGACATTTCGTATCACTGTTAAATTTTGAAGAGAAGTTCTCAAGCTTTCATATATCTGTTACTGTACAAGTTGAGTCTCGAGACATTTTGAAACTTTTTTTTTCTCCTCTTTTAGTGGAACTTCAGTAGAAAGGAAGAAAGAGTTCTTGCATAAGTGTATTCAATTAAAAGACGGAATCAAACGGATACTGGAGTTGGAGCTGTGAATGAGACAGGCTTATTTTATAACCATTTCCCAGAATAGGCAAGCCTGTGATAGTGCTCCGAGATACCTGTAGTACCAAACCATCTGCCAAGCAAAGTACCAAAATGTGGTGGTATCAGGCACAAGGGGATGTCCTTGCCTATCACCTGATTTTTAGTGTATGGTTGGAGAAATTAAGATTCTACTTACTCGTATTTATTCATTCATCTACAGCGTCCAAAAAACTTTACAGATTCGATTAAATAATAGGCTTATAAATAAAGTAACAAAGGAAGGAAAAAAAAAAAAATAAAATATGGAATTAGTATTAAACATTTAATGAAAACAATTTATTTTTAAACTTGATTCTAGATGAGCTTAAATCTATTTCAATCAAAACTGAGTTAAAATTACAAATAGTCCGAGATAGGTATATAGGTTCATTCGACCCGTAGTTTGCTCTATGTCGTATGTGAAAAATAAGCTCTGTTTGGCTTAATGGCCTCTAGGGAGCATATAGAGGAATTAAAATAAGTAAAGTTGGACTTTTTATATGAGAGCATAAAAAAAATATTTTGGCGCTAACAGATCAATGAAGGGCCAGGGCTCACATCGCGTAACTTTTAAGATGATCATCGTCCAAACGATTGTATTAAACGATTTCGTCAAAAGTTTGCTTCGTGTACCATCACAATCGCATCGTCCCGTCGTGTCGTCCATTGTTTAAACTGTCGTCCATTGTTAATCTGTCCATTGTTAATCTGTCCATTGTTGAGAAACAATTTGAGAACTACTAAACACATTAAATGTCATATCGAAAATGGTCACTGTTCAAATTCGTTGTTTTGTTCCGACTTATTTTAAATCAAAATTCGAAAACATGTAAGTATTCAATAACTTTTAGTTAACTAATAATAAATATTAATTAACACACTAGGTCAGCAACAACAAGGCAAATGGAAAGCCTAATTAATTTCATGGACGAGCATCCTGAAATGGTCAGAAATTGTGTACCAAGAACAACACAAGGCAGGCACACTAAAAACAAGCTGTGGGCATATTTGGCTGGAAAACTTATTGAAATTGTGCTACCTAATAAATCTGTATCTGCTTGGAGGAAGGTAAGTGCCAGGATATGAATCTCGCAAATAATTATTTTTGGTAGAGTTTCAAGATCAATTTATTTGTTTTAGGTATGGATAGATTTCAAATATCGTGCAAAAAGGAAATGCAGTCAAAATTTGCTCTCAATAAAAAAACAGGGGGTGGGCCATCTGATCAAATTCCGATACCTGAGCTTGAGGCAAAAGCAATTCAGATGGTCTCCCTACGGAGTGCTGTAATAGTTAGCACCTCGAATTGCTATAGTGCGATCTAAGTGCACGACACAGAGCCACAAGATGACAACTGTGAGATGGATGAGGATGAGGACGAGCTCGAAAAGGTTTTACGTGGGATAACAGAAAGTCCAAAAAAAGCTGTCGAAGAAGTGACTGAGCTGGGTATGAGGTGATATGTCATACAGCTACTTGTAATATAAATGAAATTGAAATCTAATAAGTTTTACCTTACAGAAAGATACAATCGCACGCAACCACCAGCACACCAAAATGAATTGGACGAAAACGCAGGTGGAAGCAGACAATAATTTCCAAAGCGGAGTATTAGAACTGTTAGAACACCGAAATAAAGAAGTAGCAAACTTTCACGTTAAAGTAATAAAGCTTCTTGAGAAAAGAAATGAAATCGCAGAGAAGTAACTTGAAATGACCAAACAAATGCACAATAACAACAATTAGGATGCAGCTTTCTCTCTATTATTCCGCATATTTCGACTTATTTATTACTTGGGTATGAAAGTTTGCCCCTTCTTTATTTACTTTTTTTTCTGACTGTTGAATAAGTCTTTGTTTTAGTAAAATTTTCTTTTATTATGTTATGTTCCTAAAATCAATGAAGAAAAGGTTTTTTTTTTCTTTTTGTTCAAAAATGATTCGAACAGCGATTCTTTTATTGAATTTATAATTCTTTCTGCAAACTCCTTCATGTGGTTATTGGAAATATCCCTATTTACAGTTGCATTTTCTAACGATGGTCATCGCTGGATTCGGTGTCTGCAATATTGTTGTCCATATTATAGAAGATACATATGTTGTGCAGTGCGGCGCAAACGTTAGCAAAAATAGCAACCTGCTCTTCTTTTCCTCCATTAAGATTCTTCATCGACCTATGGTAAGAACAGTCAAAAATACATTTGGGAAGACAACGGCTATTGGTTATACCTTTATAAATTCCAATACATCTTTGTAATAAGTTTCTTGCCTTAGAATGAATATGATTAAAGTGTATCTTAGCTGGGTCATTAGATGCTCTATAGGGTGTGAGCAACCAAGGCTCAATAGGATATCCACTGTCACCTACAATGTTATATGTGAGGATTACATAAGGATATACTTACTTCCTGGGATTTCTGATAAAACCACTGCTTTGTCTCTTCTTTTCGTATTTCGTTGTCCATATCATATGTAATCCAGATTGGACAGAGCTTTAGTTCCAACGCTTTTATGGTCTCGCAAACTATCTCTGAAAGGGTACTTTGTGCAACAGAAACACCAAAGTCGTTACCAGTCAACAAAATCGGATTCAGCAAGTTTATTGTTTAAAAATAGTTTATAATATTTTTACTTTTTCGTTGGAAGTGAAAGAGGATCCGATGCATCTCTAAACGTCCTTCGCATTCGCAATAGTCCGACCGAATTTTCACTTTCTTCGTCATCGAAAAACAACACATTGTAATGCCGACGCATTTTTTTTGTATTTGCTACTATTTTTTTGATTTTTATTTCAAATGTAATCAACAAAACTAAACAATCAACCACGAAGTTTAAAACGATTGTAAAATAGCAATCGTTCAATCGCAATCGTTCAATCGTCGGTATTTGACAGTTTAATAAGTTATACGAAGCATTAGTGAATCGTCCAAAACGACGTCGTCCAAACGATTCAACTATTTTAGTGTTACACGAAGCATACAATAGTCAAAACGACGTCGTCAGACGATCGTCGTCTTACGCGATGAGAGCCCTGGCCTAGTGTCACGCAGCCACTTGTGCTGTGCGCCGCACGAATGGTTGGGACCTATAGTTTTATGCCGTTTTCGAAGGTCAATTTTTTTTATTGACAGAGGCTTTTTCATGACACTTTTACTCTTGGATGTTTGTCAGACGTTCGCGAGAGGTGGAACAGTGAGAAAACATATTTTTTTTTTATGTTTTCTTGGATTCGAACATTGAACCTCTCGCTCAGTTATGGCGCACTTAACCACTGAGCCACGGCGCCCAAATGATAGAATAATAACTCTCTAATAAACATTACATCATGTTTTTAATAGCTTTGATTGGATTTTGAGAATTTTTTTTGTATCTTTTCCACTCAAAAATCAATATGAATCTGGTAGAATGGACACCAAATAATGTCATAGAACTCTAGTAGAGGTCTAACTAGGGACACAAATAAAGATTTCAGAGAACGAGGGTTTGAAAACTCGACCGTATTTCTTTTGATAAACCCTATCATAGCATTTGCTTTGGAAATTATTTAGTCCACATGGTCCGAAAACATCAATGCCTGATCGAATATATAAATACTTTAACTGTATTTACACGGCTAAGTTCAACAGAATCGAGTGAGTAATGTTCGATTATTGGGTTTGAACGCCTACTAAAAGTGGAAGCGTTTCATTTTTCTACATTTAAAAGAAGGCAGTTTTCTTTACACCATATTGATAGAGCATCGATATCGAACTGTAGTTTAGCGCAATCAATTAAGCTTAAGATTTTTAAAAACAATTTCATGTTATCGTCATTAAGAAGGCACTGGCTTCTATGGATAGTTATGTCATTGATAAAAAGATTAAAAAGTAATGGTCGTAGGTGACTACCTTGAGGCATACCTGAGATAATTGTAAAATAAACACAGATGAATAAAAATCAAAACATTTTAACCTATGTATTAAGGCAGTGTGGTTAACATAATCGAATGGCTTGCTAAAATCCGTATAAACTGTATCCACCTAATAACCGCTTCAAATAGATTTAGTACAAATGTGAGATTAGGGGTTGTAGATCTCCCTGAAATGGGAACCAAAAACGATATCTTCCATTTATCAAAAAAAAAAAAAAAAATTCAATTTTTCAGTGACATGTTGAAAATATGGAACAATGGGTGACAAATGCTATTACTACAGCTATTTAAAGCATTTGATGATGGTTTCAAACATTGTAGAGCTAAAGTGACGTTTTCTAATTCTAAAACTATAGAACCAATGTCAACTTTCGATTCACTGATACTGAGAAGAGGAAGAACTGGATTACTTTTGGAGTAAACTGATTCAAAAATTGAGCAAACAGTTCACATGAGGATTGACTATCGTTTGACTCAGATCTCCGGAATACCATAAGTACTTCGTTTCGATTTTATGAAAAAACTTATTAAATACACTAAACTGATTCCTTAAAGCATAAAAATAGGCATAATCCATCGTGTCATGCGATCTTTTATATCTTATTCCAGGTCTTATTTTAAATTATTTTTTTAAATGCATTAGTCCTTGGTTGTATTTGTGAAACGGGCATATGCTTTGTCAGACATAAATATTTAAATTCATTAGTCCAATCAAAAGAAATTATAGTATAACTGGCTTTAACAAAATTATAACTTATATTCATATTCATATTATTAGCAGGCTTTAAAATACAGAATTCAAATTCAAACTAAGTTTGTTTATGGTGGATTGGATTGTTGAGTAAATTATAAGAAGCTATTGACGAAATTACTTTAATTTCATTTACATTTACAAATAATAGATCTAATATTGTATTTAATGAATTAAGATAGATAGATGATAGATAGATACAATATTTATTTCTTATGATTTCAAGATACAAAGAATAATTTCATAATTTATATAATAATTCATAAGTCATAGAATAAATATAAGAAATGTAATATGTAATAAAAAATAGAGTTGAATGTCACTTCAATGGGCTTATATAATAAAAATGTAAGTTATGAGTGGGGTGACCCTATAAGAATAACTTGCATAGTAAAACAAAATAAATTCAGGAGTTCAAAAGAACATAGATTAATCATAAACATAAGGTAACTGCTAAAAGATGCAATATTAAAACAAAAATCTAAAATTAAATCAAAATTAAACCAAAGTATCAGAAATAAGAGATTCTAAACCAACATAGTCAAAACAGAAGAGCCAGATTTTAACTTGTTTTATAAACGTTCCAGGTATTGATATTGCTCTGATAGACTGTGGGAGTTTATTAAACAACCGATAAGAAAAAACAGAAAAAAAAATGACGGTACGGAAAAAAATTTCCACGTAAATTATAATTTGAAATTAAACGAAAATTACGATTACCAGACATCATAAAGAACGTTTTTAACACCTTAAAACAATACAAATGACGAACAGGAAAAATGTGCAGGTCACACAACAAGGGATAGCTAGGATGTCTGCGAGGTTTTCGACAAATTTTTCCTAAAATATATTTCTGTAAAATCAGCAGCGGCTGTATTTTATTTTGGTACACACCTCCCCAACAAGCAATTGCAGCCCCAAGTACTTAAAGTCGTCTACTGTTTCTATTAAACAACATTTATCACTGCAGTTTAGACTACTACAAAAAGTGGGAGAGGGAAAACCAGACGTACAATTGCAATTGGACAGTTTAAGTACACATTCGCTTCAAATTTGTACAAGGAAGATAAGTAGAAGAACATTATTTTAGTTTTTGAGCTTATAACTAAGTTATGTTCAGTAAACCAGTGTCTCAATAAATTCAGATATTTATATCAGAAACCAGGTCCAAAGAACTGTTCAAACCATAAGAGAAATCTATATCATCCGCAAAAGCAGTAAGTGATCCTTTAAAATTAAGAGCAAACAGTGAATTGTTGTAAACTAAAAACAGAATTGGACCCAAAACAGAGCCTTGTGGTACAACCATATTACAACCACTCCTTGTTTCACTTATCTTGACTTTTTGAGACCTGTTTCCGAGATACGACCTGAACCAATTGAGCATGAAACCACGGAATCCTGCTTTTTCCAGTTTTCTCAACAGACAATTGTGGTTGACCATATCGAAGCTTTGGTAATGTCAATAAATAAACCCGCCGTACATTTTTTCTCATCTCGGTGTGACATTATTTGAGAACAAAACTGTAAGAGTGCATCTTCCGTCGACTTTTCTTTTTCAAATCCAAATTGAACTGGATTAAAGAACCTAGATTTAATTAAAAAACTCACTATCCTATTTTTCATAAGTTTTTCAAAAATTTTACTGAATATTGGAAGAAGAGAGATGGGCCTATAGTTGCCGATTTCCGCAGCAGAGCCTTTTTTAAGCAATGGTATGACATCCGCACACTTGATAGCATCAGGAAAGGCTCCCCGGAAAAACGCAAAGATTATAAATATGTGCAAAGACATCCACTATGAAATATGCAATTTGTTTAAGGGCAAAATTAGAGATACCATCAGCTCCACAAGAATTTGATTTAGTTCCATCAATAACTTTTAAGATTTCGAGAGGAGTTATGGGCTGCAAAACAAAACTGCTGCTTTGCAATGGTTCAGCACATCCACAAATAGCCCTACAGAGGGAACAAGTCGATTGGACTGGACAAAGTTGTAAACAGCAGCCTATATTAGCAAAATAGCATGTTTGTCACACACTTCGCAGTCATCGACACGTAAAAGAGTAGGCTTTTTTTGAAGGATTGGATTTATTAAGTAAGCTGTTTACTACTTGCCATTCGTTTTTTAAATTTCCCCTTGCAGAGTTGAATTGAGCACGATAATAAGTATCGCGGCAAATCGGAATCTCCTTTTTAAGTTCGACACACAATTTCTTATACTTCCCTCTTAATCAGGATACTTATTACACATCATTCTGAGTTTATTTTTATCCTTTTGCATCCTTTTGCATGAACAATTGTTTGCTTGAATGAGATGACGTCTGCGGAAAGCGGATGGTAGCCATTGAGTCCCTCAATGACTGGACGAAATCTGCCTCCTTGCTATCTCTACTGCTAGATGGAGTATCGAAAAAGTCTCCTGGTATGCTAAGGATCGTGCTACTATTGCATTAAGATCTTCCTTGTGGATAGTTCGAAGTCCTAGCAATACCGTCGGCAGTACGTTGACCCACTTTGTTGTGGTGTGACATTTGATTGACACCTTTAGGGTTCGGTGCCACCGCTCGATGAGCCCGTTTGATTCGGGGTGATATACAGTTGTTCATAAGTGCTTAATGCCAAACAATTTCGTCAGCTCATAGAAAAGGTTGCTCTAAAATTGCCGTCCTTGGTCGGTGGTTATTCGTTGTGGTATTCCAAACCGGCACATTTTCGTACAGGGCTCGAGCAATAGTCTCTGCTGTTATGTCCTCTATCGGAATAGTTTCCGGCCACCTTGAGAATCGGTCGATAATGGTGAGGAAAACTGGCTAATGAAATTTAGCTGGGTGCGTTGTCGTGGGGAAGCTTTCTCCGGATTTTGTTGAAGTGCAAAAGTCAATGGCTTGTGGTCTGTAAAGATAACAGAACTACAACCTTCCAGTAAGTGTCGTAAGTATCTTACCCCATAATAAGCACTAAGCAGCTCCCTGTCATAGGTGCTGTATTTCGTTTGAGTTGGACTCAGCTTTTTTGAAAAAAAAAAACCCAGTGGCTGCCACCTTTTATCGTTGAGCTGTAGAAATGCTGCGCCTATGGCGGTATCTGATGCATCAACCATCAGGGCGAGTTGAAAGTTCGACTTCGGATGAGCTAGTGTAATTGCGTCTGCGACGGCTTGCTTACACTTCTCGAAAACTGCGGTCATTCTTCGTGTTGCCTTTAATAAGACACTGAAGGCTGCTTTGAGTTTCGACAGCTTTCGGCATGAATCTCCGATAAAAGTTGATTGTTGCAAGAAATCGACGAAAAAGTTCACAAACCTGCTCAGGATGCTTAAAATTCCGTATGAGGTCTACTTTCTCAGGAAGCAGTTTGATGCCTTTAGAGCTGACCATATGGCCTAGGAATCGTACTTCTTTTTTTCCGAGTTGACATTTGCTCACATTGATGACTACTCCTACTTCTCGAGAATGCTCGAACACCTGCCTGAGATGCCGTATGTGGTTCTCTTCGTCATAGGAGGCGATTAAAATATCATCAATGTATGCGTACGCGAATTCCAGATCTCCAATAATCTTATCGACAAATCGTTGAAAGGATTTTCCAGCGTTCCGTAGGCCAAATGTCATTTTACAGAACTCGAAGAGTCCGAATGGGGTTATAATGGCGGTTTTCGGGATGTCGTTATCCTCGACGGGAATTTGATGGTATGCGCGCTGTAGATCGAGTGTCAACAAAATATTTTGACCATCCAGGAAGTATGTAAAATCCTGAATGTGGGGTACAGGATATCTATCTGGTACAGTGGCGGCATTCAAACGACGAAAATCCCCACACGGTCGCCATTCCTCGTTCCTCTTAGGTACCATATGCAGTGGGCTTGCCCACGAGCTGTTCGAAGGGCGGCAGATGCCCTGCTTAAGCATGGTCTGGAACTCGGCTTTTGCTATTTGAAGCATTTTGGGTGACAGGCGCCTTGCCCGAGCAAAAACTGGTGGTCCTTGTGTTACTATGTGATGAGTTGTAGAATGTGCTGCTGTTTTGTGCTGCAGGTTTGCGAATGAAGTATGCGCTAGTACCCTGGGCTACTGGTGTCTATGCAGATTACACACATATCCGGACATGCAGACAAAAAAAGAAGCAGCACGCAAACTGAAAACCAATATTCGCACTGAAATTCGTGTCATTACACCTAAAAGGAAATGTTATGGATTGCAAATGTGTTGGAGAAGAGCATTTACCACCATTTACGCGACGTAATCTTAACGTTTAGGTCCACAAAATTTCCAATTTGTATATTGTACTTAAAAAAAAAAATTATAATTTACTCTGAAATGAAAAGCTTATAACGAATTCAAACCCTGTACATATTACGTACTACATTAAACCGCACTCAAGCGCATACATAAAATTTTTCCTCTTCCAACCAATTTCCATTCAAAATTGATATCTCACTCGAATGTCAAGTAACAATTCACACAAAATAAACTCGCGAAAAGTTGAAAAGTTCCTTGTCCCAAATAAAATAGAAAACTTTTATCCAAAATTTAATTTCAAGCAAACAAATTCCCCAAAAAAACCACAAAACACAAAATAACAAATTTTTAATATGACAAAGAGCCCGCGGAAAACACAACCGTACTTCGCCCTTCGTCCTTCGTCTTCCTTCTAGAAACTAGTTTACGCGATAAAACTGACCTTTTTTTTTTTCTACAGAGCACAGTATCTTCGCCGTCGGATATTTCCTAGAAACAAAAAAAAAAAAACAAATACTCCCCGCAAATTCTCCAAATAACCACATTAGCATAACATAAAACTTTATCCTTTGTCTGCCCGGAGGGGCGATAAAGCTATCCATTCCTCCGCCTCACCCCCGAATGGAAACTCGTCCATCCATAGGTGAACTCCAAAACCGCGCGTCGTTGTAAAATAAAATTTTAATTATACATTCCAAGCGACAAACGGAGGAAACCACACGACAAACGGTATTTGGTTGTCCTGCCCTTTATTTTTAAATCACTTCTGCTTGCTCCGGCCGGCGAGGAGAAAACCGGAACGGGACGGGACGGGACGATATGCAAGCGACACCCTAAGCGAGAATTTTCACAGAAAAAAACAGAAGTGAAAAAAAAAAAAAACAGGAAAAACTTCTAAGCCAGGTGACAGATTGCTGTTCCGGAATTAGCTTGGCATTGGGCGGCGGTACCTCATTGCCGCCGCGGCCGACTCGCAGCAAATAGGTGACATGAAGTGAATCGGTGGGAAGTGGTAGAAGCACTCGCAACTTTAACCGGAAACTTTTCCACTATGAACCAAAATGGATTTTCCGAGAGCCAAGCCCGTGCGCCATTCCTAAGTTAAACAACGCAACGTAATTAGTTCATCGGATTAGCATAAAATACGGGCTCCAGGAGACAGAGCGTAACGAAACTTGTTCCTTCTGTGTTTGCGTCGATGTTTTGTCGTTTGTGATGTGCGTTTGCGTTCTCTTCGCTGCCTGTGTCTGCCTGCCAGCTGCTTGTTATTGTTTGCGAGACGCAAATGCTCAAGGATACATTGATTAATAAGGAGATTCATCGCCACAGAAAAAAGGAGCAGATCAGAAAGTTTGTGTGTATGTATGTGTTTTTTTTTTTTTGTTCCCCACTTCAGACGGAGGAAAAGAAACTTTTTGAAAGCCTCCACCACCATTTATTCAGATTCATCGTCGCGGTTCGCTAAGTGTTTTGGAGAAGTTTCGTAAGGATTTCTAAGGAATTTCCAAACTCTGACTGACGTGCATACTTTATCTCTTTGATAGACATGCCGGTGGGGGAGAGTTGGGGTGGAATATTGATTGCGTCTAGATATAAGCGGGTGAATGGATTTTCACTTAGTGGTTATTTTTAATCGTAGATCGTTGAATTTTGGGAAATTTGTTTCTCTTTTTTTTTGCTTGTCAGTTATGGAGGTAAAAATAATGAGTGCTTTGAAATTAGGTTGCAACACGTGCCGTCTGGGGTATAAATTTTGAATTCCGATATAGGGAATTTTGCTCAGGTGGTATAATGTGATGCAACTGGCTAATTGTCCTGATCATGTCGTTCAACGGCGCGATACGATATGAATATCTTTGTACAGCCCATGGACTCTGTGGAGATGCATATGGAAATTGATGGAAAGAAGCTCGAGGGTCCTATCGAGGGCTTCCTACATACCCTATCATTTGTTAACCTCTCTGAATAGTGATACACACATTTGGTCTCATTACGATTGCAGAGACTACAAATTAATCGGAGGTCCTGTCTATTTAAGATTTTAAATTTAAGTAAAATAAAAAATACGTCCAAATCACGCCGCATGTCCACAGCGCTCATCAAATTGTCACCCATGGTAGATGCAATGGCCTTTCAGCGATCACATTTTTATTCTCAGAACTCCAAATTTTGCAATTTTTTTTACGTAACCGTCGAGCGAGAAATTAACCTCATCGCTGAAGAAGATTTTGTTCGAAACATTATCGACAACTTGTTGATTTTCCAGCATTCAATCGGAGTATGTTCCGCGCATTCTAAGTTCATTCTATGGTAGGATGCAACATTAATGCATTAATGCATTGAGCGGTGGTTAAATGATTCATATTGTAAAATGGCAAAGCAAGAAATAACTACCTGTCACTATAGATGACAGATGGATTTGACAGATGTCATATGGCAGGGATGTGAAATTCGAACCTCGACATATCCCTGTATTATTATAATGCGTATTTAGAAATCAGCCCTTAGTCCTCCGTGAATCTTTGCCTTTTTTTTTGCGTAAATTACCGATTGCCCAATGTATTATTTGGGCCAGTATTCATAAAAAATATAAAATTCAGTGGCCTCGATATTTTATATTGTTTAGTAATTCACATTGTTATGCGGTATATCCATAATGCCTTAACCGATTTTCATGTCGAGAGAAAGTTTGCAGATGTCTACACAATGTGCACTGTTTTGTAAAATCGTTATTGTGAACTGATCGTTGGGAAAGAAATAAGACAAAGTCAATGGTAAGTAATCACTTTCCTGAGAAGTGCTGTGATAGAATAAAGTGATCTTATGGGAGGAAATATAACATATTAAAGGGCGACCAGATAGCAATGATAGTTTTTCCAATTGTTATGTTTCAGCAGTTGTCAAAGTTACCAATGACATCCAGCTGTCAAAATATTCAGTAAGGTTGTCATTTCATCATGCATCGTTTGACACTTCCCGAACGTGTGAAAAGACAAATTTGGCGATTGGGTCATCTCACGGCGAGCATTCATCAATTTGCCGCCGCGATCATGCGACTTGACACCCCTCGATTATTTTCTCTGGGGCTACGTCAAGTCCTTAGTCTACGCTAACAAGCCAACCACTTTGAAATAATGCCGCACGTATTGGACCGGGTCATCAAAAATTGAACCGACCACTTGAAGCACTGCCAACGAAGCCGAGGCGACCATTTAAATGATGTGCTATTCCATACATAATGGCATGAATGTAGCTTCAAAATAAAGCCAGAACCAATTTAAAGCCAAATCAGCGCAGCTGCCTTTTGAAGTGAGATATCTACAAGGAAAGCTTTATTATATTCAGGAAAGAGGTTAGAAAGGCTCTTGGCGCAGTTTCTATCCAGTATATTGCTAACACATCATAATCCTCCAGACAGCGAAATGTACTTTCTAAAGCAGCTACCATACCAAGTGGTCTAATTAATCCCAAAAGGACTCTGAGTAGAATTTGGAAAAGCATCGCAGACACTTGCTAATGGACACTCACTTCTAAATCTGTACGCGTATTCCTTAAGATAACCTCAACCTCTGTATGCTGGTCATCCACTGATCTCTTCCGACCTCATAAGTAAGGACAAATTAAAGTATGCGGTGAACAGTTTCGAACCATTCAAGCCTCCAGGACAAGTCGAAATCTTTCCAGCGCAACTTCAGGTTGCATTTGGAATTATTAGGCGGAATCTGTTCTGCATTCTGAATCGAAGGTGAGGGTAGTTCTTATATCCAAAGACTTAAGGACTTAGTGCATAGTATGAGTACCTTGCTGAAAAGGTAAATCCATTGAGACAGCCCTACACGCAATCATATACCCCATCGATCCCTCTCTATTAAGGATTTCACTTTGGTGGCTTTTGTTTACATAGAGGCAGCTTTCAATAACATGGAAACCAATTCGATTATCAGTGCCTTACGTAGGCTAAACATTTGCGAACCCATCTACTGCATTATGGACCACGTACTCAGAAGTAGAGTAATCAATGCTTCCTTTAGGTGCGGGGAACTCTTGAAAGGGGTGAGCTTTCATCTATGCCCTGATTCTCAACAGACTTTTCCTAGAAGTAGAGAACACTGGGTGCAAAGTTGTGGCCTATGCAGAAGAGCTACCCCTTCAATAGATCACTTTTTTGACCATCTGTGTGGCATGTGGCACCATCTTCTTAGAACCACATATCACTGATGTCAAGTTCATTCAATTCTGGCCAAAAAGAATCTTCCATTGACCGTAATATGGCGATAATTTCCATCGACGGAAAAATACGATCCAAGCATACCTCTGGCATGTCTCACAGGCACAGGAATATTCAATAGTGAATATGTTGACTCGAATTTATCTACTATAGTACACACAGCCGGCGACTGGTGGTGCATTTGTATTAAAATACAAAATTAATATGTCCCTACTGAAAAACCCTTTATAAAGGTTCCTTACATACTTCTTAAAATTAATTTTTCACCTACTTAACAGCACGCCTAATTATATGTTGTATTTGGAACTTGGGTTCCTCCTCTTTTCCTGGACGCTCTACAACTGCACTTTGAATACATAGTTAAAGTAACCGAGATGGAACAAGGCAGGCTACCTAAGCTGGTGCTCAATCGTATCAATCAAGAGGTCATCTTTCTCAAAATTGGGAACTTTTAGCGTCAGAATGCTACGATTAACAACGGTGGATCAGAGTACAGCCCTAAGATCTAAATTTTGCACGCTGTTGTGATCAATTGGACGAGATAGATATGAGAGTTACGTAAACGCTGCTCGGAGTTCCTAACATAGAATATACTATTCGCAACTTAGATATGGTCTACAAGATGAAGCATACTGTTGCACTGGTGAACGTACTCGAAGATATCAAGTGTCAATTTTGAAATCCTGAGCGCACTATCAGAGTGATCGTCGTAGCGAGCACGTTCTTTGATTGCTAGTTTTTCTACCTTGTTTTAAATCCAATAAAATTGAATTGATCCGAGTAATTTTGTTTCAATACTTTTTAAACAGCAACTCAATCGACAAAATAAGCCTTCTATTGAAGGTAAGAGGTGAGCTAATCGCACTTAATTTTATTCCACATCATCCAGAGCTGCCAATCCTTTACGACCTGTGTAACAATAGTGCGAGAGAGGACGTTCTCCACTTTATAGTATTATGCCCTAAATAGAATTAAAAGAACACCGGCTGAGATACTTTGAGGCGACTGTGCTGGATTGCTGGATGAAGAGAGAACGCTGAGCATTTGAAATAGAAACTATGGGTGAAACGCGTTGTATAACTACCCTACGAATAGAAAATGTATCATGGAGAAAAGTTTTTAAATTAGAGTTAATATAACTAGTTTTCGTTACGCAATTGTTAAAATCTTTATGTTAATATTTCAAGTTCATAACGTACTATCCAAATCTAAATGGACTTGAAAACTATGTATGATTATGTATCAAACCACCTCTTTATGAAAAAAAAGTCTTAACTAACTAACTATGGAACTCATCTGCGTCCAGACTCATCTTGTGTTATGTTTTCCTCTCCATTCCTCGTTTCATCCAGGCAATTTGCATCAAAAGGTTGTTCCGCACCTTTCTTGCGCTCGAGGTGTTTAAAACTTGTTCGAGTCTTCTCGTATTTATTCAAAAATGTGAATCGTTTGTTCATAAAAAATGCTATGAGATTGAGTTCGTTATCTTTTACTTACCTTTCCTCGCTCTTCTGTCTGTCTGTCTAACTTAACTTCTTAGGTTTACTCTTCCAACCAGTGTTCTCCTTGAAGCATACCAAAGATTCTTCCCCGAAACAGTCTCGATACTTTTTTGATTTCAATATAACGCCCTCAAGTTTGAGTGTGTGGGTGTCTTCTACCTCAAACCGAGTCTTAGGCAAACCACATAAATAGCACCTGCCACTAACGTGTTTGAGTTATGGTTTTTCAAATTCCAGAACATTGCGGCCTGTTTGGTATATTTTTGCATTCGTCTCCCTGCCTCATTCCTTTGCTGTTTTATATAATCATCGTCCTTTTTATGCATTCCATGTTTTTTCCTTTACCATTCCATCTAGCAGCTGAGGACTATTTCCTTTCAAATGATAAATATTTTATTTTGTTTTCACCGCAATGTCGGTGTATGGAGTTGTTGGTCCTTTGAATTCAGTTTTTGCAGACTTCATGGCTTTGTTTTGACCCTTTCGCTTGACGGCAGAAGGCACTGCAAAACTTTTCTCCAATGAATGTGTAATTGAAATTGCAGCAAGAGAGAGGGAATAATTTAGTGTTATGTGGAAATTATATAAAAATTAGAACGAAGGCGAGGCGATGATGAGTGAAAGTTTAAAGTTCATTGAAATGAATTCTATTCGCTTTCAGCACTGCACAATGCAGCTAATGGGGGTAAAATGTGCTCTTAACTGAGGTTAATGACTTCTGAAAGGGGTTCGGTAGTTCATTTTAAGTTTAATTGGTGAGAGTTACACGGTATTAATGGAGAACAAGATCAAGTTTTAAGGTCTTGACGGAATGAAAAAATGTTACGTATACGACATACGAAGCTCTGATACCAATGATAAGTGAAGTGCACGTGTATGTTGTTTATCAGCAAACACTCAGATTTGACATTAATTTTGGGTTTAAATTAAAAAAAAAAAATAAAAAACATACAGGAAAGTTATAATCCTTCTAGAACGGATCGCATAATATCCTCTTTCCGATCTTTTTGAACTCGAATGGCAAGTCCGTTGAAATAATCGAGATGCGCGGAATCAAAACATTCTCTCCTTTGTACTTTGCTTTCATAATCGTCGCCTCGACGACGTTGTTCATAAGCTTTTTAACAGTCAGTCTTGTTCCATTGCACAGTAGAGGTTGATTGATGTTACACAACATGATGATGACTGAGCCTACTTTCAATTGCAAATTGTGAGGTGATAATCCGGGCAATTCCAGCGAATTCAAGAATTCTGTGAGATACTCGTAGTTGACTGCTTCATGCTAGTTGATAACTGTGTTCATCGATTTGAAGGAAAACAACTGTCCCGGAACTGACATTTCTCCAATCGTTACTTATCTGTTCGCACTATAATCGATTTCCGAATCGTAATGGAATGCCGCTCGTTCCAGGTTTATAGGTACACCGCGTCGGCGCAATCGGTTATGTTCATTATGTTGGCGTTGTGTTTGATGTGCACGAACTTGTTGCATTCTAAATCTATTCGCTTGTCGTTCATCTTTATACGGTCTCGAACCTAATTGAGATATGCCAATACAACTATTTTCATTATCCGTCGTGCGCTGGTCATCAGTGAAGTTCGCACGTGAAGTACACGTAGATCGCCGCCCATTTGATTGACTACGACGACCTACGTTAGCTTGTCCTCTCTTTGGCATTGTAATGGACGCTCTAAAATGACACGGAATTGTTTCCACAATCACTTGTACACTAACCAAATCTGTAGAAATTACCTTGTTATTCTTCTTTCTTTACAATATTTGTGTATCAAAACTAATCGAGTATCGCTAAAAAAACATTTGAATGAATTTGTGGTTATGTCGAAGCCTGCAAAGTCAATTTACATTAATAGAATAGCTGATCAAAATGATTGTTCGCAAAATACAATTAAATTCGCTTTAACCAAATCTGTTTTCACTACCCTTTTTTACGAAAAAAACAATTTTAAATCTATTAGATTTCACGAATTCTCGCTGAAATATTTGGGCACAACCGCACGGTGTGAATAATCGAATCGGAAATATGTAAATGCATGGCGCTGCTGTCAAACGCTAGGTCCGCCACCAACGCCATCTATTGAAAGTAATCCGAAGTGGCTATATAAATGAATGCTCATTGTCGAAATACAATTCTCATTGGTGGTGTTAAGTGCATTCCCATACAAAATTCCCATACAAAACGCAAATTTAGATTTTTTCGATTTTCTGGCTTTTCCTTTGGGTTTTCCCGAATTTTCTTCTTTCTGCTTTCTTCAAGTTTCGCGAGTATCGAAGCAGAAGCTGTAAAAAGTCAACAGTCAACATCGGCGACTTGGAGAGAGTGTCACAATAGACAGCTGCAATTTCGATTTACGAGTAGTTAAGGACTTTGTTTACCTAAGCTCCGCTGTAAATTCATTGAGCACAGAGATCAAGCGACGAATGACTCTTGCCAACCGCTGTTTCTTTGGGTTAAGAAGGCAATTGAGTGTCAAAGCCTTCTCACGGACAACTAATTGTACACCGACATGGATTAAGTCAGAAGGGTTTGAACTCATCGGATAGGATGTTTAGAACATGTAGAGCGAATAGACAGTAATACTCGGGCCAAAAAGTCTTCGAATTCTTCCCGGAGGAATGACGTGTTAAATGAAAATCTCACCTAAGGTGACGCACACAAGTGCAAAAGAACCTCAACCAATTTCGTGTGGTTAACTGGAGGCGACTAGCACAAGATAAAGCTGGCAACTGTGACACTGTGCTCCCAGCTGATGGAACCACATATCTAGACTTCCTTTCCAAAACCTGCTATTGTTGAGACTGCAATCTGTTGGTACTATCGTTTGGTAGTATGTTGCTTATATCTCTCTTCTGTTAAATATAGGTTGGTTAGTTTGGATTGGCGCTTGAAGAGGTACACTTCGACCAAAGTGTAAAAGGATGGATGGTTTACACCGCCTACCCTTGGAACCAATTACTTACAATAATTTTAGTCGTACAGGCGTTGTTGAGATCGTTAAGATAAGACAATTATTCACGTAGTGTAGGCTCTCTAATGGTGCCGAGTGCGGGGCACGTATTCAATAAGTGTGTTGCTATTTTTTCTTCCTCTTCCTACTGAGGCTCCTGCAGTAGTCATTGTAGGGGATGCCCAACTTTTGAGCATGCCTGGCCATCGTACATAAGGTTCCTCTCTTGTATTTTAGAAGTCCGTAAGGCATCTTTTGATCTAGTACTAACGACAGTATTCTGGCGGTATAACAATAGTTTAAAACCGCCTATGGCGTGAATTAGGCAGACATTTATGCCAATGCTGTTCATACCGTAAGAATCTTGTTGGGCTACTTCATCAGCTTCGCAATTCCCACAGTGACCTGGTACTCAGCAAGGGTGAGGTTGTACTGTCCAGATATCTCGTTGAGAGATAGATCTGTAGATACGCTTAGATCTTATTGTAGTGGATGTTAGGGATTTGGTGGCTACTTGACTGCCAACATTAATAAAGACATTTTTTTGGCGATACAGTATTATCCACCGACCAATCAGGGGCTTGGCGAGTAGCGGTGACTTCGACTTGGAAAAAGCTACAATGGCTGGGAAAGTTAAGAGAGAGTTGAATGTCCTCCAGGTCCTCCGGAAAGTCACCAGCACTGACTCCATACTTAGTTTTGGACCCATCCGTGAAAATTAATATCGATTTGGTGTGGAAGACAGCGCGATGCGTCCATTCTGATCTGTTGAGTGTTTGCAGCCTAAGCTGAAATTTAATTTGGTTGGCAGTTAATCGGTGATTCTATGGAGATGACCGCATGGTCAGTCTAATAGTGATCTGGCAGCCAGTTGTTTGAATACTATTTCGATTGGTATAAGGTACAACATGGTTTGAATCACCGCTGTTGGAGAAGTTCTTAGTCCACCGGTTGATACTGAGATATGCTACTTGTTGAGTTTTTTTTTTAACAGCCTTAGGTTGGAATTACTCTCCAGGGCGGTCCACCACACTCGTATACCACATGTCTGGCCTGACTACCAAAGTGTACAACCAGTGCATTATATTTGGCTTAAGACCCATGTGGAGTCTATGGCCTTTTTATATGAGTATTTCTGGCACGATCAGCGATATTTTCTTTCCAGTTGAAATTACAGTCAAGCTTTAGTCCCAAATAAATAGCGCTATTTGATTTTCTTAGATTAGGACGGGCAAAGGAGGGAATTTCATGTGTCTTGGTGAACAGAATTAGCTCAGTCTTGCCCGAGTTAATACTAAGATCTCAGATGTTTACCAAATTGACCAATTTGTTTAGAGTAAATTGCAACAATTGCAATAGCAACATCGTCTGCGTAAACCACAACCTTGCACCCAGTGATCCCTCTTTCTAGGAACAGTTCGTTCAGAACCAGGGCAGAGGTGAAAGCACTCCCCTTTCAAGAGTCCCCCGGTGTGCTCGTCTCTTGACAGAACTGCATCTAAAGGAAGCATTGATTACTCTGCTTTTGAGTATGTGGTCCATAATGCAGTAGATGGGTTCGCAAATGTTTAGCCTACGAAAAGCATGTTATTGAAAGCTGCCTCTATGTCAAAAAAGTCACCAAGGTGAAATCCTTAATAGAGAGGGATCGATGGGGTATATGATTGCGTGTAAGGCTATCTGAATGGATTCATCTTTTGGATAAGGATTTGGAGAGCAACTCGTACTATGCACTAAGTCCTTAAGTCCTTGGGTATAAAAACTACGAGTACCTCTTCAGAATTCAGGACAGATTCCATCTAATAATTCCACAGGCTACCTGAAGTTGCGCTGGTCTTGGAGACTTGAACGGTGCGAAACTGTTCACCGCATACTTTAATTTTTCCTCACTTATGAGGTCGGAAGAGATCAGTGGGTGACCAGCATACTCTGAGGAAGGTTATCTTGAGGAATAAGCCTACAGATGGGGAAGTAAGTGTCCATTAGAGAGTGTCTGCGATGCATCAAATTCTACTCAGGATCCTTTGCAATTCATTAGGATACTCATTATGGTAGCTGCTTTAGAGAGGTCTTTTTGCAGTCTGGACAGGATTGTGATGTGTTAGCAATATACTCATAGAAGCTGCGCCAAGAGGTTCTCTAACCTCTTTCCTAAATGTAATTAGGTTCTCCTTATAGATCTCTCACTTCAAAAGGCAGCTTCGTTGAGTTGGCTCTGTTAAAGTTCTTTCTGAAGAAGGAAGGTAGGGCGGGTTTGCCCACATTCCTTCTTGTTGCTGGACATGATCCGATGAATACTGAATAAGAACATTGTCTTGTCTTGTTCCAGCTGTGTACTCAGTTGAATGTAGACGCAGTTGGATGCGTTTGCAATACGTTTGTCCCAGTCTGTTCTTCGACGGTTACAGAAGAGACTGTGGAGAATGAAAGCAATTTTCCAGATTAAATTCTACATAATGGTGATCTGAGATGACCCAGTCGAACAAATTTCCCCTTCCCCACTTCGAGCGTTGCATCGCTTGTATGGCATGTAGCGCCATCTTGTTGGAACTACAGCTCGGATATATCGATGCTGTCAAGCTCTGCTGTGCTTTCTGGCTACAGAAAAATCTCAATCCGTCAAAATCCGGATCTCCGGCCAACATTTCCAGCGTCCAATTAGCGAACTTACGGCATTGTCTATGGTCGTCCGGCTTCAATTCTTGCATCGGCACAATCTTATATGGGTGTAGGCCCAAATCCAACTGCAAAATAAGCCTGGTTGACTCTCTGGTGATGCCCAATTCACCGTCGAATCGACATTTCTGGGCCTTTTACGATACTCTCCGCTACGGCGGCTATGTTTCTTCACTTCTCACCGATCTCTATCTGGTTGGTGGCTCAAGGTCCAAAAGAGTGTACTCACGCTCAAACTTTTCCACAGTGCGACGAATTGGCTGCGCACTGAAGCCATGAAGCCATGATGACCACCGACTTCACGACGAAATTCACATTGCGTATTTACAACTGAGCCGGAATATAATATTTCGATAATATTTTTTAATAATTTCCACCCGTTCACGATGAAATGACAAACCTTACTGAATATTTTGACAGCTGGATGTCATTGGTAACTTTGACAGCTGCTGAAACATAGCAATTGGAAAAACTATCATTGCTATATTTGGTCACCCTTTATAACCAAATAAAATTCCTTGGTATGTAAATGAGATAATGTATGTAAATCGCCACAGTGGCACAGTATTTCCTCATGACAAAAAGGTCAAAGTCTACAAAGCTCCACTACGATTGAACCATCTGTTTAATATCGTCCCCACTTTCTTTTGACCACAGAACTCAGTACTCACTGATTTCCTCATCCCTTTCGTTTTGACCAAATATTGGTTGTTTAACTTATATGTCTGCATTCAGTGCGTCGGGCAATAATACCACCATTCCCTTGCTAACACTGTTGCCATTGTCAACAACGACGACCAAAAATCCAGTATCCATGATGACAGAGTCTAAAAAGGCCTCCCCAGCAGTAAAACACGTTTTGGTTACGTCCAAGAACAATCGAACTGGATACACTGTGTGCCATGTGCTTTGTGTCATTTACATTGGCTGTCAGCTTATGTAATCCTTTCGTCGATTCGCTATTCACCACCAGTCGCCTCCGCCTCCCAGGGCGACAAACCACGAAAACAGAAAATTCAGAAATTTGTACTGAAATTTTGGAAAATTTTCGAACATCCACATCCAACCCAGAATCACTCCCAAAATGGCAATTGAACGACTTCGACTCGAGTGTGTGCACACACATGTCGGACAATGTGTGTTCCGCATGTTTGCAACGAGTGAAGAGAGCTTTTATAGAATGTATCTATGGGATTTTCATTCTGAGTATGAGGTTATTTTTTCTATGCCTCTTTCGTCCTCTGTTGCAGTTGTTAATGTGTTTTTGTGTTCTTTTTTTTTCTTGTATCCTTAGCGTGCTCTATTAGGAAAGTTTTGCATATTTTTGGGGCAACGTCGAGTGGATGTATGAGTACTCATGTTGCACAGCAGGAGATTTTCCATCGTTGGGTATGCGCAACATCCGGAGCAGATATCGCGGGCTTCTGATGGAGGGAAAACACGTTTTATCTGCATACCGAATGAAACGTTCCCGAATGGTTTCAATGTTACAAAGGCACTCATATTGGATGTTGTTTAGCAGAGGAGTGAGGTAGTTACAAATGGGGATTATAGGTGGAAACAAATTTCTCAGTAAGAGAAGATATATAAAGATAAAGAATATTGATTTTGATTGAGTAACGTGTCGCCAAAGCCTATTATCTGTCGAATGTTTGATGGAGGATTCTGAACCAATTATTGAGTGCTGGGAAAGCGGTTTAATGTAAGAAGAAATGTTCATGTGCGAGCAATATAAAGCTTTTACATAACGGTTACTCAAACGTCTTTGTCAAGAAGCTGACATTAATCTATGGGGCTCTGCATAGAGAATAGTGATGACGAAATTGAAGGGTTGTAGGACCCCTTCAATAACATGTCCAATATTGCTGAGATCCATAATAGAGCACTCTTTCCCGCAAACACCAGCTACTATGTGCTGTCCGATTAATTACTATGGAGGAGTTGCTAAAGGCATGCGGTAAGATAAGGCGCCCGGACCCGACAGCATCCCAAATAAGGCACTAATAGCGGCTGTAACAAGGACATCAGACGTCTTCATAGCGACATTGCAGAAGTGTTTCGAAGAAGGAACCTTTGGTCATTTGCACAAAGGAAAGGGTGAAACGCAAAACTGCGATAACTACCGTTCTGTCAAGCTGATGTCACACACCATGAAGATCGTTGAGAGGGTATTAGATGAACGACTGCAGAAAATAATACGGCTATATATCAACAACAGATGCAATCCAAAGTATAAGGATCATAATGGAAAAACATCGTGATTCCTTGCATATGGTGTTGGTTGATTTTGAAAAAGCCTTTGTCTGTCAACCAAGAGATCTCTTATGGGTGGCGCTAAGACAACGAGGAGTTTCAGTTCTTTGCTATTTATTGCATTGTGATCACTATGCGTATAGTGATCGCTCACGCGCCAGTTAACATCTCGCATCAAGGTGTTTGCGCTTCCGTTGTTAGTTAGAACGAGAGCCAAACAAGAAAAGTATTCCAACAGAACAGTCCCTCTACGATTCGTATATGAACTGCCCCAATCTGTGGCCCATGCGTTGAAATCGCCCGCTATTATGACAGGACTATCCAAGATTATTTCGAAACTTTCGATAGTGGCGCTGGTAGTATACCTTTAGATCAAAAAGTACCCGGAATTCTTCAATAAAACAAAAATCCGCAGAACACAACAAACATTGACTTATTTACAAAGCTATCACGCCAAACTCCCGACAAATGGCGCTCAAACAGACATTTGATTGCCAGATGACAGATGTACCAACCTAACAAAAACGATTTTGAAAATATCTTAAGCGCGGTTTGTTTGATTGGGAAATTCCGGGTACTTTTTGATCAGAAGGTATAGCAGATGTATTATACAAATATCTTAGCCCTGTTGACGCTTGTATCGTCTTAAATGCACCTGACGACGCTTTGAATCGTAGTTTACTTTATTTTTACGCGCAAAGAACTCATCATTCTACTTTACATATTTCGGGAGATGTTAGTTTTACGAGGCTTTTGGTAGTCGTTTGCCATCGTCTATCTTGTTTTCAAATAGGAAAACTTTAGAGTCCATCGAAATTGTTGATGTTCAATTCTGGAGAACATACGCCTCTCCTTGCTCACAAATCCCACCTAGAACTTCGGAATACCCAACTGCACAGTGTATCTATAATCTCCACCATAA
The DNA here is from genome assembly GCA_963082735.1 of Pocota personata. Taxonomy (NCBI): domain Eukaryota; kingdom Metazoa; phylum Arthropoda; class Insecta; order Diptera; family Syrphidae; genus Pocota; species Pocota personata. The sequence goes on along the minus strand of OY720429.1, from coordinate 17,192,290 downwards.
TCGATTTCATTCACTTTTCGATTTGATCCATCAAATGTCATTTTCAATTATCGACTTCATCCATCTTACTGAAGGCAATTGCGTCTGCACACACAAAAGCCCAACGCAAACAATGAGTGTCAGTACAAATGCTAAACTGTTACAAGAAACAAAAGCAAATGAAACAAATCAGGACGAAGGAATAGAAATAGCTTCGCGTAATTTCGCGTTATTCAGCTGCAGAATGAGGATGGATTCATGAAAATTTAATCAACGCTCGCGTTTGCCTTGGACTAGTTTAAACACCGAGCGCGCATTCAAATCGCTGCTGCACATTGACTTGGATTCTTTTTCTATTCGTGTCTGTATATTTGTAACCCCACTAGACTAATGAGTCGGCAGTTTGCCAAGCGTAGTACAAAAAAAAAGGACACAACCCCCAACTACTGACTGTGAGTAAATGAGGCTGGCAGAATGGATCTATGCTTGTGTGTGGGAATTGTATCTCGATAGTGTTATTTTTTGTATCCAAGAGTTTTTTTTTGTCCTACGAAATGGAGACATGTGTTGAATGCATTCAGAATACGAGTCCTTTGGGTGCTTAATTTACAGGAATACAGTCGCAAAACAAATTGTGTCACCGTTCACAATTTACTTGTGACATTTCATCTGACAACTCTGGGTTTGTGTTTCACTTATGGATATGGCTGTGTGTCAGGAGGGAAAAATATAGAAAGGCACTGTGCTATCGATACCTTTTAACTGGGTATGTATACGTAAGTGGACAATTGTAACACATATGGCAGCATGAAAACGTCGAGTAGTAAGAACGTTAAATGGTAAGGACGTCAACGAAAGGAAGATAGATGTAATACTATTGAATGTGAAGGACTGGAATTATCATGTGGGGGCTCTACTTATTTGTTGTCCTAAATTTCTTTCTGTTTCTGTCCTCTGAGCGAGTGAATGATGGTGGAAATGTCTGAATTAGAAACGACAGATTGATACTAATACTGGAGCTAGATGGTTTTTCACTTTCAAAATAAGGGACAGATACATTAAAAGGTAATTAGCAGAATATAACCATTCGGTCTTGGGAGTAGTATCAGTGTGGGAATAAGTTCTGGGAAAGAATTTTTTCTTTTTTTTTTTGTCGGGCAAATGTTTGGGTGAAGGCTCTATATATGGGATTGAACCAGACATTTTTTTATATACGAATGAGTGATGGATAATTTTAGGTCAAACAAAAAAAGAAAGAAAAACATTGGAGATGAAGAGGAGAGTGTCTTCTCAAATGTACTTTCTTTGGATTCAGGGGGCAGTGGACAAATTCTCCACATCGAATCAATGGTAGTGTCTTCAGTTCCAGTGAGGCCGAACTACATATCTAGTGTTCATCTTTTGTAGGCAAAACATTTGAAGCACATGTTCAGAAGGATTTTCAGGATTGAGTCAGGGTTATGGAAAAAGTGATGGTAGCGGATTTGACGGTCCTATGGCAGCTTTCACATCTCGGAAGTGGGTTACAGGCATCGGTTTACGAGGTACCTTGTCCAAGGGATGTTAACCAATGAAATAGTCCTCCAAGTTGGGGGTTGGGAAAACCACGGGCTATGATTTGAGTGAATTGTCTAGAATATATGCACTTTTTACACTTCGAGAGATACTACTGAAAAACTAGAAACAGCCTTTAGTCAGTATAAAGAAGATATTATTCAGGGGACACGCTGGATAGGATTACGAAGAAAACGACAAGCTGCGATGTTTATTACAGCTGGCACAAGCAACAATCGGCTGTTTTTTTTTTTTTTTTTTGGATTGCGCCAGGGATGTGTAATCTTCATAGATACTAGTAGCCCGAGTGCTACTAGCATGCACGATTCGCAAACCTGAGTACTCGATGCCAGGAATACGCCTACGTACTAAACACACATCCTACACACTTCAACCACTCTCCCCGCGGGACTGCCGTTAGGTATTACTTCGCGGGGCTGGTTAGCAATTCATGCTATGCTTCTTGTATTGCTGCTTCTGATGCTTCTGTTGCTTCTGCTGCTCTTCTTAGCTTTTCTATTCTCCGCAACTCTTTGTGTAGAGTTGTTATGAAAGAAGATATTGCCATCCAATTTTCTTCCAACCGTAACATATGGTCGAGGAGTAATGACGGACTTGGCAGAGTAATTCTCCATGCCGTGAAACGTGTGCAGTAAAACACTGCGTGCTCCGTATCCTCATCTTCACCTGGGCATTCCGGGCAGGATGGTGAGTTGTCGTGTCCGAATCGGTGTAGATATTTGCGGTAGCCACCGTGGCCAGACAGGAACTGCGTTAGATGGTAGTTGCAGTCTCCATGCTTTCGACTTATCCAATCTTGGATTGTCGGTATAAGTTTGTACGTCCATCTGCCTTTTGTTGTATTAGCCCAACGAGCTTGCCACGTAGCTGCTGACGCTGCCCTTTCTTCAATTTTTATCACCTTGATACCAGTGGCGTCGTGATGACTCAATGCTCTTCTGTTATATATCCTCAGCATTTCATCTGCGGGAATATCGATGGGGACCATTCCAGCTATGACAAATGCAGCTTCGTCAGAGATGGTTCGAAAGCCGCTGATTGTCCGTAGCGCACAGAGTCTGTATGATGACGATAGTTTCCTTTTGGTCTCCTTCGTCCTCAGTGCCTCCGCCCAGACTGGGGCGGCATATAACAGAACTGAGGTGATAACTCTAGAGAGTAGAATCCTTCTAGCGTATCCAGGTCCACCGATGTTAGGCATGATACGCGAGAGAGCTCCCTGCATTTGCGATGCTTTTTTGGTAACAAAATCAACATGCGTTTTAAACCGTAGCCTGTTGTCCAGCATTACTCCAAGGTATTTAACTGCCTCTTTCGACCTGATGGTTTGGTTACCAACCTGAAAGTTGGCAAATTCGACAGTTTTCCGGCTGGTTATAAGAACAGCTTCTGTTTTATGGTCAGCTAGTTCTAGTCCGGCGGATACTAGCCAATCTTTTATCCGGGCAATTGCTTCATTTGTAGCTGATTCTACTGCACGGATCTGTTTAGCTACTGTCACGACTGCAATGTCATCGGCGAATGCAATTATCGTTACTCCCCCAGGTAACGCTAATCGTAGTACTCCGTCGTACATGATGTTCCACAATAGTGGCCCTAAAACCGATTCCTGTGGAACTCCCGCAGTTACGTTGTAGTATTTTACGCCTTCATCGGTATTGTACCTCAGCTTCCTGTTGTTGAAGTACTTCGTCACTATCCGTAGCAGGTAATATGGCGTATCCATCATGGCAAGTGACCTTCTAATAAACGACCAGTTCGCAGAGTTAAATGTGTTTTTAATGTCCAGCGTTACTACTGCACAATACTCCTTTGTGCCGTAGAGCCATCTTTCTCCTTCGATGGCACCTTTGGCGATATCGACTACCGCTCTTATGGCATCAACAGTAGATCGTGCTCTTCTGAAGCCAAATTGGTGATCTGAGAGGGCTCCTTTCTCTTCTACTACTGCGAGTAATCTATTATAGATTAGGATGGATGATGGTTCTCCTGGGGGCTTCTTTCCTTTTGGCAGTAGGACCAAATGCTGCGTTTTCCTCAATCGGCTGTGGTAATGGATTATTGTGTTCAAGTTAATAAGCGATCACCTGACTGACTTCATATCTGCTCGCGTCTCTATTGGCGAATTTTATGATTTCTTCGATGGTATCTACGCCTAACTGAAGGCATCCTCGAAGGCTCTTCGACTCGTCAACAAACACACAAATGGCAGCATATAGAAAAAGTGGTGGGGTAAGAGGAGACCTTAACTTCAGTTATTGAAGAAGTACTTCATCCGCAACCATTGAATAGGTCTATGCAGGTATTTAATAGCTGCAAAATAACAAAACTCGGTTGGTTGAGGGTGTGAATAAGTATTCCGCCATTCGGACCCGTTGAGTTCCCCTCTGGAAAGTTTCAGGTGAAAAAAGTTTGGTGAGAGTGTGAGTGAAAGGGGAGGGGACGAAAAGTCAGGTGGAATCTAGGGATCTGAGGAGGTTCCTTTATGTCGAGTGAATGATGATTTTCCACCTATGTTGGGGGAAGTCACAGACGAAGGGTTCGAGGATATTCTTCTCCTCCTCGCAGCCCAGACAGGGGCCAAACGTCATCGGTCCGAGTCTGCAGGTATGCTAGCTCAATTTAATGTGTCCGATGTACAGACCGACAGTTACAATTGCCTTTCGGCTTGAAGGAATATTGGGGTCTCTATCATGACAACTTTTAAAGATTGCAAACTCCTTGCAAGATTATTACATTTGACAAACTTTATAGCTGTACCTATGATTGCTACTATATGTTCAGAATTCCTGTCCCTTCTCTCAATTCATCCGCCCTTTAGTTTGGTGGTATGTCAGAGTGACCAGGAATCCAAAGATTGACCTGAGAATAATTTGCTGGGATGCTGAGTTTCTATTTGCATTCCATTATCAGCTTCGAGTTGGTTCTTGGATTTGCAAGTGCCATTAAGGAAACTTGATTGTCCGAACAGATGTAGATACTATTGCGCTGAGTTCCGGTATTAAGTGTGGTTTGACGACGTAAGAGTAGATACAGTAGACACACGTATTGCGAAAAGCATTCCGGCATATTCAGGAGGCCCTCTAGATCTCTTTCCGCTTTTTTAGGTCCAGTTTCATTCTCCTAAAAATGGAGCTCGGAAATCATTAAACTTGTATCTTCCAGTGAAGAGAACCATAAAGGTAACTTCAAGCCCGCAATAGCTAGGTCAGTTCTTCGTAAAGTGCAGTACAAATACCATAAGCTTTCTCAGTAAGTTAAGGTGTTTCTCTGTTATTACCATACGCTATACATTAACCCATTACCTTGAAAGGATTTTAGAATTTCGTCCACTACCAGAATGAACAACAGGAAAGAGTCACATTACGGGTATTGCCCTGAGATCTGCTGTTATGAACCGGTTGGACAGTATGTGTTCAATGAAGTTATTTATTGTCTTCATATATTTGCGAGGACCCCCACTATTCAGCAAATTTTTATTTTGTTAAAAGCATATTCGATGGTGTGCCCGACATCATTGGGGGCAGTTTCTTTAGACTTCTCTTTATTACAGACGTGTTTATTGCTGCTTGTCACAGATCCTTTCCAAAGTCTTTACTACGGTTAGGTATAGACACAAACCTTACTCTTTGTTGCGATATCGGCATATAGCCCAAGGCTGGGTATGCTCTAAAAATTATCACTAGGTGAGGGATTAGAATTCTTAGCCCTTACTGAAGGAAGATAAAAAATGTATTATCCCTTCCAGATACTTTTTAAGGCCCGAACGACTCCCCTACTAATAGCTTGGAGAAGCATGAGTTTCTACCTGCGTTCCTGAGCAATTTTTTGGAAGTTCTTTTGCTTGCTTCATAAGTTTTCCAGTTATTTTTATGTTTACTTCACATCTACATATACTCGTATCATACATTGAAGATGCTCCTTACAGTCCTCCTTTGCTTGTGCAGTTCTCCGTTCTTCAAAGCGTTCATCGCTTTGTATTTGATAAGGCAATGGCTGATTGATATTGCGCAATTTGGAAACAACTCCTCCAAGTTATTCTAAATGTGCACTAGATTCCGACGCTGTCATGTGACTTCTTCGATCTTGGGTTACAAAAGACCGTCCATATGTCTGGTGCCAATACAGAAGGCACTATCTTCAACAAGTTGGTACAGCGGTTTGGGTAGGTTGTTGGGGTTGCCGCATAAAGATTGTGTGCCTTACTCCGATCTAAGTGGATCCATTGTGGTCCATGTGGCAGTGATAAAAAAATAAAAATAATAAGCTATCTTTAAACTTAATTTTAGAATGGTTTTCGATGGATTTGTTGATAATTCGCCCAAATTGTTAAAGAAGTATTCTCCGAAGGTAGTCATTCTAGCTCTAATGAGGATTAAGCATTAGAAGGGTAAGTGGGTTGTGCACTCTTCCTTCTTATAATGTAGATTTCCAAAGGGTCGAGCAGCTTTACTTCCACAGGGACCCAATGTTCATCAATGTTGTTCCCTTTATCTATCATGTTGCTCCCTTTATCTATCACGGCTACCTGCAAGTGGTTCTTGAATAGATCGGCTAAGGTGACCGCGGATCCTGTGGTTCTTCTTTCTTTGGTTAAAAATTGTAACCCTAGTGGTTATAATTTTTGTCTCGGGGCATTTAAGCCTGTCAGAATGGCCCTTATTTATCTTGTCCACTGTTTTTCTAGGGCATTCTATTAAATTTTTTTTAGCTTCTTATCGGTTTTGCCTTTATCCGAAATCTAATAATTTACAATCGAACTACACATATGGTGCAAGCAAGTGTGACCCAGTCATATTTAGGTTTAGCTCCCATGAGTAGTTTAAAAAACGGTGGTCGATCTACGCAGAGCCCCGAGTTATGTAGCTAAAGTCATGGGTTATTTTCTGATGCGGCTTGATTCCAGAGACCCCCATTTAATGTGCACGGTGCCGCATAACAACCTGGACTTACACTGTTCGTTGCTAGTCACTATAGTACAAGGTGGGGCAAAAGTAATGTCATAATGTGAATGTGCCATAATTTTTGAAAGTGGCGTCAAATGTCATTGTGCTTTGACATTTATGTTGTAGACAGATAGAGAATTAGTTGACAATAAGCTATGGAGCGATACACACCTAAAGAACACGGAATTATTGTTACTACTTATTTGACCAATTTCCCGAATGTTGTTTTTCCTCGTCATCATACACTATGTGCGCGAACAATTAAGCGTTTGGCTGAGCGTTACGTGCAAACTGGGTCCACTAGAGATTGTCGCAAGGAGTGGCCAGCACCGTATTGCCCATTCGCCCAAGAATATCACTGCTGTGGCCGAGGGCGTCCAAGAGAGTTCACAAACATCGACAAGACAACGATGCCATACCTGAAGAATTTTCCTTATAAGGTGCAAACCGTTCACCAATTGCTGCCTGCTGATCATCAAGTGAGGTTAACTTACTCCCATGCTCTGTTAAACCCGACGAATTCCATTTCCACTTAAGTGGTTATATGAATGAACAAAATTTGCATTTCTGGGGCCCGAAGCATCCCTTCAAGTCACTGTGCGGCATTTGCAGTGAAAAAGTGATTGGCCCTTATCTTTTTGAGGACGCAGACGGCACCACCGAACCGTAACTGGTGAGCACTACAGACAGATGTTAAACGAGTTTTTTTTACCCCAAGTCGCTGAACTGTAACCTTTTCGGAACGTGACCAAAGCCACTTTCATTGGTTGTTCCTGTTGCTTTCTTGTCCGTTCTCTGGTACCGGTATTCGGTAGAGATAAGATTGGGCCAGGAAATCCTTAAGATGTTACGCAAGCGGCTGTTAACAAACGTTTGCAGCTTTCCCGTGATGATATGTAATGGTCACTCCATATCCATATAACAACACGGATCAACGTTGAAGTGCAACAGTCTTGGTGTTCAAACTGGTTGAAATTCTTCACCATATTTTGAACAACATCCCGAACGCGCACTTTGCTTTGTCGATCTTGTTGGCTATATCTCATTCGGTTCCACCATCGGTCGAATTTATCTAGATTACTTCTCCTGCGTAAGGCAGAACGCCTTCTTAAAATCGATGAACACCGAGATCATCTGCAGGGTGTTGATGTGGTCCACAAGGGAGGAACCAGATAGGGAACCTGCGGGTTCGACATCAAGATGTTTTTATTCGCTTCAGGATGATTTTAGCTATTGTCTTAGCTACAGCATGCAGCACGCAGATACCCCTCCAATTTTCGCACTACATTCAATTTTCTTTCTTAGGAAGCTTGTCGACTATTCCTTCGTCCACTCGTCAGGAAAGCTCTCAGTTGGAGCTCAGCCGATGTTGTTGGGAATACTATCAAGTCCTATTCCTGTAACTACGACAACCTGTCAACTTATTGCTGATTCTGTAGACGGTCTTGCTATCGCAACGGCTTGCAGCTTCTGTAGTCAGCCCATTGATGTAGTTGCGCTTATCATATCGCACGCTATATTCCCTGCCTGTTGTTGAAAACCCAGCTGACTTAGTTCCACGTGTTATGCTCAAAAGTGGTGCCACTTTACAAGGCATTGCAGAAATCCACAAACCTTTCGCCGCTGTAATTGCGGTTCCCTAGTCCTTTCTTTCCGATAACATGTTTGAGCCCTTCATTGTTGCATACCTTGGCAATCAAATCCTCCGAAATTTAGACATCATAATCCCATCAACATGAGGCTGCCAGAAAACTCGACCCTTGTGTTCTGTTGGACTTAGTAGCAGTCTAGCTCCATATTCCCGCTGACTTCGGGATGGTCTTCGGAAATAAAGTAGTACAGTGTTACGCGTTGAGGTCTGGTATCCATCCGCTTCTAACCATTTGAACACACTTACCCCTAAAATGTCCAGCCTACATACATCGCATGAATTCTTTTTGCAGTTGAAGGAATCTGTCTTTAGCTTCAAGAGTCGATGAGTGTTTTCACATTCCAGAATCTTATCTTTGTCTGGGTACAATAGCTAAAATCGTCAACATGTTTTCATTCATTGTAATGTCCGTTTGTGTAGCGGGTAATTGTTGGTAACGCAGGTTGCTAGCTACGTTACCCAGTCTAGGGCTAAGGCCCTAGACAACCGAACTTGCTATTGTAGAATACACGTATAAGGCCTTATACGCATAAGTGCCCGGAGACCACAACTAGGAGGTAAAGCAAGTACAATGCGCCGGCTTGCGACTTTATGGCAGTTGAAAAGCAGGAAACGACGTAGGCATAAATAGAACCAAATTAATGCTCTACAGGTCGACTATCTATTCTGTATACCCCGCTGAATAAAAAGAAAGACAATCTGTAAGTAAACCGCCTGCCATCTTCGCGGGTAGTTTTAAGTACTTACTTCGCCCGAGTGTTTAGTCTAATTTTACAAATTCATAGCTGGCCCGTCTTCTTTGTCTACCCCGTACAGATGTAAATTATTCCCCGCGTGAGCATTGTAGAATCACATGTTATACCTACCTCTCTTTATGTAGTATATTGTATCCCTACTCTTGATTCCTTTCGTTCAAACCATTTAAAAATAATTCACGGCACCACCACATCTAAAATTCATTATCGATTCACTGTCTGCACAATAAAAAACAAAAATGATTTCCACTGCCACAGCTTAAAAGGTACAGATGCAAAGCAAAAATATCCACTGCAGCACAGATATTGGCAGCGGTATTCGCTGTTTGAAAATTTATGATGATGATTTGAAGATGAAATCCAATTTCTTTTGGTTGAAGATGATTTATAGCTTTAAAAGTTCATTACACAATAAAATAATCGATAAACTAAATTGCATTAAAATCAGATAAGGGCGTTTCGACCGTATAACTTTAAAAATTGCGAATTTGTTATAATTGCTCAGATCGGAGCGCAGCGTTTACCTATATATAAATATTCAGAGAGTAATTACCTAATAAAAGCAGTAAACGGCATCGAAATTGATTCGCCCATACTTGAATTATACGGCAACAACGCAAAAAATACTACATAACCACCACTTTCGAACTTCAAACTCGGTTTCTAGAGAAAATTTAAAAACGACTAACTGACGTTAGTTGACGTTCTTCTTTTTCAGACGAAAACCTAATCAATACCAACACTTATCCATTAAGAAACCTACACACATTCCTACATTAATGTTTGCACTTCTGGTTGTTAGCGTTTTGCACTTCCTCAATAAAACCTTTTCGAATAACACGTGCTATACTGGGCTCAATTGCCTCACAAGAAAAACACTCCAGGTATAAGCATTCATCGTAAAAATAACTTCTAAATCAAATTATATTCACGAATCACGACGAGAGTAAGAAAACACCAAAATGCGAAAGTAATAAACTCTCAATGCAGAGTGGCTCCTTCTCAAAGCCAGCCCTCATCATAGTCACCCTGTCGACTGATTATGTGGGTGTAACCTCTCGAAAGCAAAAGAAAAACAGAAACCTCCTCCAGTTTAAATGGTTTTCAATTACCCATAAAATATCTGAACGGAAGTATACCGCTGCTACCACACTGCTACCGCTTCTGCGTTCCGTTCATAAATATACCGTAAAAACCTATAAATACCGCTGTAGTCGGTACTAAATCAATTTATCGCAGTTGGATATAAATTTGTTCTTCGCTTTGCTATTGAGATCTCTAACGCGCAGCCTTTGATGGCAATACAATCAGGCCACCGCCAAGAGTGTGCAGGAAGCCAAAGGAATCGCAGGAAAAATCGGTTCACTTTCGCACGTTATACCTTCTTATTTATTCATCTCGATTGAACGAGGCGACGATAAAGGATTTGATTTAGAGAGGCATGAAAAGATGAAGTCATCTCGGTATGGTAGGCAGCCAGGTAGGTGGTGGTGTTATATGAAAGTCAGCAAGCACAGGCATAAACATGACACGGAATTGGTTATATGTAAGGACATTCGATTTGTAATCGTGAACATGCTCTAAATGGGATAAAGAGAAAGATGTTCGCATTTATTTTGCCCCTTTCACCTATCTTTGAATCAATTTACGATGATTTGGGGATGAATAGAAACGTGGAGTTTGCCATTCGGTTTGCCTTCGATTGTGTACTCGTACCGTCTTCCTCGTACACTCTACGATGATAACTTGTGATGATAGATAATGTTCTTTGATTTTGGCTCAGCTACTAAGGTGGAAGTGAAATAGGACCTGGCAGGATTTTATGATTCATGGGAGGAAACATAACTTTAGAAGAATATAAGAAGGTCCTCCTGCGGGTGGCCGTCAGGATGTTTATGCGAACTTATTAGATTGGTTTTCTTCGAATCGTAAATTTCTATTCCACAGACAATCGCAAACAAATTGATAAATGGATTGTCGCGACCGTGCAGTTAAGAGTTTAAGAGTCTAGGGCAGGAGACATTTATCTACAAGCTTTTAAGAAGATATACCTACATATAATTTTCTTGATTGTACTTCGAAGAATAACAAATTTATCTAGATATTTACTCGTAAGTATCTAAAATATTATGACTTATTCCAATTAATTTTAATGTCCAAAGTTTTTAGTATCTTTTATAAGAGGACGATTCTGAGCCGAGATTTCCTCCGTTATGTTGCTTTGACTTATGAGAAGCAGAGAGGGGATTTAATGAGGCAGATGGTTAAGGTTCACAAAATCGAAAAATCACAAGCGGTCTCAGTACACCTTAATCTTAGAAGTACAGTCTTGGTTGACTGATTGTATTGACAGAGGTCGATCTTTAAAACCCCTGTGCAGAACGGTCTAGAATTAATTTCGGCACTAGGGCTTTTCCAGGATACAGGGACTATAAGGAAATTAGCGACTCCATGGGACAGTCATCTTATGGAGTCGCTACGTTAACAACTGTACGTACATATCCAGCACAAAATCTACATCTAATGCAAGACTTTAAACAGACTCTGATAAAGGCAACCTTCAAGCTGATTTGACAAGAATAGCCTATCATACGCGGTAACTGAAATCCATTCGGAGGAAGTAATGGTGCTATGAGTAATGCTGTTCGGAACTACAGTCCCTGTTAGATCCTCCTTAGGCAGGAGGGATAGTTCCTATTAAGCTGAAAGGTGAAATTGAAGATTTCACATAAAGTGAGGCATACTGGTAATCATCTAACTCCTAAGGCGCGGCTGCTACACACACAGGTGGTAGACAGTGACCCACTTCCTTGTTACCCGATGAGATAAGGCTACAGGGTCTGTGAAGTATTCGTGATTATGTTTTCAAGCTTGCAGATGGACCGTAATACTAATGATTCTGAGTTTTTTCCATAATACTTTGTTAATGGCTCCTTGACTTGATCATCGTTGTGTGTATCTTTTCATTTTGGGCAGTGTGACCTACTTTGCTTTTTTGAAAATGGTTTTATGCTTATATTTATTATTATTTTTTTATCACTAAATAAACCTAATTATGAACCCATACAATTAACCTTTCAATCTAAAATGTGAAAATAAATGTTTCTTCTTTATTTTGACTTTGCTAAAAATAATACAATCCTATTATTATTTTTATATTTGCTAGTTTTTATGGTAACTGGTCACACTGGTTTTGCAATGAGGTTGGGGTAGGCATTGCTTTTATTTTTTTCATAATGTATTTTTAAAGGCGTATTAACTTGAATACTTATCCGTTGCGCGAAAGAAGTCAAATAAACACAATACACACAATACAGGGTGACGCATATAGTTCATTGCACCTAATTCTTATTACTTCTTAGAACGGAGTGTGGCCGTGGTGTAGTGGTAGGGCATAACACTGGCAGTAGAGTGGTCATATGGCTAAAAAAACGCAACTTGATCGTGATGATATCAGGTTGAGAGAAAAAAATACTGTGAATCATGAGCAACGACAAAAGCAAAAACAAACAAGCTCCCCAGTTATCTGGACGCTACCCTTGGAGTTTGCAGAAACTTAATACTATCTGAGTTTCAAACCACTACACTAAATCTTTCTTTCTCTATCTCTCTCTCTTCTTCACAACGCCCGTGTCCTGTAATAAATAGTATAAGAGTATTCATAACCTCTTTGGCGCGCGCAAATTATAAAAAAAAACGTTATTTAAATTTGCCAAACAAATTTTAACGCAGTTTAGGTAAAATTGGCAGACCTGAGTTTCACAAAACATTATTTAATGCCTTAAAACTTAAACTACAAGTTCTACCGGAAATAGCTAAGAATTGTTTAATATGTTCAGATAAATTGTCTTTGAATGCCACCTATAGAAATAAGGGAGAAACTGTAGGGTTAGAAGACGATGGACATACAAAGTCGAAATTAGTTGCGAATTATGCCATCGTTGTAATGGTTAGAGGTATCACTCACCGGTACAAACAATAGGTATCATTTTGTCAATTCCGCTTGCTCAGTAAAAACTTTGAAAGAAATATTGTTTAAATATGTAAAAGAATTGACCGAAGTAGACATGAAACCAAGGCTTGTAATCTCAGATCAAGGAGGAAATTTCATTGGTCTAAATAGGCTTCTTGACATTCGGTTGGATAAACCTTTCTTTTATATAGACAATACAAAAATTTATTATATGCTCGACAGTCCTCATCTTTTGAAATCCTTCTGGCGTAATTAAACTGGAAAGATGTAGTTAATTTTTACTTGTGGGACAAAAGTCGTTCATTCAGAATGGCTCCAAAATTAACAGATGAACACATTTTTGCAACAGTTTCACCAGGCATTTATACACTGGCCAGTGTAGATGCTGTATCCTCGACCACTATTAATACTGCTGAAATGATCGAAAAATTAGAAAAGTTATACAATATTTTTATTTCATCTAAATTTAAAGGGCCCAAAAAACCAGAAGGCCATTTTTTTGGAAATGAAGAGCAAATCAATTTCTTAAATGAAATGAATATTTTTTTTACAAAACATTACTTTTTTTTGATAAGTCTGCCAATGTGAAAGATGGCAGCAGAATATAAATGCTCTCATTGATATTTCAAGTGACTTAAGGACAGAATTAAGTTCCTTTTAATCAGAAACCTCAATCAAGATTGTCTGAAAGCCATCTTCGCTGCTTTACGCAACCGAGGTGGAAATAATAAGTTGCTGGCTACGTTTCAATTTACTTTTTCTTTTTCAGTACATGGAGTACCCATGGAAACTGCGAGCCAACTGAAAATTTAGAGCTTCCTGATATTGAAATGCAGTTAGAATCACCAAAAAAGAAGAACAAAGTGATTAACACTTTAAAAATTGAATCTGACTATAAAACTGTCGATTTCGGTAGTGAAAATGCGTTTTATTATTATTATTTTGCAGGCTACATTTTAAAAAAATCCCGTCAAAAACACAAGTGTGAGTTGGAATTAAGTCAGCAACCTATTGTTTTCTCCATAATTACAGACTTTAAAGAATATGATGGTGCTCATTTAACACGTCCATCTCAAAAATTTTTAGATGCGTTAGAGATTCAAGAGCAAAAATTTATTTCTCGTTTTCCCAATTTGTACTTTTGTAATAATTTTGAAATGAAGATGTATAACATATTAAAGAACGAATTTGATTAATTTTGCTGTAAAAATCAAAACAAAAAATTTGTTATAAAATATTAGTTATTTGTAATAATTATTAATTTAATATTTAAAATATTATGTACATTTTCGAGTGTATCACATTATCAAAAATCCAATAAAATTATCAAAAAAGCCAACAACAAACAAAAATAAATTAGCATAACACATTTGTAATTGTTATTTAATTTTTAATAAAAATGTATGACAAATTAATGTTGGCCTTTTTTTAACGGAGCATCCTGTGCCATTTTCCTAAAAAATACTCCTCCTCTGTTATCTCTCTCTCTCACTACAACACTTCTTATATCCATCTACTTCTCGTGCCTGTGTGACCCAGCATTACTTGCTGATAAGCACTGATATAGAAAACATGGAGAGTGTCCCTACTCATTGTAATAGATATACTCTGTTGATGAGTGCATAGAAATTATGGAGATTGTACAAATAAACCTTAATCACTGCGAAACGGCGCAAGACCTTTTAGCACAAACGATCCGAGAAATTAAAATAGACATGGCTATTCTAAACGGGTTTGCGACCAATAAAGCAGAACAACTGCTTTGCATCAATGCAAAAAAAAGGGGGGGAAGAGCGCACCCTCCATCAGTGTACTGGTAGAATGAAGTGATTGCGAGACTGCGTACCACATGCCATCAAGCAAGTAGACAATACAAACACTCTAGGAGTAGGGACTCACACAACATGTGTCATCAATGCATCAATGCTCGACAAGCATTCAAACAGGCCATTAACAATAGCAAAAAGTAAAGCCTCATCAATGAAGCTGATCGGAACCACTGGGGCAAGGCATACCAAATAGTCATGAAAGGGTTGAAAAGCAATAAACCGCTGTCGTCAACCGCTGCCATTAACCGCTGCCATCAACCGCTGCCATCAACCAGTTATCTAATACAACCCGTCCGGTTATCTGCAGCCATTCGCTGCGAAATTCTCCTCTCGCCGTCATTTAAATTCCTAAGGAGACACGAGATTAAAATAAAATTAACACACAGGTAATAGATCTCACCTCCAACTTTAGGCACCTTCCAATGCTCCACCAACACACCACCTCTCCAGAGTCATCTTGCTTGCCCTAGCAAGCATCATCATCAACCCTCAGCGCCGAACCAGCGGGTTACCTCCGTCATGTCCATCAGCCGTCACCACCACTCAGTACCTCACCACTCACCTGTTCTCTTCCCCAAGGTTTACCTGCAATGCTTTATGCAGTACCCATCACATCATCTAAGCGCAGTCGCTTGAAAAGAAACCCACCCGCAATATCTACCTAGGCAAAAGTTTCACAGCAGCGAAGAAAACAACCCCGATTTCGACAGAGAGTACTTGCGCAATTGTACACGGCTGCACCTGCGCTGGCACAACCGCGGACCCCTCGATTCACAGCAACAATGTCGGCTTTCCCCATGGCATAGGCCACCGAGAAATCCAGTTTCGTTTACTGGAACAAAAGGATCGAATACACCCGCGAAAAACACAACCGAGAAAGGCAATAATGGCAAAAGAAAAAAAAGGAAATAATGCAATTACAAGGGTAACTGCAGGTTCTCCGAGACAATAGACCCCTTGTTGGAGAGGGAAAATTACGGGCAATCAGGGGAAATGGGTGACGATGGCAAGGAAAAGGTGGACAAGTGGAAAATTGGGACGGAAATTTTTCCAAAATGGCGGAGGAAAAATCCGAAAGGCTGGAAGGTAATTGGAAATTTTCATAATTTTTTTTGGAATCTTTCCAGGCGTGAGTGAAATGACAAGAGAGGAGGGATAGATTCAACGAGGGAAATTTTGGTGGGGAGTTGGAAGCGTTTAAAAGGAGCGCGTTCGGCATAAGAGATTGGCTTTTTGCTAGCGATAGTCGTCGTGGAAAAATCCAAAGTTCATCGCGAGCGAGGAAATATCGAGTTAGTGGAAAAACGGAGACAGCCGAAGAAAAGACGCAGCACGGACAACAGATTACAACAACAACAATTTTTTTAACAAACAAAAAAAAAAAAACCTCTCGGGAACCTGAAATAAATCAAGTGGAATTTAGCGAAGAAGTGTTTTCTTTTATTCGCCAGTGGATTTTTTTGGTTTCTTTTCGATTCACTATTGTTTTTCCTCCCTCTTCTAGCGACAGTCCAGTCTCACCATCGATACCCCCCTCCAGAAGTGTAACAGTATCATGTAATGAAAATGACGGATTTGAAGATTTGGGCACTCGCAAAACAAGTGTTTGTTAGTTCCTATTTCTAACGTATACTGCCAGGTTCTGCGGTAGTAAAGGTGAATTGATGCCTAGTCTAGTCATTCAATATTGGCCATAGGCTGCAGGATATAATACAGTCACATCTGGTAGACCTGGAGGTGTTGGTCTTAGGGTCTATACTTCTTTTCAGTACACTGACAGGAATTGCAATTGATCTGCGAGTGTTTTCTGTATTCAATGCTAGTTCAAAAGCCGACTCATTCCCTTCTATATCACAATGTCCAGGAACCCAGCAGAGATTGACTTTGTGGGTAGCGCATATTTTATTCAAGGTTTGTTGGCAACTGGAAACCATTTTGGATCAAACTGTCACGCTCTTTAGTGACTGAAGATTGAATGTCTACAAAGATTGCAATCCCGGAAGCATTTAGCTTCTTTGTATATATAGTCTGTACCGCCTTCTGGTGAAGACTTCAGAATGGTAGCTTGCATGAGTCGTTGATCTTGAGTGACCTACAGAAAACTCCGGCGCCGATTTTAGACCTGTCAGTGTAGAGTTGGATATCTTGTTCTTTGGTTGATGTATTACAGTCCCACTCTTTTCTTTCGGGAATGAGAATGGAGTAGTTCTTATCGAAGTCTGTGCAGGGTATGACAAAGTCTATTATTCAATCGAGATCAATTATTCTGTTTCTATGAAGAACAGATTCGTGTCCATAAGAGTTTTGCTAGCTGTTTAAGGCGAATCGCACTTTTGGCTACTATGCATCGTATGTCATGACATTGAAAGTAAGTTTATCTGCGGAATTGAACACTGGAACCTATAACTTCTCTACTCTTTTCTGTATAAGCATTGCGCTTATGCGATTCAGTGGATCTACTTCCTATAAAATGTTGTAAGGCTATCAGCGCACCAGTAATACTACCATACGGTATGTGTTGTAGTTTGCTTACTTTCCATTTGTAAAGCTCTAGACTAGAGTCGAAGCTTGGGTTAAGGTTATGCCTTCTTCGCCTAAGACCAGTCTTTCTGTTTTTTGCAATTGAAGGCTGGGGAATGATTTTTCCTGACCTGCTCTTCGAACAAACAGTCAATGATTTATACAGTTGGTTATCAAGTGCTTCAAAGTTTGGGGATTATCTGCATAGAGACAATGTTCCACAAAAAGGAATCCAACGGGATCAGATCACACGATCTTGGTGGCCAATTGTGTCGCTAAATCTCGAAATTTTCGTGGAATTTAGCTAAATTTGCCTGTGTTGTGTGACACATAGCCCCATATTGTTGAAACCCCATGTCGGTCACATTAATGTCTTCAATCTCAGTGCAAACAAATTGGCTATTATTTGGTCATAGCGCAGAGAATTCACCATAAAAAACCGTGCCGCCTTTGTCGTTTTCCAAAAATTAAGGCCCGATCACGCCGCCGGTCCACAGCGAGCACCAAACTGTCACCCATAGAGCATGCAATGGTCTCTCAGCGATCACATTTGGATTCTCAGAACACCAAATTCTGCAATTTTGTTTGTTTCAGTAAGTTTGGGGATTATCTGCATAGAGACGGAATCCGACGGGATCAGATCACACGATCATGGTGGCCAATTGATGTCGCTAAATCTCGAAATTAGACTGCCAGGAACTTTTCGTGGAATTTAGCTAAATTTGCCCGTGTTGTGTAACACATAGCCCCATCTTGTTGGAACCCCATGTCGGTCACATTAATGTCTTCAATCTCAGTGCAAACAAATTCGCTATCATTTGGCCATAGCGCAGAGAATTCACCATAAAAACCGTGCCGCCTTTGTCGTTTTCAAAAAATTAAGGCCCGATCACGCCGCCGGTCTAGAGCGGGCACCAAACTGTTACCCATACAGTATGCAATGGCCTCTCAGCGATCACATTTGGATTCTCAGAACACCAAATTCTACAATTTTGTTTGTTTCAGTAGTCGCCGAGCGAAAAATGGGGCTCATCCCTGAAGTAGATTTTGTTCGAAAAAAAAACGTCAAATTGTTTATTTTTCATCACCTATCCGGCCTATATTCTGTACGTTCTATCGTCATCATGCTGTAGTTGTTGTGTAAGCTGGACCTTTCTAGGGATGACGAAGCAAATTGCATTTCAGTTATTGAAATTGACCATTACGATGGTGCACAAGCCTACGATACCACAAACACTATCGATTTGTTCGAATTTGAGGATTGTATTTCAAATCACACAGCGACACACACATATTCCAGAATTGTTATTTTTGTAGTAAAATGCAACAATTTTAATATCTTGGTTAAACGATCCGTATTGTAAATTGACAAGGCAGAAACTAACTAACTGTCACTATGTATGACAGATGGGTTTGACAGATGACATATGGCAGGGATGTGAAATCCCAACCTCGAAATGAATAAGCACACGTCACGGTCCTCTACTATTCTATTTAAAATTACCTCATTTAAGAATATTTTAATTTAAAATCCCATGCTAATCTAGCTGCTCCATTACTTTGAATTTAGTTGATTTTCTCTCTGGCAAGAATGGAAACCACTTTAATTTCAACAAATTAATGAATCATTCAATTATTTCGGAGAAATTTGGTTGCCATGCTAAAAGTTTTCCACTGATGACCAACTATTTTTGCCACATTCTCGAAAAAGTGGTGATCCACAAAAAAAAAAGTTACACCACGACCACATCCACAGAGTACTGATTTGTGTCACAGTTTGCAAAATCAATTCCTAGTGCCCGACGAACATATTTTTAAAGAACTGTCCTTAGTCATCATCAATTTTAGCTGATTTGACAAAACTACCATATTGACCCTTAGTACTCATGCTCCTGTGAATTTAGCAGCGGCGCGGCACTTATCCGAGTCAGTAACACACAAGGACATGCAAAATTGAAATCGATTTTCGTGAAGTGTTTATCCTGGCAAATGGTCGAACTCAAACTCGAAATTGGAATTTTTCATCCTGGATGGCATGTCCTTCCTATCTGGGCACTAATACGTTTTACTCGGACGTAATTAAATAGCAGCCATCCGATTCAAATATTTTATTCACTCACTCACTCACACTCATGGTCACTCTTACAACATAGGATAGGGACAGACCCCTGAACGCTCGTAGACGAAACACTCTAATCGTTGTGTGTACATCGTTGTCGTCTGTCACATAATGAGACGACACATTTGCAACACGAACCGTATGTCATTGTGACAAACTCTAGCTCCAGTGTATCCAACTGGTGTTGGTCACTCAGGAGGGGTCGTTACTGGCTTTTGCTGGTGAACGATGCGACAGGAAGTGTGAGAGAAGCTGGGGAGGACAATTTAGAATTACGAGTGCACAATTTAAAGGACATTTGTCATTGTCCCTGTAATATGGGTGAATTCTCTTTGTTCACACACTAACTGGATGTCTAGGTGGTAGGTCTGCAAGAGGTACCTATTACCTATAGGAGGACAATGATCAAACCGCAAGTGAAGGGTCTATGAGCCCCTTTACATTTTGTTGTGGTCTTAGCAATCACTTCAAATGGAAGAGGAGATAATTTTGCCATGCAACCGTGGGGGTGGTGAATTATTTGGAAATGCCACATTACGACATTTCGACAGGAGTCGTAGGACTTTTAATGCTCTTACGAATTTTGTTTACCATTTGTTAGAAATTTCTATGTACACTAAGAGTCAAATCGTTACAGGTGTGTGCAAAAAAAAAAAGATCAAGGGTGCCAAGCAGACACAGGAAATTTTGACAATTTTAAGCTGCAAGGGGAAAATGGAAAATGGCAGCCAAAATATGGTTTTTGGCTATTTCTTCGACAATCATTCACTTTACAAAAAAATTATTAAGTCAAAAAGTATACACCATAGAATTATCTACAATTCTTGTCTGGCCTAAAACTACATCGAAACTTCATCTCCTACAAGCAGCTTACACACATTTTGCATGTGTTTTCCTGCCCGAATTCTTCAGAAGCCACTGGAATGACCAAAAAACTGAAACTTTTCGCATATAGAACAGGTCAAAGCGGACATCACTGCTATCCAAGAAATGTAATAAGATCGGCTGGGCAAAAAGTTGATGGAAAACTGTGACATCTAATACGATGCCTGCTACAAGGATCAAAAGCAGCGTTGATTTGGAAGCCGATTCGTCGTTAGAGGCAAGAAGTCTTGTATGTGAGTGCACGCCTTATGACAATTCGCATTACGGTACAATGCAAAATATCAGCCTAATATGAGCTCACACACCCACAGAAGATTTTTTTTTTTTGAAGGAACGTGGAAACGCCTTGTAGGCGCTGCGACCAGAGAGATCTATTGTGCCAGAGACCACTATTTAGGTTGCTGCCCTTCAACTTCACTTCAACATTCCTTATGAACACTATGATTACGTTTGCCTCTTCTAGGCAGAGGCGGCAGGTAATATCCTCTGAAATTCTTATTTTATTTAGGTGGTAGAGTAATTGGCAGTGACCAGTAAGGAAGCTCACAAGCCTCCTTATGTCATTTCTGCTATATTTTAGGATATCAGGAGCCTTTTTTCTAGAAGGGTTGGTCAGCTCTTTTAGATTGTCTGATGCCTTGGGAGTCATTCCAATGGGAAATGTACATGTTACGTACTCAATTGCTTAGTGAGAGTTTGAATGCAGAATCAGATATTCCGCAAAAGGGTTCAGGTCCAATGAAACATCACTGTAGCTAGCATACAATTCCCGCAAATCAATACTCATAATGACATCTGGTGCTCTCCGGATCCACTAATCCTCAACCAGATTGATCACATCGCAATGAATGTAAGGCACTCCTCCAGTAGTTTGGATATTCGCACCTTCTAGCAGCTAACATTGACTCGGATCACAACCTTGTTGCTGCCAAGGAAGTGCTGTGAGAAAATTTAACATCCAATGGCTTCAATCGCTAGAGACTGCCAGAGCCTTCGCCGATTGCGGGCCCCTAAACCCCTCAATAAATGCAATGCTGCCAAAGTTAAGCACAGATGAGCAATGGCATCATTGTCAGTAAGCCATCAAGATTGCCGCCTCTGATGTGCTGGGTTCATCGCATCCACCACAAAGAAACTCCTTGTTTGATGAAGAGTACCGCCAAGCGCACGCAGCAAAGTAAGAGGCTTATAAAGCAATGCTGTATAGGGTGACGAGAAAAACTTCCTATATCTACAAGCAGAATAGAAGGGAAGAACACTAGCTTCTAAGAAAGAATATGAAACACGCGAGATCGTGTCAATGGAGAGATGTTAATGATGTTCGAAAATTTTATCAAAAGGTGAAAAGAGTATGCTAAGGCTGCAAAGGCGGAACAGAAGCCTGTAGGGATGAAGAAGGAAATCTAGTAGTAGAGTCACAGTCGGTGCTAAAAATTTAGCAAGATTACTTCTACACACTGTTAAAGGGAGGTGACGATCAAAACTCCGCTGTTAGGCAGAATGCTCCTTTCAACCCGAACGATGACGATCAACAATTCCGTCCACCAGACCAAAGTGAAGTGAATATAGCAATATCTACACTTAAATCCAACAAGGCTGCTAGAGATGATTTGGTCTGAGTACCGGACGAAAGTATTCCCGACGAATGGAACCTCAGCATTGTTTGCTTGACCCTCAAGAAAGGAGATCCTCTGAACTGCGCCAACTGCAGACGTATTTGTCTCCTCAACATTGTGTATAAAACAGTTTCTGCCATATTATGTGAACTCCTTAAAACTATTGTCAACAATCTGATTAGTCCGTATCAGTGTGGTTTTAGGACAGAAAAGTCCACCAAAGATCAGACATTCACATTGCGGCAGAACTTGTAAAAAAAACCAAAGAACTCCAAATCGAAACTCACCCCATTTTCATCGGATTGTAAAGTCGCCTATAGGGACGAGCTATACAGAGCCATGTCCACATTTGGCATCCCTGCCAAACTCGTCCATCTGAGCGGTGTGACGACGTAGAATGTACGCTGCTCCATCAAGGTCAGTAACAACATCACCGATGTTTTTGATGTCAGAAATGGAAGGTGACGCATTGTCAAATGATTTTTTTAACATTACACTTGAAGGGATTGTACAAAATTCTCCAGCTTAACATCAGTACAATCTTTTAAAAGTCTGTACAACTACTCGCGTACACCGACGATATCTACATAATTGGCAGAAAGATGAAAGAATTGAGACAGAAGCAGCCAATGTGGTTTTAGAGGTGAACGAGGGCAAAACAAAGAATATGCTGTCAACAAGAAGGGACACCCAACATCGATATAACTTCGAGGTTGTTAGGGACTTTGCATACCTTGGCTCTGCTATCACATCAGACATAAACCAAACGAAGAAAAACTCTCGCCAATCGCTGTTTCTTTGAGCTGAGTAGTAAGGCCCCATCCCGGAGAACTAAGGAGACTCTATACTCTATGGCGCTGAAGCATGGACTATATCGAAAGCAGATGAAGATATACTTGGTCCTTACAAGAGAAAGATTCTTCGCAAGATATTCGTTCCCGTTTGCTTTGGCGGGCTTTAGAGGAAGAGATTCAAAAAAGGACTGTTTGAGCTGTCCAGCGACATCGATCAGAGGGAGGACGCAGTACAGGAAGACCTCACCTTAGGCGGTGGAAATTTGTTCAGGAAGCCTAAATTATTATCCAATACTAAGATTCTTATGTTTCCAGTTAAGATTGTGGTTTATTATTAATTACTATGATGCAATGAACTTACCTCGATGTTACATTAATCGGACCATAAGACCTTCTCCCAGTCTGAAGCTGCCCAATCCTTATACTTTTTGGCCCAAGCAAGTCGTTAGTCGCTTTTTGTTAGTCTAGCCTTTCTAGCTTAAAGGCCAAATTCGTTGAGTCGTCTACCAACAGTTTTAAAGGAAATATCGATTCCATGGTAAAGGCTAGCCACTAAGTCAGATGCTGTGTGCCGATGATTCTCTAACGACTTCCTTTCTATAATGCGGACTACTTTATCTGTGGTTTTCCGTTTTCTCCCTCTCCCTGGTTAAGTCCTTACTCCTTGGGTTTCGGCACTTCTTGCACGGTACAACGCGAACACTTCACAACCTTTGCAATCCAGACCTGAGACATTCCCATGGGATGCAAAGTAAGAATCTTTGTACGTTCGGCTTCACTTAACTCCCTTGTTTTTGGCATTTTATTGCGATTGGATACCTTTCGGTAAACAATGGGGAATATTACATAAAAAATATTCACCTCCATCCCATTCTAGAATTTATTTGCATACCGACAAAATTCTAAAGGTCTCAATCCCACGAACCCAATTTCAAAGCTAAAAAAGCAATTCACCCCTATCATTATTCCACATATCAACTCAAACAATGATATCAACTGGTAAACTGGGAAAACTAGAAATTTCTGTGGTTTCAGTCAAAATAAAATAGCAAATCCCAGTTCCCTACTGGACAGTGGACAACGACCGATCGACACATTTGACCGGGCCATACTACACAGAAAACACATGAAATAATCAAGAGGACGATGACGAGAAACATCCTAGAGGCCCGCCATGTGTTTTGTGGTAACCATTGTGTGTCATTTAACAGGAAGAGATCCGAAATTCTGCGATATGGTAAAGAGAATGCAATTTGTATCTCATTAAAGAGTCTGAACTTGTAGTGTTGCTGCATTTCGTTTACCACACTGGTACACATGGGTGAAAAGTTAAAATGACAGTCAATTGGACCAGCTCGAAGGACTAACCCAAGATTAGTTTTCTCCTCTTGCTATGACTTTTCATTTTGCAAATGGAATGAATGCGGTTGGATTCGGAATTTGGATGGAAAAACCGCAATGGATTTGATATGATGGAGAGGTTGAGCATATACGTTCCAGGTGGGTACTGAAAAGATTATTTTTTTAAAGTTATTCCCGAAAGGAAGATAATGAACTTGCATATACTACAGCAGTTTCGTTGGCGTGTTAAGAAATGAATTTCAATAGGATTTATGTAGCGAACCCACATATCCACACAAAGGGAATGCGAAAGTGGTCTTAACGAAACTTCTGAACTGAATAATATAATGGGAAAGGATATATGAAGTACAAAGAAAGTGGAGAGAGTATTTGACATTCTAAAGTCGGCTTAGCACAACTTTTACCTTTCATTGGGTAAGGAGTAATCTTATGTAGCGTACTTCATTGAACAGGGATACGGCTTAATGTACGAAAAATCTGCCTACGAGTGACGTTGGGCACTATCGAGTGATTGCAACCATCGAATAATATCGTTCATTTATTCAGAGTCAAGTGGAAAATAAAAGACAGATTGGGATATTTGCACTAAAAATCGATTTATACGATTTTACTTTGGGGTAAAGTCTGATTGTAGAGAATTTCAAAACCTAAAATTTGGATCGAAATAATTGTTCCTGCAGGAAAAATCATCGTTTTCAAGGTATTCGCAGTCAAACACTATTAATAGGCTTACTTTTGGATTAAGTCAAATATTTTGAATGATAGCGTACCTACAACTTTTGAAAAATTTCAATAATTCGGCATCCATCTTGTGGAGAATTCCCAATTCTTAAATCTCGATTGTATTAATTTGTTTCATAATACGGACCCCTTTCGGGTTAGTCGCACTCAAAAATGATTCCCAGCACTAACTTCAAGATGGATGGTATCGACTAAGAAAGGCCTCGTAGGAGGAGCATCTCCCGTTGGGTGTTGGTCCGCTAAAGAATGACAAAGAGCCACTGCAGCAGAGCATCTTGCAGTTCTCCTCCTCACCCCCTCGTGGTGCCATCTGGGAATTTCTCTGATAATTGGGATCGGAGAAGACCAATGGCGAGCCTCCTGCGCCACAAAACAGGATAATTGTCGGTTGATCTGTGGCCCACCGAGCCGCAACCGTAAAAAATAACCCTTCGGATACGGACGCATAATTTGTTGACGACCTTTAGCTATTGTACACGGATAACGATCGGTTTCTGGAATGTTAAGACCCTCCTCAACTCACTCCAGTAAGGGCCTCAAAACGTCAGATTCTCTCAATTAGAACGTGAGTTCACGCGATATAATATAGACATCTTGGGGCAGAGTGAAATAAGATTGTACGATGCCGGGGAATACCACTCCCCAACAAGAATCACTGTCATGCCCTATTCTGGTTGATCATCTGGGAGCGGGCGAAGGTCCGAAGTTGGACTGATATCAACTCTAGCTGCACGAAGTAGCGTCATGTCCTGGAAACCTCATAGTGCCCGAATATTGACGGCTAGATTCCAGAGTAGAAGACATTTAATGCGCCGTGTACAAAGGACCAAACCTTTCGGCACGATAAAGACTAACCGCGAACTTTCATTGCAAAGACACCTTAGCTTGTTAAGTCCTAACTTAGTTGAAGTAACTAACAAATTTATGTCGAAGTTAGGTATTTTTGGTGAGTAAGAATCCCTCACGGTCCCCTCATAGCGTCTATGAAAGACTTTTACCTACCTTCAGGGGTTGAACACGTAGTTCACAGATAGAACACATCTTTTATGAGCTTTTGACGCTTTGATGGCCAGTTTTATTCCCCCTAATGTCCTTTTCATAAAAACAAAAACTATCGTCAAACTTCAAAACTGTAACAATAAGATAATTTTATATCCTTCCTACTAGAACCAAATAGATACACTTACGTACTTTGTTTAAAAGAGAATAAAATTTAAGTATTTAATTAAACGATAAAACCGACTTTAATGAACAAAACTCATCCGTCTGATAGCAAAACCGAAAAACAGTAAAACTCCATTTAAAGTCAGCCAACCAGCAATACCATCAGCGGCAGCGAGTTGTCAGCAAATTAATGCGCCCCATTAATCCTTGTACACACAGTTGGGAGAAAAAAAACAAACGTCAAACAACGCGTATGTTAACAGGAAGCAGACAGGAAGACATTTCGTGTTCTATGTATTTGTTCACACACGCACATTAAAACGTAGAAATAAATCATCATTCCATTGGATTTCCATGAGAACTGCTACGAGTATTGTTCCAGTGCTCTGATTCAAAAGTGAAATGAATACGACTCCAGGGGAGTCCCCACTCTAAACATTTGTGTCACGCACATGAAACTATCCTTTTCCATAGACCGTATATAATTAATTATAAACGAAACTAGCAACAAGGATATACTCTATGTATAGTTGTCCTTGTAGGGTTTGAGTTTTTTTTAATGGTTTCACAGATAAGATAGAAGTAAAAAGGTCGGATGCGTGTCTTATGCTATCGGAAGTGTTAACAAGGATAACGCAGGATATACATCGTGCAGTCTTATCGTTGAATGTTAAAGGACAAATCTATTGACACTTTACGTACCGTTTTTCGTGTTAGCAATTAAATTGTTGCAATTAAAAACGGCGAACGAATTCGAAATGAAATGAAGAAACGATAAAAGGTGAAAAAGAAAGAAAACACTATAAATGTCATGAATTGGTTTACTACTTCACATAAAAGATCTGAGACAATTAAATTTAAGACATTTACAACATGTATACTTTGCACGTAGTACTTTAGAGAGTATGGTAAGCAAATTCTCATCGAATTTTGCACAGTTTGTCTGACAAAAGAGGGTTAATGTCTGAAATGGGTCATACGAGGGTGGGTTAGTAAGTCCCTGAAAATTAACACAAAATTGTGTCGTCACCTTAAATTTATTTTTTTTTGTCAAGAATCATCTTTCAAAAGAACGCACCCAAATTTTCAGACAGATCTGTCAAATAGTTTTGTTGTGGCAGCCATTTTGTATAGACGCCTACTAGCATTTTCGTTAAAATGGAAAAAAAGTGAACTTCTAGTGCTCATTAAACACTATTTTTTGCGAGAAAAAACTATCACGCAAACCAAACAAAAGCTTGACGAATATTATGGGGACTCTTCACCATCGATTGGAACCATTCACCACTGGTTTACTCAATTTCGGTGCGGTCGTTCAAACACAAGTGACGTCGAACGTTCTGGGCGCCCAATTGAGGTCACCACACCAGAAATGGTCGACAAAATCCATGGTCTGATAATGGACGATCAGCGAGTGAAAGTGCGCGGGCTTGAAGAGGCCACAGGCTTATCGCATGGCTCTGTGATTTCGATTTTACATTAATATTTGGACATGAAAAAGCTTTCCGCAAGATGGGTACCGCGTTTGCTCACAATCGACAACAAACGCATTCGTTTGACAACTTCAAAGGTGTGTTTGGCGATGTTCTAGAAAAATTCGGCTGAGTTTTTGCACCCTTTCGTAACCGTGGATGCAACCTGGATTCACCACAATGCACCAGAAACCAAGGAACAGTCAAAACAATGGACTGCTCCTGGTGAATCGAAGCCGAAGAAGGCCAAGGCGGGTTTGTTAGCAAACAAGGTCATGGCGACAGGTTTTTGGGATGCGCGCGGTGTTATTTACATCGATTACTTTGAAAAGGGTAAAACGATCACCGGCGCATATTACGCAGAGCTGCTGGATCGATTCCAAGCCGATTTGAAGCAAAAACGGCCGCATTTGGCATTGAAAAAAGTTATTTTTCACCAGGACAACGCACCGGCGCACAAGTCCGCAGTCACAATGGCAGAATTGCATGAGTTAGACTACGAACTCCTCCCTCATCAAGCTTATTTCCCAGATTTAGCCCCCTGCGACTATTTCTTGTTTCCAAACATGAAGAAATGGCTCGGAGGTAAGAGATTTGGGTCGAATGAAGAGGTCATCGCTGAAACAAACGCTTATTTTGAGGGGCTCGAAAAATCGTATTATTTGGAGGGCATCAAAAAATTGGAGAAACGTTGGATGAAGAATATAGAGGATGAAGAGTGTTCCTTATTTAATTTTTCAGGGACTTATTGACCCACCCTGGTATCAGCGAGCAGCAATAGAACATACAACGACAAGTCCAAGAGCCTATGCCAATATCTAAGAAAAAAGGTGGAGATACTGAAGGAATCTAAACTTAACTAATCTAACACCATAAACTAAGCCCTAGTCCTAATCTATCTTAAATTTAACCTAAATCTAATCCTAGAACTACTCACAAGTACCTACATGGTCCTTTCCAGATATTGGGTCGTTAATATTCAGAGGCTTATCAAATGAAGTAGGCAATGATTCGGCCTACCCCACGAAGCAACTTCATATACCTGAAACCTCACAGTGACCAGATATTGACGGCTAGATTCCAGAGCAGAGTAAGAAAAAATACCAGCATACAATATTATGCTTCGATCGCAGATGCAAGTGAGCATGAGAAGGACAATTTCTACAGCCATTTGGGTTCCGTCTACTTCCGAAGGCCTTAAGGTAACACTATGCCTAAGTACGTGATGGGAGTCCTCAGCATTGGAGATCAGAAGGACAATGGTGAGGGTTTGTAGACTTCTGCAATACCAACAACCTAGTCATTGGATGTACGCTGTTTAAGCATACCACCTGTCACAAGATCAGTTGGGTCTCAACTGACAGTCAACGAACATCCAACCAGATCGATCACATTGCGATCAGCTGCTGCGTCAGAAATTGTTTCCTAGACGTACGAAACAGACGTGGATATCACCATCTTATGTTAGCTTTTATACGCCTTCGTACTGCATCCGCCAACAGCATCCGCTCAAATTTGCTTAACATTATCAGGTTTAAAATACTATTAGGCAACTAAGTTCTCGCTGTTTTTTTTTGATGAAAATGCAACTTTATTATGAAAAAATGGTTACAAATGAATCATTCAACTACAACTTTTTCCCATCTTTCTGGCAGAGCGGTAAAAGCCTTCATCTTTTGAGGCTACCCACGAATGAAGCCATTTTTTGATGTCTTCATTTGAGCGGAACTGCTGATCAGCCAGACCATGTGCCATCGAACGGAATAAGTTATTACTTGTTCGCAATAATCGTATCTGGGGAATATAGTGGGTGGGGTAGGACTTCCCCTTTGAGCGTTTCCAGGTTGGTTTTAATGGGTTTGGCAACGTGAGGCCAAGCGTTGTCATGCTGTAGAATCACTTTTTCGTGCCTCTGCTTGTATTGTGGCTGTTTTTCGCGCAGTGCTCGGCTCAATCGCATCAATTGAAGTCGATACCGTTCCCCAGTGATGGTTTCGTTGTGACCTTACAGACCCTAGTTATGAAATATGAAGAAAATCCATCCAGCTATTTAAGCTGCAGTCGTGCGTACAAACAGACAGACAGGCAGAATTGAGAGGCCAAAATCTGATCGAAATCCCGAGATCGAAAATTTTCAGGAAACCAATATTTGCCCTATAGGTGCTAGTAAAAAATTAAAATCTGAGTTTTTGCAGATAAACAACATAAAGGTGCAAGTACGTGCGACCCAGTCGTGCACTTTATTTTTAACGTCTGTGTACACCTTTCAAGTCGTTTTATATCTCCACAAAGTAGTAAAATAGGCGGAGCAGTTGACCTAAATTATCAATATTTGCACATGAATATCATGAAAACTGTCAAAAAAGGGATTTTTATTAAAATTGTGGGCATGGCAGTGGGCGTTTTTCAAAAATATCGAAAACTTTATTAAATTTAAGACCCAAGAAATTTATGTTACAAGTGTATAATTACGAATGGATGGACGGGTTCACTTTAGAAGTTTTCAGGAATATTTCTGGATGGATATTAACAAAGTTGTCTGAAGAGGTCAATATTATTATCGAATATCGGCTTTCTACTGCCTGAAAAGCTAGGCTGTTAGAAAGGATGAAGAGAAAGTGCTGGCTCTGAAGGAGGAGTCACCAGTAGACAAAACGCAAGAGATCTACAGGGTCTTCCAATAGGGACAACTTTGACAGTTGATAGCGGCCATATTGTTGAAGATACATCTGTCAAATTGGCTGTCATTTATTCATTCTCTTTTGCCAAATCACCATGGATGGATATAGCGTTCAACAAAATGAACAAATAATAAAATTGTTTTATCAAAATGGGTGTTCTGTTACGTTCCGCGCGCTTCGCCTATTTTACGGTCGCCATAATCGTCTTTCCGAGAGCACTATTCGCAGTGTGATGGATAAATCTGAGTTCACTGGTTCAGTAAACTATCAACCAACACCCGTACGTTGACGAAACGCAAGATCTGCCGAAAACATCGCCACTCTCCGTGAGAGTGTGCAGGAGAATCCGAGGCAATCGATTTCGTGCCGCTCACAGACCACAACTTGGCGAATTTTGCATCGTGATTTGGACCTGTACTCGTACAAAATTCAACTGACCCAGGAGCTGAAGGTAAACGACCATAGACAACGACGTGTGTTCGCTGAATGGGCTCTGGAGCAGTTCGAAACTGACCCTAATTTTCATCGAAAAATCATTTTCAGCGATGAGGCCCATTTCTGGATGAATGGGTACGTCAACGAACAAAATTGTCGAATTTGAGACGATACCAATCCACATGAGATCCAAGAGCGTCCAATGCATCCCGAAAAAGTCACTGTTTCTTTGAGCATGACGTTGGCCAGGCCATCACCGTCAACGGCGAGCGCTATAGGTCGATGATTGCCAACTTTCTTTGGCCTGAATTTGATCATATGGACACCAACGACATGTGGTTTCAACAGGACGGCGGCGCTATGTGCCACACAGCTCTCGCCACATTGGAAATTCTGCACGAGCGATTCGAGGGCATGGTCATCTCACGTGGAGGTGATGTGAACTGGCCACAGAGATAGTGCAATTTGACCCCGTTAGACTTTTCCTTGTGGAGTTTTCTGAAGTCGCAGGTCTATGCGAATAAGCCACAAACCATAGCGGCCCTCAAAGCTAACATAACCCATGTCATCGGTCAAATTCAGCCTGATTTATGAGCCAGAGTTATGGAAAATTGGACATTTCGGATGCGTAGTTTACAGTGACGCGCCGAAGGGGATATGAATATCATTAAACTGTTAGAGAGCACGGGCGTTTAAGGAAAGGGGAAGAGGAACAGAGGAGGAGCCTGTGCACGTTGGCTTTAAATGTTTGAAGGTTGTAGTGATGGGGAAATACAGAGCCTGGTAGATCATTCCACATTTGTGTCGTTCGGCTTATAAATAAATCCCTACATTTGACAGAACGACCGAAGTTGGGCTTAAGTGTGAACTGATGTGCATTCGCAGCATGACGCGTATGGCGGGTGAAATTTTGAAGTGGAAGATTGCAACTGGGAGAGACAAGAGGCATTTCTACAGTGATCAAGTGAATGTATGGAATTCACAATATCACCTATAAGTTTTAACGCGCGATTCTTTATCCTGTCTAGAATGTGCGTGAAAGGTCTTGGGTGCACCAGACCAGATATGGGCGTTATATTCCAGCTAAGGGCGGATAAATGCCTTATAAATTTAGGCCAGATCAGACGGGGTAAAATATTTCTACCTCTGTTTAAGTAGACATTTTGCAGCATTTTTGGCGACCTCGAATATGTGATCCTTCCATCGAAGATGGTTATTAATACACATACCGAGAATGGCAAGTCTTTCGGTTTCAATGATGCAAGTACCATCCATGGATATTGGTTGAGGATTCTGGTTTCGCTTGAGAGACAGAAGACAGCATTGTGTTTTCGAAGCATTAAATTCCACTCTGTTGGTTATGCTGTCCAGGTCGGAATATAATGTATTTAACATGCGTTGCCATTCCTCTTCTACGAATATGGAAAACTGATGGTGCTGTCATCAGCGAAGGAATGGATTGGATTAGAAGTTGCAGACAAGAGATCATAGATCGGAGCCTTGGGGAACACCAGCATTTATATGGTGAATTGCAGACTTGAAACCGTCCAAGAGAACTTGTACGAGTATTGAACGCTCTGAAAGGTAATTTCTAATCCTTTGAAGAAGAGACTCATCGACGCCATATGCATGCATTTTCGACAAAAGAAGACTCTGTCAAACAACCATCTTAGTTTCGCTGAAATGATGGAGAGATTAGTTCCACTTCTCGGTGAGATATCCCATCAAATTACCTAGGGACCTGTTGCTATGAAAACCAAAAAGTTTTTGTGAATCTAGATATTTCATAAGCTGATGATTTATCAGCATTTCCATGACCTCGGAAAGAAGGAACGTAAGTGCAATAGGTCGGTAATTGGACGGGAAGAGAGCTGAAAAGTAGGATAGACAGAGCTTTTGCCAGCATAGAAGGACACCTCTTCAAAACTAAGGGGGGGATACCATCTGGACCCGCGGATTTGTGTATGTTAAGATCAAACAGCAAAGACTCAGGCTTCGTGTGTTAGATATTGCTATCGTCACTTCACTTTGGTTGGAAACGTCCGTTTAAAATCTGCCGAAGTGATCTTTCCAAATGTTCGTTGCCGAAATGACAGGAAAGACCATATTTCTGGTTTAAAAGCCAAGCGATTGCGGTTACTAAGAAGTCTACTGACTATGGATAGCCATTAGCTTAGTATTTCAAATGTATTTGATACGGGTAGCTCATGACTGCACTATTATATAAGAATAACTATCTTTTAAGCAAAAGTTATGTACACCACATCAACTCGCCACTTGACTGCACTATTTCACCTCCTAACCGGGAAACTCAATGCCGAGGAGGCTTTCCCTTGGCTTCTTCCTTGCTTCGGCAACTGTGCCATCGTTAAACCCTTCTTTGTTGCACTCACCGTCTGCTAATTAAATATCAGCCCCTAAGCTACCTGTGTGCTGTCACCCTTTCAATAGCCTCCTGTGTAAACTCAGTATTAAAGAAAACCTTTCTCTTTCCTTTTTTTTTTGTTTACAACAGCTCCTGCTGTCGCGCCATTTGAATTGTCCCCACCTCAGACGTCTCCATCGTCATCACTGTCCACAGGCATCCTTGAACGATGATACCTACGAGTATACGACAGAGCGAACGTTTTATAGCACTTCTGGTCTTATGACAAACACAGCGAACTGGGTTAATTTACTGTTGCGGTTTATTGCTCCAATAAGGCGGTGAGCAGCAGCAGTAGCAGCCTCGAGCCATTTTGCGTTGGGTAGATATTGAAAGCTCTGGCAGGCTAATGAGGGTCATTGGCTAACGACTAAGTCTAGCGCGTGTATGTGTGGCATGAGGTGGCAGCCAATGGCCTTGTGAATTGCCTGCCAAATGGGGTACGAATAAGTCTCTTTCACAGAGAGGAGCATAGTCTTCGACTGGACGATTTATGATGGCAGTAAATCGTCTTCGCAAAGTCATCGTCGTCGTCGACGTCGTTGCCGTTGTCGTGGTTGCTCCACTATGACGTTCGCTCAAACAATTATTTCCTAAGTGGGGCCAAAGGTGACTGCACACAGACATTCATCCTAGGGCTGTTCATATGAGTGGTTTTCTCCAATGGAGGTACTTATAATTGGCGGCGGCAGCATTGGTTAGACATGGTTATGACTTTGGCCTGAAGTCATGAAGAGGTCAAATGCGATTAATGGACGAAGTGTGATGCATTAAGCGAGATGTGATGCGTTAAGTGCTGCCAATGGATTATGCTTTTGTGGTTAGTGTTAGATGGGAATTAGCTTTTGGTAAGGGTGGGCTAAAGCAATTGGATATTTAATTGGAGGCGTTAAATAAATAGCGATGGGAGATACGGATTAGTGGATTGATGAGTCTGGTTTAAGTCCAAGATAGTGATGTCCCTAACCCCTTTTAGTTTGTCTAGAATGTATTATTATGGACTGATTCCATGTTACTCAAGTTGTCAATAATCGAGACTTTACGGGCTCTTCACTGAGGAAATATCGTTTCGGAGAAAATATCGTTGGCGATAATTTTTCATCTGAATTATATGCTTGGTAATGTCGGAAACTACCTTCAGGTCGCTCCTTCGAGAAATGCCTCCAACCTTTTCTCTTGTCTGTATGGTAACCCTTCTACGGCTGGTTACAGTCCACCTTGGGTTTTTGTGGGCCATTTTTCGACGGCTTTCCTGCCAATAAAAATCGGAGGCTTTAGTTGAGGCAGGATATTTTACCCAGTATGAAGTCTTCACTTAAAGGTGGCATCACCAGAAACATGTGGTTGAGGGTTGTACCATCGTCCATTGGCACTCGCAAGGCAATAGACTCCATCGTAGTACTTCCCCCCTATCCGCTTGTTTTATCCGGATCGCCCTTTTCTTCTATCCAAGATGTCTTCACCGCCCTGGGCTAGTACTTCCTGATGTATAAATTAAGTTGAAGCACCTGTGTCGATCAGTACTTTGGAGGGTTTCTCTCTGGTCGAGATGGTCACGTAACACCGCGGGTCTGACTGGACATTAGTACTTTTTTATCTTGTCTCCTCACAGGACCTCATCTGGCTTCCCCACGCTTCCTTCCCTACCTTCCACAGGGTGAACAAGAAGGTTTTGGTCTGGAAATGGTCCAGCTCTCCACAGTTCAAACAATTCTTCGTTGGCGGAGCCAAGAATTGTTCTTTGGAGTCCTGTTCCGATGCCCCTGTTCGTCGCCCCGTCTTTCAGTGTACGAGTATTGCTTTGATCGCTCGAGTGTTAGCTCTGGATTTATCGGCCTCCGAAATGGATTCTGGTAGGGCCGAGTTCTGGGTTGAGGTCATATCTCGTTGTTCCCAAAACTTGTCCAAGCCAATGTATTTCTCTTAGGGACTTTAGGCATAATCCGTGGTATCCAACAGCGGGACCTCATATAAGTCTGTACACTCCTCCACTCTTTCCAGGAAGAACAACGAGTCCTTTGCTCATCGCCCCGACTTCTGGGTTGAGGACGTATCTCGTTGTTTCCAAAACTTGTCCGCTGGGGTCCCTCCTCTTCTAAAGTATCCATAATCCTCATCCTGTATTATCAATTCGGCGAGTGTATTAAACTGCCGCCGCAACACATAAAGACAATATTCTGGCCAAGAGTTTATATTGATCCTTTCCAACTGTGTGTCTCGGTCATAACCTGGAATTCTTCACATTAATGGCTTCGCATATGGCAGACACATAGTCTTCGAACTTCTCCTTAGGACCCTGTTGTCGTTAGCGGACAGCATCCTCCAGTTTCAGCATTATTATTGGTGGCAAGAAAAGTCTTTTATACTGTGTCTGTACCAAGCCAATGTATTTCTCTAAGGGACTTTAGGCATCATCCGTGGTATCCAACAGCGGGACCTCATACAAGTCTGCCAACTCCTCCACTCTATCTAGGAAGAACAACGAGTCCTTTGCCCCATCTTACCGTAAGTTTCACTAATGCACTTTATCCATGATTTCTGAGTTGGAGGACACATGCATTGGTCGGGGTGCAGCATCACCTATTCAATCATTATGGCTTATGCAGTAATAGTACGGCTCGCCCGCTCAAGTAGTGTCGGTGGGTAGATCAGATACATGCTCGGACGAGCAATTGGTCCAGGATACCCCATTAAAGTAGGTCCCTGCTCCATTGGAATTTTTCCTACTCCACAAAAAAAAAAAAAAAAAAAGAAAAAGAGGTGGGTCCATATGCTGGTGACAACCAACCAGCTGTCACGGAAGTCGGAGTTTTCATACCTCACTGGGTTAACGCTATGTGCATCGCCACTGTAAGACTCATTCGTGAACCCACTCCCCGAAGGTTCGATTTTATTTTTGTTCTCCGCTGCTGCCTGATTTCATTACTTTTTTAACTGGAAGATGTAAGTTTCTTGTCCGTGGAATCCGATTGAGATTTTCTGGCTAGGATGCGTGCCTTGGATGCCAAGCTGTTCTGCACCGCTATTGTTCACAATTTTTGGAAAAAGTACCATCAGTCTTTTTCTTTGCTCATCGAGGGTTTCCGTCGAATCTCTCCCAAGTCCCAACATCAACCTGGTTACCTCGTCTCTTAATAGTTTGTATGTCCACTTCTTATTCTCGTCGGGATAGGCATTCTACCAACTACGTCCTCAGCGCTCTTAATTTGACCTAAACGGCGTTTAGACAAAGAGGTTTAAAAGTCAGCTTTGTGTCATCCCGAGGTATTATGCCGAAGTACTCGTATGACATTGTTGAATGCAATCTTGAGTGAAACATAAGCTACTTGGTTGTTCAGTTGGAAGGATGCTCCGTTTTGGTGATATTAGGTGTAAGCCTCCAGTTTTTGAAATATTTTTCTAGAGCTCCGAGGTCTTTTGTGAGCTTAATTTTACTTGTATGCATGTGTTGGTAAAGCAAGACGGCGGCATATGCATACTTTCTAGATATTATATCTGGCATGTCGTGGATGTATTGCACAAGTAAAAATACAGTGAGGCTAGTATTGACCCCTGTGGTATTCCGTTTGGCGCCTATTATGGCTCGTATTTTAAGCCTGTTTTCATAGCCATCTTCAATTTATGTTGTCAAGGCCAGGACCTGATCTGTGTAGCTACGTCCTGATTGAAAGCCTGCTTGTTCTACAGGGATGACGTCGTCTAAGGTCCATTCAATTTGTTTGTATGTCAGTCGCTTGAAGATTTTATACCAAATACTTAAGAGAACAATTCGCCCTAATCTCTCAACTCTATCGTCCGGCTTCATTGTGTTTTAGTATAGCTATGATACTGGATTTTTTTAATTTCTTGCGTAGCACTCCGGATTAAAGGATGTCGATTAAAATTTTACACAACCATGCGTTTGCTTTTGCTCCACAGTTTTCTTATGAACTCAGGATAGATCCCATCTGGACCTGTAGTCTTCCCAGATTTGTAGTTGGCAATAGCTTCGTCTAGCTCCAATACAAGTATAGTGAAATGTCAGAAGTATTCAGAGGACTTTTCCGACATTGCTCTATGTTCTTTTAATGATCTCTGGATGAATCTGGTGTGATCTTTATTCGATTTAGCTTTAGACATTTCAGTTGTTCGGTTCGCGACTAGCTCAGAGCCGATGAGACGCAAAACGAGTATGGTTTTTCCTCCAAGTTTCCGATTTCATGCCTTCTTCTAGAAAGAGTGTAGTCCAGATTTTCTCTCATTTTTCTCAAATTTTCCATGCTTGACTATCGAGAGAGTTGAAGAGTTCTTTTCCGAGTTCGGGATCACCACTCTGTAGGAAGTCTTGGTAGAGTGTCTAACTTTCTGTACTCCAATCGGGTATTAATTCTTTACGAGAACCGTGAGAGATATATTTTTTAGTAGCAGCTAGTACGGTGCCTACGAGGTGTAGAATTCACCAGCGGCAGTATCTATGATTACTGGGCGGTGTTGGCTGCGGACAAAATCACTAAGAACTCGTCTGGATATTTGGTGTTGTCGTTTAGAGTAATTGGATCAGCACAGATCAGGGTTTTAATCCTTGTACCATCGGCTTAAGTAGAAAGTACCCCTGTCTTTAGCATCGAAGATGTGTGCTGTTGTATTGCCATCCTCTTGGCATTTCCAGAGAGTGTGATGGCTGTTAAAATTACCAGCATAGATTAAGCAGTGTAAAGAGAGTTGATAAAGGGCGACGAACACTAAAGAGAACAACAGTGGAGAGAGAAGAGGGCAATCGTTCTCCGGTCGTTTAGCAGTATAGACGTATTCTTTAATCTTGTACTTTACTTTTATCAATTCAATATACATATATTATCATAATACTCGGAGTGTGTTTTATTTTGTTTTCGGCTAGTACAGAAGAGTGGGTACATGGAAAGTCGCATACACTTCCCATGTAGGCCATAATCTACTGGAAACCGGTAGATCTTGATGTTTGTAAGGTAGGCTCAGGACCACATTTCCACTATCTTTAATTCTAAGTTCATGGTTTCGATAGTGGTTCTCATATAAATAGCTATTCAATAAGCACGATGTCTATTGTAGAGTAGGCACTGATTTTACCTCTCCAAAGAAGGCTAGCCTAGCCCGCTTAGTGAGTTTCTTGGTGAAGGAGTTTGCTCAAATGGTCCCATTTTGCTCTGCCGATGCCTTCAATATTCAAAGTGGCAGATACGGACAGAAGGCCCTATAGCTCTACTCAAGTGGCTCTGAAATGTTCCGTTTGTGTTGTTGGGATAATAAATCTGATGTAATATTGTATATTGCTAGGTAAGGTTGAAGCTGGTTTTCTGTTATAGTTAGCCGGGAGTTTAGATCTCGTTATAAAGTTCGGCGTCAAGTTGTGATTAGACTTTTAGAGGTACATAAGTTGTAACGCGACGAGGTTGTCTATTTCTCGCACCCCACAATTCGATTGCCAAAGCAACTCAATTTCCTTATTTCACTGATTTTAATATGTACACTATGAAAACAAATAACACCGATCTTTATCCCGCGGCAGTCGCACTGGTACTTCTCTTATTTCATTTCGCTCCTCCCGTTGAAAGTTCCTTCGCCCTGATTTTATTTACCTCTGCCTTTCAACCTATCCGATATTCGTTGCATTTTTAGTTTGTCCCGTCCGCAAAAATTTGCAAGTACGGAATTGTTGTCCATTCGAGATGGCATATCTGCTGTATTCAAAAGACACAGTAATGGTCTAAGGACACTCCTTTGAGGAACTCCATCTTGCATATTCACCAGCGTCGACAGTTCGTCCTTATAAGAGTATTTTACTTTGTAACACCACCCAAACTTTGTCTAAGGCTTTAGCTTTGTAAAGGTTCTGGACCAGGCACCATTTGTTTTCTTTATTGGTGGATGGTACATCTTTCCGTTGGTCTTTTTTTCCACAGAGGGTAATTTGTCGAATATGTAGCTAAGTCCTTGTAGAAATTTTCTGAAACGTTTTTTATACCCTATTCAGGGTACAATAAGTTTGATACATAGTTTGTAATACAGACAAATAATAACGATGGACCCCCAAAAGTATATATATTTGTGATCAGCTTCAAATGATATGTCGATCTAGTCATGTTCGTCTGTCCATCCGTACGTCCGTACGTCGGTATGTCACCACTTTTAGGGTCTTAAATTTTAAGCTAGGAACATGAAACTTGATGCATAAGCTTTCTAGAATTTTAAAATCCACTCACAGGCACGCCCACTTTTTTTTCTCAATATTTTTGCTATAAACTGGAAAATATTGCCTAAGTGAAATATGCAGAAGTTTCTACATTTCTAGCTTACATTATGCATGGCTACGCCTACTTTTGGGGGCATTTTCTTAAAAAAAAAAAATTATATATAGATATGAATACCCTTAAACTGTTTCAGAGCACGGGCGTTAGGAAAAAGGGGGAAGAGGAACAGAGCAGGAGCCTGTGCACGTTGGCTTTAAACAGCACTTGGATGAAAAAAATACAAAAAAAAGCACAAAAACATAAAAAACATAAAAAAAAAATATTAAAAAAAACAGCACTCGATAAAAAAAAAAAAAAAAATTTACGTATAGAATACGTAAGGTAGAATAAGATAGGTTAATTTAGAATAAGATAGTTTTTAAGATTTATTTTAAAGTAGTTTATAAGTTTTATTTATAAGAACACAAAAAACGTTCATTCACTAAGTTTTTTCTTTAATTTTCTTAGTAGCACTTATTTAAATTTAAAAGAATGAATTAAATAAATATTTTTCACGTACGTTACGTCGAAAGACATAGTTTTAAGTATTAGGATTAGCTTAGAGCGCCCGCATAGGGCCAGTAAGTTAGAATAAGAATAGTTAAGTTAGTTAAGCTAGTTTTAAGCGTTTTGTATAGCATGTAAGTTATAATGAATTACCCAATAAAACCGCATTAAAAATGAAAAAAAATGTTTGAAGGTTGTAATGATGGGGAAATACAGAGCCTGGTAGATTATTCCACATGTCGTTTGGCTTATAAACAAATCGATATATTTGATAGTACGACCGAAATTGGGTTTAAGCGAAAACTGATATTGCCTTTTCAAAGCTATTTAAGCCTTATTGTGAATATCTCATCAGAATCGGTGAACTTCTGTTACAAGTTCCTGCTGAGGTGGGTACAGCATTGTACTTTGGGAGTTCATAAATATTTGAGCGTCTTCTCCTAGCTGGATGTGATCTTTAAATACTCATTTTAAAAATAAAAATATAATTTTATTGGGTTTTTAACATATTCATATATCAATGATATCTGGCAGTACTGGGTAGAAAGCTCAAACTGCACATGATCATCCAATCCATCAGTAAGTGGTTTAGGTACACGATGAAGAAGGATAAGCTCCTTCTTTAGAGCTTTTAATGAGCTTATAAGGTTATCAATTTATGCAGGTTCCACAAGATCGACAATTGCGATCGCGATAAGTTTAAGGAATAATTCACGTTGATAATTTGTAGCTATCTTCAGTACTCCAACTTGTTGAGATGTGCGAGACGAAGTTCTTTCCCACGATATATGATGGAAACTGTGACTATTGGATTGATTATAGCTCTTTTTTGATAACAAATTATACAGGATTGAAAGATTACTTGTCATTTAGGACAGAGTTGCCAGAAGGGTTAATATAGTTTTGTAAATAAGTATAGCATAGTAAATAAATCTGCAGATGTAATTTTTGGCTTACTACGGTTTTACTTCTAAAATTAGAAGCCTAATCACGAAGAGTAAATATTCCCATGAGTGGAAACCAGAATCTAAGCACGTATCTTCCAGTGGCAATATAATGGACCGATAAGGTGCATTCACAGCTCAGCGAACTATGACCAAACAATTTTTAGTACTTTTATATTCACAAAATTGCAATTTCAATTTATCTGTTTTTTGATACAAAAAAAATAAATTTTAAAGAAATCTTCGAAGAAATTAACAATTTGCTTATTTTCCCGCGAATAAGCGAAAGCTTCTTGCGAACTGTCAACTTGTATCCACAATCCACAAATGTACAACGCATTCCACATTGGCGCGACCAAAACATTCGCTCAAATTCAACCTCCGAATTAATTGGTTTTGATCGGTCAAACCTCATATTTTTTTCCAATACCAATTATGCAAGTATTAATCGATTTTGACCATTGTACACCATTCTTAGTTACAAACACAAAACAAATGACAACTGAAATCCGCAGATTGCTGTGACCATGAACAAAGATGTGAATGACACGTCAAACACTCCTTTAGAGTCTAGGTGTACCACATTGATTACCACTTTGAATTTTACTGGAATATTCATTAAAAAATGCTTAAATTATTGATTTCGGTTATCCGATAAATTGTTCTACCCCTCCAGACTAAACGACATTCAGTAACTCTGTACACTGCCCTCTCCCATACCTACTTCTAAGTAACAAACTCAGTAAGTAACGTCGCAGTAAATCATTTCATCTAACTGCCTCCACAACTTGGCTCCATTTTCCATTCATTCCATGCCGCAGACAAAATAAAACAAAGAAAAGAAGTTCCAACACAAAAGATTAAGAATGAATGGGCGAAGTAGCAAAAAAAAGGATAAAACAACTACTCCCCGAATAAATTCTCTGCTCCAGTAAATTACTTCCTCTTCCAGAGCGCCGCACTCCGTTTCTCCGTCTCGAGCCCATTATAATCCAACTACGAGTAGCGTTGGCTTTCCATTATCAAAATTCGATGAGCACAATTCACTTAGACCATACGAGGCCGGTTGGCATCACCGTCACTCTAGTCTTCCTGCAAAAATCTCCTGATTATCCCCTGAAGGCTTGGCCTATCTCCTCTGCACTAAAGGTATACAACACAGTAACTGCATGATGATGTGGTACAGAAAAACGAACTCAATGGACATATAAAAGGATATGTTTCCAGTTTTTTTTTTTTCTTTTTTTACGAAAGGAATTGAAATTTTTCCTTTTTGTGGATTTTTTATTTCTACTCCTGCTAATTCAATTCCATATTCCTGTGTTGCAAATCCTACCAAATGTGCTCAAGATTAAAGCATTCACACAGGCATAGGATAGACAGCCTTATGGTAGATTTGGCTATGGGCCAGGATTTAAAAAAAAGAGAATTTCTAAAACAATGGACCATAGAGAGATGAAAACAGATAAAGCAGGAAGAAGAAGAACGAACAGGCAAGGAGAAAAAAACAGAGAAGAAAACACCTTTGAATGAAAGAGAGTAATAAATGAAAAAAAAAAAAGAGTTAAGGATACTACGAGGATGTGGTAGATGTAATGTAACTGCCCAGCTTAAACCCACATGAGGTACTTCCCACTTAGTGTAGGAAGGAGTTATTTAGCTTCATACTATGATGTAATTTCGATTCCACGGAACCTGTACAGGATAAAAATGGAGCATTTTTCATGAAGCATCCCCTTATGTAATCGTAAGCGCATTAAAATTGCCATTCTGATTGAAAGAGTTTCATAGAAATAATTTATGAATTTCGTTAGTAGCTTTCCAATTCTTGGAACTGTTAACATGCACTTTCACGTTTCTGTGTAGGTAATTCGAAATGTTGATTCCTGGAAGACACCATTGTAGCTTTGCATTGTCCTGGGCTAAAAGCGCAAAATAATAGGAATTGTCGACTGGTTGACAAGTCGGTTTGGAATAAATGTCACCCATAATGAAGTCGTCTAAACAGGAAACCGATATATGCATTCATTTAAAATACTTTGTCAGGGTTCCGTATACATCACGGAATCCTATTGCTCTCGCTAGCGCGTTCGCCCGTCTGTCACCACTTAATAGGTGCACCAATTTTATACTACACAAATGCCGGAATCATTTTTGAAAAAAAAAAAAAAATTTTGGAAGTGGCTTCGGTACCGGAACGAAACAGTGTTTGCCTGTCTATCTGTTCGTGTATCTGTCACATGAACAAAAAGTGCTCACAAATAGTACGCACAAATAGTGCGCTCAAATATTGCACACAAATATAGGGTAACTAGATAAGAACGATAAGAAAAGAGATTTAAATAAAACAACAACTGAGTAAGACATCGAATTCATTCTGGCTTTATTTTAAAACTTCATTCATGCCATTATGGAATAGTACATCATTTAAATGGCCGCCTCGGCTTCGCTGGCAGTGCTTCAAGCGGTCGGTCCAGTTTTTGATGACTCATTCCAATATGTGCAGCGTTATTCCGGCAGTAGCGTCTCGAATGTTGGTCTCGAGCACGTCCAAAGTGGTTGGCTTGTTAGTGTAGACTAAGAAATTGACGTAGCTCCAGAGAAAATAATCGAGGGGCGTCAAGTTGCATGGTCGCGGCGGTCAATTGATGAACGCTCGTTGTGAGATGACCCAGTTGAACAAATTTCTCCTTCACCACTTCGAGCGCTGTGTCGCTTTTGTGGCATGTACCGCCATCTTGTTGGAACCACAGCTCGGATATATCGATGTTGTCGAGCTCTGACCACAGAAAGTCGGTTAACGTCGCTATGTACCGAGGACCATTGACGGTAACGGTGTCTCCTTCCTCATTTCG
This sequence comes from Pocota personata, assembly GCA_963082735.1. NCBI lineage: Eukaryota > Metazoa > Arthropoda > Insecta > Diptera > Syrphidae > Pocota > Pocota personata. The sequence continues at coordinate 17,148,817 of OY720429.1, read as the reverse complement.
AAAGAAATAAAGTCCAATGATGCCGCCATGCCATAAACCGCTCCAAACAGTCAATTTTTTGCGAATGCATTGATGCTTGGTCGCACACATGTGGATTGTAGTCGTTCCAGCTCCTCGCCCCAGAAGATGCTTTTCTGGCCAAAATCCAGATCTCCGGCCAACATTTCCAGCGCCCAATTAGCGAACTCACAGCATTGTCTATGGTCGTCTGGCTTCAATTCTTGTGTCATCACAATCTTATATGGATGTAGGCCCAAATCCAACCACAAAATAAGCCTGGTTGGCTCTCTGGCGATGTCAAATTCAGCTGATCTACGAAGAATCAACATTTCTGGGTCTTTTTCGATACTGGCCGCTACGGCGGCTATGATTTCCTCACTGAGCCGGAATTTCGATAATATTTTTTAATAATTTCTGCACGGGAAGTGTCAAACGATGCATGATGAAATGGCAACCTTACTGAATATTTTGACAGCTGGATATCATTGGTAAATTTGACATAATAATTGGAAAAACTATCATTACTATCTGATCACTCTTTATTATGTGCTGGAGAACAATTATCACCCCGTCCTGTGACATTCCAAATTAAAGCTGAACTTCAAGGAAGTTCACAAATTTTAAAAACATATTTTGTTTGGATGAAGTTTCTTGAATCGAAATCAAAAACTATGGTAGTAATGGTCTTGAGAAGGAAGACGATTCTTCAAGGCGCAGTGTTTTGCTGGCAATTCATGATCACTACAACGTAAGCTTTTTCTAAAAAAAAAAGGTCGAACTCCGATGGCTTCGAATTTATTTGTGTTAAAGTAACCTTCCCAAAGAGTAACCTCTACATTTTATGCTGCTAAACACTATATAAGCCCATCTCAATTAATAAGGTCCTACCAGCTTGCAGTTGATGTGGTCGACTGTCTATTTGAAGTCCTGGACCCAGTTGATGATGTATTAATATTGGATGATTTTAACCTTCGCTACCTGCAATGAATTTAGTTGGAAGATGAGTCCCATTTTGTCCCTAATGCCACCGTTTCTTTGACTCCGGCCTTTATCAGATTGTCGTCCGATGCCTTTAATTTTGCTGTCTCTTTGAAAAGTCTTTTTTTTTCAAAATTAATGGCCGTTACCACCTCTCTCTCTTTCTAAGTTTTTCATACGTCTCGTTGAACCCGATTTTGTTTATTTCTGCTTCTCTAGTCGCTGTGGATATAAGTTCGTCAGCGGTTCTTAGGAAGATTAGCAAACTCAAGGACGATACTAAACCACAACGATTTTGAAACTATGTGTGTTTCAATTATCAATCTCTCAGGAAGTTTTTCCTCGACTGTGAAAGGATACGTACATTATTCCTATCCACAAAAAATGGTGTAAGAGTGAAGTATTCACCTATAGGCATATTGCTAAACTCTCATGTATATGATGCAATGTTCTTTCACTGCAAGCCAATCATTTCTACTAGCAGCATGGAATTCTTAAGGACAGAGAAGAGGTCCGTTTTAGATCTTCAGTATGTAATACTATTAAAGCAACTTCAGGGGTCCCTCAAGGAAGCCATCTTGGATCATTGATCTTTGTCCTAGCTATAAACAATGCCAAAGACTTAGTGTATGCTGAAAATCATTAAACACATATCATCTACCGTTGACTCCCGCCTATTACTGGAATACTTGAATAGGTTCTCCAATTGGTGTCAACATAATTTCTTCGAACTGAATGTCGACGTAAACGCCTTCCACCACCTCCTAGGGTCTACTTCATTCGAAATTAGCTCGTACCCTTCACTTCAACACCTGATTTGGGTGTCATCTGTGACAGTGGCTCAACTTTCGTTCTCATATTCGTAACTCTGCGAGTCAGAATTTGTGGATCCTTATGTTTCAAAGTCCTCTATATTATCTTTGAACGCCCCTTGTAGAGTATGCTAGCCGAGTATAGTCGACTTTTTACGATGCCCATATCAAAAGAATTGAATCTGTGTAGCCTGATTCATTCAATTCGCTTTACGAAGTGTTTCTTGTATTTTACTTCAACTTGCTACCCTACGAGGATCGTTTGATTAATTTACAGTCGTTGAAAATTCGTCGTGTTATTGCCGATATACACTTTATGCATCAGTTGACAGCAAGAAAGATTGATTGTCCCGACCTGTTGCAAATCAGTCCTTTCAATACAAATCCCCTCAACCTAAGGTCTGCCACCTTTCTTTCTTCTTGTCACTCACCGCATCAATTATGGTTACCACACACCTACGAAATGTCCTACACCTACTCCATATCACTTCCTCCTTCTGATTTGGTCTCTATTTCTCTCCCCCTCCCTTTTCGAATTATATTATGCATTCAATTTAGGTTTAAGTAATGCTTGATTAAGCTTAAATAAATAATATAAATTACCATGATTCGAAAATGTTTTAAACTCCCCCCAAGAAATTCGACTTTGATCAATTCATGCCAAATTTCATCGAAATCCGTTCAGTAGTTATTGTGTTAGGCGACTAAGAAAGATGATTTAATGTTTTTTTGAAACCCCGTCCCCAACATTCCACTCACACTTGATCCAATTTTGAGAGTTTTTAAACGAAAAAATTTATGTTCAAATTAAATTTCATCAAATTGCCTCTAGGGGTTCTTGAGCGAGCAGTGTGGGGAAAAATATACACTTAAAATAGCAGTGCGGAACCTTAACCGCGCGTGGCCCGACTCCCACTTTTTTTTTATTCTTAAGCAGGCATGTGTCCATGTCAAGGTACAATAGAAAATCCACCCTCTTCGAAGATCGGCTCTATGAATTCTGACCACCAGATGACGTAGCTTTAGCTGTCTCGCGGAAGTACCTAACTAATCTAAGGGGGTTAATGCAGAATGCCCTTGCTAAACATTCCAACTGGGCTGATAAATGTGAAGGTGGGGTTAACCGTCCTCTTCACCAGGAAATATAAAATTCCTTACTCAGCCCCTTATAAACTGAGTATTCAGACTATACCGGTTCTGATTCTATACTATCCTCGTTCTTACAGACAAAGCAAAATATTTTGAATAGGAAACTTATCTGGAAGCCCAATATCCAGGAACCCGTAAAGAAAGCTAGCATAGCTTTATAATTTCGCAAGAAGGCCATTGGTAAGAAGTGGGGAATGCAACTACGTACAACTTACTGGCTCTATGTATCCGTTATCAGGCTCATACTCTCAAAGAATCGGCAACCACTCGAATCTAACCTAACCTAACGGATTGCTTATTCCATATCATTTCCTCACGCATTCTGTATGTGTCTATCGAAGAAAGTCCTCTATTCAACATGAAAAACTTCATCAAAATCGGTTCAATAATTTAGAAGAAGTTATACATTCTAATGGAATCCTCTATGTGCTCTATTTGCGAACAAAATCGCGTTGAACCTTTTTTCAGAATTCAAACAGGACTTCCATTCCCCATTGTCCATCCTCGAAATCTTTTGTGTAATCCTTAAGAACACTTAAGACATCCACACACCAAATTCCTATTTGCAATGACCCACTACTCGTCCTTTATACAGCATTTCACAAACCTTAAATAAAATAAATGATAACAAATCTCTCTACAGGTTGTTTCTATTTCGAGGGAAATATGTCACTCACAGGGTATGAATAAATCAATAATTTACTTTAAAAGGATGTTACTTCTCGCGTAATTCCATTTAATTGATGCTCACCTATGTATGTAGTCCACTTCCCCAAGTTTGAAAGTAAACTAAAGCCCTCAGTACACCGTACAACATATAACTTACACTATGCGCCGAGTATGCAGGACAAAACAACACACAACACAATTCATATTGTCCTTTTGAGCGCACACTGGCGAAACGATGTCGATACACCTAGAGCGCAACGCGCGGAAGTCGAACATCCTTCATTATCGCACATCCTGCTCTGTTTCGTTGTGAACTGAACTTGTACCACTAACCTAAATTTTGTCCTTTGGACCGCACAATATTGCTAAAATGCATTTACACCAACAGAGGCAATGGGAAACAGTATTGTGGGGGAGAGAACAGTTTAGTGTACGAGCTGTGTTGTTGAATTTTGTTGTGAAAAAAAGGATACAAGTAGTGAAAATGCGCATGCACTCTCACGGGAAATTTGGTGCTCCAAGGGAGAGGAAGGACATATCACCAACGGTTGCTACGAGTATATGAGTAAAAAATTGAGTGAATACGATGTTGGAATGAGACAACAATGTTGCAAGTACCTTCCAGTCTAAGGAAATCGGAAAAAAATGACTACAGACGGTAAACAGTGCTTGCTATAGCTGTCAGAGCAATAGAAGCCTTAGGTGTAATTATGACAAAGAGGAAGTTTTGTTTGGTTTTCTTCTTGTTTATTGCCAGTATCCCACTTAAGAGCATTGTGAAGTGCAATCTTCTAATCTCAATGAAGTTCTAGTATACCATATCAGTTCCTATATTAAGGTCTCTGTTGAGAGATATAGGCACTGTACTAGGCATAGGAGGGACTTTAAAATCGCTGATCTCCAATGCAGTTGGTAGATAATAAACTTTGCCAAGAGTTCTACCGAGCTAGAAGCCCAATATCTCATGAACACTTCAAGCGTTGAAGAAGCAGCAAATGAGTGTGACAATAGGACTGTCTATACTCGTAATATCACCAAGGAGCTTATTGGTGGTCGGAACTCCAAACAACAGCCAGTGCAGAGTTTAGATAGTAACTTTTTGATTCCGGATGAGGTTTAGCTCACCAGATTTAGAGAACTCTTCGCTACAGTTCTTAACTACTTAGACGATGGTGATGGGATCTCGCACTCTAATGAGTCTTCCGAAGCAACAAATTCCCGAATTCGCACAGTGGAGTACCTCAGGAGTGCATGCTGTCACCGCTGTTGTTCTTGGCGATCATCAGCAATGTACTCCATGCAGCATTGATGGAAATTAACAATGGAATTCGATGGACTATGACATCTTACCTTAGACACTATGCTGACGATGATGATTAAAATAAGCACAACCAAAATAAAAACCCAAGCACTTCTAACACCTGCGCTCAATTCAATATTGCCGGACAGGAAGTCAAGAAAGTAGACAACTTTCCACCGAATTGGTACAGCTGAATCGGGAAGGCAGAAGTTGCGTCTGGAATACTAGGTATCCATAGTCTGGAAAAGCAATGTTCTCAGCCAAAAAAAAAACTAATCTACAACTGTTCTGCTCAAAAGTAGAATCAGTACTCCTATATAGGTGAGAGCGAACCTACTCGTGAGGACACTTATAACAGCTTATTGGCTTAAAAAGTGTTTGGCTGAAGACCTTTATAACAAATCACCCCTAAACAGCAGAACTGACAAAGTTTAACAAAACGTTTAACAGAACAGCAAACATCTATAAACATGTTACCAGGGATACGACTATCAACGAATTCTGAGCTATGTATTGTAACACCAAAAAAATTGTGATTTACGAGTAATTTGCAATAGCCGAAGGTTCGACAACATTTTGGCTGAAACCTAAACTTTGCGAAAACTAGTGCCTTTGACCGAAACTGAAACTGAACATTACCTGTAGGAATGATTCTTTACTACTCGGGTTTAAATGTCTGAGTTTATACAGGGTGATTTTTATGTTGCGATGTTTTTCTTTTGACTAACTGAAATGAAACACAATTTTTGAATTTTTTTTACCGATTATCTGGATGATATACTGGGTAAATTTATAAATCACTGTATTGATGATGCTAGATTAGCCCTACCAAATGTTCATTAACGCAGTTACTTGGCATCACTCCTTTCGTAGAGTGTTCGTTATTGCAAAGTTGGATAAACTGATGCGCAAACGTCAAATTCGTGATTTGCTGTTGATGCTTTCGACAAATAAGGCTTATAAAATGGCGGAGGAGAAGGAAAAGTAATTAAAAACAATTACTAATTATTCAGTCTAGTTATTTTATGTATATAGGTACATATATGTATGCTGATAGCACGTGCCCACCGTAATTCAAATATCGAATTTAATCAAAACTAAAATTTGAGTTTTTGCAGATAAACAACATAAAAGTTCAAGTACCCAGTCGTGCACTTTATTTTTAACGTCTGTGTACACCTTTCAAGTCATTTCTCCACAAAGTAGTAAAGTAAGCGGAACAGTTGACCTAAATTATCAATATTTGCACATGAATATCATGAAAACTGTCAAAAAGGGATTTTCTTCGATATTTATCAAAATTGTGGGCATGGCAGTGGGCGAACACTTTATTAAATTTAAGACCCAAGAAATTTATGTTACAAGTGTATAATTACGAATGGATGGACGGGTTCACTTTAGAAGTTTTCAGGAATACTCGTATCTCTGGGTGGATATTAACAAAGTTGTCTGAAGAGGTCAATATTATTATCGAATATCGGCTTTCTACAGCCTGAAAAGCTAGGCTGTTAGAAAGGATGAAGAGAAAGTGTTGGCTCTGAAGGAGGAGTCACCAGTAGACAAAACGCAAGAGATCTACAGGGTCTTCCAATAGGGACAACTGTGACAGTTGATAGCGGCCATATTATTGAAGCTACATCTGTCAAATTGGCTGTCATTTATTCATTCTGTTTTGCGTTCAACAACACTAGCAAATAATAAAATTGTTTTATCAAAATGGGTGTTCTGTTACGTTCCGCGCGCTTCGCCCATTTTACGGACGCCATAATCGTCCTTCCGAGAGGACTATTTGCAGTGTGGTGGATAAATTTGAGTCCACTGATTCAGTAAACTATCAACCAACACCCCCGACGTTGACGAAACGCAAGATCTGCCGAAAACATCGCCGCCGTCCGTGAGAGTGTGCAGAAGAATCCGAGGCAGTCGATTTCGCGTCGCTCACAAGAACTCGGCCTTTCGCAGACCACAACTTGGCGAATTTTGCATCGTGACTTGGGCCTGTACTCGTACAAAATTCAACTGACCCAGGAGCTGAAGGTAAACGACCATAGACAATGACGTGTGTTCGCTGAATGGGCTCGACAAACAAAATTGTCGAATTTGAGACGATACCAACATGAGATCCAAGAGCATCCAATGCATCCCGAAAAAGTCACTGTTTGGTGTGGACTTTGGGCTGGCGGCGTCATCGGTCCATATTTCTTTGAGAACGACGTTGGCCAGGCAATCACCGTCAACGGCGAGTGCTATGACAACTTCTTCAATGGAAATTCTGCACGAGCGATTCGAGGGCATGGTCATCTCACGTGGAGGTGATGTGAACTGGCCACCGAGATCGTGCAATTTGACCCCGTTAGACTTTTTCTTGTGGAGTTTTCTCAAGTCGCAGGTCTATGCGAATAAGCCACAAACCACAGCGGCCCTCAAAGCCAACATAGCCTATTCCATCGGTCAAATTCAGCCTGATTTATGCGCCAGAGTCATGAAAATTTAGACATTTCGGATGCGCGCCACCCAGAGAAGCCACGGCCATACATAATTGCATCACACACACTTTGTTTTATTTTAATTTAAAGATAGGAAGAGCTTAATGAAAGACACATTACTTCGGCTATCTGTGTAGTTTACAGTGACGCGTCGAAGGGGATATGAATATCCTTAAAGTGTTACAGAGCACGGGCGTTTAAGGGAAGGGGGAAGAGGAACAGAGGAGGAGCCTGTGCACGTTGGCTTTAAATGTTTGAAGGTCGTAGGTCGTATGGAGAAATACAGAGTCTGGTAGATCATTCCACATTTGTGTCGTTCGGCTTGTAAATGAATCCCTATATTTGACAGAACAACCGAAGTTGGGATTAAGTGTAAACTGATGTGCATTTGAAGCATGACGCGTATTGCAGGTGAAATTTTGAAGGGGAGGAATGCAACTGGCTATTTCGCTGGAGCATTTTTTTATAAAAAAAGCGATAAAATAGGGAAAGACAAGAGGCATTTCTACAGTGTTGAATGCATGAAATTCACAATATCTCTCTCACCTACAAGTTTTAACGCGCGTTTCTAGAATGTGCAAAACGGTCTTGGGTGGACTAGATCAGTAGGGGGCGTTATATTCCAGCTTTGGGGGGATGAATGCCTTATAAATTGAGGCCAGATCAGACGGGGTAAAATATTTCTTGCACCGTTTAAGTAATCCTAGACATTTTGCAGCATTTTTGGAGACCTCGAGTATGTCATCGTTCCATCGAAGATGGTTATTAACACACATACCGAGGATAGCAAGTCTTTCGGTTTCAATGATGCAAGTACCATCCATGGATAAGGTTAAGGGTTTTGGTTTCGCTTAAGAGGCAGAAGACAGCATTGTATTTTGGAAGCATTAAATCCCACTCTGTTGATTGAACTCCATTTGATTATACTGCCTAAGTCGGAATTTAATGTGTTTAACATACTTTGCCGTTCCTCTTCTACAGCCGAAGACCAAGGACGTGAGTTAGGGAAAGAATATGAGAAACTGAGTGAAGTTGCAGACAAGAGATCGTTTATAAAAATAAGAAAGAAAATCGGAGACAAAACAGAGCCTTGGGGAACACCAGCATTTATTTGGCGAATTGTAGACTTGAAGCCGTCCAAGACAACTTGTAATGAGCTTACTCTGTGATCACGGAGCTCGCTCTGGATTTGCGCCGTCCATTTACAGTACATTTCAGAAAGTTTTGACCAACTATCGTTCGTATCCCGGTATATTCGTATTATCTAAAGATGCAAATAATATCATCTGTCACGTCAGTCCCACACTTAATTTGATTTTGTGATATTTTATGCGAAGACACACAAATTAATTTTAAAATTAAAACTGCAAATAGAAAATTGTAACATGTAGTGCTTAATGTTGTGGATGGAAGTTAATTTGATGGTAATACAGAGTGTTTTTTATATTCCAGGTCGATGTTGTTTGGCCGCCATTTCGGTTTGGTTGGCATTTGTCAGTTCGCATTTGACAGTCGTGAAGAATAGTTGATAACAATATGTTCTAGAGCATCTAACGCCTCAAAAACGTGTTGAAGTAATCAACACATTCTATCTAAACAATAGTTTAGTTGTGAAAACATGAAGTAATTTTGTTGATTTAAATCGTGTGCCCAGCAAATCAGCTATTCAGCGTACGAGTATAATGATTAACTTTTAAGCTCAGTATACGCTGGAAAATAAAGTGAAGTGCGGCCTTGTTCGTAGAGTACGTAAAGTACAACAGGACCATCCTGAAACTAAAGAAAATGGGGGAGAATTTCATTGAAAATATTACTCACAAATTATGGAAATGCATTAAAATGAAATACTAAGGCAGTTTCTTCTACGGTAATCCTGCGGCGATAGGTGCGACTTTAATCAGTAGTTTCCTAGCAATCGCGATGAAGCCATTTTGGTGTCCAGTTTCCTGCTTAACAGCTCTGTATAACCTAACTAATCTAACCTAACTACCGAGTTCGTACTGAAGAAGTACGAAAGTGCATGTGCCACAGCAAGAAAGTTTTATTGCTCCTCCTCACTTAGTCTTGCCAACATCAGGAAAATTAATTTCAGTGAATTCATCTTCCAGGAGTAGGCCAGATCAAGTACTACATTCACCTCTACCTAGTGACAATACAATTGAACTAATTTGGTCTAAGTGTGAATCAATCCTTACTTCCATTATATAGTATTCTTAAATGTGCTCTTTGACTGCGATATGATCGCCAATAAATTGGGGCAGGCTTTCTAGATTGAAGTCAGTGTAATGTAAATTTTTTCTTTACCAGATCGCCACCGTCTGACCAATCAAAGAAAATGCTGACATTTTTAATAGAGGTACACTAAATTTCATATTTGGTTTCTCAGAAGTGGTCCCAGAGAACGCTGCACTTTCTGCCTTTGAGAAGTGTTTGATGGGCGGTATGGGAAACAGTTCCAAACATATATGGGTTGAGTCCTGAGAAAAGCTGGGTCTTTCTTGGAAAGAAGGTCATTAAAAAGTGGTCAGTTCTCCCGGACAGTAGGTTCGGTTAAGAGTGGCTGTCTGTACTTAGGCACAGGCACACCTAGACCAAAGGCGGTCCATTGTGACACCACTGGATCTATCTCTATTTTAACCTACATTGCGGGCTAATAATTTAGTCGGAGCTTCTTATAAAGGATGCTACTGACGTCGGTATTGGTTAGATCGCTGGGATTATCGAAATAATTAGGGCTGGACAGGTACAAAGAATGTGGAGGATTGATTCCTCCTCCTATTTACAGCTCCTGAGAAAATCATTTGAAAAGAGCATGGGAACCCATATGACAGTGCCCCGTAAGCACACCAATGGCGGAGGAACTGATTTGCGATCATTTAAGCATTGCCAGTCTATTGGGGCGATTTTGATCTAGCTTTGGCCAGATCTCTTTGGACATCACACAGGGCGTACCGTGATCCTTTCTATGGTTGGCTTTGCTAATAGCATTCAGCTTGAGTGAGTACTTATCTACATGTAGCGAGAGCCATATGCAAGTGTTGCTTTTGTCGCAAAATACTAAGGGCAGTCAGCCTTACAATTTCATGGTATGTCTGTGTGGCCCGGCACCCAACATAGGTGAATACTGAATTGCTAGTATGATACCAGTTACTTTATTGCCACTTGGCAATAGATATTACATTACATTTAAGCCAGGACAGAGCCTCCTTATTTGCCATTATTTCCACCTGAAAAAAACGAAACAGAGAAAGAGAACTTTCCAACCAGCAAAAAGCGAAGCCAAAAAGAAAACAGAACAGAAGAATGTAAATTAATCAAAAGACTTTATTGGATGCTTCTATTAACAAGAACTGGTCTCTTCGGTGATCGATCATAGACTGCCGATCGTGACAGCCAGCTAGGACATAGTTGATGTTCCAGTTCGGCCATCCTATCATCGATCATGTCCTCGGGATCCGAGTCGTGGTCGTCAATGTCATCGATCAGCGACTGGTAATTCACACAACCTTCTCATCTTTTCGGATGACATTACTGTGCTGCATACCAGGGATATCTTTCATCACGTAGCGGTCGCTTGATAGCAACTTTCCAACTACGTGTAGGTCCTCTATAAAGCGGCTCCAGTTTGCGTGACGTACCGGTTGCACCTGATTTGTTTTCGATCAGGACGCGGTTATCCACTTGGTAGAGCGATCGCTTGCGATGAGTCCTATCAAAACGAGTCTTCTGTTACGGTTAACATTTCACAATTTGCTGTATTGCGTTGTTTCGGCACTAGTCCATGCCCTCGGCGTCGACCAGTGGCTTTCCACCCAACTCCAGTAGCAGCTTATTGCCCAGAATATCCCTCGGGGTATAAGAGAACAACAGTTCATGCGGGCTCGCCTTAGTCGTCGAACACCTGGCGGTGTTGAGGCCCCATTGAACCTCCCTTAGATAGCGCACCCAGTCCTTGCCCTTCTCCGCCGTATGTACACATGTCAATGCCGACAGAATTGTGCGGTTGCACCTCTCTACCTGCCAGTTAGCCCTCGGAGTCCTAACGGCATTTTTTATTTGCTGTATCCCATTGTCGAGGCAGAATTCCTCAAATGCCTTAGCCGTGATCGCTGTTCCGCGATCGGTAACCAACCTCTTAGGTACGCTAAAATATTCGGTTATATCTGTCAAAACATTGAGGACATCACTGGATCTGGGAGATGGCGTATCGGAGAAGATACGACCACCAACCCCATATATATATCCGTATAGAAATTAACTGAACTTTGGTCCTCAGATAGCATAATCCTCATCACGGGCGGGAATCATTGCTTGGAAAGTGCGATCAAATCTCAGTTTCGGTGGAGTGTAGTCGATGTATTCGGGTATAAAAGTGAATTTATCAAAAATAGAAGAGTGGCCAGTTTAGTATCTATACCATTGCACTGAGGCTTTAAGACGATTGGCTTAAATAATACTTACTTAAATATACCATTGAAGTCATAGTATTTCTTTCGCTTGGCAATTTTTGGCAAAAGGCTGTATGATCTGAGAAAAATGCTGACATTGAAGCGCGGTTTTGCATGTAATGAGTGTTCGGGTCACGTACCTGAGGCCATGTGATGAAATGTCAAATTCACAATCGCAAATGTGTATTCATACACTTCTCTTAATTTATCCCCGACAAACAGGATAACAAATAACAATCAATATCATTCTTTCAACAATCTTTTCCTGGGTATCACTTTCATTAGTATATTCTCAGGTACATCAATTTCTTGTTATCATGAGCTATACCCTTGTATCTTCAACAAAATCAATGCAAACAAATCCGCTTTCAAATTGAACATTCATATGACATTCAGGATCGTCTCTCCAGCATTTTGGCAAACAAAGTCTATTTACATAATGAAGCCATTCACAAACAACAACCATCCCAGGCTCGTCAATTCAACAATTAGCCCCAACCCTGCCCAACAACAAATCGGTCCCAACTGCCATTAATTTCCATATCGGTGACCCAATGTTCGACACATTCAAATCCCGAATAATCCAGTTCGGGTTTTCGAAGGAATTCACTCAGGGTATATGTTAGGTTGGATACTGGTACACCCGCAGCAGTGTACTCAGGGAGTATGTGATCCTGGAAGCTATCGAAACTTTTGGGTTTGAGTTGAAGACTGCTTCGAGTGTTCTTCCTTTTTTGCTTTCTGTTTCATATTTTCGTCACGTAAAGCAATATACATACATACATACGAAGTATACCAAACGTACAGATACGCTAGCGTTCGTCCTTGTTGTTGTCGTCGTCGTCGGATTGATAAGGGTCCTTTTTTGGTGGAATCAGATTAGAGAGTTGATATGCATGCTCGGTTCGGTGTGTGTTTGATGGTTTAGAGCACGCGATTGAAAGTTGATATAGTTACGTAGTGGAAAATAAAGGAGTTCTAGGGTGAGTAAGAGTCCTCTGAGGGGAGCAATGAAACGTTTTATTTGAATTGATGCTGTTTGAAGTTTTGAATTTAATTGAGTTTGATTGGATGTTCGTGTTAATGAGGTTTTATTTCAAGAGAGAACAGCAGTAAATCGGAAACAGAGATGAAAATGAATTGGAATATACCTAGTCAAGTCATAAATACTGGTACACGAATTTTTGTTGATAAAATAAAATCGAGCAAGTCCATTAGAAAATTGTCTACTTCATGGATAAGTGTGCTCTTCAAGGACTCAATATTTAGATGTTGAGTAGAATAAGCCACCGCGTCTAAAATAGACCACTGACGGCCAATCGTCTGCTGCTATGAAGTCCGGCACATTATTTTGGAGCCATCCTTATTCTGTTTTTCTGTCGTTTGATCCGCGGAATGAGGTCCTTTGGATAGCCGCTCATAGACTCTGTCAATTTGTTTATTGAAAGATTCCTTAACAGCAATTAAATTATTTCTCATTCGTGGAAAAAAATTTTCCTGTGACCATTTGGCGACGACCGGCGATATAGAACCTTCGATTTTTCATTCAAGTGACCAATGTATTCTTTATAGGTATATGCGTTGACTCCCAAATCTTGTTTGACATGCGAGACTGAATATCTGCAATGCCTTCATTTCACGTGACAAAATTTTCTGTTTTCGCAGCGGTTTCCGATTAATCTTGGCTTTAACAGCTTTGATCGCCTTTGGAGTTCTGACAGTGCAAGGTCGTCAAGATATTTGACTGTCAGTTACTCCACCAGTATCCACCAACAATTTTATAGATCGATACCTAAAATTTCGCGTGATTTCAAGCGGTCGCAAGGTCTGAAAAATATGTGTGTGTGCTTTATGGACTGGTAGAATCATTGATCCATATTACTTCAAAAGTGATGCCAGCCAAAAAGTTACAGTCAATGGAGAGTTATATATGTAGATCCATGATTACTGACTTTTTCGTTTCCCAATTGAATGGCATTAATGTGGAAGAGCCCTGGTTTCAACAAGATGGCGCAATATGCCACACAGCGCGAGAAACAATCAGTTTACTGAATGAAACATTCGATGTGTGCATAATTTCCCCAGCTGCTCGAAAAGTGGTCGAAAATTGGACATCCAGATTGCGCTTTATTCGAGCCAGATGCGGCTCATATTCAAGCACTAATGCCACAAAGCTATCTTTCTAATAAAGTCAATATCTTGGCCATTAGCACTAATTCTCCTGATATTTTAGAGACGTCTTTATATACCGATGACCCGTTGGAATTTCTTGTCGTCGTTCCGTTCATCCAAGATTCTCTTGTGGGGAAAATTGTTGGTTGAAACTTTTCTCGGAAGCTTATTGGTTTTTCTAAAACTCATATTTTTAACTAAAATTTTATTCAAAGTCTCAGGAACAATTTTTTCATTTTGCTTCTCGAATTATGTCTAGACCCTGGTATCTGTCAATTGGACCAGATTTTTGACAAAATCGAACCTATGCATAAACTTGTTCGTCCAAGTGCAAATCGAGTCCAAGTCCAAGTCCAAGTCCAAGTCCCAGTCCAAGTCCAAGTCCAAGTCCAAGTCCAAGTCCTAGTCCAAGTCCAAGTCCAAGTCCAAGTCCAAGTCCAAGTCCAAGTCCTAGTCCAAGTCCAAGTCCAAGTCCAAGTCCAAGTCCAAGTCCAAGTCCAAGTCCAAGTCCAAGTCCAAATCCAAGTCCAAGTCCAAGTCCAAGTCCAAGTCCAAGTCCAAGTCCAAGTCCAAGTCCAAGTCCAAGTCCAAGTCCAAGTCCAAGTCCAAGTCCAAGTCCAAGTCCAAGTCCAAGTCCAAGTCCAAGTCCAAGTCCAAGTCCAAGTCCAAGTCCAAGTCCAAGTCCAAGTCCAAGTCCAAGTCCAAGTCCAAGTCCAAGTCCAAGTCCAAGTCCAAGTCCAAGTCCAAGTCCAAGTCCAAGTCCAAGTCCAAGTCCAAGTCCAAGTCCAAGTCCAAGTCCAAGTCCAAGTCCAAGTCCAAGTCCAAGTCCAAGTCCAAGTCCAAGTCCAAGTCCAAGTCCAAGTCCAAGTCCAAGTCCAAGTCCAAGTCCAAGTCCAAGTCCAAGTCCAAGTCCAAGTCCAAGTCCAAGTCCAAGTCCAAGTCCAAGTCCAAGTCCAAGTCCAAGTCCAAGTCCAAGTCCAAGTCCAAGTCCAAGTCCAAGTCCAAGTCCAAGTCCAAGTCCAAGTCCAAGTCCAAGTCCAAGTCCAAGTCCAAGTCCAAGTCCAAGTCCAAGTCCAAGTCCAAGTCCAAGTCCAAGTCCAAGTCCAAGTCCAAGTCCAAGTCCAAGTCCAAGTCCAAGTCCAAGTCCAAGTCCAAGTCCAAGTCCAAGTCCAAGTCCAAGTCCAAGTCCAAGTCCAAGTCCAAGTCCAAGTCCAAGTCCAAGTCCAAGTCCAAGTCCAAGTCCAAGTCCAAGTCCAAGTCCAAGTTCAAGTTCAAGTCCAAGTCCGAGTCCAAGTCCAAGTCCAAGTCCAAGTCCAAGTCCAAGTCCAAGTCCAAGTCCGTCCAAGTCCAAGTCCAAGTCCAAGTCCAAGTCCAAGTCCAAGTCCAAGTCCAAGTCCAAGTCCAAGTCCAAGTCCAAGTCCAAGTCCAAGTCCAAGTCCAAGTCCAAGTCCAAGTCCAAGTCCAAGTCCAAGTCCAAGTCCAAGTCCAAGTCCAAGTCCAAGTCCAAGTCCAAGTCCAAGTCCAAGTCCAAGTCCAAGTCCAAGTCCAAGTCCAAGTCCAAGTCCAAGTCCAAGTCCAAGTCCAAGTCCAAGTCCAAGTCCAAGTCCAAGTCCAAGTCCAAGTCCAAGTCCAAGTCCAAGTCCAAGTCCAAGTCCAAGTCCAAGTCCAAGTCCAAGTCCAAGTCCAAGTCCAAGTCCAAGTCCAAGTCCAAGTCCAAGTCCAAGTCCAAGTCCAAGTCCAAGTCCAAGTCCAAGTCCAAGTCCAAGTCCAAGTCCAAGTCCAAGTCCAAGTCCAAGTCCAAGTCCAAGTCCAAGTCCAAGTCCAAGTCCAAGTCCAAGTCCAAGTCCAAGTCCAAGTCCAAGTCCAAGTCCAAGTCCAAGTCCAAGTCCAAGTCCAAGTCCAAGTCCAAGTCCAAGTCCAAGTCCAAGTCCAAGTCCAAGTCCAAGTCCAAGTCCAAGTCCAAGTCCAAGTCCAAGTCCAAGTCCAAGTCCAAGTCCAAGTCCAAGTCCAAGTCCAAGTCCAAGTCCAAGTCCAAGTCCAAGTCTAAGTCCAAGTCCAAGTCTAAGTCCAAGTCCAAGTCCAAGTTCAAGTCTAGGAAGGTTGGTTAGTTCGTTGGAGATGGTGACTTTAAGCAACAATATTATGGTCCACATCCACTTCTTGTTAAGCAAACCTCCATCTGCCTTTCATCATATTGTGATCACTTCGAAAGTAGTTCAAGAGTTCATTGAATCATATGAGGTCCCGAGGTTAAAGCGGTATTACGGAAAATAAGATCTCGAATGAACTTGCTAGACATGGCTAGAAGAAGGGCCATGTAGATCCAAAGGACTTTCCTTGGCGACAAGCCACATGTTTTGCCGAAAACACCTTTGCATTCTCAGAAGACTGACAGAGCTTTGGAAGAATCATAAATACTTACCTGGTGTTATTGTCAGCCTTCCCAATTTGGACAGTTAAAGACAGCTTTCTTGTAAGAGACCTTACTACCGGGTTTTTTCTTCTTCTCAGTATATTTGTCCGCGACAGCCATCTTCCGTCCACTGTAAATACAACTGGTTGTATCATATTAGAGACCTTCAAGTCAGTGGATTTCCCACCGATGTTCAATTTCTGTCCACCGGTATACTACCATTACTGGCTGTAGCGCCCGTCTTCAGACTTTCTGCGCATGCAACGCCACCGGCTTGAGGTCTCTCAGAAGATGCACGCCCATGAAGTGCGCGCATATGTTTACCGGCAGGAGAGCTCAAAGCCATCTTCCTCCGTTTGCTCCTGTTCGAGCTATTACAAGAGGAGGCAGGAACTTCCACCGTCCTGTTGCTTATTCCCGTCGCCACCAAGTGACTGCTGTCAGCGCTTGCGCCTTTAACTTCTGCACTCTCTTTGCGCCGCGCCGCCGCCGCAGGGTTTCCTTCGTTTCCTCTTCTTTTGACTTTTGGACGGGAACCCATCGGAGCGTGCCGCTTCTGGAGCCCGTTCAACTTTTCAGTTTCCCGAGTCTAGCCTTCAGCAGCAGTGCTCCGATCAGCTGTCTGTCCATTACAATGAAGATTAAGCGTATCAGGTTGGACCTCTCCGCTACTTTCTCCACCTTTCTCAACTTGCCAAACGTGTCGGAAAGAGAGCTGTGGGAGTCTTTGGTCTTCGTGTTGGCGGGGGAGGGTGTGATGGTTAGGGCCTCCAGAATCCTTGCCCTAGCTGCAGTCGAGTAGACCACGGGTGGATTTTTGCTTTCGCGACTGCCACCTGGAGTAGTGAAACCATTTGTTTCTTCCATTCATACTTTTGCTTCTTTTAACGTCAAAGACGGACGCCTTCAGCGCTTGGTTCGATGCCTCACCTGGGATCTTTTCAGACCCTTAGGATCTTTGACTCTTAAGCCTTCCCGCCACGACAAGGCAGCTGTAAGATGGGAAGGGCTTCCATTACTGGTTAGGATTCTTAGGAACACAGTCGCAGTTCGTATGACTTTCTACGACGTAGACAGAGATTGAATGAATGCTTCGGCAATCTTACTGCCTTTCAGCTGAAAAGATTGTAGACAACTTACTGGCGATGTTATGGTCCACTACGCTCTTGTCACGCACTTTAATTTGTATGGCTTAAAGCCTGGTTGTTAGGTTTCTTTTACATAAAAATGTTAAATCTGCTGCTATAAATGCAACGAAAGCACAGCATTGCCAAACCAAACAATCCCGCTATTCATGTAACCAGATAGTTTCTAGAAGACGTGAGGATACTACGAATCGTACGGTTACGATTACCTGTTAATCGAGTCCCTTAAAAATATTGATAGAACGGTTGTATGCACACAGTCACCATCCTCAGGTATGAGAATTGAACTGAAGGCATTTCAATCCGCTAACAACCTATGTACATCTATGCCATTCGGGACAATAGGACAGTACACATACTCGTATCAATTTCTTGTTTAAGTTGGACCTCCTTACCTACTCCTTTTTCCACTCCTTATCGTGAAGTCAGCCTCATTAAGACTCTCGATGAATTAAGTAACTTCCTGCTCACGAAAAGTGTCCTCCTCGGCGATAATACTTAGTATCGTCACGTGGTTGAGCATGATATCACATTTTGGGATGATACGCGACACTGGATACTTCCTGCCATTAGCGACAGTAAGCAGCACTTCCACTCCAGGATACACACTCCAAGATGATGATGAAGACGACGTCATTGCTTATCCTATTCTTGGTGATTAATGACTTTGGCTGTTGTGCATATTAAATGCATAACTCTATTATTCGTTCGTCCTGCGGTTTCCCGAACCTCACCATCCCCCGGCTCTGCTACTCCTTCGAACTCAATTATTTATTTTGTTTATGTCATGAGAATTTATTGCATGCAATTTTTCATTTCTCAAGGCAGCGCAAGCAGCAGTAAGACTAGTATTTGTGTGTGGTTACAATGTTTTCTGCTCTGTTATCCTTGTTCTGGTGGATTAAGTGCTAGAACTGCGACCGTGGTAGGAGAAAACATATAGAAAACATAATTTTTTTGTAAACATTTTAGCCGTGGAATGCAATGCGAGAAAGGATTCTGAACAGCAGCACAGCTGAGGTTTACTGCATAAAAATTAGATTCATGAGTTGTTGTTGGCTTTGTTGTGCATTACGCGAGTGTCTGCTGGAGGAGGCACAGCGTAATACCATTGGCCTCGAGTTGTAATAACTATTCGGGGATATTCTCATTTCCGGGAAATTAAACAGGTTAAGTAGGTTTTCATGTTTTTGTGTGGGAATTCCTATTGTAAACTATGTCAGTGGAAGTCGTGCTATAAAATATACAATAACGTTACTTGTAGGTGCTTACTAAGAGGAAATATTTGATAGAACATTGACCAAAAATAAATTGCTTCATAAATTTGAAATTGAAGAGGTTTGCTTCGTTAACAGCACTGATTTCACTTTGTCGCCTTCACAGTCATCGTTATTAATTTCAATTTCCATTTACGGGGTAGGGTTATTAAATTTGTGCTTTCGGATTTTAATTTAAAGAGTATTAAAGATTTCAATGAAATTGTTTAAATTTTGGATTATGCCATTGTATATGGAATACAACAGCGGTTACAAGCAGCCGCCACGGGAATTTTTGCAAACTTCGATACTTGTGAGGTAATTTTCGATGACTTTTCGACACATTTCTGGCTGTATTGCACCCATAGCTTCACAGTTTTGAAGTATTCCATTATTATTACCATTGTGTCATGTTTTGTACAACGGTAAGGTGTCAGAAGAATTTAAAGTCCGCAGCGGAGTACGACAAGGATGCATTCTTTCGCCACTGTTATTCATTGTAGTAATCAGTGATGTGATCCGGGCAGTTCTATCTGGAAGAAACATGAGGCTGAGATGGACTATGACATATCTCATATCTCAAACACCTTGACTACGCTGATGACGTTTGCTTGCTCTCACACACGATACAGAACCTGCATCAGATGGCCCTTAATTCGGAGTCAGAGGCGAATAAAGTAGGGCTTAAAATAAATATGGAAAAAACAAAGGACCTAAGCACTTCAATTTCTCAACAAAACATCAGCGCAGCTCAACTCAACATTGCCGGACAGCAAGTTAGCAGCTTTCTACATTTAGGAAGTATGGTCTCAGAATATGGTCGTACCGAACTGAATTGGACAGCAGAATTCGTAAAGCAAAGGCTGCGTTCGGTGTGCTGTCTAAAGCAATGTTTTCTGCAAAACTGTATGGGTGTAGTACTTGGAAAGTGACCAACATTGTCACAAGGAAGCTGTAAACCTTCATAAATAGATGTCTTCGCAAGATCCTAAGGATCTTCTGGCTGGATCGTACGAGTATATGAAATGACCAACTACACACGATAACGGGCCAGGAGCCAATAGACATTAAAATACGGAGGAGAAAGTGCCAGTGGATTGGTAACACCTTACGCCGCGAAGACAGTTTCATTGCGAAGTACGCCATGCAATGGAATCCACTTACCCTCCACTTGCTCAATCAGGCAGACGAGTGGGCCACCCTAAGCAGACATGGGGAAGGACAGTCGAGGAGGAATTGGGGATGACTTGGAGGGAGCTCAAGCGCGTTACAGAACTCCGAACATGATGGCGCGCAGACGTTTTTGACGCCCTATGCCCCACGAGGGGTCAGAGTATATAAGAAGAAGAAAGTTTGGAGATTGTCTGTATAGACACGATCTTTAGCATATCCCCGCAAAAACAAATTTAACGGGGTCAGATCACATGATCTTGGCGGCCAATTTATGTCTCGTAATTTCGAAATTAAACGGCCTTTGTAATCCTGTTGATCCATTCGACCATTTATCCGCACTAATGGACCAACACCATGCCAACATCCCAAACCATTATGTTTCATAAACATGGAGGATGCTTTACGGTCTTTAGAGTGTATTTTAGGTCCAATTCATTGTTCTGAGGATGTCTAATGTAAAATTTACCATCTAAACTAAACAAGTGTGGCAGCACTGAAAGAAAATAAAAGAGAAGAAGTAAGAAAGAGAAGAAAAGGAGACTGCCGGTAGATTGGAGTAGATTCAGCATTCTTTTTGGTTCTCTCATTGAGGAAGGACGTGTGGTTTTTCTTTTGCAATAAATAATAAAATAAATATAATTTTTTATAAGTGAACGTTTAAAAATTCAGAAGTGGGATCTAACCATGAAATCGGAAATAGACGAATTAAAAAAATTCACAGCTGAAGAAATGCGATCATGGTTGAAGGCAATAAGGAAGAAAAGGACGGAAAACAAAGGCGAACTTATGCTTCGTATTATTGAAATCCCAGCGGAACAACGTGAAGAAATTTCATCAAAAATCAACAACCTAGATAATAAGAAACCGGATGATGAGATCATATATGACCCTAAGAATGAAACAGAACTTCATTGCGATGCTAGCTCTTTAGTGTAGTGGACCTTACGCCTTTTAAACGATCTCCGTAATATATCCAAATCATTGTTCTAATCATCAAAATATATCATATATATTGAAGTAGCTCCTGTTTGAGTAACTCACAGCTGTATCATCAGCAAATGCTGTAATTTTACCTTGAATAATGAGTTCACAAATATAAGAAATAAGATAGGACCCAAAACTGAGCCCTGTGGGACATCTAAATTAATATAATTCTTAGAACTTAGAATATTTCTTACGTTGACCCTTTGTTTACGATTTTTTAAATTGTACAGAGCCTCTGAAACCCGCATTATATTCTTCAGTAACAATGCGTGATCCACCGTGTCAAATGCCTTAGTTATATCGATGAATAAAGTAGCAGGAATTTCAGATACTCGTAAACTGGTATAAATTTCATCACATAACTTTAACAAAGCATCCTCTGTTGACCTTCCACTGCGAAAACCGAACTGAAAGTCACTAAAATACTTAACATTATTTAAAAAAGACAACATTCTGGACTTAATACATTAAAATAAAAAGATACAAGGGAAATTGGACGGTAATTGTTCAAAATCGTTGTATATCCCTTTTTATGTAGCGGAATTACTACTGCCGTCTTCAGTGAGTCTGAAAATATACCTTTCTGAACACTAAGATTCAAAATATGGCATAAGACATCAGACACATAAAAAGAAATTTTTTTAAGAATTCTGCTTGAGATCATATCAAAAGATGAATTAGAATTTTTTAGTAAAAGTATTATTTTGTGTATTTCATGGGAAGTAAAATTTTGCAAAGAAAAAGCTTTCACTTTGTAAATGTTCTTCTTTAATTGAATTATCGATTTGACATGTTTGCTCATGTCAATCGCTCGCTGAAAAGTCCGTACCAGAGCTAATATTCGAAAAATAAACATTAAATTCAGTAATCCAAACAAAGAAAGATTTACTATTTGTCCACTAACGGGAAAATAAGAGCATAAAAGTCAAATGGGACAACCTAAGAAATAGCGGATTTTTTTTTTTTTGTCTTAGCATGTTCATTCAGGTAAATGCATTTCGCTACTCTTATATTCGCTACATGGTCGTGCAAAATAATCCGGTGTTCAAAAGTGAGTTTAATAGTGCAGTTTTGAATAAACAACATGTCAAGAAAATGAACTCGGAAGAAATTCGAAAAATAACTGTTTTAAACTACGAGAAACATAAAACTTTAAGAAAAATTGCAGGGTACTCATTCCGTAATTTTTGTGACGATCATCGTCTGAACGATACTAGTGAACGCTATTGTCATTAATTTGCTTCACATAACTCGATCACTATCGTGTTGTCTATCGTCAAAGTTTGAGAACTTTTTGTAGATTTCACTGACTGCCAAACTTCAGTTCAAAAGTATTTTGATTCTCATCAATTTATTTTTTTCTGTGTTTATCAAAAGCAAATCACAAAATATAATTAATTTATTAAATAATATTAAAATTATTAAAATCTATTAACATTATTTTCAAAAGAATGCCCTTTCATTGGAATGTTTCCATACTAGGGAGTCGTGAGAAGAACCAGGGTATCTCGGATTTATTCCCATTGTTTTTATTTTATTGTCGTAGAATTTAGGGGCAAAATAATATAAAATACAAATATGTTGTGCTTCCGATTTTACTCACAACCATCGCATTCAGACTGTGTCTACCCTCCCTGTTGAAATACATTTCATCATTTCGTCGTGGTTTATAAAAAAAACAAATGTGTGCCATCTTTGCATCTAAAGCGACTAAATAACAAGTAAATAGAACTATAATTTGTCATTTATGTGTAATTATGTTTGTATTAATGGGTTTAACTTACCTAAAGGCACTGAATGCTTTCGATAAAACCATCTTTTTATTTCAGCCTTCTCTGGATCATTTGAAATCCACCACGTTATCCATAATGGACAAAGTCTAGTGCTTTGGGCGATAGTGACTCCATAATCGTTTCCAGTCAACCACTAGTAGTCTCCTCCACCCAGATCCTCTAGCGTAGTCGCAAGTCTTATTGTTGCAATAATATACATTGAACGACAACCATCTGATAAATTAATTGTTTGTAATACCAATACAAACGCTTCTTTGCGTTGAGCAAAACTGTGGTGATTTTAAGTATTAGAATCAAAATAAAATTGAGTTTATTATTTAATGTACGAACATGTGCGTTGGAAGAGACAAAGGATCTGTTGCGTCCCTTAATTGACTCCGTCTTCATATTGCTTGTAATTTGTTATCATTTTCATCGTAGAAAAGTAAAATAGTAAAGCGTCGAAACATTTTGTAAGCACTGACACTGAAATTATTCACTTTAAAACTCCAAAAGAGAGCTTAATTTGCTTGCAAAAAATACAAACAAACGCAAGACGATAGCTCTTTAACTATCGCACAAACGATGTCGTCTTGACAACAGTGTTTGACAGTTTTTGGTGTTGCGTGAAGCAAAAGTTGAATCGTCAAAACGATATCGTCTAGATGATAGTAATTTTCAATGCTACGTGAAGCAAAACTATCATCAAAACGATATCGTCCGACGATAATTATACAAGGAAGTAAAAAGATTACCAAACAAACCACGTAGTTGCCGAACAATACCGTTAGCTGTTCAAGATGAGAGAATTATTCTTAGAAAAATTAGGTAAAACCCAAGGATTAGCACACCAAAACTAGCAGCGAATTCAGAGGAAATAACTGGAAAAATAGTGAACCCGGTAATGAACTGAACTGAAAGCTGGTTACAAAGGAAGAACAGCAAGAAGAAAATTTTATGTCAGCGAAATAAATAGAAAGAAAAGACAACAATTCGCTCAAACGTACAACAATTTCGACTTCACCTATTGACAGAACGTTATATATGCAGACGAAAATAAATTTAACATTTTTGGGAATGATGGGCGCATTACAGTATGGCGAAAGCGGTGCTGTGACATAAGGCCAAATTTTAAAATTTGTGCTTTGGAAAAAGACCAGAAAAATGAATATCTATATACATATTTGGTTACATGCCGCGTAGCGGCGCCCTGAAGACCTGCATGTGAGGCCGAAGGCTGTCCGCCTTAGGTCGCTTTATCAAAGTGTCAAATGCCAAATTTTAAAATTTGGCCTTATGTCACGGCACCGACGAAAGCCAAATGAAGAATTTAAAAAGAAGAATCTAGTTTCGACAGTTAAACATGGAGTAGTTGGAGTTATGGTGTAGAGGTGCATGTCGGCGTTTTATCGAGGAGACAATATCTCAGTGGGTATATCTAAATATAATGAAAAACCATTTACACCAAAGCGCTGAAAAATTGGGCTTTAGAAATACTTTTATTATTACCAGGATAACAATCCCAAGCACAAATCGTATACTGTTTGATCATGGCTGCTATACAATTGTCCCAAAGTCATCGAGATACCACCTGAATCCCCGGACCTTAACCCCATTGAATATCTCTGGGACATTCTGAACCGAAAAGTAAGGAAACATACGATCAATTTGGCGATTGAATTTTGGCGGAGGAATGGTCTCTTATTACCCCCGAAGAGACAACCAATTTAGTAAAATCCATCCCAAGAAGACTACAAAAGGTTATTAAAGCAAAGCAAAGCCCCACAAAGTATTAGCTCTAAGCATTTTTTGATCCTATTAAATTATTAAGCTACTGAAGTAACATTGTCCCATTACTTTTGTGTTTTACTGAATTAATGTCTCCTTATTTTTACTTTATACTAGTATACCATTTTAATTTGTTTAGCTTATGTGTCCAATGAAGGACTTTTAAATGAATTTGGCTTACATGTCCCATGACTTTGTCCCATGACTTTTGTGATACACTGTACAATCCAGCCGTGTGGATCTCTCTAAAGAAACTCCCCCTTCTAGCAATTCCTTGGGACGATAGTATCAGGAAATTTAACTTTGGTAAAAAATTCCGTGCGAAGTTAAGTAACAAAAAGGCTTGGAGCAATGAATCAAAAAAGTGGTATACGGACAGCTCGAGAACTGTAGAAGGAACAGGGGCAGGTGTATTTGGGCCAAGAACAAAGTACTCTGAACCTATGGGTAAAAGTACCAGCATCTTTCAAGCTGATGATAGATGTGTTCAATTCAATCTCGACAGAAAATACAAAAAATGCGACATAGCAATATTGTTAGATAGTCAAGCAGCTGCCAAGGCACTTGACTCTCATGATATTAGATCAAAACTTGTGTGGGAATGCCTATACAAACATAATGAATTGGATAGCAGTAACAAGGTAACCCTGGCCACGCTGGAATAGAGGACAATGAAGAAGCAGACTCCTTGGTAAGACAAGGAGCAGCCGAATCCTTTATTGGACCTGAACCATTCTGCGGCATAGGAGAGCACACCATACGCGAAGAATTCAGGAAGATGGAGAAAGAAAACAGGGCGAGAACCTGGGTTAATACTCCAGGTCTGAGGCACGATAAGAAACTTCTTCTTCGAAGCGTGCACCTGCCTTAACAAGAATAACCTACGTATCCTAACAGGCTTTCTTTCAATTTTCCGAAACTTGATATGTCATGACCTTGCATATATTAAATATTGTTTAAATATTAATTGCGAAGAAAAAAGATTGAGTCATAAAGTACGGTTATACATATTTGTTATCGGAAACTCTGTACGCCATCTAATAGCACAAGTCTTCTGTAACTCAAATATCGACTTTAATCAAAATACTTGGCGCAGTTTTCGAGAAAATCGATTTTTTTTTTTCAAAATCGGCCATTTGTAAAGTATCGTTAATTTTGGGGTTAGAATGCAAATTTCAATTTAGCCTCGAATTGTGAGCTCGTAGGCTGCAGTTGTGCGTACAGACAGCATACAGTCAGATAGAATCGAGATAGCAATGCAAATTTGATCAAAATCTCGAAATCAAAAATTACCCTTGAGAGTAATAAACCAGCAGAAAAATTAAATCCCAGAAGTACTCCACCTAACAAAGAAAATTGGGAAAAAATATCTTTATTTCTCTACATAGTCTCCTTTTAGCTAGATAAACACTTTTCCCAGCGATGTTCAATAGCTTCGATACCCTGTTTATAGTGAGAATAGTCGAGCTCCTCAAAATAGCCATCAACCGCAGACTTCACCTCTTCATTGTTGGCAAATCTTTTACCACCGAGCCATTTTTTGAAGTTTGGAAATAGAAAATAATGAACGCATTTTTCATCCATGTTTATGAATCGTCGCAAAAACTCGACTTTATTGCTGTGAAGCATCGCCAAACACCTTTTTCACCATTTCTGGCGTAGTCACCTCATTTGGTCGATCACTGCGATATTCGTCTTGTCCACCCAATATTTTATCGTTATAAATGAAAGAGCAGACTCCACCAGAGTGGGATCTAGCCCCGCATTGATATTGGTTGGACTGAGGTCTTTCAAATGAAAGTATTGTACGACATAGTATCGTATCACATAACGATCATCAATTTTGTCCATGTTTACAAATTCACTGAGAGCCTTCTCTATTGATGGCTACCGAACAAATAAAGGGTGGTTAAATTTTAAGGGCCGATGTTGAATGTGAACCACACCTAAACGTCAACTTTTTTTCTGCATTTCATTTGACATTTCTCAATTTCAGACTAACTCAATTTGAACCATGGAAAGATACACAATCGAGCAACGCGTTAAAGTTATTCAGGCTTATTATGAAAATGGGCGTTCAAATCAAAATGCATATCATGCATTTCGTGATTCTTTCGGTCAATTTAATCGTCCAAATGTGCGTACAATCGGAAAAATCGTGCAAAAAATTTGTGCAAACCGGGTCTGTAGGAGATGTGAAAACACCAGTGCATGCTCGTACAGCTCGTACTGCAGAAAATATTGCTGCTGTTCGCGATAGTGTGGCTGAAGAGCCATCCACCTCAACTCGTCGTCGTGCCCAACAATTGCACCTCTCACGCTCGTCGTTGATGAACATTATGCATAAAGACTTGCATTTACGCGCTTACAAGGTGCAATTGACTCAAGAACTAAAGCCTCTTGACCATTTCAAGCGTCGTCAATGGTCACAATGGTGGCAAGAAATGGCAACAGTGGATGATCAATTTTCGAAGAAAATCATCTTCTGTGATGAGGCACATTTTCACCTCAGTGGATTGGTCAATAAGCAGAATTGCCGCATTTGGGCGAATGATAATCCAAGAGTGATTGTCGAAAAACCAATGCACCCACAAAGAGTGACTGTTTGGTGCGGTTTATGGGCTGGCGGCATCATCGGGCTGTATTTTTTCCAAAATGAGGCCGGTCAGGCAGTTACTGTGAATGGTGTTCGCTATCGTGAGATGATAACGAAGTTTTTATGGCCCGAATTGGAAGATATGGATGTGGACGATATGTGGTTTCAACAGGATGGTGCCACTTGCCACACAGCTAACGAAACAATGGCTCTTTTGCGCGACAAATTCAATGGCCGTGTTATCTCACGTGGTGGCGATGTCAATTGGCCGCCAAGATCATGTGATTTGACACCGTTGGACTTCTTTCTTTGGGGTTATTTGAAAGAAAAGGTGTACGTCGATAAGCCAGCAACAATTCAAGAGCTAAAGGATGAGATAATTCGGTACATTAACGGCATAGAACCTCAATTATGCCTCAGCGTCATCGAAAATTTGGACCATCGGATGGAGGTGTGCCGCCGAGGTCGCGGCGGCCATTTGGCCGATATTTTGTTCCATACATAATTGAACCATACCAATATTATCATAATAAAAAGAAATGACAGTAATTTCCCAAATAATTTGTGTTTTATTCAAAATCAACATCGGCCCTTAAAACTTAACCACCCTTTACTAAACAACGTAGCGTTATCAGACTGCAAATTTAAGCTTTATAAGGTTGGTAAATTTTACCATAGTCATTCAGCAATCGCCATCTATACGTCAGGTCGGGTACTTTTGGTACTACCCTCGTAGCAAAAAATTAAATCATCAGAATATCGTTTTTTAATGGTCAGATGCTAGCCTTTTGATAATGGATGATCTGAAAAAATTATATTTCCAACAAAAAATATTTTTCTTGTCCAGTAAAAACTAAAATTTTATCAGAAAAATTTAAAAAAAATTCCAAAAATTCATATGTGTTGTGATCCTGGGTTTTTGGTAATCACACAATTATAAATGTGAAAATGCAACACCAACTTATAAAAAATCCACGTCATTTTTATTCTGCTCAATTCAATGGTCGTCAAAAGGAAGATGAAAAGGCAAAGAAAATGTCTGTGACATCAAATGTCATAAATATAGAAGGTGTTGCCATCGGGTTCGTTTCATTAATAATGTTGCCAACAATATGCAAACAGAAAACGAAAATAATTCAATGTTTACTATTATTTTCTATTCTTCGCAATTGCTCAAGTATTTGTCTTGAATTAATATTTCTTTCATTTCTTTTTGTTTTCTTCAAGCATTGTTTCTTTCTGCTGATCAAATAATCAATTTTTGCTGATAAAATTTTTCAGCTCACATTTTATTTTTCTAGCTAGTTATTTACTTTTTTGCTACTAATGAAAAAAAAAAAAATACTTTTCATCTGTTTTTTTGTTTGCTGTCATATTTTGCTGGTCGTATAATTAATTAGCTGATCACTAATAATATTAGCGATTATTTTAGTAGCAGCACATTTCAAGAAATAATCTCATTCGAAACAACAAATACTCAAGCCTGTTGCTAGCATTAACTTTCCTCGAAGCATTAACAAGAAGACTTTAATTCTAACGACCATGAAATCCCTCGCATTACCAACAATTTTTATGCTCACATTAAAATCACTTTATGCTCGCATAATCCTGTTATTTCTCTTGAAAAATAAATCTTAACAAAGAACTTTATTCTTTTATTAAAACCATCTCATTACCATGTTAATACACTTTTAATCGCATTGCATTTGAATTTCAAATTTCTTTCATCCATCTCACCAGACCGCACCGCACAGATGTCTTTCCGTCGTCAACATAAACTCAAAACAACTCATAAAATTTAATTCGATAACGTTTTTTTAATTAAATATAAAATCGCACAGTACATATCCGTGCATACCTACATACACATAAAGTACAAAAGAAACTCCTGTTCCGCAAGAGATTTTAATTATACTCAATTTTGAAGGTGCCTAGACGAGTATACGGGCACACCCTGTTGTACACAAAAAAAAAAAAAAAAAAATCCATCCAACACATTTAATTAATCCAAATTTTTATAAAACAAAAAAAAAAAAAAATGTTACCAACAAAAACGAGTTAAGCAGAGAAAAGGTACCAAAGAACATGCAACAAGGACTAACAAAAACAAAAACAACTGCTTACCGGTGTCTATTCAAACAATCTCAAAAGATTACCACTCATACGGGGATAAATAATAAAAAAAAAATGCCACAATGGATGGAAGGATGAATTCTAAAAAAACAGATACAAGCGAACGACGAGCCGGTTGTAGGTAAAGAAGAACATCTGTATCTACATTGATGTGTTATTCACGTGAGGCAGCAAGGACGACCGACTATCTATGCTGCCGTGTATCGTGACTGTTTAACATTATATCTGGTATAATTTCAAAATAAGTTGCAGTAATCCTCTGGCGGAATGGGTGCGTAAACGTATTAACGAAATGAGAAAGGGATTATCCTGTGCTTCTGTTTATGGTTAAACAATAGCTAAGGATATGATGGTCCCGATGTAAGGTCATGTAAATACTGTTCCCTTAAAAAGCCTAACGAGTCATCTACTGCGTATACGTAACATTTTTTTTTCCTTCCATTATCATGTCATCTTCATTATATTCAACCCAGATTCGAATTATCCTTAATTTGCTTATTCTTAACTTAATTAATGACAATCAGTGCTGTCAGCTTGTTCTTCCACTTAAGTGAAACACAAGAATTCCTTGTACATTTACCTACCATCCTTGCCGAAAAAAAAAACATCTCCTTTATGTCTCCTTATGTCAATTAACGCAATGACTTTAGCACACGTCTTGTCCTATTCCATTTCAAGCACAGCTATCTTTCACACTCCCTACATCCAAAAAAAAAAAAGAAGAAGATGAGGGTGTCATGCAAAAAAAAGAGAATGGAAAGCATCCTGCTTTGCTAGCAGAGCAAAAGGAATAACGGAAAACAAGGATTTCCATTTAGAAATTAACACACTCAAGCATTATCCTTAAATACGCGAACTAACACACTAATTCGACGACAAGAGGCACTTTGCCTTTTATCATCCACATTTCTTTGTTCTTGTTGTTGTTGTTGGTTTTTTTTTTTTTTTTTTGTTTATCCTGGCATCGTCTACTACTTGTTGTCCTCTCAATCATAATGAGCACATGAGTGTTTGTAAGTAATAATGCTTCTCTCAAATGCACGTTATCCTGTGCATGTCCTTTGTATTATAGTGAATGACAAACATTAATATTTGTATGTATCCGTATCTTATTTCTGCTTTTTTTTTTTTTTCTCAGGAGGAGAATAAGTGGGATATCCTGTTTAGTATGAGGAGTATGTTTGTTGGTGTATGGCTAATTAATGTATATTTGGCGGCAGGTGTGCTCACAGGATGGGAGGAAGTTAATGTGTATTTGTATCCTGTGATTGCATATGGGATAAAGGATAACAAAAGAGGAAGATATGTCTGTGTAGATGATTATGGGTTAAGCAGACGCTACAGAATTTCCCTGTATACAAATGGATTATAAATAAAAAAGAGTTTTGGTCCTACATTCCAATGGAACTCTGGAAAGATAAGTCGCCTCTTTAGGATGGTTTTGAAGACTTTCAGAGACGGAGCGTTGATGTCCATTCGCTCTATATATTCTAGCCATCCTAGGGGATAAATATGAGTCCTTTTGATGTCGATGTCGCTCTAAGACCGGAGTTCTGTCTCCTTTAATATGGCTCCTCATTGTAGATGTGAGATCTTAGAAATACTGAAGGAAAATGGCTTCAACGCGACGGCCTAAGCCGACGATGTGGTTATCCTGGTTTCGGGGAAATTTCCTCCAGTCCTTAGCGAAAGACTCAATCTCGCACTACAACTAGTGGATAATTGGGTTAGTAGCAAAGGGCTGGGAGTGAATCCCTCAAAGACGGAGGTAATTCTTTTCACTAAGAAGAGATCAATTCCTACCTTCAGACCCCCATATCATCGGTATAAGTATCTCAAGTTCAGCTCGATACCTGGGCGTAATTTTAGATTCCAAACTGAACTGGAAGGATAACATTGCCGAATGCATCAAAAAAGCTAGCGTAGCTTTCTATTCTTGCAAAAAGGCATTCAGAAACACGTGGGGCTTGAAACCAGCTGTGGTGTACTGACGCATTCTCACATATGGTTTGCTAGTATGGTAGACTGCTCTTAAGAAGCAATACCAACTTACAAACCTCACCAAAATCCAGAGGGCAGTGTGTACCGGAGTCATGGGATCAATAAGAACAACACCAACAGCGGAAATGAAAATAATGCTCAGTTTCATTCCGCTCGATATATACTGTAGCAATCTTGTGGCTAAAACAGCTGTAGGACTGAGAGAACACTGACTGTGGTCATCGATGGGGGAATACCAGCAGACCGACGGAAACTGATTTCGTGACCACTACGCTAGCATTTGAAGAAGATTCACTATAAGAATTCCTGACAGAACTTACTGGAGGAACCGAAGAACCATGAAGAAAAAGGAACTGGCGTTCTATACCGACGGTTCTAAGATGGGCTTTGGCAGGAATAAACAACTCCTTTAGAATAAGCGACGACTTCAGCGTCTTCCAAGCCGAAATCACAGCCATCATACAGGCTGCGGAAATTATATCGTTGGCAAAGCGATAACTGTCTATTTAGACAGCCAGGCAGCCGTTAAGGCTCTGGACTCTGCTGTAATTAGATCAATGCTTGTGAAGACCTGCAAAACACTCTTAAATGGAATATCCAGAACTATTGCGGTGACCCTCTGCTGGGTGCCAGGGCATATGGATATCGAAGGAAACGAAAGGGCTGACGAACTTGCTACTAAAAGGTTGGCGCTGCACACTGCACTTGTCTTCGCATGAAATAAATAAAAAATCGGTCAATTGCGAAAGCTTATGCCAACTCTACTGCGAAGGCATAACAGTAGGGCGGTCATATGGCTAAAATGCAACTTGATCGTGATGATGACATCAGAAGGACGGATAGAAATACTGTGAATCATGAGCAACGACAGAAGCAAAAACAAATAAGCTCCCCAGTTATCTGGACAGCCACCCTTGGAGTTCACTGAAAACTTACATAATACCAGCTGAGTTTCAAACCAACTACACCAATCTGTCTTTCTCTCTGTTTCTTCCTCTTTCCTCAAAAAGCCCGTGTCCTAAAAATTAGTATAAGGGTATTCATAACCCCTTTCACAAAAACCGACTCTGATGGAGTAGCATGCATACTTCATCGTCATCCTGGACGAGTTTGGTAGGGATGCTCAGAATTGACATGGCCCTGTATAACTTGTCTCTATAGACGCTATCATAGGTGACTTTAAAATCGGTGAAAAGGTGGTGAATATCTATTTTAAGTTTCTGGGGTTTTCCCAAGATCTACCGCAGTGTGAATAACGGATCACCCATGAGTCCAACTTCGGTTGGTCCCTGTCAAACACAGGAATTCGTTTATAGTATAAGCCGAACTAGACGAATGTGGAACGATCTACCAGGCTCATTATTTCCCCATCACTACAACCTTCAAACATTTAAAGCCAACGTGTACAGGCTTCTCCTCTATTCCTCTTCCCAATTTTCCTAAACGCCCGGGGTTATTCAAATACCCTTTAACACGCGCAAATAAAAAAAAACTTTCAGCGTTCCATAAATAAACTATTGAACCCTATTCTTCTCCCTCATGGGCCCGTACATCTGTCTGTCTCCACCTTCTAGCACCAAACTAAATACAGTCCATGACTGTGCTGCACGTACGAACTTGTACCTACATACATGTCGCTTATTTGCAAACAAATTAGATTTCAAATTTAAACAAAATTGGTAAAATATTTTAGTTTAAAAAAAAAAAAAAAAAAACATATCTTGACAATTTTCTAACACTTGAAATGCCATATTGCCTGGATATTAATTTTGAACAGAATGCACTGAGTGACATAAATAAGCCATTTAAAAACGACCGGCATTAATATATTATTGACAGTTCCGCCACTTGCTGTGTGAAAAGCGGTGTAATTCCTAACCCTCTCAAATGCCAATTTATGACATTTTCTAGAAGACATCTGCCAACCACGTTTAATTAGTCATTATCGAAACATGTGGAGTCTTTGCCGTGTCAATTGTTTTAATGACGTAAGGGTTTATTTTAACATTAATCTTGACCTTACGAAGCATATTGACTTCATTGTTAACAAACCCAATTTTATGTTTCAAAACCCCAACTCTTTCTCTTTAACTTTCGCGGAGGGTCTTACAAACCTACGTAGTTTGGAGTTATTGTAAGTTCCGTATCATAAAGGGTGTCCCAAAATTCAGGCAACATTTGAATTTTGCGCCATTTGTACGGTAAAGTGTTGCCAACAAAAAAAAAAAAAAAAAATAGACAGAGTGCCTGGTGACAGTTCACGGTTAATAAAAATGGAGCGCTACGCGAAAGAACAACGCGTTTTCATTGTTGAGCAACATTTTAAAAATAATTCAGATTTAGTAGTCACAGTTCACAATTTTCATACAAAATATGGTCGAGATAGTACTCGTAATTTAACTTCATCAACTGTGAAGAGATTAATTCAAAAATTCAGGGCGACTGGATCAATTAGTGATCTTAGATACTCTGGCCGTCCTTCAACAAGTCGTTCAACACAAAACATCGAAGCAATTCGTGAGAGTGTTGTTGAGAGTGCAGGAACATTAATTCGGCACTGTGGTCAAGAATTGGACATCATTATCTTGCCAACTCTAATTCTCATATTTCAGAGCTGTCTTGATCCCCAACTATGGAGAGAAGTAAATTTGGTTTTCATACCCAAAGCTGAAAAATATTCACATGCTAGTCCAAAAGACCTCAGATCTATAAGTCTATCATCATTCCTTCTAAAATTACTAGAACGACTGATTGATATAAATTTACGTGGCAGTATTGGCTGCAGCTTAACATGCATACATATGTACATAGGGTAAATCAGTAGAAATAGCATTATATATGTACGTTATTTAATAAGATCGAGTACTATGATAGCTTTCCTGGATATACTTGTAAAAGGAGCTTTTAACAAAGTCTATTCATCTGCGATAACGAAAGCACTGTTAAATCTGAAGGTAGATAGCTCACTTTGCGAGTTGCTTAACGGTCGGATTATCAACTCAAAGCTGGATGGGACATTTGTTAGAAGTTATGTCAGTAGATAAAGTATATGACCACGACTCCACTTTAAAAAATTTTAAAATCTTCCCTGAAAACATTGACTACACTATACCCAATCTAAATTTTAACAAAAACTTCCAAGTTACCATCCCTTCCAGAGCATTCTGGGAAGAAGGTGGATTTACGGAAAATAAGTCATTACATTTTTACGCCGTCGCGTCGGTTCAAAAACTAACGACAGGGTGGGTGGTAGTGTCTTCTCTAATAGGCTTAATCTAAACCTATCTCTTCGTCTCCCAAACCACTGTAGCATGTTCCAGGCGGAGATAATGGCAATAAGGGAAGTCTTGTCTTGGCTAAAGGAAAACGTGATATCGTCCATTGATATCCGCATCTTTTCAGACAGCCAAGCAGCAATCAAATCCTTGGCGTCATCCTCAATAAATTCTATAAATTCTGCCGATATTCACCTAATTCACCTGTTTAATATTCACCTAATTTGGGTGCAGGGGCATAGGGACATTCCAAGAAATTGAAATTGTAACAATACCAATCTTTCCAGGCAAAAGTTCACTGGGTATACCGATCGCTAAATGCAAACTTAAATTATAGCTTGATGCTATCGTAAAGACAAATTCTAGGTAGGACAAGGGGTACAACTTGTCTAGCAACAAAACAGATTTGACCTTAGCTAGATCTGAAACGCTCTGGGAATTTGATTTCTCTAAATAGGAGGCATATTAGTGTTGTTATAGGTGTGATTACTGGACACTGTCTAATAGGCAAGCATGCAACAAGGCTTGGCGTATTCTCTAACGATTTCTGCAGAAGCTACATGGACGAGGAAGAGGAAGAGACTATTCTTCACCTTCTTTGCACCTGCCCAGCTCTCTCCCAAAGAAGGAAACACCACTTGGGAGCCTTTTGTTTCAATGACCTAAATGATCTGAATAATATTGGCGTAGAAGATCCCTACTTCTACGCTTCATCAGAAGCTCCAAATGGTTCAACGAGTAGGCTAGAGGCCGCGTCTCAAACACATGTGGTATCACAATGGACCTATTATTGGTCTAAGTGTGTTGGCTTCTTTTGCTGACAGCCACCTCAACCTAACCTCACCTAACCTATGGTTCCAACAGGATAGAGCCACAGCGCATACTGACACCAATTGTGTCCCAATTGGTCTATTACGGAACACCTTCGATGAGCGGATTTAACTGCTCCCGATTGTTTTCTTTAAATATATTTGAAAGAACGAGTGTACATCAATAAGGTAGCGATCATCCCCAAATCCGTGTCATAACACCTGAGATCTTACGACAGGTGCTGGAAAATATGTTGGAAAGAGCACGAATGTGGGAAGCAAAAAATGACCACCATTTTGCATGCTATACGAGTACTTAGAGAAAAAAAATTATAATTTACTTTGAAATGAAAAAGTTATAACGAATAAAGGTCACCTCTTTGTTTTTGCACCCAAAATTTCTTAAGACCATTATCTTCGAAGTACTGTCTCCCCTGACGTACATTTTCAACAACGTGTTGTCCTACTCAGCTTACCCGAGATCCTTAAATGTTTCGAAAATAATCCCGCTTTTAAAAAGCACGGTCGCCGAAGAAAAAAGAATATCGTCCTATTTCCATACTCCCCTTTATTTCCAAGGTGTTCGAGAAGCTGATAAGTATGCAAATATATACATACCTGAACCAATTCGTTCTCCTTTCACCGTTCCAATTAGGCTTTAGACAACAACATAGCTGCATCACCGCCCTGCTGAATCTGGTTGACGATTTTCGCTCAGCGATGGATAGGGATCATATTACCTCACTAGTTCTGCTCGACTTCTCGAAAGCATTCGATATAGTTCCGCATGAGATTCTCTTACTTAAATTTAAACATTACTTCAACTTTGATCAAACTGCGTTAAAACTGATAAGAGAAAACATTCTCGAATCCAAGGCTGGGGTACCACAGGGATCTATTATGGGACCATTACTTTTCTCTATGTTTAATAACGATTTACCCTCAATCATACATAGCTGTAAAGTACAGATGTACGCCGATGACGTTCAATTGCACCTCAGCTACCCCCTTGGACTGTTAGAAGATGCGAATTTCCGTATAAATGAGGATTTAAGATTAGTGGTTCGTTGGGCCCAAACAAACAGGCTTAAACTCAATTGTGACAAAAGCCAAGCTATCATTATAAGCCGTACCAGCTTAGATGTAACCTGTTTTCCCCTTATAGAAGTAGATAGTGTCCACCTGGTATATGCTGAGCGGGTAAAACACTTAGGGCTAAACTTTAATCGAAATCTAACCTGGGACGATCACGTGGCTACTACTGTGGACAAGGTATACGGTAGTCTACGAATATTGTACCAATCTGGCTACTGTCTTCCAACTAGGGTGAAGGCGACACTGGTGAAGTCCTTGATTTTGCCAATGTTGTTATATGCACACCCAGTGTTTTGTGATTTGAGCAGCCTTAGTTCACGAAAAATAAGGGTTGCGTTCAATAACGCTGTGAGATTTGTGTACAATGTTCGCCGTCATGATCATATTTCTGGATATGTTAAAGATTTTCTTGGCATGGGATTCCAAGAATATTTTTGGATTTCAATGTTTTAGTCTTTCTTTTCAAACTCAAACAAAATAAAATTCCGGAGTAGTTTTACCATAGAATTCAATATGCATCCTCCGAAAGAAGTCGGGTCTTTATTTTGCCAACCTTCAGATATAACACTACCGAAAAACAATTTTTTGTATATGCTGTGCGACTATGGAACTCACTTCCAGCCGATTTACGGAGATACCAGGGAATCAGTGACTTCAGGAGAGAGCTCAAGCATCATCTGAGTACATGAAAATGAATGGTTTACGTCGTCGTTTGGGAGCAAGCTAACATTACTTCCACTGTTTAACTCTGCACAATAATGGAATTTGTATCTAAGTGTATTATTGTTTTAAAATAATTTTTTTTTATAATTTGCGCGCGCCAAATGTGATATGAATACCATTAAATTATTTCAGGGCACGGGTGTTTGTAGAAATTGAGAGAGAGAGAGTGAAAGAAAGATTGGTGTAGTGGGTTTGAAACTTAGGTGGTATTAAGTTTCAGTAAACTCCAAGGGTGGCGTCCAGATAACTGGGTAGCTTGTTTGTTTTGCTTTTTGTCGTTGCTTATGATTCACAGTATTTTTTTCTCTTCACCTAATGTCATCATCACGATCAAGTTGCATTTAAGCCATATGACCACTTTACTGCCAGTGTAATGCCTTCGCATTAGAGTTGACTAAGCTTTCGCAATTGATCGACTTTTTTATTTATTTCAGACGATAGATGATTGTTGAGACCAGGATTTGAACCATGAACCAAGAGCGTGGCAAGCGTTGATGTTACTACTACACCACGGCCACCCTCAATTGAAATTGAAATTGAAAACCTTTGTCATCTACAGTGCAGCTACGTGAAGATCGATTTTAGTGTCGCAAGTGGGTAGGCATGTATTGTATTCGTTTTAGCTTTCGCTTCCGATGATTTTTGGCCTTTAAGGTGTTTTGATTTGCACTTTCTGTCATCTCGTTGCAATTACCAAGTTCACATATTACAAATCATGAAACCAGTGCATGTACACCAGTAAATAAAGCCGAGCTAAACAGACATAATTCATCAATACGAGTACACAATTTTGGGTAGAATATAATAGTCTGAGTGCAAAGGAACAAAATTTATTTAATTTACATTTGGATATTGAATTTCCATTCAGTATTTTGTGTAACGAGAATAGAATTCCGTTTGGAATTTTTTTTATTTAATTTTTTTTTTTTCCTATTTTTTCAATAGCTACATAGCTACATGTTGTAGATAAAATTCTTGAATTACAATTTGTTTGCAGTGGATTTTCAATGTTTTCGCTTTCTGCACGCATTCCATTACTCATTCCACAAACATGAGGTCGCATGAGTTATATCTTTGTCAATGTTCCTGGATGGGGTATCCATATAAGTATTTCGTATACGAATTTCAATGTACGAGTACGATTGTTTTTTATGATTCACCATCAGTCTGGCATTTCATATTTAATATATTCACCGCCGAACTAATATTTGTCTAATGTGTTTGATTTATGCAACAGTGGGGCATAGGTGTTACTTTATTGGAAATTTAGTATGCAAAGGATGTGAGTTTTTAGCAAATATTATGATTTTGACGAAAATTAAAAGTCTGCCATGAATTCGAATGGAGTTATTTTGAATTTTACGGTACAAAATAACGATGGGAATTTGTTGGAAAATACGAACGTCCATGTTATGGTTTATCTAAATGCAAATATGTAACGATATGAGATGCTTTGATATTTTTAATCATATAATGCAAATGAACGAGGAATTTGATCTATGTGGGATTTTTTTCATTAAAATCGGCACATTGAAATGTCGACGCGGTGTTGCCACAATGACCCACTTAAAGTGATAAATATTGAGCTACGGATATTAAAGTGAAACTTTCTTCTTCTTCTTACGTCGAAGTTATGATCCGGAGTAGAAGGATCACAACCCTCCCACTTTACTGCATCCCTACTGGTCCGCCTGTGGGGTTTGCCGGTTTGACCTCAGGAAGTACCGGCAGGCTTCCCGGTTTCGGATCACTTCGACACTGAGGCCAATCAAATGCTGGTGTTTTTGCATTTGTGTGATCCAGTTGTTTTTTGGTCTGCCTTTTTTGCGCGATTATGTAGGAAGGTTGATTGGTATTGCCTTTTTGATGGCACTCGAAGGGTCTCTCCTTTGGACATGACAATACTAACTGTCTTGCTTGTGATGGGTTCTTTTACATGAAGGCTTCCTCGAATCTTTGAACTTCTTATTCTATCAATCTTCATTACTCCTGCTGTCATGCGAAGCATCTTTATCTCAGCTTTTTGTACATTGTCCAGCATTGTGAACCGTATGTGAGCCCCGGACGTACAACTGCGGTGAGCCTCCTTCCTTTCAGCTTAGGGGGCCTTTTTCGATCACAGAAGTTAGCGGAGTTTTCCCGCCACTTTATACACCCTGCGCTTACGTGATGATTGATGTCATCATCACAAGTTGATTCGCTATTGATCATAGACCCCAGATATTTGAACTTTTCACAAGCACTTTTCCATACAATTAAATGTCTGAAATAAGCCGGTGTGGATCAGAGAACGGGCAGCACAGATACTCTGTCTTTTTTGAACGAATACGGTACCCATTTCCCCCCAAATCATACACCCATACATCAAGTGATCGTTGCAGGGACGTTTGATCTTCACTTATGATAGCTCCATCGTCAGAAAAGAATAACTGATGCACTTTGGGGTCCGCTACATCTATTTCAAGCAAATAATCAAGGACTGCAGTAAATAGCAAAAGACTGACTGGGAACTCTTCGGTGACGCCTGTGGGACATCTTACTCTTGTCCTTGCTCCTTCATACATGTCCATGATCATGTACACGTAGGTTTCTGGAACTCATTGTTGGCTTAGTGCCACCCATAAGAGATCTTTTGGTTGTCTCTCAAAGACCAACACTATATGCAAGTCCTTTCAGGAATCACCGTGTTTTTCCATTATGATTCTTATACTTTGGATTGCATTTGATGTTGATTTACCCTAGACAAACCCGCACTGGTCATCACATAGCCATATTATATTACGCAGTCGGCCATCTAATATCCGCTCAAAGATCTTCATGGTGAGTGATATCAGCTCGACAGAATGGTACTTACCGCAGTTTCGCGTATCGCCCTTTCCTTTGTGCAAAATTAGAAGATGTCTTTCCCTCCACTGATTAGGCATTGGATCACCGCACATAAGTTTGGAGATAAGTATCATGAGCCATCTGGACCCGATGTCTCCCATCTTTTTCCAGAACTCAGAGGGTATCTCATCTGGCCCAACCGCTTTTTTTTTTTTTAGTATTTGACCGCATTCCTAACTTCTTCGACAGTAATGTCGGATACTTCGTCATGAATAGGAGCGGCTCTTGGAAAGTATACCCGGAGAAACTGTTCGTTCAGAAGTCTTTCTGAATACTGTCGGAGAATTTTGTCGTCTTCC
This sequence comes from Pocota personata, assembly GCA_963082735.1. Taxonomy (NCBI): domain Eukaryota; kingdom Metazoa; phylum Arthropoda; class Insecta; order Diptera; family Syrphidae; genus Pocota; species Pocota personata. Next base: position 17,108,455 of record OY720429.1, on the reverse strand, counting down.
GCAAGAAGCTGACCTTGAGGATTGTTAATGAACTTTGGGGAACGAATCTCCTGAGCATTTCTTCTCTGGGCGGCTATTTTGAAGATAGTTGCTCCCTTATTCAAGTTGTTTTATCGAAGCTCCTGGATAGCCTGGTTCCTATCAGTCGCCGAAAATGATATTTCCTCCAACTCCCGATAGAAGCCTTCCATCCTTTTTGCTTGAAATTGGCCGCACTTCTTCTTCGCGAGACCTTTGCAACATATATCACTTTGCTATATATCACTTCAAGGCAAGCTTTTTCATTTCTATTAGTAGAAGAGCACTTTGACCAAGCCTTGAAAGCCGTTAACATGAAACTTTATGAATAATATTTTCAATACAAGCTTTAGAATCTATGGTGGTAGCTTTTTGATTCCGTCCACACAATGCGCTTTTCAAATAAATGTATGTCGTTGACTTTCTCTATTCTTATTTTGCTTTCTCAAAGCTATTTACGGTGATGGTTAAGTCTTATTCTGAATATCTCATCGTCCATTTTCTTCAAGAAAAAGTAAAGTAAAGTAAGAGAATTTTTCATAAAATCGTTTAAAAATGGCGAAAATAACCTTTTTTTTCAACGCATTTTTATTAAATTTCAATTCATTTTAACTTACTCGTACTTGCTAGACAAAAAACGCTTAAAACTAGCTTAACTAACTTAACTCTGTTAGTTCAACTTACTGACCCTATGTGGGCGCTCTAAGCTAAACCTAATACTTAAAATTATGCCTTTCGACATAACATAACTTACTTTTTTTAACTATATTATCCAGTAAGAAAAATGTTTATTTGCTCTTAGCAAGAGTTGTGACGTTGATCATGCTTTACTGCTCCCAAATATGGGCAAGTGTCATGAAGACGAAATCGTACAAAAGGAAGATGGAGGCGGTCTGCAGAACCAACGCCGTGAAAATATGCAGTGCCTTTCGAACAACCTCCTACGACGCGGCATGCGTAGTGGCTGGAATGGTGCCAATAGACCTCCTCGTTAAAGAAGCCGAACGGAATTATCGTGCCAACAGGACAGTGGTGTTAACAGCGACGAGTCGAAGTGACACCGAAATACTGCTAAGAACAAGCCTCGAAGAATGGCAAGAGTAATGGAACTTTTCTGACAAACTCAGATTGACGCAGAGATTGATCCCCAATATAAACCCTTGGATCATTAGGAAGCTTGGAGAGCTGAACTTCTATCTGACGCAAATGCTTACTGGTCATGGATGTTTTAAGGCCTATCTCCACAGATTTGGACACGAAGGCAACATTGCCCAACGTGTACGGGAGCAGTTGAGGATGCAGAACACATCATGTTCCACTGTGCACGATATCACGAAGAACGTAACTTGTGGCGAACAGACTGGGTGTGGACTTAACACCAGGCAACACCACCAGACAGATGACGAGCACGCAAGAAGCTTGGGAAGCAGTCAGCGAAACTGTGGTTACTATCATGAAAGAACAGCGAAGACATGAGCGACAGCGAAAAGTCGCGCAGAGGGCTGACACCTGAACATCATAAGGGATCTTCAGCAATTTATACTTCGAACCATCAAAAAATTGGCGGAGGAGAGTGGACTTGAAATAAACCAAAGCAAAATGGAGCTTGTCCTGTTCACGAACATCAGAACTAGTGACATAGGAGGTGCGCAACTACAACTCCGTGATATCGTCAAGCTGGCCCACTTAGTAATTATACTACACTAGATACTCCATAGTAACCAGAGTAATAATGGAACACAACCTTTGAAATAAACACACTGGTGAATGTGAATAACGAACAGACAGCACTTCTATAGAGGTGGAGGACGACACCTTCCATTTCTTGTGCAAATGCCCTAGTTTAAGTAGACTCTCCTTGGGAACTCATTCTTCGGAGCAGACATATTTTTTTTTTTTTTTTTTTTTTATAATCTGCGTGCGCCAAAGGGAGTATTAATACCCTTTAATTGTTTCAGGGCACGGGCGTCAGGGAAAGGGGGAAGAGGAACAGAGGAGGTTGGCTTTGAATGTTTGAAGGTTGTAGTGATGGGGAAATACAAAGCCTGGTAAATCGTTCCACATTCGTGTTGATCGGCTTATAAATGAATCCCTATATTTGACAGTACGACCGAAGTTTGGCTTTAGGGTAAACTGATGTGCATTCGAAGCATGTCGCGTATTGCGTGTGAAATTTTGAAGGGGAGGAATGCAACTGGCTATTTCGCTGGAACATTTTTTGTGGAAAAAACGATAAAACAGGGAGAGACAGGAGACATTTCTCCGATGTTCTAGTGAATGAATGGAATTCACAATGTCTCTATCACCTATAAGTTTTAACGCGCGATTTTGTACCCTATCAAGAATGTGCAAAACGGTCTTAGGTGCACCAGACCAGATATGGGCGTTATATTCCAGCTTAGGGCGGATGAATGCCTTATAAATTGAGGCCAGATCAGACGGGGTAAAATATTTTTTGCACCATTTAAGGAATCCTAGACATTTTGTAGCATTTTTGGAGACCTCGAGTATGTCATCGTTCCATCGAAGGTGGTTATTAATACACATACCGAGAATGGCAAGTCTTTCGGTTTCAACGATGCAAGTACCATCCATGGATAATGGTTGAGGGTTTTGGTTTCGCTTGAGAGACAGAAGACAGCATTGTGTTTTGGAAGCATTAAATTCCACTCTGTTGGTTGAACCCCATTTAATTATGCTGTCCAGGTCGGAATTTAATGTGTTTAACATACGTTGCCGTTCACCTTCTACGGCCGAAGAGCAAGGACGTGAGTTAGGGAACGAATATGAAAAACTGAGGGTACTGTCATCAGCGAAGGAATGGATTGGATTAGAAGTTGCAGACAAGAGATCATTTATAAAAATAAGAAAGAGAGTCGGAGACAAAACAGAGCCTTGGGGAACACCAGCATTTATTTGGTGAATTGCAGACTTGAAGCCGTCCAAAACAACTTGTATTGAACGCCCCGAAAGGTAATTTCTAATCCATTGAAGAAGAGACTCATCGATGCCATACTCTGTCAAATGCTTTTGAAATATCAAGCGCAACCATCTTGGTTTCGCCGAAGTGATGGAGAGATTGGTTCCACTTCTCGGTGAGATATGCCATCAAATCACCAGTGGACCTGTTGCTACGAAAACCATACTGCCGGTCATTAAGGAGTTTTCGTGAATCGAGATATTTCATAAGCTGACGATTTATCAGCGTTTCCATGACCTTGGAAAGAAGGGACGTAAGTGCAATGGGTCGGTAATTGGACGGGGAGGAAGATTCGCCTTTTTTAGGGACGGGCTGGACAAATGCTGTTTTCCATCTACTCGGAAAGAGCCCTGAAAAGTAGGGCTTACGCAGAGGTTTTGCCAGCGTAGAAGAACACCTCTTCAGAACTATTGGGGGGATACCATCTGGACCAGCGGATTTGTGTATGTTAAGACCTTTGAGTACTCCTGCAACTGTACGAGTGCGAAAGTGGACTTGTCCCATGGAAAATTTGACGCTCTCAAATACAGGTGGAGACGAAGCATTATCTAGCAGCGTGGAGTTCGCTGCAAAGTGAGCAGCAAGCAGATTAGCTTTGTCTAAGGAGCTGACAGCTGGAATGTCATTGAAAATGAGCGTGGGGATGGCAGATGAGGCAGAATTTTTAATATTTTTGACGAATGACCAAAAATTTTTACTACCTTTGGGACATTGTAGAATTTTTTGCCTCAATTTTTGGTCATGTAAGAATTTTACACGTCGAATATGGGCATTGCAGTCTTTTCTGGCTTGTTTAAATTTCTTTCGGTTTTCCTCAGATTTGTTGGCTTTATAAGACCGAAAACTTACTTCTTTCAACCTGATAGCCACTTTACAGCTCTGGTCAAACCACGAGTTTGCCTTAGGTTTAATGCTCTTTATTCTGTTAGGAATAAAGTCATTCATACCTAAGAGTATAGTGTTAGCGATCATATCAGCAGCGGCATCCACGTCGCTATCGAGGAAGCATAGCGACCAGTTAAAACTCTTAAAGAAGCTATTAAGGCCGCTCCAATTGGCTTTCTCGTATTGCCATACTTTTCTTTTAGGAGTTTTTTCTTTAACTGAGTGGTCGGAGTACGAGAATTTAGCTGATACGATATTATGGTCAGACCGACCTAGAGGCGCTAAAACATCAATAGTGTATTTATCAGGGTGCGAAGTAAGAAACAAGTCCAAAGTGTTGGCGGAATGACTTTCAATGTCCGGTATACGTGTAGGCTCATTTACAAGCTGAGTCAAATTGTTTACCTCAGCGAAAAGTTCAACATACCTTCCTTCGGGTGTTGTCTGTCCAGAATGTTGAAGCCAATCCGAATTGTGTATATTGAAATCGCCCGCAATGACGATTTCAGTATGAGGGTACAAGGAGACAATTCGAGTGATGGAATCGGACAGCGCATCAAATTCGTCAAAAGTTGAGTTGCTGTCCGCACTAGGGCTTCTATAAATAAAGCAGTAGTGGATTATTTGCTTACGGACGGTGACTTTTAGCCATTTGAAATTAAATTCCGGGTTGGAACAGTGGCCATACTGTGGTGGAACTTGGTAAGCAATATCACTACGGACGTAAATGGCGAGACCACGGTGGGGAAAGAATAATGACACTAAGTTATATCCAGGCAGTTTCAAATCGGAAGATTCTTCAACTACCTGTGTTTCACTTAGTGCCAAAACAGCTGGTTTATGGGAATGGACGTGGGCGTACACATCAAAGAAATTCATTCGAAGCCCACGAATGTTGGTTAGATCAACCCTAAATTCCCTCATCACTACAACATAGAAACACAAATATAAATATAACTCACATGTATCCTGAAATTCTGCAACCGGTCGTTAAGGGGATGTCGCTGATTTCCTTCGGATAATTGCACAAACTGGCAGACTAAATTTGATTGCCAAGCCAGCACGGGAAAAATTCCTGTTGGAGAGAGAAGGTAATTCTAACGTTTTTCTCTTTTTTTTATTTCTTTCTCTCTGTCTCTTGCTTTCCAGGTTTCTGACTTACGGTAGCACTAAGGGCCCTCATAGGCCTGTGCGGACTAACAGCTGCGACTGTTTCAGCAACCCTCGTCCTAGCCTATATACCTTAATACGTATTGGCACTGTTTTCGTTTCAAATAATTTATATCACTCCATTGGACCACTAATTTTATCTTAATTTCTTCCGATGTATCTAGAAGGGAATTTTTAAATCTACCACCCACTGCCAGGTAATCCGTACATAAGTTCAGATACTAGTTTATGTATATCTTGAAATTCAAAGCCAACCCACCTAATCCGTTCATCATATCCCAGAGAGAATTCAATTTTAATCAAAAGCAATTCGGGTAAGCCCAACTATAACGAAATCTGGACATAACACCCTTTGCTAACATATGGGAATCTACTAATCCCGATGAAATTGGGTCAACACAACCAACATGATCTTCAACATAGCAAGGGAACCCGCTCTTGGTTAAACTTTAAACTTTTCTCCAATGCAGCAAATCCTTCATCTGGCAAGCAGTGTGTGCATAACCTTCAATACACAGGGAGTGAAACAGAAGCTTCCTCTTTATCCTGGTTTAATGAGTAACCAGTTTATATCTAAGCCAATTTCAGTCAATATTTTATTAGCGCTTGTCTAAAATGAATGCACAAAGGCACTGTCGGAAAGCGGGAGATGAGGGAGTTCGAATCATAAAAAACTCTACAGAGTGCAACGGCAGTTGATTCTATTTAAAAAGGATGAAGCAAAGGTAAAAAGATTCACTAGCATGCCACTGACATGAATAAGGTAATCGGACAATATACAAACCTACTCGTACTCACTCACGTAGTCAGTATCTAACAAAGTGTACTCTTAAGCGTTGAAGTGTCTGACAGCAAGCCAGCAAAGTCTGCCAGGACGCAGCAGTACACGTCATTATATTATGGTGTCGTGAATTATATGTACGTACACACAGAGTTCAATTATTGCCAGTCAATTAGTGTCATCTGGTGTCGACGTTGTTATCCTTTGCGTTGGCTTTGTGCGCACGAAATGTCAGTACATGGATAGAGAACGACACCAACTATACCAACAACGACTAGCTAGCTATGATGATGATTATGATGAAGATGGTACATGGCAATGTACACCGGGCATATCCCAAGGATGTGCTGGCATAATATATGACCACCACCTTACAAATGCGTATGCTGTTTGTGTGTTCTTTGTGTGATTTGGAGTGGTATGCTTCTCTTAATGCAATTCTCTGGTATGTTTTGTGAGAATTGAATTATTATGGTTGCCTCTTTAGGATATGCTTTAAGATAAAGCATTTATGCACATATTGTGAATAAAATAGGCAGATGTGAATTAGAGAAATTCTAATCGGGCTTAGGTAGTCGACACGTTCTAAGCATTAATAATTGTGCTAGCTTCGTGAGCTTGTTTAATTCAATTGATTTCGGACAGTTGAGTGATGTCGTGAAAACATTTCTTTGACTTTGATGCGTCAAAACAAAGCATCGAAATACAAAACAGATAATGGAATGTTGAAAAATCTACCAAATGTGGAAATCAAATGATTTGAACACGTGTAAGTAGCCTTCGAAAGTCCAAATGTACAGGGTGGCCCAAAAAGACATAAAGTGGATTTTAAATATGAATAACTTTTTATTTGATTAACGAATTTCTTCAAAACCAGAAGAATATTGAAGCTTAAGCTTTTTTAATTTTTGTGATTCATTTTAGTTTTCGCAAAACTGTAATCTTTCTATGAAATTTTTCATAATTTTTTTCAAAGTTTATGGTGTAAAGGCGTTAATGTTCGTTTTATAATCTACAGGAGACTGGAGATTATTCTCACAAACCTTTCCTTTCAGATAACCCTATAGGATGCTTTCGATGCTTTGTTTTGTAGTCGTGACAGTAGCTAAACAGATCCGTGCAGTAGAATCAGCTACAAATGAAGCAATTGCCCGGATAAAAGATTGGCTAGTATCCGCCGGACTAGAACTAGCTGACCATAAAACAGAAGCTGTTCTTATAACCAGCCGGAAAACTGTCGAATTTGCCAACTTTCAGGTTGGTAACCAAACCATCAGGTCGAAAGAGGCAGTTAAATACCTTGGAGTAATGCTGGACAACAGGCTACGGTTTAAAACGCATGTTGATTTTGTTACCAAAAAAGCATCGCAAATGCAGGGAGCTCTCTCGCGTATCATGCCTAACATCGGTGGACCTGGATACGCTAGAAGGATTCTACTCTCTAGAGTTATCACCTCAGTTCTGTTATATGCCGCCCCAGTCTGGGCGGAGGCACTGAGGACGAAGGAGACCAAAAGGTCATCATACAGACTCTGTGCGCTACGGACAATCAGCGGCTTTCGAACCATCTCTGACGGAGCTGCATTTGTCATAGCTGGAATGGTCCCCATCGATATTCTCGCAGATGAAATGCTGAGGATATATAACAGAAGAGCATTGAGTCATCACGACGCCACTGGTATCAAGGTGATAAAAATTGAAGAAAGGGCAGCGTCAGCAGCTATGTGGCAAGCTCGTTGGGCTAATACAACAAAAGGCAGATGGACATACAAACTTATACCGACAATCCAAGATTGGATAAGTCGAAAGCATGGAGACTGCAACTACCATCTAACGCAGTTCCTGTCTGGCCACGGTGGCTACCGCAAATATCTACACCGATTCGGACACGACAACTCACCATCCTGCCCGGAATGCCCAGGTGAAGATGAGGATACGGAGCACGCAGTGTTTTACTGCACACGTTTCACGGCATGGAGAATTACTCTGCCAAGTCCGTCATTACTCCTCGACCATATGTTACGGTTGGAAGAAAATTGGATGGCAATATGTTCTTTCGTAACAACTCTACAAAAAGAGTTGCGGAGAATAGAAAAGCTAAGAAGAGCAGCAGAAGCAACAGAAGCATCAGAAGCAGCAATACAAGAAGCATAGCATGAATTGCTAACCAGCCCCGCGAAGCAATACCTAACGGCAGTCCCGCGGGGAGAGTGGTTGAAGTGTGTAGGGTGTGTGTTTAGTACGTAGGCGTATTCCTGGCATCGAGTACTCAGGTTTGCGAATCGTGCATGCTAGTAGCACTCGGGCTACTAGTATCTATGAAGATTACACATCCCTGGCGCAATCCAAAAAAAAAAAAAAAAAAAAGATAACCGATAACCCTATAGGAAGAAGTATGGAGCTGTTAAGTTCGGATACCTAGCCGGCCAATCAATCACCCTTATTACGAGTGGCGTTAAACGCCTCGTCAAAAAACGACAGTGCGTACTCGGCATTATAGCTGGCGTTACGCCAGTTGTTTAACATCATTTCCAACAGCTGTCATTTTATGTTTTGTGGAACGTACGAGGGTGGGACCAATAAGTCCCTGAAAAATTAAATAAGGAACACTCTTTTCGGTATAAAAACATTTTATTTTTCAACATAGTTTCCTTTTAGCTCTATATACTTCATCCAACGTTTCTCAAATCTTTTGATGCCCTCCAAATAATACGATTTCTCAAGCCCCTCAAAATAAGCGTTTCTTTTAGCGATGATCTCTACATTCAACCCAAATCTCTTACCTCCGAGCCATTTCTTCATGTTTGGAAACAAGAAATAGTCGCAGGGGGCTAAATGTGGGGAATATGCTGGATGAGGAAGGAGTTCGTAGCCTAACTCATGCAATTTTGCCATTGCGATTGCGGACTTGTGCGCCGGTGCGTTGTCCTGATGAAAAAGAACTTTTTTCTTCGCCAAATGTGGCCGTTTTTGCTTCAAATCGGCTTGGAATCGATCCAGTATCTCTGCGTAATATGCACCGGTGATCGTTTTACCCTTTTCAAGGCAATCGATGTGAATAACACCGCGCGCTTCCCAAAAAACTGTCGTCATGACCTTGTTTGCTGACAAACCTGCTTTGGCCTTCTTCGGCTTCGATTTACCAAGAGAAGTCCATTGCTTTGACTGTTGTCAAACGAATGCGTTTGTTGTCGATTGTGAGCAAACGCGGCACCCATCTTGCGGAAAGCTTTATCATGTTCAAATAATTATATAAAATGGAAATCACTGAGCCATGTGATAAGCCTGTGGCCTCTTCAAGCTCGTGCACTTTTACTCGCCAAACGTCATTTTCTGGTGTGGTGACCTCAATTGGGCGACCAGAACGTTCGGCGTCACTTGTGCTTGAACGACCGCTCCGAAATTGAGTAAACCAGTGGTGAATGGTTCCAATCGATGGTGAAGAGTCCCCATAATATTTGTCAAGCTTTTGTTTGGTTTGCGTGATAGTTTTATCTCGCAAAAAATAGTGTTTAATGAGCACTCGAAATTCGCTTTTTTCCATTTGAACGAAAATGCTAGTAGGCGTCTATACAAAATGGCTGCCATAACAAAACTATTTGACAGGTCTGTCTGAAAATTTGGGTGCGTTCTTTTAAAAGATGATTCTTGACAAAAAAATTAAAATTTAAGGTGACGACACAATTTGAGTTAATTTTCAGACATATTGACCCACCCTCGTAGTTCTTGTTCGACAGTTGACGTTTAAGTCTCTTTATCGATATTCTATCTGTCGTTTAAGTGTGGCAAAACACTTAGTTAAACGCCTGTTTTTGTCGTAGAGGAATTGATAAATGCCACGCATTAAAAATTAGCTTAAAATTTTGTTGAATTTCTCCATATGTTTAGTTTAATTTTTATTTTTTAAAGCTAAAAAAGCAAATAATAAACAAATGAAGCGGCTAGTCGAGCTGATGGAACAAAATGTAAGATTGGCAACCAATTTCAAAAGACGTGTGCCATAAATGGCTTCACAGAAAAGCTGAAAGAACATCTTGAATCTGAATGAGAAGGGTTTACTTTCCATTTTAAAATTGACCCTACTATTTACATACTTAACAACTGGTAAATCCAATGGATTGGACTTTGATCGAATACGGGGAAGTATTACCCCGTATTCGCATTAGATCCATTTTCCGTGCTTCCTTCTGGTCTTCATCTTCGCTACTCTCCGACATAATAAACATCAAAATGCTGTCCATATTTTGTTTCACCAAATTTTATGCTTCACTAAAACCGACGTACTTATGCACTCAACTATAAGAATAATAAGGATGAATAATAAAAGTTGTAAGCAGGCAACTGTCAATGTCAGTTTTTTCTGTAAAACGCACATAAAACACTAAAGGCGTTTCGCTCCCGTACTGACGCTAAAACGCCACTAAACCGCCACGACTAAAAAAAAAACCACAAGAGTCGTACAACTTAAACGCCAGTCGTAATAAGGGTGAATGTCTCCATTTTTTGCTTGTTCGACCTGGGAACTTTTCTCGAAGAATAGTTATCGTATCTCTGGCATCGTCTTGTTAAAACCCCATACAATCACGGGGTAGGTGACATAGCTGCGGATTTAAACGTCTGGCCATATGTACGAGTAGGTCTCCCAGTTTATCTATGATTGAACACAGTTCCTTCTTGCTGAAAATGTGTAATAAAACACACGATTGCATCTCTAGACGGGGCACTTCTTACATAAAAAATTACTGCGAAATTCTAGTTGTGTTCTTACAATTGAGGAGTTATGCCGAATGTAAAATTCGACAGTGAATATCCATTGTGGGATCGTCCAGTTATTATTCAAAATCGGAATATTCAATCTAAAAGAGAGAAAAAAAAAATTGTAATTTTGAAAAATATTGTTTCGTTCCAAAGTTATTAATTTTTGAAATCCACTTAATACTTTTGGGCCACCTTTTACTTCCCACAATATCTAGGAATTGAAAAAGGAACCATAAAATGATGGCAGTTATGCTCGAAGTACGATTTGTTTCACACTTTGGCTCTAAAATTGTTCGTATTTATCACTCCGTCGTTCCCCAAAGTCTCAAGTCAAAGGCGGCTACTTGCCCGCCGGACAATACCGGACAGATCAGTGCGGACGCATCGCTCTGATAATTTTTGAATGGAATCGGTGCCGGAGTCTTCTTGGGTGACCTGGACCTTTTCTTTAACCTACCGAGCCATTATAGCGTTTTCTAAGCCAAAGTCACTGCCGTTCCCTAAGACGCTTACTGGTTGTCAATTACGAGTAATACTGATATCGTTATTTATATTGACAGTCAGGCATCCATCAAATATCTAACAGTGAAAGACTGCCGAGTACTATGGGTACCATGACAATGTGACATTCCAAGGAATTACGAAGCTGATGAATTAACCCGAAGAGATGGGTTAATCTATTATAATTCCGCCAGTACTATTGCCAGTACTAAATCGAAAGAGGCCTAACGAACTTTTGAAACGAAAGAGAGAAATCCTCTCAAAATTAACCAATGTAGTAACAGGGCATTGTACGATGGGTAGACATGTTCAAAGGTTGGGTATCCACTATAATGACAACTGCAGGAGATGAGGAGGAAGAAGAAACAATAACACACTTCTTGTGTACATGCCCTGCACTCGCCAACAGGCTACACTAGGTGATCAATGATCTTAATCTCAAAAACGTCTGCACGACTATAATTACAAATTTAAATGGTTTTAATGGTAGGCTGTGTTAACAACCCGTCCTTAGTCAGTGGCGTCACAATGGGACTAATTCTGGTTTAAGAGTACCCTATCGAGGGATACTCCAAATCAATCATCATTTCGTCGTTTACTTACCCAGCTCTTTACTCACTTTGTCTTCCGAATGTGTGGCACTGTATATTGAAATTTCCCGTTCGGCTGCTACTCGGGGTCTGCGATGTTTTGCGCCCTAAATTTGGAATTTCCCGCTTATCCCTAGATCAAACCACGGATTTAGAAGTAGAGCCTACCGACATTCTAACTTCCATTTTGGCTTAGGATAGATTTTTTTGGCAGGTCATTGTGGAAATGTGTAGCAACTGCTAATCAAGCCGCCAGCCCAAAATCCGCACTAAATAGTGACTTTTTGTGGATGCATTGGTTGTTTGTGAATGGCCCGCGGATTTCCATGACTCCAAATGCGACAATTTTGTTTGTTTACGTAGCCATTCTGTTGAAAGCCTCATCGCTGAAGGCGATTTTCTTCGAGAAATCGCTACCAACTTGGTGGTTCACTAACACACAGTCAATAAAGTCGAGTTCATAGCCCGCTGGCTTCAATTACTGAGTCAATTGAATCTTGTAGGCATGTAGATGCAGATCTTTTTTTATTAAAATGCGCTGCCTGCAGCTGTAGGAAAGGTTCAGCTGCTGAGAATGATAGCGAATGGATTTTGACGGATTGTTACGAAAGGCCTTGACCCATAGAATCCGTCGACGTCGTTCCATTGAATGTTGACGGTGACGTTCACGCATTCACGCCGGAAAGTGCTCATACAATCCGTCGTTGTCAACGGCGATGACGGTTTATCTTCTCTCTCAATGCTTCCACCAATGAAAGTGCTTACTCTCAATTTGCCGACTGCCAACAGATCAACGGACTAAAAAAGTAGAAAGTAAACCTACTTTACCGTCGAAGTTCATACATGCGTCGGTTATAGGCCACCTTCCATAAGAACACGTGTATCACTTAAAACGACGCAGCAACGGATCAACGGATTCTATGGGTCGGGGCCTGAACACTGTCACACTGACAATATGAGTCGATCAAATTTGTTCACTAATTTCTTAACCGCGGCGCTAGATGGACGGTTATGTATACCAACATTACTGCTGGAACACAATGCAAGGTAGCTGTGGCGATAGTACTAGCTGTCAGATTGTGTAGCGCCAAATAAGAAGAAATCGTGCACAATGGTGTGGCGCGTTATGCCAAATAAAAGTAGCTGAAATGAATTGAGTTTCTATTCAGAGCTAAATTTTTGTAAATAAAGTTTTGTATTTTAAAGTGAATGGTTTATTATTAATTTAATGCAGATGGACAATCGGGAGGATATAGCCTTTCTTATGGCGGTGGTTCAGATGTGCTATCTGTCGTACAAGTTCCTGAAAGAGAAAATGCTTATTCTTTTTAATGTATAAAAGAAAAAACTTTCAAGTCGATAACGCTTCAGTGCTCTAGACTACGACAAAGTGTTTTGTGAACAGTTAAGGAATTTTACGATAGTTTAGTAGACAAAAGAATTCTAGTGCTTCATGGCGAACGTTTTTCAAATAGGCGAGGTGAATCCTAAACGCAAACAAAACGACGACAGAAAAACGACAATACAACAAGATCGGATCTTGGAGCGCATGTATCTGAAAAACCGGTTCGCAACTGACCAGGAATTGAGAAAAGCTTCGAACGAGAGATGTGGGAATGGACCGCCAACGATTGGAAAAGGTCATATTTTCTGACGAATCCAAATTTAATTTGATTGGACCTGACGGAAAGCAGACAGCGCGAAGGATAGCTAAGGAGCGATATTTAGACGAATGTTTGCTTCCCACCGTTAAGCATTCACGATATGTTATGGTTTAGGGATGCATGACAAATTCGGATCTTGGCCGTATTTTGCTGATGGTTTTGTTCCTAGAAAAGAGGAGTTATGCGGCTACATCCCAAATTCCATATTTCAGGATGATTCCGCTTCTTGTCATCGCGCTCATTTTGTAAGTAAAAACAAATGTTGACCTAAAAGTTAAACTCAAAAAAATTTCTAAATATTGGCTTCTTTCAAGAGATAACGCAATGCAAGACAGATATTGGCCTTGAATCTTGACCTTAATATAATAGAAAACTTGTGGTCAATTATGGATCAGAAAGTACGCAACAAGGCATCTAAAATAATTGAATAGTCATAGAGGAAGTGTGGACTAAATATATATATATAACAACAGAGGAAATCCAAGAACTTTATGACTCTATGCCACGAAGGGTCCAAGCGGTCATATAAAGTACGAGTACTAAGGTCCCTCGTATTTAGTGTACTTCCCGCCAAGTCAAGGAGTACATTAACTTAAAAAGTCATATCCCTTCTTAGCTGGCCAGTAAGATCACTTTGTTCGAATATAATTGAGAACATGTGGGGAGAGCTTGCCTGAGCAATTTATGCAGGTGGAAAGTAGTAGAACAATATTGCGAAATTAAAAGAATCCATTAGTACAGAATGGGACAAGATGGATAAAAAATATGTAAAAAATTGTATAAAAGAAAATAAAGGAACTAGCACATGTTGTTATTTATTTGTCCTATCTCTCGGTCCCAGCCATTTTTCGGTTTCTCCCTCGAAACAAGAAAATTAAGAGTTTTTCCAGTAATTATTTTATGGCAGTGCGGTCTAAATACATCCTGTTAACTAATGATTCAATCAAATTTGGCAAATGATACGCATACATTTTGTTCTTAAGAATTTGTGGGGGTGTGTTATCATTTTGTCCCCGAGTGTAACTTATGGGGAAAAACGTTTATTAGAATATAATTTGGCACATAAATACATACAGTTATGAACAAAACAATAGGACGACCGAATATCTTTTTAAATTGCTTTAGATTACTCTTCTAGGTAAGGACACGACCAGCAAACGACAACTGCTCGCTGGTATGGCGTACCAACATATTTTGCTCCACAATTCTTCTTTGCTTTTGGATTATTCGGCTCCAATGGACATTTTTACCATTCGTTTTAAATATTTCTAGGGATTAAGATCTGGCGATTGGGCGGACCTGCGCACGAGATCGATATTATGCTCTTCCAGTCACCTTTCTACTTTCCCAGTCGTATGGTTCGGGTCGATGTCATTCATAAATTGCCATTTCAATATCATCTCCCACTCAGCATACGGAAGCATGACCTCCTCTAATAACTTGGGGATCTGTACGCCAAGGTTTCCTTGATCCAAAATATTGGAAAATTTTCGCATGAAGAAACATCCCCAAACCATTATACTTCCGCCTGCATGCTTAACACTTTTGCCAAAATTTATTTTTGTTTTATAGGACCAAAGAATATTTCGCCAATTTTGTTTTTTTTTGTTTTTCTGCGCCTATCCAATTCATATGTTCTTTTGCGAATGGTAGACTGTTCCTCTGATGCTTTTTGGTAAGGAGTAGCACTACTGTGGGAATTCTTTCGAAGAGATGTTGTTCTTCGAGTCTTCTTCGTACTGTTCGAGAGCAGACTGGCAAGTCCAATTTAATCTTGATGTCTGCACTTAAAAGGGTCTTTCTTGGACAGGCATTTTATTTGGGCGCCATCTTTCAAAGATGTTTTTCGTGGTCGACCTGTTGGCATGTGGGATGTTGGTGGCTGTAAGGCATTCAAAACAAGTGTTTTCGGTCTTTCAATGAGTCTGGACACTTCCCACTGCAACTATTTCCTGCGTGAATTTTGGGATCAATATCCCTTTCGGTGGCCGTGGTGTAGTGGTAACATCAGCGCTTGTCACGCTCTTGGTTCACGGTTCAAATCCTGTTCTCAACAGTCATCTATTTATTTCGTCTGAAATAAATAAAGAAGTCGATCAATTGCGAAAGCTTAGACAACTCTACTGCGAAGGCATAACACTTGCAGTAGGGTGGTCATATGGTTTAATTGCAACTTGGTCGTGATGATGACATCAGGTGGAGGGTAAAAAATACTGTGAATCATGAGCAACGACATAAAGCAAAACAAACAAGCTCCCCAGTTATCTGGACACCACCCTTGGAGTTTACTGAATACCACCTAAGTTTCAAACCCACTACACCAATCTATCTTTCTGTCTCTCTCAATTTATACAAACGCCCGTGCCCTGAAATAATTTAATGGTATTCATATCCCATTTGGCGCGCGCAAATTATAAAAAAAAAATCGCTTTGGGTTGCGGAGCAGTTTTGCTTGTTTTCATAAATAATTCTATGCATGGTATTGCGGTATGTTTTTTAAGTTTTATGTTCAACTATGCCCCACAGAAGGCAATCCAACGAATTAAGGTCTTGTGAGTTAGGTCGCCATAAGTTTGGTGTTATGCGATCGTGGAAATTGATCGCCATCCGTTTCTGAGTTGTCGCGGCTTTGTGCGCTGACGCAGAATTCTGCTGCGTATGGTCTTTCTTCACTCACACTGTCTATCCAGGGCTAAACAATTCCCTGTAGCACCTCAATGTATTCGGCAGCATTCACACGAAGACCTTGTGGGAAAAAGAAGGGAGGAATAACATGACCTTCACTGCTCACCATACCACTGGCAGAAACTTGGTGTGCATCATACACGGGACATTTCAAGGCGCAGAGCTATCTGTCGTTCCTTCTATTGACCTTCTGATCTTTGTAGAAATTTTTTTCATCGAAAAAAAAACCAAAGAAGGCCTGGATCTTCCGTCATGAACCACAACAGGAATTAGTTGCTCAGGTCCCTTCCTCATCGACATTTAGGGTCATGGTGAATACGATATTTCGCTTGTTGAATAAGTTCCGGGCTATTTTTGTTGAATACCTTTTACGTTGCAAAACAGGCGAAACAATGCCTCCAGGAGCCTCTAACTCGACGCGAAGCTTGTGAACGAATGATCGGGCGACTTTCAAAAAATGCAATATTTCGAGATCACTGTAATCTGCTCATATGAAAACAATCACGGCGTGTCTTTTAATTTATACTGATAGCTATTTATTGACTGATTGTATTTGGGAAAACTTAAGAATCTGCTATTAACGCGATTAACACTACGACTGAACAAAGACATGTGCTCAAATAGCCTCCGCATTCTGGCAAATGCTTGATTCCATCTGAAGAATTCATTCGCTGCCGCCTGGATGCATTCAAGTATGATTTTGTGGGAACACTCTTCTCTGCCCCCCATCTCTCGTTTGTTGTTGTCAATGACCTTCCGAATGGCTTGAAATCAAATTTTTAGTCAAGAGGTTGTGTTGATGCTTACCAAGTTCTCATGTACGAGTACTGCGCCGTCGCTTTATTAAATAAAAAAAACCATTTTCACATTCTAATATTAGAAACAAAATAAATTCCTATATTTATTATTTTTTTGGAATTGTAAAAAAATATTATTACTTAACATCAACTATATTTTTTTTTAAAATATATACGCTTGCATCTTTTTACAAATTTCCCTTTAACAATCAAACCGATAATTTTATAAATTCTTCTTTTATTCTTTCCCTACATTTACTAAAAAAACACTAAAACACAACAGCAAAAGTCGAAGATCCAAAAATCGATTTATACAGTCCAATATATTCTTTTGTTCTTAGTTAAAATAATCTCTTACGCGCCCAACAGCTTTTTAGGTAGATTTCCGGTTCCGGTTCGTTTCATCACTTCACGAAGTGCATCACTGGATTTCAAACCCCATGCGTCGAGTGGGTAGCGATTGAACATGCCAACACTGTGTTTAATGATCAGAATTTAAAAAAAATCTCGTCTAAGCTTTATGTGCGTCAAAAACTTACCGTCCTCCAGAGAGTGAATGCAAGAACTTATAGTAGCTTGGACGTAAATTCAGCGGCTCTATGATAGCCGCATGAAAAAGTGTAGCCGTACAGAAGCAGTAGAGGAAGATCAAGAATCCACGAACTTTAGGGAACAGCTTTTTACTCTCCCCAAGGTTGTAGATGATTTGTAGAGTCTTCCACATCACATACAGAGCAACTGTTATGTCAGGATACTGTGAAAATGCAAAACTGCCAACTAATCCAGCTGGAATAGCGAATCGTGGATCATCTTTGCCCATAGCATTGCGAAGAGCACAGGAGACTCCCTAAATGGAAATGGAATGTTTTTTTGTTTCTTTTTATCAAGATTTGTACTATCATTCCCTTACCTTATATAAAAAGGAGAAACTTCCCAAAAACACGCCTAAACCGAGCGTCTTCCGATCGAAAACACTCTTCCGCCAGTTCATTCGACCCGTCACGACTTTCCTTATATTCAGTACCAATTTCAAGACCACTTGCAGTCCAACGCCACCAACAAACGGCCTCACCCCTCCCATCAAAGTATAATGAATACATCCCTCGTTATGCGGACAGCATGGATGCTTTCCCTTCAATCGCCGAATACATCTCAAATAGGCCTGCACCAATCCAGTAATACTCGAATAGTTAATACTCTCTGGTTGTATGGCTTCAGGAGCCAATGGACGTTCTACTGCCATTATACATTCCTCATTCTTTCCTACGAATATTCGTAAAATGTCAAAAATCGAGTCTTTGCATGCGTCAGTCTTATGAAGTCCCAAACGGTAGAGATACAACAAAACCGATACACTCACACCAAAAATTAGTGCTTGACCGTTGGGAATGGATTGCACAAAGCCACGGGATTCAGCCATACGCCAGAGGGTTTCTGTTGCTACATTAGCCACATAGAGAGCGAGTAAGGGTCGTCGAACCGGTCGCTCGATGTAGATTGCCGTAAGACTGGCAAGAAAAGCCGGCAGGAAGGTATTGGACCAAAGATAAAACTTGCCAAAGAGGTTTCGCAGTAGACAAACATAAAGGACGAATGTGAAGCTATTAGTGGAGAGAAATGCAGTGGATTGTAAGATGCCAAGGACTGTCCGTTTGAGATCGAGCAATCTGGGGATTCGATGACGCATTACAAGGGAAAGCTGTGAAGAAGCACTTTGATTGTGGATTGTAGGTTGGGGATAATTTAAGGAAAAACTTACCACATAGACAACTGCGTAGATTCGCAGACTATGCGGGATGGTGTTTAGTAGAATGTCGGCTGTGGATATCGTACAGCTGTCCGTCCATGGGTGGAGAAATTCCTTACAGGTGCAGTAGATGGGAGAAAACTTACTTTGGACGTTCGTCATGGTGAGTTATTTTTGTCTGAAAGAATGGAAAAGGAACGTTATTGGCGGATGGTCAGTTTCTTAGAATCGTTAAGAATTTTGGAAATATGTTTATTTTTAATTGCCAGCCACAGGTGCCGATTAGTAGGTAAGAGGGCGCAGGAAACTAGAGTCAGATCATGTAAACTCGTATCATCAATACGAGTGTGCTTGCAACTACTCAGTTACGAGTCTTTCTCAAAGCATTAAAGAGAAAGCAGAAATTACAGTTCACTTAGTTCAACAGGAAATAAAACTTGCACAATTGCGCACCAGTCTTGACATCTCAACGATCACCACGAAAATGAACGAAAATCCAACACTTCATGTGGTATAACCCAATCAAATGTCGTAGATACTGGTACACGTATTTTTGGTGTTAAAATTCCATTTTTTTTCCCTATAAAACTGCAATTGATTATTTAGGAAACAATATTCAAACAATTTATTCGAAATGGCCGTCATTTGCATTTATGCAGGTCTTGGGGCGTTCTGACCACTCTATTCATTCAATAATCCAACGGATTGATGTCTGGAATGCCTGACGGCCAATTGTCTGCTGCTTCGAGGCGTGGATGGTCGTGGGCTTGTTGGCATAAACCTTAGACTTCAAAAAACTCGAAAGGAAAAAGTCCAACGACGTTAAATCGCATGATCTGGGTGGCCAATTCTGACCACCAATACGGAAAATTACACGACCAGGAAATGACTCATGCAGCAATTGAATTGTTTCTGATGGCATGTGGCACCGTCTTGTTGAAACCACATATCGTCCACATACATATCATGGAATTTAGGCACAAAAAACTGGATTATCATGTCGCGAAAGCATGCACTATTAACTGTTATTGCCTGACCAGCTGCATTTTCAAAGAAGAATGGTCCGATGATACCCCCAGCCCAAAATCCGCACTAAACAGTGTGGACAGGTACGTGTGACAGGTATGGACACACGGATAGACAGACACAGTGTTGAATCCATTAGTGTTCCGTTTTTACTATTCTGGTACGGAACACTAAACAGATGACGCGATGCGATTCGCTGCTAGTGATCAATTACATGCGTACATATGGAAGTGTTTATGGCGCAGCGATTTAGCGAAAAGCGAATTGAGAGACTGCAAGCTACTGGAAGCGACGAAAAAATGCAATAAAAATATCTTGAATAAGTTTAGCTCATCGCTCGTTCGACATGGTCACATTTATTGAACTTGTGCATGAAAAACAATGTTTGTGGAATCTTGTACATTCTGATTACCACGGCATTCTGATTACCACTTACCTTCTCGGGCGGAAGTCGAAAAAAAAATGCGGTTTGCAGAGTAAGTAAAGAAATTATTTTTATTTTATAATGATTGCAAAAGATTATTTACTATGTTCATATTATTACATTCAAATATTTTTTACGCAGTAAATAGTTGCTTTTCAATAGCAATAAGCGCCTAATAGGGTGGCCGTGGTGTAGTGGTAACATCATCGCTTGTCACGCTGTTGATTTACGGTTCGAATCCTGATGTCAAAAATCATCTATTTATTTCGCATGAAATAAATAAAAAAGTCGATCAATTGCTAAAGCTAAGTCAACTCTACTGTGAAGGCATAACACTAGCAGTAGGGTGGTAATATGGCTAAAATGCAACTTGATCGTGATGATGACATCAGGAGGACGGAAAAAAATACTGTGAATCATAAGCAACGACAATAATAGCGAAAACAAACAAAATACTCCCCAGTTATCTGGACAAGCCACCCTTGGAGTTTACAGAAACTTAATACCACCTGAGTTTCAAACTACACCACTCTGTCTTTCTCTCTGTCTCTTCCCCTTTCCACAAAAACGCACGTGTTCTAAAAATTAGTAGGGTATTCATATCCCCTTTAACGCGTGCAAATTATATATAAAAAAAAAAAAAAAAATTTTAGCACGCATGTTCCTCACTCTATCACTGTCTACGGACAAATGAAACTAGACAAAATCGTTCTGTCATAAACACTCAATCGCTTCCGATTTCGCTGGCAGCAATGTCGCTTGCGATCACAAAAAACGACATCGCGTTGCGCGACGCGAATACACTTCCCTTTAAACACAGCCTAATTTTTCTGGGAAACGGTTGTAGATAGAAAAACAAATATTTACGAGAAAATTGTACTGTGAATGGATATGTTGGTTGGTGGCCTTGGATGTCCTTGCTTTTAATTATTTTAACCAAACTAAACATTTTTTTGATGAAAATGTGCAGTTTTTGAATGCGTCGATATGCAAAATAGTTCAATAAAAAAAAAATATATATATAATTGGCGCAAAAGCTCTTTAAGGGCTTCTCGCAACCACTCATGTTGTGTGCGTTATATTTTTCACACGAATGGAAGGCACCTACAGTTTAGTGCCGTACCCGAAAGGCAATTTGTTTTAAGAAGCTTTTTCGTGACAACAATACTCTCGGATGTTTATCAGACGTTCGCAAGAGGTGGGATCGTGAAAAAACTTTTTGGCGTTTTCTGGGATTCGAACTTGGAACCTCTTGCGCAGTGATCCGACACACTAACCACTACGCCACGATGCCCACAATAGTTCAATAGATGTTTAAAATGACCGCCCTTTTGTTTTAGACAATCTTGCAATCTTCGAAGAAAGGTTGCTTTAAGTTCTTTAAACTCTTAGACTATTATTTTGCACCAAATTTCTTTATTTCTGTCTTGCAATGCGGTCGAAGTCATTATTTTTTTATATCTCGTAAACAATTAAGTTCTCGAAAAAAATTATTAACACAAAAAATTACTATTTTTTAAAAAGGTCCCCATTTTCATTAAAAAAAAAGATAAGTTTAGTTCACAGCCTTTAAGGAAAGGACACTCAAGATACACAAGCTTGTCGTTAAGTTACCCATTGCTCATACGAATTTTTCATACATCTATAACACTTTTCGAGATAAATACGATTATGATGATTAAAATAAAAGAACATTCAAACGTTTTTAATGAGAACGGTAAAGACTTCACGTAAAAGATGCTTATTTTGTACGTGCTTTCAACTAAATATTTAAAAACTACTCATTCCCATTAAAAAAAAATTATATTGGATCCGTGTCCAACAACAATGACACTTTAAATTACCAAACAAATTGGTTGCCATCTGTTTCGGAAATGACCACCTTATATTGGTACTTAACCCACAAAGCACCCTGTATTTATTTTCTATTGGGAAATTTACGTGCTAATTAAAAATATTTGAGTTTAGTGACTACTTATAAATAAATGTTTTGTCGCTTAGAGCCCAATACAGGGCCTGGTCTAGCTGCTCGCTCGAAAATTTAGTTCAGTGATCGCGCACTTAACCACTGAGACACTTTATTTGTTTAAAATTTATATAAAACTGATCAAAGTTTAATAGATTTTTTGAAATGATTCCATTGTTTTGAGTTTCGATTAACTGCTGATCGAGATGGAACTCACAAATTAACGATCAAAAATTTTATCTGATCAGAAATTTGATTTTCCGATCGAGCAGCTGATTAGATCGAAAATTTGCACTTTCGAACTAATATTGTTTGGATCGCATTGAGCAGTATTTTCGATCAATTGACCGTCGTCTATTTTGATCGCAAACAATTACACTCAGACTCTATACCCGTCTGACTACCTGGGGAGTAACAACCTGTTAATGAAATTCTCGTCTTTTCTAGGAAGATAGAGCTTCAGTGATGAGTAGCTAATGGTATCAGCACTCATCACATCGGCTCCACCTGATTCGAGCATAGACAGGACAATCGCTGAGGAAGTTTTCCGCATTATTGTCGCCTTCTCCACAGGGGTCACAGATGACAATAAAAAGACGCAGATACTCCGTCAATCTCCGCTTAAAAGACAGATGTACCTTCTGATCAAAAAAGAACCCGGAATTCTTCAATAAAATGAAAACGGTTCAGTTATTCATCGATATTCATTTTATTCCCTTCAAAGTAATCTCCATTGCAAGCAATATACATATTCCAACGCTTCCTCCGATCTTCAAAAGAATTTTCTATGAACTCTCTTTTATCGCCTAAATCGTCTCAAAACGTTTTCCGGGAAGTAGTAACTTGAGTCGTGGAAATAGAAAAAAGTCACAAGGAGCCATGTCAGGTGAATGCGGAGCATGCTGAACGGTATGAACGTTGTTTTTGATCAAATAGTCGCGTACAAGATAAGATGTGTTAGCCGGTGCGTGGTCGTGGTGAAGAAACCACGAGTTGTTTCTCCACAATTATGGCCTCTTGCGACGAACATTTTCTCTCAAACGCTTTAATACGCTTAAGTAATACTCCTTATTTACTGTCTGGCCTGGACTCAGAACCACACCATGGCAATCAAAGAAAACGGTCAACATTTTGGATCGACTCTGTCGTGGATTTTTGGGTTTTGGCTCGTGTGTGAAGTGCCATTCGGTTATGATTGTTGGTTAGTTCCTAAAGAAAGCATTTCTTTAGCGACATCAATGCGATGCTGTTTCTGCAACAAATTCAGCAAATTTGCAGAACACAACAAATACTGACTTGTTTACAAAGCTATCATGCACAAACTCCAGACAAATGGCACTCAAACAGATATTTGAGCGCCAGATGACAGATGTACCAACCTAAAAAAAAAGAAGCTTTTGGCAATATCTCAAGCGCGGTTTGTTTGAATGGGAAATTCCGGGTACTTTTTGATCAGAAGGCATGTTTGCCTAACGAGAAGTAAACCCTAAATGTTGTCGTCCTTAACGAAGACTTCCGCATCAGACCGTTGACTGGTTTTGGAGCCATCCCTGAAAATTCGACTACAATTTATTCCTGGGTCAGATTCCGGACAAATCCAGTACTGAGCGTGAGGTAAGTAAAATTTAAATTTACAAATAATAAATATAAATAAATATTTAGACGCCAACAGCCACACGTACTGTGTTCTCATAGAGAGAAGCTTCTCGTGACAATTTTACACTCGGATGTTTATCAGAGGTGGGACCGTGAAAAAAACTTGTTGGTATTTTTCAGGACTCGAACCTTGAGACGCCCGCTCAGTGATCGCGCACTTAACCATTAAGCAACGCTCCCCGCCTTAAATTTACAAACCAGTTGGAGTTCTGGTGTCATTTCGTTAGACGGCATAGCCATAAGACAAGATTCGAAAAATAAGTGTCGCGTAAGGTCAATATCACATCGTTTAAAATGGAAGAGTGTTTTTATTGTGCTGCCCGTGATATAAATATCAAGAGGAGGGAAGTTTAACAATGCATCTAAAGCAGAACCAGCTATGCTAGAGAAGGCCCTCGTGCAGCCGAGACAGACTGTTCTTTGGTTTTCATTAACTTTTTGGAAAATTCGTTTTGGAAAATTGTTCACTCAGCGAACTATTGACTGCATAAAAGAGAAATTCAATGCATGAAAATAGCAATGAACGGAAATAGTAACGAACGAATTTTTTATAACAACTGACAGAATGAATGTTTCGATACTATCGAATAAGTCGATAATTTGTATTCGATAGAAGAATATGACGACATATAGTCAGCACACCTTGAACTCCAATCGATTCTACTGTAATGCGTGAGCTCTTTATTCTACAGAATAAAACTGAAACAAGACTTGTTTCAAAACGAAAATCACTTTGCCATAAAAGCGCAGAAATATTATGCATGACAGTTGGCACAAATCACTGTTATTTTTCTGAAAGAAATAAGATACACACCCGTATCCATAACGAAACCAAAATGAAGAAACAAAGTTGACACCACACAAAAATTATAGCAAATTGGTGCCTTAAGATGCACAAATACGTACTTACACCCCGATTACGAAATCATTTAATTAGCAAACGATAATTCATCTAGACTACAAGATAACAAATAAAATAACCGAATTATTACACCAAATGTTCTACCTATGTGGACAGAAAATCACGAACGACTTGTAAGTTGTAAACTCAAGCGAAAATTCTAAAGCAAACACCGAACCGTTTCAAGTGCAAAGTGTACAACTCATTTTAAATTATCATACGATACCCTGAGCAACTACCGTGCAGCAGAAGCATTCCGCCGCATACGATGTACGAGTATTTGCCTACAATTAAATAAAAAAAAAATCGACAATGAGCTACTGAACCCTACATTTAAAATAAATACCTATAGCTCTGCTTGTGCCTGATTATCCACATCGATTGTTTTCGATAAGATAAGGTGCCCCTTAATCCATGGTATATTCGTTCTGTTATTTATGAATTAAATCCATATGGACTTTATGGACTTTACCACATGCTATTTTGCGCAAAATGTTCTCTTGAATTTCCCTAAAAAAAAAAAAAAATATACGTACTCATAATTGGGGCAAAACGTGCTATAACGATAAGAGCTATCAAGCGACTATCGAAACTTTATGAATTGCATATTTTAACGCAACGATTAACCTTGTACGCCATATGGTTAGGGGTTAGCCATAGCTCGTGCCGGTGTTGTTGGGGGTTTGTGGGGGATAATTTGTTTACTTCAATCTGTTTACTGCAGATTACTTATGCTTTTGCTCCACTTATGGGATTAAAAGCATCAGCAAGGCTTATGTGTCCAATTACTACCGATGCTTTTGAGTCTGTGAAAAGTAGCATAACGTAACTTATAAGTGATTTTAATAAAAAAAAAAAAACTAACTTTACATTTAAAATGAACTTTAAAGAGGGCATTTGTGAAGGCCGTCAACGATGTTAATTGCCAATACATTCAATATATAAAGCATTTCGAATTTTTTGCTAGGTTGACCTCGAAAGTAATGACTGAAGTAAATGAAAAATAATTTAAATAAACAATTTACCGGTAATTAACAGCGTTAAACGCCTTGACAAATTCCCCCTTCAATTACAAGTCTGGCTGCGATCCGGTCACAATATGAGATTTCTCTAGACCACAGCATTAAAAAGCAGTGTTTGTTACGCCAGTTTTAACGCAGTATTAGCGAACGCATCGCCTGCAGCAATAGCTGTGACTATATAGGTGGCTGGACCGCTGGACCGCTCGACCGTATTCGGTCTGTGTGAGGCTTTAAACGGTGTTATGAGGTTTATTTCATGAAATCGTCTATTTGGATTGTTTGCTACTTGCGAGAATGCTGTGGTGGACGTTTTCTAGTTGCCTGTGATGGAAACGTACATTTAACGTTTTTCATTTTTTTGTCGGATCAGGAAACGTCGCATTCAGACGTAACTGGTACATTGTAAAGGGTGAACAAATAGCAATGAAAGTTTTTCCAATTGTTATGTTTCAGCAGCTGTCAAAGTTATCAATGACATCCAGCTGTCAAAATATTCAGTAAGGTTTGCCATTTTATCACACATCGTTTGATGCTTCCCGAACGTGTGGAAATCATAAAAAAATATTATCGATATATATGCGACTTGACACCCCCCGATTATTTTTTTTTTGGGGCTAAGTCTTAGTCTACGCTAACAAGCCAACCAATTTGGATGAGCTCGAGGAAAACCTTCGAGACGCTATTGCCGGAATAACGCCGCAAATATAGGACCGAGTCATCAAAAATTGGACCGACCACTTGAAACACTGCCAGCGAAGCCGAGGCGGCCATTTGAATGATATGCTATTCTATACATAATGGCATGACTGTAGCTTCAAAATAAAGCCAATTGATATCTCACACCATTGTTGTTTCATTTAAATTTATTTTCCTATCGTTCTTATCTGATCCTATCATCCTATAGATTTTTAACAGTTCTATAGGATGATAGGGTTATTTATTTAAGCTAAATACAACAAACAGTGCTTAAAGCTGAACTTAATATACTTAGTCCCGTCATGAGTTCTGTTACAAGTGCAAAACGTTATAAAAATTTAAAAGCAAAAGGCGGTTTATGCAAAGTGACCGCCTTTTGCTTTAACCCTCAAACGGTGTGGCCACTGGGCTAAAACGGCGCGAGCGGTTTCCAGGGGTATGGACAACGCTGCTGTGGTTAAAGCACTTTTAAGGCTCTCCAAATTTCAGTGGGGTCTCTTGCAGGCCATACTCTTCAACACTGACCACAAACAATAATTCAAAGAATTCAAATCTGAGCTTCCTGAAGGCCAATCCTTGCATGTAATAAAAGCAGGAATATTGATTCTAAGTCACTGCTGAGTTATTTGATTTTATGTGCTGAAACACTCTTGATTCTCCATTAAAAATGGTACTAGTCAAGCCTTTAACAACGCCTTCTAGGACATCTTCTTGGTACACCTTTGCCCCAGTTTTGACTTATTTTTCATAAAAATGGAGAGCAGTAACTCGTTGATGGGACGCCCGTCACCAAGCAGTTACGGAAACAGAATGATGGCCGCGTTAAATCATAGGAACAGTATTTTTTACTTCTTTAGATGTCCTTGCATAAATTGTATCATTTTGTTTATTAAAAACTTCCTCGATGGTAAAAATCTTTTCGTTCGTAAAAAGGATATATTCGTGGCCATTTCAAGCCTAATTTACATTAAATTAGACATCAATAGTTGTCCAGTTGACCAACGAAAGGCTTTCATGTTGAGATCATACCAAATGAGCCTTGACATGGATCTGGTGATTATATCCATAATTTTCTATTTTCGAATTCGCTCGTGTACAGCTTTTAAAACCGCGCTCATACGGGCAACACGCTGACGACCACTTCTCGGTCTGTCTTCTAATGGAGCTCAACAAATTGAGCGGTTTTAGTAATTTAAAAATTTGGTTGGTATTTTTTCCGCACCTATGCAACGTTATGACAGCAGTACGATTTTCTATCATACCCCACTCCATGATAACCAATCAGTAGCTTTTTTTATTGTGTTTTGCAGTATGTGTTCTGAAAAAAAATTAACGGTACTTTTCCTAATGTTATCTTCATACATTTAGCTCTGGAAATTTGGAAATAGATTTTATGGCAGTGCTAGGTATAATACGAGGGTCATTGCCAGCAGCAAATTGACGTTTGTTTCATGTTGTAACATTCTTCAAACTATGACATACGAGGGTGGGTCAATAAGTCACTGAAAAATGAAATAAGGAACACTCT
The DNA here is from genome assembly GCA_963082735.1 of Pocota personata. Taxonomy (NCBI): domain Eukaryota; kingdom Metazoa; phylum Arthropoda; class Insecta; order Diptera; family Syrphidae; genus Pocota; species Pocota personata. The sequence continues at coordinate 17,080,660 of OY720429.1, read as the reverse complement.
TTTCGGTATAAAAACATTTTATTTTTCAACATAGACTCCTTTTAGCTCTATAAACTTCATCCAACGTTTCTCCAATTTGTTGATGCCCTCCAAATAATTCGATTTCTCGAGCCCCTCAAAATAAGCGTTTGTTTCAGCGATGACCTCTTCATTCGACCCAAATCTCTTACCTCCGAGCCATTTCTTCATGTTTGGAAACAAGAAATAGTCGCAGGGGAATATGATAGATGAGGGAGGAGTTCGTAGCCTAACTCATGCAATTTTGCCATTGCGATTGCGGACTTGTGCGCCGGTGCGTTGTCCTGGTGAAAAAGAACTTTTTTCTTCGTCAAATGCGGTCGTTTTTGCTTCAAATCGGTTTGGAATCGATCCAGCAGCTCTGCGTAATATGCGCCGGTGATCGTTTTACCCTTTTCAAGGTAATCGATGTGAATAACACCGCGCGCATTCTAAAAAAACTGTCGCCATGACCTTGCTTGCTGACAAACCCGCCTTGGCCTTCTTCGGCTTCGATTCACCAGGAGCAGTCCATTGTTTTGACTGTTCCTTGGTTTCTGATGTGTTGCGGTGATCCAGGTTTCATCCACGGTTACGAAACTGCGCAAAAAACTCAGCCGAATTTTGCTGTAACATCGCCAACACACCTTTGAAGTTGTCAAACGAATGCGTTTGTTGTCGATTGTGAGCAAACGCGGCACCCATCTTGCGGAAAGCTTTTTCATGTCCAAATATTTATGTAAAATCGAAATCACTGATCCATGTGATAAGCCTGTGGCCTCTTCAGGCTCGCGCACTTTCACTCGCCGATCGTCCATTATCAAACCATGGATTTTGTCGACCGCAATTGGGCGACCAGAACGTTCGGCGTCACTTGTGCTTGAACGAGCGCACCGATTGAGTAAACCAGTGGTGAATGGTCCCAATCGATGGAGAAGAGTCCCCATAATATTTGTCAAGCTTTTGTTTGGTTTGCGTGATAGTTTTTTCTCGCAAAAAATAGTGTTTAATGAGCACTCGAAATTCACTTTTTTCCATCTTAACGAAAATGCTAGTAGGCGTTTAAACAAAATGGTTGCCACAACAAAACTATTTGACAGATCTGTCTGAAAATTTGGGTGCGTTCTTTTGAAAGATGATTCTTGACAAAAATAAATAAATTTAAGGTGACGACACAATTTGTGTTAATTTTTAGGGACTTATTTACCCACCCAGCAGTACATATATTACTGATGATCTTGTTGTCAGGTATTTCTTCAGATGGTAGTTTGGTGGAGTCACTGGGTTAGAGGCTCAACCTATCGTTTTGCACATAGTCCGCCTGGTTTTGCAGTTTTTCTTTTTGTTTGGTCCACGATTTCGTTCACGTAATGGATTGGATGGTATTATCGATTGCAGTTCGCTTGGTAGAGTAGATCTTCTGCAAACAGATCGATGCATGAAATTGAGGCTCAACCTGACGTTTTAGCTGCAGCTTTATAGATGCGTCACTGGAGTGGTAGAGGATCAGCTATGGTTTTACCTATGGATCTGGCACTTTGTAAAAAGGTTACATTGTTGACATTTCGCGTGTTTTAGAATATAAGAGTACTGTTGGTGAAAAATTGAGTAACAAATGAAGGGCTGCGGTATTCAGGAAATAATGAACAGGCTATTACACTTTTATTCGTCTCGAAACTTGAATTAACTTTACTTTGATATATTCAGGTTTACGAACTTTAAAAAGTATTTTTAGTGTGATCCTACTACGTCTGATGGCACCGACCCTGAACGATTCTATCACACAACTAAACTTTCTGCACTTTTGCTCGGCTTGGCTTGTGATACTGGTGGAACCAGTTTCACAAAAACAGTTCTGCCCATTGGACCCGTCATGTGTTTTCCGTTTGCCAAGCTATGTGCTCGTACCTAGCACAGAGAGAGAATATGTTAGCAAATCTCTCGCCTGATCTTGCCGTTACCAAACCACTATGCACAGTGTGGTTAAGCGAATCCCGCGCCTTATCAGTACTATGTACATAGCTCGTAAAGAAAACACCTTCCAGCCATTTAAAGCACCGGGGGAAGACAGTATTATCCCTGCCCTACTACATAAAAGTGCAGGAAGTGATCATGCCACGACTCCTAAAATCACTTAGACCAATTATACTAACCACATTCACATTGAAGAAAACTATAAAGGTCTTAGATAACTATATAGAAATAATGGTGTTAGAAAGAACGCTCCTGTACCGCAATCAATATGCGTATCGTACCGGGACATCCACAGAGCATAATTGTAGACGAACTCTTGCAAATGTTAACAGAGTCAGACGGGAGTGGTGCTTAACGGTAGCACTTTACATTAACCTTACCAAAACCATAGCGGGGCCTTTTTTACTAAAAAAAAAAACAGTTAAATCAATCCTACTAAATGGGATCAGAGTCGACCCACTACAGCAGGTTAAGTATCTAGGTAAACTTCTCTGGAAGAAACACGAAAAAGCTGTGATAATCCAAGCAATTGGAACACTTATGGTGTGCAGGAAGAACCTGAGGATGCAACCCATCCACACTTAGGTGGATGTACAGCATGGTGACCATACCCGTAATCGCATACGGAGAAGTAGCCTGCCACGATAAGAAAAAAAACAAAAAACTCTTGAAAAAGTGCGAAGAATGGCTTACAAGGCTATAAGAACCTGTCCCACTCCCAGAGCCGTGCTAGTGGTAATCTTGGTACTTACTTGACTGCATGTGTTAAAAAGAATCGCCGAAGAGACCATACTAAAACTAATCAAAGATGACGTAGGGAAATAATAATACATCGCACACAAAGAGCGGAAAACACACTAAATCAGTCCGCTCTTAGCCCAGAGATGATATCGTCGAGAGATATTGCTTTGAGAGAAACTTTATCTCAGAAAGTAACAACTCAAACATAACACCATCAAATGGTACATGGACGGATCCAAATCATCCGCGGACAAAACATCGTGATATTAGATATTGTTTTTTTGTATTCTGCGAGTACATAATCTTAGCCAAAAATGTTTGAATTAAGTACACCAATAACAATAACCTATATCGACTAAAGATATCCGGGATAATATCGCAGGAAAAAGTGCACCCATACTGTCACGAATGACTGCATCCGCCAAGATGCCATTACAAATCAAGAAGGGGACACAAAATAGTCGATGGATAAAAAAAAAAACAACTCAATACCTGAAGCAATAAATAAATATTTTTCCAAACAATCTTTTTTCAGTTTTAATAAAAAGCTGATTGTTAAGTGTCATTGAGATACAAGTGCTGCCAAGTTGTTATCCAGTACACTGGAGGAGTGCCTTGCATCGATCGCAACGTGATCAATTTTATTGGCGATAGTTTGATCAGGTGACTTCCAAGTTGCCTTGTGAATGTTGAGATGTGGGAATTTCATGCTACACACTACCACGTTTTGCCCCACAGCAAAGTCGATGAGCCTGACTGCGTTTCCGTAGGTCGTATCGTTCGATAGTCCTGCCAAAGATGTCATCCGTTCCGATATTGGCGGTAAAATCTCCAAGGATTAACGTCATATGTCGGGTATTGCTGGTAGGTTTTCTCAAGGAGCTCATAGAAACAATTTTTGGTGGCATGGTCTTTCTCCTCGTGGAATCGTGAGTACAAATAAGGCTGAGGTAGTCAAATTGAGCGATGAGGATGGTTATCACTCGCTCACTTACGTGGCGGAAGCTCAAGACTTTTTGCCTAACCTCTGACGCTAAAACTGCATCCAAACAGCCGCTGCCTCTGCTCGTGGTAGCAGTCACCATAGTAGATGTCGCAGATATATTCGAATAGCCGGACGATCCCAACGTAATTCCTAAAGAGCGGTTATATCCGCTTAATAGCTTTTGAGAATCTCTGCTAATTCGTTAACTGCACGCGGTCTATTCAGAGTACGAACATTCCACGTGCAGATTGTTGAATCGTTGTCATTTGTATTAATACTGGTACATGCATTTTTTGTGATAAAATAAAAACGAACAGGCATTTTTTGATTTTTTTCTGTAAAACTTTGATTATGTAGGAAACAATATTTAAACAATTTATTCGAAATTGCCCCCATTTGCATTTATGCAGGCCTTAAGTCGCTCTGGCCGTATAAAGGCTGAACTATAATAGTCGGAAGCTAATGTCATAATTCTACGTTGTTTTCTTCAGTACTGTCAATTACTCAAGTAGCCCATAATAGGCGTATGTCGGAAGCAAAGGCTTTCGTCCGATCACCGAAATCAAGCATCGTCTGGCGCGGTTAGTGCTTAGATGGGGTACCGCTTGTTAAATTTTCGTACGCACACAGTAAAAGTGAACGAAATCTTAACGAATCGAAGCAAAAAGCTATTATGGTCACACAATATAATTATCCAATAATCCTTTTGTATTCGCACTGTTTCGGAAGTGGTCGTACAAAACCATTCTTCTATTATAGTTCGGCCTTAAGTCATCGCGCCTAATATCGACTACAGCTTTTAATCCAAAGGATTGAAGTCTGGATTGTGTGACGGGCAATCGTCTGTTGCTATGAAGTCCGGCACATTGTTTTAGAGCTACCCTTGTGTTGTTTTTACCTTATGAGCTAGCGCGTATCACGGAATTAGTTCCAATGCTTCTTTGAATGACCGGGCTTAGACTCTGTTATTTTGCTTATTGAATGATTCCTCAACAGTAAACATTTTTTCAGCCGTGAACACAATTTTCCTGTGACCAATTTAGGCGTATCGGTGGCGTAGATTTTTCGATCTTTCATTCCGTTTTTGCTTTAGCTGGGCTGTGAGTAAGCGACCAGAGTGTCTTTTATATGCGTTGAATCCCAAATCTTGAGATCGAGATATAGATTTCCGCGATATCTTCATTTCTTGTGACAAAATTCTCAGATTAATCTTGGCTTTAACATCTTTGATCACCTGTTGAGTTTTAACTGCACGAGTGTACTCAAATAATTTACCAGTTCGATACACAAAATTACGGGAGGATATAAGAGGGCGCACGGTTCTCAAAATATAACCTTTTTCCATATTACACTTGTGAAGGTCAATTACCAGAAAACGCTTTTCCATATTGCTCCACTCCATATTTACAAACGACTTTTGTGTAAATCTTTTTACGCGTTAATTTAGTACAAATGACACCCATTGAATACCTGTCAATATAGGATGGATGTGTTCAGTGCTAGTTTCACGATGACTGCGTTTAAACGTGTACCAGTATTGATGACTCGGTAATGTATTATAAACACTCTGTCATTATGTATGTGTTGCAGTGGCGTGGCGTCCATACAAGCCGATTCCTTCCGGCTAACCTTTCAAATATCAAACATTTTTATTTTGCCACTTGCCAACCATCACATTCAATTATTTGTTCATCAAACCATTTTTCATAACTTTATACACGCTCGAAGATGAAATGCTGCGACCACTTCGGTTGTTTATTCATTTTTACTCATACACATAGGCGAGACAAGTATGAACTCCTCTAGCGAGAGAGCGTGCAATGAATTTTTTTGAAAATCCGTTCATTTTCCGACTTATGCATTCATTTCTTCACAGTACGAACTTTCAACTCTATTCCTTTCTGGCATATAGTTGAAGTTTATTTGCGATTTCTTTGTCTAACATACATTCGCTTATGAGGAAAATAACCCGCGATTTCTCGGCTATTGTGGATGAACATTGGTGGAGGAGAAAGGTTTTAGTTCGAGGGAGTTTTTTTTTTTTTTTATTGTAGGCAACAAAATAAGCCGACGAAAATCGAGTTATTGGGTGATGTAGTGGTTCGAACGGCGTTTGAGGTTTTTCTTACTTGTTGGGTATTTGTTTTTTTGCAAATTTTAAATGACGGTTGCAAATCTGTTGTGTAATTGTGCGTGATTTATTGAAAATTTGGATGCAAATTTTTGTGATTTTTGTGACTGCTAATTATTAGAAAATTTTTAAAATTTAGCAATTACATATTGGCAGTTAAGTTAGTGTTTTAAATTATTAAATTATTATAAAATAGTGAGTGAGCTAAGTGAATAGTTATTAGCTATATACCAAGTAAGTAATTATAAATCTACTCAAGAGGTGCCCCATTGAACATTCTTATTATTCTTAGACTAGATGTCTCTAATTAATTTTGAGTGTTGTTTAACTGATTTTCTTCTAAAAGAAACCCAAACAGTAAGCTTTCTTTTTTGTAAAAAAAAAAAAAAAAATAGAACTAGGTCGCTCGACACCATCAATGAAAATTGATAATACGCGAAAGGATGGGTATCAGAAACATTTTCATGAGTCTTTTTACAAAAAGAATCCATGGCTGACTGATAGTTGCAAATTAAATAGAATGTTTTGTTTTGCTTGTCTTCTTTTTACTAATTCTCCTAGTGTTTGGAGCCACACAGGTTTCTTTGATATAAATAATTTTATTAATTCTTCCAAAAAACATATTCAAACAGAAAAGTATATACGCAGCTGCTTGCATTTGCATGAATTTGGCGAATATCGCATAGAGAAAAGTTGATCGCAATCGCGATTTAATGAAGCATTTCATAGCCACTGTAGTTCTTCTAGGAAAACAAGAGCTGGCACTCCGTGTTCACGGCGAAAAATCTGGATCAGATAATCGCGGTAATTATATTGAAACCGTTTCATACTTGGCTAAGTACGACCATTTAATGGATTCCCATTTAGAACAAAGTTCAAGTTCCCAAAAGTCAAATTTTTCCGGCCTCTCCAATGACATTCAAAATGATAGTATCGCTGCAGTCATCAAATCCGAAATTAAGGATCAAATCAGTTCAATAAAATTTGTATCTGTGATGGTCGATGAAACACCAGATGTGAGCCACAGAGAACAGCTTAGTATTGTAGTGCGTTATTTAGTAGAAAATAGATTACAAGAAAGATTTCTAGGCTTCTATGACGTGAGTGTCGGTCGAAAAGCGGTTATTTTGTTTTTATATTTATTCAATGCCGGATGACAAAATATCTTCTTTAATTACCCTATTTCCTGGCATTTTTAATTTTGCTACTTTAAATGAAATGAACTCAAAGTTTTATACACTACCCCTTCACTTAAAAAGCTTGATGTTTTTCAACTTTATAAGCATTTTAATACGGAAATGCTTAGAGATACTTTTTCTCAAATTCTAACATTGTGCGAAATCTTTTTAACCCTGCCTTTGACTGTGGCCCCTGTTGAAAGATCTTTTTCGACTTTAAAAAGAGTCCACACTTACTTAAGAAATTCCCAAAAAGAAGAAAGACTCTCAGACCTGGCACTTTTATCTATCGAAAAGCACCTTCCTTTAGAAATTAAAAATAACTCAAATTTTTATGAAAGAGATTTAGCAGAATTCGTAAAAAAGAATCGTAGGATAGCTTTAGAGTACAAATAGGTAGTACATAATTGTAATTGCTAAATTTTTTACATTTAACAACGCTCCGAGTTATCAATAACTTATATAGATTACTTTGCCCAGAACGGCTTCTTTCGAAGCCACTTTTTTTATGCGATGAGCTCATTGTCTACGTAAATTCCAATGACTTAAAGTATAACAAAGGTGGCTTGGAATGCATATCTTAAGTCTCTGTTTCTAATAAGCACCAAAATGGTAAGTCTTGAATAAAACATTTTACTTTTTTCGACTTCCCTCTCTTGAAATTTCACCCCACGCCACTGATGTGTTGTGAAGCATATATAGGTACACATGTATACAAATATTTGAATACGAAATAAACTCAACCACACTAACCACTGACAGATCTAACAAAAAGCATGATTCAATTTAAATTTTTCAATTTCAATTTTCAATTTCAGTTTTATTTAAATGGCTTTACATATTAAGATTACAATCTTATAAATTTGTATAAGCTTACGTTAAACACATAATTTAAAAGAAAAATTAATAATAAAGAAGAAAAAAATTAAATATCAAAATAATAATTATCTATAGCATCAGAGGAATCAAGAAATATTAAGAATGCTCATTGGTAAGGTATTCTTGGAGACGAGTTTTAAAGTGTTTTGCATTTCTCACCCTTCTCACTTAAAGCGGGAGAGAGTTCCGCAAGCGGGTGATATAAACGAAAAACTGTCGTTCTGAGGTTAAGCAACGGTAACTATTTTGAATAAGTACATGTGACCTCTGCGATATCGAAAAACTTAGCTTACTGGACAGGTAGAAAGGTCCACGAGTTTGCATGATTTCGTGCATACATAGGGACTAACAAAAGTTCGCTTAGTTGGTATCAATTAAGTAGTTTTTGAAAAAAAAAAAAAAAAAGATGCATTTCTGTTGGTTACAATCTAACAATATTTATTTCCAAATTTCAGAACAACAGGTAAAAATGGAGACGAGAAAGAGAGAAACACAGGAAGAAATTCCTTTTGCCATTCTCTTCAGATTTCGACATCTACTCACGCCAGTCAAAATTCTGCACGAATGCCAAAATGCATACGAAATAAATGCACCATCTCTTGTTACTATTTCAAAGTTGTTTCGACTGGCCATTTTTCTGTGGAGGACGCATCTCGTGAATGTCGGCCCAAATCCTCGACCGACGATACAAATGAGGCCCTGGTGAAGGCTAAAATTGACGAAGATGTCAGGATGACACAGGAAATGATAGCGGATGAACTGGTCTTGAATGCCATGGCTGTGTCACGAATTTTAAATTATCACCTGAATATTCGAAGAAGTCAGCTCGATGGGTTCTAAAAATGTTGAATGGAGTGAGAGTCAAGCTACTTCAATAAGATCGTTACAGGTGATGAGTCTTGGTTTTACAAGTACGACCCGGAAAGCAAACACATGGTATAGAGCCCAGAAGGTGCAAATCCTCCAGTCATCCCGCTTAAAACTGATCAGACAGTCACTGCTAATTGGTATACTCAAACTTGCTTACCACAAGTATTCCAAAATTTACTAGGACACCAACAAAAAGAGGAGTTGCGCCGCTTCTTTTTGCACCACGACAATGCGCCTGCGCACAATGCGCAGTTTTAATGGGTATAAACTCCTGAGTAGCCCAGAGAAGGCGAAGTGCATCGTATACTTTCCCGATCGCTGTATTAATATGGTCCGTCTATGTGTGTTCTGTTGAAGACAACTCCTAAGTTCCGTGGTGTATCAGTATATTCGATATTTCTCTAGCCAAGTTTGACAGGTGGGAAAAACGACACGTTCATTACTCTCTTACTGATTATGAGTTTGGTTTAGGCAAAGGTTATTTGCTTTGGACCACATTCGAATATTTTCCAAGCCCTCATTGACCTTTGATCCTCTGCATTCCACTAAGCCAACTGTACAGCTAAGATAAAGTTGAATGTCATCTGCGTATATGTGAACTTTACAATGGCGTATAACCCCAAGAAGTTCGTTGACATAAAGAGGAAAAAGAAGAGACCCATGAATAGGCCCTTGTGGTACTCCACTTACAACGAGAGCGTAGCTAGATGATCGGTCGTTAACAACAACTGATCGCTGCCGGGCCTCTAGGTACGAGTATATAAACTTAGTTGAATTGCCGAAGAATCTATAGCTATTTCATAGCTTGGCACATAAAAGTGAATGGTTTACAGTATCGAAGGCCTTGAAAAAATCGAGGAAAGTTAAAAACGTGACGTGGTTTTTATCAATCGTTTTTCGTATGTCATCTATTACACATAAAAGAGCATATTTGCAGCTATGTTTTGATCAGAAACCTTGATTGATTGTTATTAAGTAAATTCTTCTCTGACAAAAAACTTTACATTTGCTTCTGAATTGCTTTTTCGAAGACCTTTGTCTTGGTCTGTACTCCGATATTCTACTCTGCTCTTTTTTAGGAATTGGTACAATCTTGATCCGTTTTCAACTTCTAGGATATGTAAATGTCATACGAATTGTGTTAAAGACATGAGTTATTGCAGGTAAAATATAGGGGAGTAACATCCTCATCGTGTAGTCTTCCAAAGTTAAACATTCCATCATCACCGTGCGAAATTTTGTCGAAGGCGTTACTAAAATCAGTGCAATTACATCAACTTTTTTGCCATCTTCCAGTGCGCACAAAATACTAGATACGAATTCTGTTAAGTTAGTGGTTGTTGCTCTATCCTTAAAGAATCCGTGCTGGTTTAGAGAAAAGATAGACTTGCAGTGGAATCATATTGTGTCTTAAGCAATGCTTTCAATGAGCTTAGGTATACAGGAGAGTTTAGCGGACGGCCTGTAGTTGGAAATTTTATTCTTTTTTGTGGAAGAGAATTATGTACGGCGAAGATTCCTGAAAAAACGTTTGAAGAAAGCCATTAGGGGTTATGCGCGGTAACGGTTAAAAATAAACACTGGACCTACAATCTGTTTACTGTCCGCCGCGATGCTCGCTCGAAAAAGACGACCACTTTCGTGTCTTCAATGCCATTGGTTCAAATTTCCTTACTGGTGGAGATTTCAACGCGAAGCACACCTTCTGGAGTTCAAGATGCACATCTTCTAAAGCAAAAATTCTCTACGAAGTGGTAAATGAATTCGGTTGCTGTTGAAGCGTTGATCAAGAAAGAAGAACCTCCAAGACTTACCAGCAATAGAACAAATTGGGAGGGCTTTAGAAATGATTGCGAAACAAATATCACCCTAAATTTATCACTTAAAATACCTTGTGAACTGGAGGACGAAGTTAATCGTTTCGTGGAAGCAACGCTCTTTGCGGCTTGGAGAAACACTCTTTCTAGAAGCTATAAGGTTAACCGCAACAAAAAGTATCCAATCATTGAACTGGTGAGGGAGAAAAGAAAAGCACGAAAGAAATGGCAAATCACTTGTGCACAGCGGCATAAAAAGGTCCTTAACCGACCATGCTATCGCCTTCGAGACAGTATTCAGGAATTTAAAAGCAATAAGATAGCGACCTACCTTGAAAATCTCTCTTTCTGCTTTGCACTTAGAAGAAACGTTTAAGCCATTCGACGGCCCTTTGATAACGCCCGACTCCCCATTGATTGAACTGAGGGAAGTGATTAAAAATCTAGACGAAAAAAGCACCGTGTTACGACTTGATAACGGCGCAGGTGGTCAAGGAATTGCCGACTAAAGCTCTTATAAAACTGCTATATTTGATTAACGATTCGTTCAAATTGCTCTACGTTCCGAGACAATGGAAAGTCGTCGAGATTACAATGGTCCCGAAATTTTTTTTTTTTTTTTTTATAATTTGCGACCGCCAAAGAGGATATGAATACTCTTATACTATTACAGAGCACCGGCGTTTTGAAGAAGAGAGAGAGAGAGAAAGAAAGAAAGATTTTAGTGTAGTGGTTTGAAACTTTGATGGTATTAAGTTTTCTGTGCAGATAACTGGGGAGCTTGTTTGTTTCGCTTTTGTCGTTGCTCATGATTCACAGTATTTTTTTCCGTCCACCTGATATCATCATCACGATCAAGTTGCATTTTCAGCCATATGACCGCTCTATTGCCTGCCTTCACAGTAAAGTTGACTTATCTTTCGCAATTGATCGACTTTTTTATTTATTTCATGCGAAATAAATAGATGATTTTTGACATCAGGATTTGAACCGTGAACCAACAGCGTGATAAGCGATAATGTTACCACTACACCACGGCCACCCTTAAACAAGCAAACCTCTGAATGAGAAGAAATCATATTAGCCTATTTCCCTATTGCCGGTTATCTCTAAAATATTCGAAAAACTACTCTCTAAACGACTACAACTCGTAATCAACGAAAGACGTCTCTTTCCTGACCATCAGTTTGGATTTAAAACTAAACATTCTACAATCGACTATGTCCACAAAATAACTGTCGTGATTGAGAAAACTCTCGAAGAAAAAAAGATTTGTTGTGGTCTATTTCTTGACGACCCACAAGCTTTCGATAAGGTTTGGCACGAAGGCTTGGAGTATAAATTTGCAACTAAAGGGTTTTTCATTAAGCGCTTCCTATCTTTTTGAAATAAAACAAAGTGTGTGTGAAATATCATCGAAATTTTTTATTCGTTTGAATGGCCTATCGATGCCATTGTGTATGGAATATAAAGTCGTTTAAATGTAGGCCGCTGCTTTTCTGGCGCATAAATCAGGCTGAATTTGACCGACGGCATAAGTTATGTTGGCTTTGAGGGCCGCTGTGGTTTGTGGCTTATTCGCATAGACCTACGACTTCAGAAAACCCCACAAGAAAAAGTCTAACGGGGTCAAGTCGCATGATCTCGGTGGCCAGTTCACATCACCTCCACGTGAGATGACCATGCCCTCGAATCACTCGTGCAGAATTCACAATGTGGCGTGAGCTGTGTGGCACTTAGCGCCGTCCTGTTGAAACCACATGTCGTTGGTGTCCATATGATCCAATTCAGGCCAAAAGAAGTTAGTAATCATCGACCTATAGCGCTCGACGTTGACGGTGATGGCCTGACCAATGTCGTTCTCAAAGAAATATGGACCGATGACGCTGCCAGCCTAAAATCCACACCAAACAGTGACTTTTTCGGGATGCACTGGACGCTCTTGGATCTCATATGGATTGATATCGTCCCAAATTCGACAATTTTGTTTGTTGACGTACCCATTCATCAAGAAATGGGCCTCATCGCTGAAGATGAATTTTCGATGAAAATTAGGTTCAGTTTCCAACTGCTCCAGAGCCCATTCAGCGAACATACGTCGTTGTCAATGGTCTCTTTCCTGACCATCAGTTTGGATTTAAAACTAAACATTCTACAATCGACTATGTCCACAAAATAACTGTCGTGATTGAGAAAACTCTCGAAGAAAAAAAGATTTGTTGTGGTCTATTTCTTGACGACCCACAAGCTTTCGATAAGGTTTGGCACGAAGGCTTGGAGTATAAATTTGCAACTAAAGGGTTTTTCATTAAGCGCTTCCTATCTTTTTGAAATAAAACAAAGTGTGTGTGAAATATCATCGAAATTTTTTATTCGTTTGAATGGCCTATCGATGCCATTGTGTATGGAATATAAAGTCGTTTAAATGTAGGCCGCTGCTTTTCTGGCGCATAAATCAGGCTGAATTTGACCGACGGCATAAGTTATGTTGGCTTTGAGGGCCGCTGTGGTTTGTGGCTTATTCGCATAGACCTACGACTTCAGAAAACCCCACAAGAAAAAGTCTAACGGGGTCAAGTCGCATGATCTCGGTGGCCAGTTCACATCACCTCCACGTGAGATGACCATGCCCTCGAATCACTCGTGCAGAATTCACAATGTGGCGTGAGCTGTGTGGCACTTAGCGCCGTCCTGTTGAAACCACATGTCGTTGGTGTCCATATGATCCAATTCAGGCCAAAAGAAGTTAGTAATCATCGACCTATAGCGCTCGACGTTGACGGTGATGGCCTGACCAATGTCGTTCTCAAAGAAATATGGACCGATGACGCTGCCAGCCTAAAATCCACACCAAACAGTGACTTTTTCGGGATGCACTGGACGCTCTTGGATCTCATATGGATTGATATCGTCCCAAATTCGACAATTTTGTTTGTTGACGTACCCATTCATCAAGAAATGGGCCTCATCGCTGAAGATGAATTTTCGATGAAAATTAGGTTCAGTTTCCAACTGCTCCAGAGCCCATTCAGCGAACATACGTCGTTGTCAATGGTCAGTTGAATTTTGTACGGGTGCAGGACCAAGTCACGACGCAAAGTTTGCCAAGTTGTGGTCTGCGAAAGGCCGAGTTCTTGTGAGCGATGCGAAATCGACTGCCTCGGATTCTCTTGCACACACTCACGGACAGCGGCAATGTTTTCGGCAGATCATGCGTTTCGTCGACGTACGGGTGTTGGTTGTTCATTTACTGAACCAGTGGACTCAAATTTATCCACCACACTACGAATAGTTCTTTCGGAAGAACGATTATGACGACCGTAAAATGGGCGAAGCGCGCGGAACTTTGCCCGAACAGAACACCTATTTTGATAAAACAATTTTATTTGTTGTTGAACGCTATATCCATCCATGGTGATTTGGCAAAACAGACTGAATAAATGACAGCTAATTTGACAGATGTACTTTCAACAATATGGCCGCTATCAACTGTCAAAGTTCGGAAGTCCCTATTGGAAGACCCTGTACTTCTGCCACGGCAACTCTTTCTAATCTTACGATCGTACCTCACCGAAAGACTTTTTCGTGTTAAGCACGGAAATGATTACTCTGATTTCAAGGAGATTGCAGCCGGAGTCCCACAAGGAAGTGTCATTGGCCCGCTTCTATATGTACTCTACATACGTGATAATCCCCAGGAAAGAAACTGCGTCGTCGCCACGTTTGCGGACTATACGGCAATATTGACAATGGGCGATTCAATTGAAGCAACAACTGAAAAGCTGCAACATGTTATTAATAAAATCCACGCTTGGACGAATTCTTGGCGTATTGTGCTGAATGAAAGTAAATCTACTCACAACAACTTTACCTACAAAAAAGTGGACAGATTACCCGTATATTTAAACTCGGGACAAATACCGTATGTGAACGAAACAAAATATCTAGGAATGACTCTAGATGTTAAGCTTAAATGTAAATCGCACGTAAAAAAAGAAACGCGACGAGCTCGAAAACAGATACCGACAAATGTACTGGCTACTCGGAAAACATTCGAAGTTGAGCCTACATAACAAATTGCTTAACTACAAGCAAGTGCTAAAGCCAGTGTGGACGTATGGTCTACAACTATGGGGTTGTACCAGAAAAAGCAATAGAAACATCCTACAAACTTTTGAAAATAAAGTTCTTAGAACGATTGTTAGCGCACCATGGAACGTACGTAACAAAGATATTCATCGGAATCTGGGAATTCCCAGGGTCGTCGAAGAGATAACAACATTTTTTTTTCGTAAACACAAAGATCGTGTTCAGGGCCATTGTAACCGTACCGTCATTCAACTACTTGACACGAACAATTCAATTCGTCGTCTGCAAAGGACAAAACCCTTTGACCTCGCGTCATAGTATGTGCTGGTCGTGAAAACCGCAGAAACTTTCATTGGAAATTAACCGGCCTAAAGTGCTACATTCTTTTTAATTACATACGAACATCTTTTTTCAAAAATCACGAGTCTCGTAAGCTGGATAATAAAACTACTGGATAAGCATCGGCCTAGTTGTAGTACTAATCTTAGAGAGAGGTGTTTTTTTTTATTAAAAACTACCACTACCATAAGCAAGCGTGGTTGGCTTATGGTGTCTTTTAGAAGATTTTCACCTGCTCTCGGCAAAAAATAAAATTAAAATTAGAGGTGGAGCCAAGTAGCTCACACATTATTTCAGAACTATGGCGGGCGGATCATCAGGACCAGGAGAGAATTCGTACTTAAGATTTTTGTATCTTCTTTTCTACAAGTGCCACGGTTTTATCGACTGAAACTGTAGATGAAAGATAAACTAGGAAATCATCGTAGAAAATGTACAACACGTGACATATCAGGACAGAATATCCTGGAGGCTAGAAAAAGGAGAACCACCTCCAAATTTATTCCGAAAAAGGCTACGAAACAGAAGAAAGAAAGATGACTCCTACTCTTCTTAAATTGTAGTGTCCCAGTTTACCTACAGCGACTATGACGCTGTCTCTATAAATTAGTCAAAGCTCAAGTCCATAAAATGTTTAAAACCTTAATACATTGCCATAAAACCGGTACACCAGAAAAAAAAAGAAAAAAAAAACAAATATTTCCAAAGCTATTAGCAAATGAAAGCAACACAAACTGGTGCTGGGTTAGAAAGTTCACCTGGAGTTCATCTAGAGACCAATCTTGTTGCTCTTTCTGTTGAACATTTTTAATTGTTTAATGAAAATGTTAAATTATTCATTTGATCAGTAGCACTCTCTATAATTTGTCTCTGCTCCCTACAAACACCCGAACCCCATCTCACTTGACCTGAAACTGAAACTGATTTGTCTTATCTCTACGCGTAGTAGTCAGTGCGATGTATACTTTGCCGCGCCAAATATAACCCAAAGTAGATAATACTAAAATAATAATTTTTAATGAGGCTACAGTAGGTAACGCAACAATGAACAGTGAACAATCTCCCCAAGCAGAACTACAATCAAATTGCCTTCTGGCATGATTCCATTGGTCAGTGGTTTCTGTCTCTGGAGTGGCCACCATGGAAATCTAACTTACCTAATCGATTGGGCTATGATATTTCAATTATCTTCGTCGGGAGATAATTAGTGCATTGAATGAATGCCAGGAAAACGATTAAAGAAACTATTCCCAGTGTTGATTATGTTTTAGTTTTGTTTTCAGTGGAAGACGGACGAGAACTTTGACAGGAAAATACACAAAATGAACTGCTTTGACGACTGATTTTAGTTACCGCACATACTTCGTTGTTGTATTCACTTGAGAATTGATTAATAGATTACGAATAATACCAACGGAATACTATTTTCCGTAAAAATCGAGATGAATACAAATTGCGACAAAATTTGTTAAACTGTTTTGGTTATGACTTTGACAGGAGGCAGATTTTTGTTCTCGTTGTCAACAGTTGTCAGCTGTTATGTGTTTTCACTCTTTACTCTAGTCAATTGGGGTGGTAGAGCGATGTGTGTTTTCTCTTTTTTTGGTGCGCTAGTTGGCGCTACGTGGCGCTGGTGGTCATTCGGACAGGGTGCATTGCAAAAAATACCCTGATGAATTAATTATTTTTGCCTCATTTTTTTATTTTTCTGTCCTCGTTTTATGTACATGTTTTTAGGTGAGAGCCACGATACAGATATTACAGATAATATATTGCGCATATGTCAAAAAAGTTAACAGAGAAAATATTCAAAATTGCTGCTTGCTGTGACCTTTTTTTTGTTTGCATATGCTGTTCGTTAATATTACCACTGAGTTTGAATGCAGTATGGAGATATCTAGAAACAAATTCAATGTTCAAGGTGTTTAGAATATGAGTAAAAGTCGCTTTTCACTTCTTGAACACTTTATTGCAATTAATTTGTTTCCATTCTTTTCTTTTATTGCTATTATATTACAATCTAGTCTTAGGACTAATGAGCAATTTGATAATCATAAGTTATAGAAAATTAAAATTTGAAAAACGATATAAGATACTATAATATAACATATAATTTATATTCGCCTTTTTCTTTTTTCTCTTCCTGTAATCATTAATTAATAATTAATATAATGTAATATGCAGGCTACAGCTCGAGTAGATAAAACGATATTCTGTGAAATTTATTTCTTTTTTAGATAGTCTATAGAACAATTCAAGTTCACACTATACTATTCTTCGCAAATTCTTTTCTTACAAGGTCTCTTTCCTCTCAAATCACTTTATCTCCTTTCAATTACTTAATTCACAAATCCAAACTAATTACTTTTTTTCTTGTTCACTCTCAACTTTCAATTTATCACCAAATTACAACTTCACCCATTCTCACTTTTCCAATCTCTTCGCCACGGTTCTAAACCAACTGTCTTTTTTTTGATCGCCATCTGTCCTTATATAGCAGAAGTTTCTGATAGCCAGAAACTTCTAGCAAATTCTTCGACCACTGGAGCAAGAAAAATTCTGATATAATAATTCCAAGATGACAATCATTTCGTGCAGTTATAATTCTCTCTTGTTCTCTTTTATCCGCGATATTATCCGAGCTGTGGTGACTAATTTCAGACACGAACCTCAAAAGAAAGCAATGAAAAGACACTTCGGAATTTGTTGCCTGTTCGAGGGCGTAGTTATTATGCTACATTATGTTACACTGCCCTCCTCTTAGACTTGTTCGTCCCGAACAAGTGTGTCCTCACTTCGGCCATTGTATCGACTCAGTCGGTCCACATGAACCACTTTCATTTTGGCCCTTGGTCCTCGCTGGATGCGGTAGACAACATCGTTGATGCGGGCTATTATTCTGTAGGGACCCTCCCAGTTCTGCTGCAACTTAGGTGATTTCCCCTTTTGGCGATGGGGATTATACAGCCACACTAGATCTCCTTCCTGGAATCCTGACGTTGTTGCCTTGGCATCATACCTGGTCTTCATGCGGTCGCTCGTCATCTTAATCTGGCTTCTGGTCCTTTGGTGTATGTCCCTAAGCCTTTCCCTCAGGTCCGCCACGTACTCTTCTTCATTTCTGGGCTCATTGGTAGGAGATCCAAATTTCACCTCACTGGGTAAACGAGCTATTCCACCAAATAAGATTTCGAACGGCGTATGTCGAGTAGTGCTATGCACGGCACTTCTATAGGCCATCAAAAACAAGGGAATCTGCCGGTCCCAATCCCGTTGGTAGTCACCTACGACCTTCGAGAGATGTTCGTCCAAAGTCCTATTGAAACGCTCCACCATACCGTCCGACTGTGGATGAAGCGGGGTTGTCCTTGTCTTTTTGATTCCGAGTAGTTGACACATCTCTTGGAAGATTCTTGACTCGAAGTTCCGCCCTTGGTCAGAATGCAATTCCAAGGGCACACCGAATCTGCTAACCCAATTGTAGACGATCTGCTCCGCCACGGTTCTGGCTTCCTGGTTAGGGATCGGAAACGCTTCCGGCCACTTACTGAAGTAGTCCATCACTACGAGGATATACCGATTACCATTGTCGGTTTCCGGAAAGGGCCCTGCGATGTCAATGGCGATTCGTTCGAAAGGTGCTCCCACGTTGTATTGGTGCATCTTACCTCGAGTTTTGATTCTCGGACCCTTGCTAGCTGCACACACGTCGCATTTTCTGCACCAGTCTTCGATATCTTCCTTCGCTTTTAACCAATAAAAACGTTCTCGTACCTTTTCTAACGTCTTATTCACTCCCAAGTGGCCTCCGGTCGCCCCGCCATGCATTTCCTGTAACACCTCCTTGACCCTCGTCCGTGGTACGACAAGCTGCATTACAAACGACTTTCCGTCGGAGGATTCCCATTTTCTTCTCAGAACACCTTCTTGGACATGGAGGGAGTCCCACTGCGCAAAATATGCCTTTAAGGTCGGGCTTCTGTGAGAGATGTCCTGATGATCCGGTTTCTCCATGTTCTCCTTCCAGGCCAGAATCGGCTCGATATCCGGGTCTTCCTTCTGAGCGTTCCGGATCTCATCTACGCTCCAGCCGGCGATAGGTTCGGCTCTCATTCTTTGGATGGAAACCAGCTCCCGTTCTTCCTGACGCGCACAATGTTTACAATCCGTTCTGCATGGTCTCCGGGACAGTGCATCCGCATTAGAGTGGAGTT
Source organism: Pocota personata (assembly GCA_963082735.1). Taxonomy (NCBI): domain Eukaryota; kingdom Metazoa; phylum Arthropoda; class Insecta; order Diptera; family Syrphidae; genus Pocota; species Pocota personata. Next base: position 17,061,446 of record OY720429.1, on the reverse strand, counting down.
TTCCTTTACGATGCTGTATTTCGTAGTCGTAGATTTGCAGCCTTTCGATCCATCTTGCGACCTGACCCTCAGGACTCTTGAACTGTAATAGCCATTTTAAGGCTGCATGGTCTGTGCGAAGAACGAACTTCCTCCCGTAGAGGTATTTGTGAAAATGCTTCGTAGCCAAGATCAAAGCTAGAAGTTCCCGCCTTGTCACGCAGTAGTTCCTTTCTGGCTTAGAGAGCACCTTGCTGAAGTACGCAACCACCTTCTCTTGGCCGTCATGCACCTGGGAGAGTACGGCTCCTACCCCGACATTACTAGCATCTGCATCCACAACGAACGTTTCCCCGGGAGTGGGGTAAGCCAGTATCGGGGCATCGCATAGCCGTTGTTTAAGTGCCTTGAAGCTCTTCTCGCACTCAATTGACCATTTGAATTGTTTTCCCTTTTCCGTCAACTGGTGCAGGTTCTTTGCGATCCCGGCAAAATCCTTCACGAACCGTCTGTAGTAGGTGGCTAGGCCCAGGAAGCTCCTTAGTTGGTGTTTGTCTTTGGGGACTGGCCAGTTTTTCACCGCTTCGACCTTCTCCGGATCGGTTCTCACTCCTTTCGCTGAAATTATGTGTCCCAGGTACTTGACTTCCGCTCTAAACAGGGCGCACTTCTTGGGGTTGAGCTTCAGGTGGGCACTTCGAAGCCTTTGAAACACATCCCTTAGATTGTCTCGGTGTTGCGCAAACGTTTTTCCTACGACGATGACATCATCCAAGTATACCAAACAGGTTTTCCATGTTAACCCTTGCAGGACACATTCCATCAATCGCTCGAAAGTCGCCGGAGCATTGCACAGCCCGAATGGCATTACCGTGAATTGCCATAGCCCATTTCCTGCGGTGAAGGCGGTTTTCTCCCGGTCTTCTGGATGGATCTGTACCTGCCAGTAGCCACTCTTCAAGTCGAGAGTGGAAAACCATCGGGCTCCTGATAGTGTGTCTAGCGTGTCGTCAATCCGTGGCAGAGGGTAGCTGTCTTTCTTGGTGACGTAATTGAGCTGCCGATAGTCCACGCAGAACCGCGTGCTGCCATCTTTCTTCTTAACCAGTACAACCGGTGATGCCCACGGACTTTTGGAACTTTCAATCAGACCTTCTTTCTCCATTGCCGACACCATCTCTGCAACTTCTGTCTGCTTTGCCAATGGAAGGCGCCTAGCAGGCTGACGAATTGGTCTAGTATCACCAGTGTCTATTCGATGTTCTACCAGGTGTGTTCGGCCGTATTCACCGTCCTGTGAGGCAAATACATCAGCGTACTCATTGATAAGATTCTCTGCCATAGTTCGCTGCTCCTGATTCAGCTCACTGGACTGGAGAATCGTCTCTCTCGTTTCCGCTGTCCAAGGTGATGGGAGAGGTTTTGGAGCATCACGTTCAGATATTGTTGCGACGGCGGTAATCGGCGTGCATTTTCCAGTCACCTCCCCTCGCCTTAGTTTGACAGTGTGTGGTCTTGCGTTCAAAACTCTTACTGGAACCATGGTGTTCTTTGGTTCGACTAACGTCTTTCCCACGATGTAGTCTTGAGAATTCTTCTCTGGGTCTGGTTCTACTATGTAGAATCGGTGGCTCCCAAGATCACCTTCCAGCTTCGTCCAAATGATTGTCTCTGAAGACGGCGGCAAAACTTCGTCTTTGCTGATGACTGTCCTGAGAGTTACGGCATTCTCATTTCCGTACACCATCGGAATCTCCACATTTCGATACCTCAGTACTTGCATCCCGATGTCCAAGATTACTTCATTTGCTTTCATGAAGTCTACTCCGATGATGCACTCGTCGCATATATCTGCCACCAGAAACGCATGGGAGAACGTCAGTCCTGCCAGAGTAATCGTAAGTCGAACTTCTCCAAATACCTTCGCCATTTCCCCTGTTGCAGTCTTCAGGCAGTAGCTGTTGGTGTTGTGCAGCCAGGAGCTTTTGACGATATCTCTTCTTACAATGGAGGCAGTGGCACCTGTGTCGATGGTGGCTACGCACTTCTTCTCGTTGATTAGTGCCTCCACTGTCAGGCTCTTGTTACCCCGTTTGGTTTGCGAAACTTGAATGGTGGTCCTGGGGGCCTCGATTCCAGTAACCAACTTCTGCCCCGCGAAGTTGGTCCTTACGCATCTCCCGACTGCTGGTTTTGGGAAGTCTGACCGACAGGATGCTTCCTCTCTGCTTCTCCTACTTCCGCAATGTGGACAATTTCCTCGTCTAGGTGCACTTCTGCACTGCCGTTGTAGGTGTCCGGTTTGGTTGCAATTCCAGCAACGGATTTGACTTCCGCGAGCTTTGACGGCTGTTCTCTGGCATGAGCATTCCACGACGGACATTTCCCTGACACGGTGTATTCCCTGGTATGCTTGGTCCGCAGCCTTCATTGACAAAGCGAATGCCAATGCCTCGGGGAGTGTTCGCTTTTCAGCCATCCTTACAGCCATTTGCAGTTGTCTGTCCTCTATGGCCTGAATAAAAGCTTCCACCGCCATTTCGTTGATAAGCTCCTCACCGGCTTTAGGGTATGAAAGATGGGCTAGTCGCTCTATATCCGCTTGCAACTGTTGGAGCGTTTCCCCCCTTTTCTGGACTCGACTACGCAGCTGAACCCTGTACACCTGCTGCATGTGTTCATCCCCAAACCGCATCTCGATAGCCTGAACCAGAGAGTCGTAGTTCTGCTGTTTATCTTCCGGGATGGTCTGCAAGAGCTCCGCAGCTGGACCCCTCAGTGCAAGTGTGAGTGCAATGGACTTCTCTTCATCGTCCCAGCTATTGGTCATTGCGGCCGCTTCGAATTGCCTTTTATAAATTGGCCATGATGTTTGACCATCGAAGATAGGAGGCTGCATCTCCTTTCTTCTCAGACCGTCGGTGGAATATTCCCGTGCTTTCTGTCTCTTCACGTTGCTGAGTTCCTTAGTAAGATTTTCGACTTGTTTTTCTACTTTTTCGAACTGAGTCTCTATTTTCCCGAACTGAGTTTCATGCTTCTCAAAGTTTTCATCGAATCTAGTTTCGACTTTTTCGAGTTGCGTCTCTACCTTCTCGATTTTCTCTTCGATCACTTCGAATTTGGATTCCAAGTTCTTGTTTTGCTCATCAAGTTTACTTTCCAGAGCATCTAGAGAATTCTTTTGTTCGTCCATCTTAAGTTCTAGAGAATTCTTTTGTTCGTCCATTGCTTTCTTTTGTTCGTCCATTGCTTTCTTTTGTTCGTCCATTGCTTTCTTTTGTTCATCCATTGCTTTCTTTTGTTCATCCAACTTAAGTTCTAGAGAATTCCTTTGGTCATCGAGCTTATGACTTTGATCTTCTATTGCTTTCTTTTGTTCGTCCATGACTAACTTAAGTTGCAGGAGCAGACTTGTTATACCCGGGTCGGCTACTGTACTTGCTGGTTCCTCTTCCACGTCAAACTCTATGTCATGCGGATTTTCACCTTCCTGCGTTACTGCTTCTTCCAGACGAATCAGTAGGGCATCTTTTCCCCCAGTTGTGTCGAGATTCCGCTTACTGAGTTCTGCCTTTAGTTGAATTATAGTTAGTTTTCCCAACTTGCGACCCATTTTTGCGCAACTAATTAACTCAACGCAGAAATCGTTTTTTTTTTTTTTTTTTTGTGCAATTTCACACCACGGAAATAGTTATTCACAGAATAAGTTTTATCCCAGCTTCTGACACCAATGTAATATGCAGGCTACAGCTCGAGTAGATAAAACGATATTCTGTGAAATTTATTTCTTTTTTAGATAGTCTATAGAACAATTCAAGTTCACACTATACTATTCTTCGCAAATTCTTTTCTTACAAGGTCTCTTTCCTCTCAAATCACTTTATCTCCTTTCAATTACTTAATTCACAAATCCAAACTAATTACTTTTTTTCTTGTTCACTCTCAACTTTCAATTTATCACCAAATTACAACTTCACCCATTCTCACTTTTCCAATCTCTTCGCCACGGTTCTAAACCAACTGTCTTTTTTTTGATCGCCATCTGTCCTTATATAGCAGAAGTTTCTGATAGCCAGAAACTTCTAGCAAATTCTTCGACCACTGGAGCAAGAAAAATTCTGATATAATAATTCCAAGATGACAATCATTTCGTGCAGTTATAATTCTCTCTTGTTCTCTTTTATCCGCGATATTATCCGAGCTGTGGTGACTAATTTCAGACACGAACCTCAAAAGAAAGCAATGAAAAGACACTTCGGAATTTGTTGCCTGTTCGAGGGCGTAGTTATTATGCTACATTATGTTACAATAATAATGACTTTGAATTTTGCATGTAAATATGAACATGATAACAATGGGTTAATATATAATTAATAATACTCAAGGCATAATTGGGATTTAGGCCACTCAAAGTGGTGGGGGTTTTATTCACTCCGAGTGCTCCTTGTCACTCGTTGTTGTAGCCTTTCGTATTATCTACGTATCATTTAAATTTACATGCCTTTATCTACCCAATTCAAGAGGTTTCCGCCTTAATCTTCTGACCGAGAAATTCTGGTTTGCAAGTAGTAGGGCCTCAGGGTTTACGCGCTCTTGTAGTCATTTCTCGTGTCTTCTTGCTGCGTTTTTAATTTCATTTGGACCGACTACACCTTAAGATCCCTGTGGAGGTCGCTGTTTCTTATATACGAGTACCAGGGAGCGCCTACAATGTTCCTGAGTAATTTGTTTTGGAATCGCTAAATGATGTCGATGTTACTTAGTTTGGTGCAACCCCATAGTTGTATCCCATTGGTCCATATTGGTTTTAACATTTGCTTGTAAAGCAGGAGCTTTTTGTAATACATTTTTTTTATGTCGAATGTCTTGTTCTTCTCTTTTCTTTTTAACATCTGAGCTTGGCGTCTAATGTCATGCCGAGGTACTTCTCCATATTTCCATAAGGAACTTCTCTACCATTAATATATACTGGCATATGATTTATCTTTTTGTTTGTAAAGTCGACGTGCACTGACTTTAATTCTGTGTTGTCGGCGAATGTTGCCATGATATTGCTGTCTAAATGTGGGATGTCTGAAATATACAATAGGTATAAAACTGGTCCTAATACGCTACTTTGAGGAACACCAGCTTGTATTTCTTTCAGTTCAGAATACGCGTTTTCATGTTTAATTTTGTAGTATCTATTAGAGATATACGAATGCAATATTGTAGAATATTGCTTTGGCAGGCTTTTTTTAAGTTTGAATATCAGTCATGCCAAACTTTATCAAATGCTTGAGACACATCAAGGAAGACAGTGGTTCTTTTCTTCTAGTGCGTTATCTATAGTGTTGACTGTTGAATGTTGAATGTTTCTTCCGAAAACCAAATTGGTGTACCGGAATTCGATTTTTTCTTTCAATAATACTATTTAGTCTTTTCACCAGTATTTTTTTTTAAATTTTTTGATATAATTGGCAGCAAGGATATCGGTCTATAAGAGGATGGCTCGTGTGGTGATTTCCCTGGCTTTGCTATCGTTATAACTTCTGCAATTTTCCAGAGTTGTGGGACATACTTCAATCTAAAAGAAGCGTTTATTATGTTTCTTAGTTTAATGTAGGCTTTTTGAGTAAGTTCTTTAAGAATTTCTCCAGTTATTAGAAAAAAGCTCCTGGGTTCGGAGCTTTTTTCGGTTTAATATTTTTTATTATGCTCCCTCGGCTGTTGTAGTTGGCTCTATATCTTCATCTTCTTGTTCTAAGTCCATGTTCAACACGTTATCTTTTTCAACTAAGTTCGTAATGAAAAGTTTTTATTTATAATACAGAATCCTTACATTCTTACAAAATCGCTTAAAGCTAGTTGAACTTCAAAACTTAAACTATGTCTTCGACGTACACTTGCTTAAGATTAAATTCAAATAAATTTCAGTTAATAATAAGATTTAGGTTTTAAAGGTTGATACAATAAATAAATTAATTATAAGGTTTTATAAAATAGTTTTGAAGATTTTTCTTTCCTTTTTGTTAAATATTCTTCTATGATACTATTAAGATGTTTAATTCTGAAAATTTCTTTAACTTTTTTCTGACGGTATGTCTTTTGATAAAAAAAAGTAATTGTTTTAAATAATTTATATAATTTTTAAACGATTTCTTCAGAATAAAATTGTCTCCAGCCTTTCCATTTCGTCATCATTTCGTCTGTTGGTTTTTGAATTATTAAATAAGGCTAATTTTTTGCTTGATTATTACCTCATGCGTACATATAATCCCTAGAAATTTTGGTTGCTAGAAAAAGTTTCACGAATTGGTGCCTTGAATGAACTTACAAATAGTTAAGGATAGCTCGCCTATGAGAGGAGTAACAACTGGTGTCCCAAGTTGCACACTTAACATGTTCTCGTACTTAGACAAAATTTGTATGTGATTGCTGTCCCAAATGACTCAGGTTTCGAACTTTAAGGAAAAGGCCGTCATCAAGTAAGGTACCGTTATTCGATTTTCTAACGAAAAACTAAGTAAGGCATAAAAGCAAAATCGTTAGCCGTGTTTCTTTGTAACTATATACACATTTTAGTTAGATTTCGCAAAATAACGATATCAGCCGCATTTCTTTATGAAAATGATCCCCAGTTCAAAGAAAGTTCACATGACAAACAAGAACAACAACTGGGTATACAGTTTCAGTAACTTATTTATTATTCATTATGTAAGTTAAGCATAGCAAATGTCGACTATCAGGCAACAGATAGCGTGATAATATACTTTACTCAGGAATGTTGGCAAACTTCTTTAACTCAATATTCTATTTAATGTAAATCATTGAATGATTAATTTAACAAGACAAATAGCGAGACGATGGTAGAAATACTAATTTCCTTCGCACTCCTATCCGCTACTAAACCAGTGGTACCAATTAAACAATACAAAACAGTAAATCGTTATTTTCTCAAACCTAATTGATCTTTATATAAAGTTACAAGAAACACGTCTTATAATAAAAATTTCAAAGATGGATTCACGTAAAATCGAAACGTAAATCTACGCAAATACAAGTGAATTGAATATACTTAATATTTATCCCATAAAAATAGATAAACAAATTACTCAACAATTCTCAAAAATAAAAATAGATAATTCATAAAAAAAGTACATTATTGACAATACCAAGCAATCATCAAAGTTATCATTTATTTGTGTATCTAAACATTGGCATATCACACTTGTATCAATTGATTTTATCATGTTAGGTGGTACAGACAAATTTTGGCAAAGCTTGCCGAACCAAAATTGATTACGAATTAGTAAGATTGAGTTGATTGTGGTTAATTGTAATCTATTAGTCAACTTAGTTCTGACTAAATTGAACCGGCTGAATAATCTTTTGACATCTGCATTCAAAATAGACTCAACCAATATAGAAATAACGAATCTAGCAAGATTATAGGCTGGATTTTTGCTACAGTCGTCGCTGTAGGCACAGTGCCAGTTGTGTTTTTAAATGTATAGAGCAAATTATTATTCTACTGACTGAAAATTTGTTCAGCTTCAGTTGGAAGAATATTCAACTTCGTTAATTCTGGCCCAATTAAATCTTTTTTAACGCAAAGATATAGTAATTATCGCTATCTGGAAGTCCAATATTCGACCACTTTTTCGAGCAGCAAGGGCCCTATATCGATAATAGTGCGGCAAATGTTGGCTTCTAAGTCGTCCATCGTCTCTGGTTTGTATGCATAGACTAGCGACTTCACATATTCCCACAGAAGATAATCTGAAGGTGTTAAATCACACGATCCTGGAGGCCATTACAGTTCCATTACGCGAATTTAGGCGCTCATAGAATGTTTCATTCAATAAATTGGTGGTGGCGCGCGTTACATGTTGCGCCGTCTTGTTGAAACCACAGGTCTTCCACATTAATGCCATTCAATTAGGGACCGAAAAAGTCAGTAATCAGGATCTATAGCGCTCTCCATTGGCTGTAACATTCTGGCCGGCATCACTTTTGAAGAAATATGGACACCAAACAGTGACTTTTTGTGGATATATCGGCGTCTCAATAATGGCTTGTGGATTTTCTTCATTCCGAAAGCGGCAAATTTGGTTGTTGACATAGCCATTCAACCAAAAATGAACCTCATCGGTGAACAAAATTTTGTGGTGAAAATGAAGATCAAGAGCAATTTTGTTTTCGGCCCATTCACCGAACGTATGACGCACACGATGATCAAGCGGCTTTAATTCTTTCACGAGCTGGATATTGTGAGCTCGTAAACCAAGATCTTTTCGCAAAATCTCCCATGAATTGGATGGACACAGCTCCAATTGTTGTGCACGATGGCGAATCGACTCATTCGGGTCCTTCTCAATACTGTGCTCCACAGCAGCAAAAGCTTCTTCGGTGTGCACTGTATGACATCTCTGCGGATGCATATTATCAATTAGAGTATGCGTGGTGCGAAAGCAGTCCATGGTTATTCGAATGGACGTAGAGCACGCTTAGTTTCGCGAACTTAACTACGATTTTCGAAATAAATTTGCACAATTTGCAAGCGCTATTCTGACATAAGACTATTCATGGTGAAATAGCGAACCAAACTGAGCACAAATCAGCTGTCAGCTGTTAAATTGACTTTAGCTGGAAAAAATATTGCCATTTCGAAAAATAAACTTCTAAAGAAACACCCTCGATCAAATTTCATGGAAATTTTGCACAAATATTCTATAGAACCCGTATCCCATGGGCTTTACATTATAGCTCTCCTCTTACTTAAGTGTGTACCATAGGCGCTGAAATTAGTTTTCCACCAAATGGGTCTAATTGGATATTATGCTATACATAGATTTCAAAGACATGCTAAAAACATCAGACAAACTAGTAGTTATGACGGGTAGAGACATTGGCGCGGACACGTAAGTAGACGGATGATTACGATGGCTTCCTGTGCTGAGTAGCATTGCTCCACCCCTCCTCCGCCGATCAAGTTGCTTAATGCCAATTCACGAAGACACTGCAAATCTCTTGTCACGTCAGCAGAGACCATAAAGCTCGCTGAAGAACACGATATATTTAATCTGAATTCTGATTGGTCAACAGAATAGGCAGCATCCTTGCAAGCTGATACCATCATCGTCACAAATCTATTATGCCGACTCTTTGGATTTGACCTTCCTCGCAACCACTAGTCGACGCTCAACAGGATCTGGATAAATCTGTTCCACTGGGGGGTAGTGCTAACTCTTTAGCTTGCGATTGCGGGGCTTGGTAAAAACCTGGTACGCCATCTGTTGTCATATATCCACTGTAACCCAAATATAAATTTGATTTAAACCCGTTTTCGAGAGAATCGACTTTACGAAATCGGCCAATAATAAAGTACCGTTATTTTTAGGGTTAGAATGGAAATTCCGATGCTGTCTCGAACTGTGACCTCACAGATCACAGATATGAAGTTTGAAGGAAGTTTTGTAATAATGGTTGACTTCAGCTATATAAATTAAATATACCAAATAACCAGATGTAAAAAAGTAAAATTTTTTTGTTAAAAATAACAAAAGTGGCAACCGTGACTGTAGTCAACGATCTGAATTTAGCTGCTGTTTATTTAGACGTATTTACCAGATGCCCTGTGCTCAATTGAATTCTTACTTTAAAAGGAAATGTGCATGTGGTACCTACATTTCTAATTCTTCAAAGGCATCTACATCTGCGATCCAAACGACCACTGGCCCTAGCAGATTAACCGAAATCATCCACAGTCGCATTGCTGTTAAAAACCACCAACGTTTTCTTCTGCACAAGTCAATCCAATTAAAGCCATCATTTGGCAAATGCCACAAACGGCTGACAGATTTCCCTGAAAATCAAATGGTCAAAAGCGATCCAAACACACTACTTACACCAAACCCTGGTAACTACAGTGTAGAACCTCAAGAATTTCAAGTTTCGAGTTCATTTGGTTTCGGTCCCTGTTTCCCAACCAGTTATGTGGAAACCTTTCAGAAGGAGATTGAAAATTTGTCATCGACAACGGTTTTCCACATTCGGAAACACAACCTTACATTTCCTCTTTGCCTCCTTCTTGTAGAAATCGACAATCGACAGCGCTAAACAAAACTGTGCCCTAAAGGCATCCGGTCAAAGAGAGAGACCAACCTTCTATCGTCCATCAAACTGGGCAACAACCCACAACCATGACAACGTCTGGACAATCGGCATAATTGTTTCACCAGAACTGAATGCAAGTTGATTCGTTTTCCACAGTTTCCTCATCTGTTTGGGGGATTAAAGCCCCCGTTGCACTATTTCTAGTCATTCCTCATCTGTGTTTTAGAATTTCTGTTTTTTGTTCATTTTATGGATCAACTATTGAGGTTAGATAACCCGCTTAACACCACAATTAAAAGGATTTCAAGGAAGAAGGAGATGGTTAGTGTTTTTGTGGCACTAGTATAAACATGACATGACGTTACGTTCTGCCTGTTCTTTTGTTCATTCGAACTATGTCAAAGTGACAATTGGGGAGGTTGGTTTTTGTTTCCCATCTGTTTTTTTTTTTTTTTTTTTGGGGCGAATAGCAATGGCCGATGGAATTTAGAAGACTTGGTTGAACATTGAACCTTTAGTGTTTCATTGAGGATGGTATAGGTAGGTATTGTACTGTAAGTGACAGTGACATCGATGATAGGTTTTTGGGGTGTAAGTTGACACTTGCCTATCAATGGAAATGGTGAGCATTTTGGGGGTTTATTTGAATATATTAAGAACCTTTCAGCCTTGTGTGGCAATATTACAGGTCCCCAAGGTACGTCAAATTGAAATTTGTTATCTGATTCTCTACAAGAAAGCACTTACTTCTAATCCTTCCGAGTAATTAATTTAGCATCTCCTCTAATGACTATTCATGTCACGTAAAAGCGTGTCAAGAAACTTGTATGCCTATTTATCTACAATAAATACCAATCACAGGGTGAACACAAAGTTCCATCATTATCGTCCATAACACCACAGGATAACGATTCATTTTAATTTCGCCTAGTTTCTGAATGTGACATCGTACATAGGATCCTGCAATTTGCTAGGAAAACATGAGACAAACATATCGCTCATACTATTCGCAAGAATAATTACGGTTTGTGGAGGTTTGAGGTTATGAGCGTACACTGCAAGACGTGAATACACACTTTTTGTGCCAGCAGGTTACTCTCTGCAGTGTGAACTACTTGCTGTGCAAGGAAGTCATTATGCGTTTGCCATGTATCCTGCGATGCTAGAATTGCATAAATTTGGTTGATGGCGTTTTTAACTCACTATGCGTTCCAGTTAGAGGTTCCATCAATGGTCAATAGTTATGGGTGGAAGGTGTGAAAAGTAGGATGCTTTCAAAAATGCAATTACGGGTGTACGCATTAATTCACATTAGCGAAATCGTATTTTACATCAGCAGCTTTCATTCGAATAACCAGGAGGTTAGTAGGTCGGATGAACTAGTTTGCAGTACCTTAGTCTTAGTTTTTGTATGATTTCACTATGTGCGTTAGAGGTGTTAGGTGGAGAATAAAATTTAATATTGTGGCATAACATCGCTTAGACGAGAATCATTTTGGATGGAACAGAAATTACATATCTAATTTCTAATTGGCATCCCTTCGAGGTCATTCTGGGAGGAAGATGTATCTGTAGAAGAAAAATCAATGATAGGCTTAGTCTTAGCTTTTCCTTCCGTCTCCCAAATTATTGTAGCGTGTTCCAAGTGGAAATAATGACAATAAAAGAAGTCTTCAGCGTTTCTGACAGGCAAACTGCAATCAAGTCCTTGGAATTGTTCTCTGTAAACTTAATAACAACTCTAGATTGCTGATCTTCTCTTATAAAGATGGAGCAGTTCAAAATTTACCTTTGCTGGGTGCCGGTGCCTAAGGACTTTCTAGGGAATTGACATGCAACAATGATACCCATTCTATCAGATAAAGGTACCTTAGGTACCTATCGATACATGCAAACTTAAATTAAAGCTGAATGCTATCGAGAAAATATATCTTAGGTGAACAAGTGGCACAACGTGTCTAGCGACAAAACGGACTTGGCGTAAGCTGGATCTGAAACGCTTCTAGTATCACAAAGGACCGATCATTGGTCTAAGTGTGTCAGTCACTTTGTTGGCAGCTACTTCAACCTAACCTAAGAGATAATAACGATAGACCCCAAAAGTGTATATATACATACTACCTTGATCAAAAAGATTCAATAATGACTACCGAGTGGCGCTTTCAGTCATCTGATTCGAGTTTTTTTTAGGTCGTTAACATTCTCTCCAAATTTTAGCGTCGTAGCTTGACATTTGTAAAAGCAACGCTGTCGAGAGTGCATCTGCCTCCGTGTGTGTTTTCGATTTTCTATGGTTTGAAAAATGAGATCAACTTTGCAACAACGAGTTTGCAACAAATTTTGTGTTAAAAAAGGGTTCAATGGTTCGTATCCGACCCAATATTCATCAAAAACATAATTACTGGCATGAGGCGAGTGAATGACGTACGACTATACCGAATAGCCAAGACCGAAAAAACCGCGACGTTTTCAGTCGAAAAAGAAGGCGATGCTCACGGTTTTCATGGATTACAACGGTGTTGCGCATCACTAATTTTTGCCACAAGAGCAGACAGTCACAAGGTTTATTATTTGGGCGTTATGAGACGTTTGCGTGAAGCAATTTGCCAAAAAAGACCTGAAGCCAATTCGGCTGTCGGGCACGGAACTGACACCAGTAAAAGAAGTGAAATACCTAGGATTACATCTACATAGAATAGAATGTAGAAAGAGCACACAGAAGAGATATCCAAAAAGGCCACCTGTGCTCTCATGATATGTAGGAGCCTGACGGGTAAGTCTTGGGGACTTAACCCGAGCATGGGGCGGTAAAGACATTAATGAAGGAGGTGAGTCTATTTTCGAATTTATCCTCTCCACCAATCTTGTTCTATGTTACAGAATTAGGAAAATGATTCTAGACCTCACCCTGAAGAGTAATAATGAGCAGGTTATGATAGAAAACTGGAGAGTATCTTCTAAAAACTCTTTCTCGGACCATTTTAGAATTTCCTTTTTGGATGGTTAAATCATTTAAACCTTATAAATCCGCAGGGCCGGACAACATCTCTCCAGCCATGCTCCAACTTGCTCTAACAAGAATCACACCTGCAGCTGTATAATAGTAGGTTACGTACCGAACTATTAGAGAGAGGTAGAAGTGGTCTTCATCCCTAAGGCGGGTAGACAATTAGCCTCACCTCGTTTCTCTTGAAAATACTGGAGAGATTAATTGATCTACACCTTAGAAGCCTTCTAAATTATCACAATTTATATAGCACTCAACACACCTACATAAAAGGCAAGTAGGTAGAAACTGCACTACATGATGTTGTCTAATTCATTGAGAAAAACCTTCACTTTAAAGAATATGCTTTAGCCGCATTTTTAGATATCAATTCGGAGTTAGGTGAGAGCATCGTAAGGAAAATAGTTACAAGAGGAACCACGCAAAGAGGAGTAATTTTTCCTTTGCTCTGGCTCCTTGCCGTTAACAAAATTTTGAAAATCCTCAAAACCAACAGAGTAAAAACAGTTGCATATGCAGACGACATAGTGATTAAATCCGCATGGTCCGCCAGAAGCGACTGTGTCATATCTCGCAGCTTATTCATCCACTGTCGGATGAAAACAGAACAACTTAGGAGCATGCTAACCTGCGCGATAGGAGAAATATCTCGACCTCTGCAGGAGCTGTCAAAATATAGAGGAGACAGAAACTATCAAACACTTGTTATGTGATTGCCCAAATCTTCAAAACCGCCGCCTCTGTCATATTGGAAACAGGCTTTTTGACGAACTAGGAGATCTCGTACAAGTTCCTCTTAGGAACATAGGCTAGGATAGGCTTCATAAAGAACGTAGGCTGGTTTGCTACAGAACCCACCGCAAGACAAAGGTTTTAAATATAGGTTCCTCACAACAAAAGGGGAAATACAATGGACCGTATGGCCACCGTGATAAGCACTTAGGAGCACTTCCCTCCAACCTAAACTAACTTAACTTAACCCAAGCATTCTCAGATGGATGTATATCGCCATTGTGAGACCAATGATCACTTATGGAGCGATAGCGTAGGCCAAACGAACTAGTCTAGTCACAACGAGGGATACACTCACTAAAGTGCAATGACTTGCTTGCCTCTGTATTACTGGGGCCATGAGAACATGTCCAATTGATGCCATGGAAGTATTCTTGGAACTAACTCTACTTCATGTTGTAGTTGAGCAAAATGCAAAGCGGATTATCCTAAGGATGTCAAAAGAGGGCATCGGGAGGAAGAAATGCATCAATGTATTTCGCAAGAAACTCCCCCTTCTATCAATTACTAGCGACGATAGTATCAGAAAATTTAATTTTGATAACAAATTCCGTACGAAGTTAAGTAACAAAAAGGCTTGGAGCAATGAATCTATAATATACGGATTGAGTAACCACACAATAAAGTGGTATACGGACGGCTCGAGAACTGAAGAAGGAACAGGGGCAGGTGTATTTGTGCCAAGAACAAAGTACTCAGAACCCATGGGCAAACGTACCAGCATTTTTTCAGCTGAAATATAAGCTATAGATAGATGTGTTCAATTCAATCTCGATAGAAGATACAATAAAAAAGCGACATAGCAATATTGTCAGACAGTCAAGCAGCTATTGTGGCAATGCCTATACAAAATAAATGAATTGGGTAGCAGTAACAGGGTAACCCTCTATTGCATACGTGGTCACGCTGGGATTGAGGGCAATGAAGAAGCATACTCCTTGGTAAGCCAAGGATCAGCAGAATCCTTTATTGAACATGAACCATTTTGCGGAATTGGAAATCACACCATACGCGAAGAATTCAGGAAGATGGAGAAAGAAAACAAGGTAAGAACCTGGATCAATACTCCAGGTCTGAGGCAAGCTAAGAAACTTCTGGGACACTACATCTGGGACACCGCTTCTGCCTTAACAAGAATAACCTACGTATCCTAACAGGCTTTCTAACGGGGCACTATAAACTCGGGGAGCATTTAAGGAAACTAGGTATAACAAACGAAGGTCTATGCAGATTCGGCAATAGTGAGACTCCAGAACATCTTCTGGAAACCGGATTAGAGAGGGTGCTCTAGAGCGAACTACTAGTATAGACAAAGAAAGAGTGTTTGACCCTCGATAACAATTCTGAAGGAATTATATCCTGAGGGAAACTCTAATGAGGGAATAAACGCCTCCTAGGTATTAGCAGGGGGCACAATAGATCAATAGGTCGCAGTGCAAGTTAACCCTACACAAATAATAATAATAATGCCATACCTGCTTTTTAAGGCAGTCTTCTTAAAAAACAAAAAAAAAAAATACTGCCTATTTTAGGCTACGGTGATGGATAAGCTTTAATTTCAAGATCTGGTGATTCGAAAAGAACTCAATTAGCGCTAAGTGCGCCGTTTTGATACCACAAAAAACTCGTGTACCCTGTTTGATTACGTGTGTTATTGGAGATAGAAATTTTAGGATTAGTTTTCCAATCCGTTTAGCGGCTATCTCTCTGAAATCATCAAAGAAAGGTTTACCTAACGTGCGTTGTCTGGTCCTTGCTAGGGCAGGACAACTGCAAAGAAAGTTAAAAAGAGTTTCCCTCTCGTTGCTGTCTTTGCAGCTGCGACAGAAAGTGTTGTGAGGAATGCCAAGCTTGGCCGCGTGGTCCCCTATAGGCCAGTAGCCTGTAGTAATGGCTACAATTCTGCTAATATCAGGCCTTGATCTGCCTAGTAGCTTCTTTAATTTAGGTCTATTGAAGGTGGTCTGTCTTTCTTGATATGGCTTCGCTATCAGGAAAAATAGCTATATTTGGACGTTGGGAGGTTTCTTAGCATGCACCATCCTCCTGAACCGCGAGAAGCTCCACTTGAAAGACACTAGCAGAGTCTGGGAGACGGAAGGATTTCGATATATTCAGCTCCAACTCCGCAGTCCATTTTCGAACCATACGTATATATACAGATATCAAAGTCATTGATTACTATTCTGTTCTTCCATTCTGCTCTGGTAGAGAACTTTAATGAAAAAGGTTTGCTGAAGTCGTGCGTGAGAGATCTGTAATCGGTCGAAGATGTAGCCAGTTCACTTTGTATCGTCCCCAGGACCTTACAGTGACCACCCAGTTTCCCTGAGCTGGATGGCGCTGCATATAGCTGAATAATATGGAGTTCAAGGGGGATCAGATGCAGGATCACACTTAGAGCATCTGTTGGGTAAGATCTCAATGCTCCTGTGATGCCTACACACGCCAATCTTTGTACTTTTTTTTGATTCTGTTGATGTTATATTTCTACTGCGTGTAAAATGTGCTACATGAGGACTTAAACATTGCGGCACAGAAGATACTTGTTCTGAATAAATTAAATGCTTTGCCAAGTCAGCCCAGATTTCGCGGCATCTTCTCTGTACTGTATCCACCCTGCAGCGGTAGCAAAGTCGAAGAAATGGAAGATTGACCTCACTGTCCATTTGCCAGTTCTTCCCCGCATAGGATACTTGCCGATAATGCGATCCAATAAATCAATGCCGCCCATAAATTTGTTATATTGTTTTATAGCCACTGGTTGTGGAATATCAATGTAAGCTCCTTCTTTCTTGCTCTAGCGGAGGCATACTCCCAGTGGTTGAAGAGCAGCTTCTGTTGAAGCAACATGAATCGGTTTACTATCCAACCACTTGACAACAGAAATATTACCATCACTTCCTACAATGCAATCGTGACTGCCTCTGTCTTTTGTGACATGCCATCTGTCTTGAATAAAGCACGTTGTCTGTTAGATCACTGTTTGTTTGGTCTTTGGTATTCAGGCACCCGATTTTTCTTCATAGTTCCAGTCGCCTTGATTCCTCTTTTTAGCAAGACATCAAGAAGTGGAATCGACATGAAATACCTGTCTATGAAAATGGATGAACCCATGGGCAGTGATCCAATTTTTCAGGTATAGGATATAAAGTAGAGTCAACCGTAGTACCCTTTCCCTGATACAAGTACAAATCTAATGGAAGAGCTGTAGGATTAGCCATTATGAAAACTGTTATGCTTTCTGGGTTCGGCTTCCCTTTTACTACTTGTTTCTGCTTGCATTTACCTGTAAACGGGATTATTTTCTCATCAATGGCGATGTGCTTTTCTCTTCTATTCTCTCGGCAGTCTTTTTCTATTCTAGAAACGAGAGGGCGTATTTTCCAAAACTTGTCGACATCCTGAATACTTTGGTTAACAGTTTCATCATTTACAACCTCTAAATTTGACCTCAGTTGAAAAAAACGGTTACGAGTGATGGTGTTTGCTATGTAAGGCACTTTTGTTTCCAATGCCCAATACATCCTCAATTGTGGCATCAAGTTTTCTGTATGTTTCCATCGTATATGATCGCTTCGAGAAGATTGGAGCTCGACGCGTAAAGACGACAGAGGCTCATCGTCAGATTCGTTCCATTCCTCTTCTTCTATGGGCGGCACCGCTTCCTGTTGGCTTGCTTGAAGATCAGCTTCATCATCGCTACCTTCGTCATCGATACCTTCATCTTCAAAGTCTGACAAGTTAAAAATGATCAAGTCTTCTATATCTTTAGCTGTCAAATGACCTGTAAAATAAAACAAAAGAAGTGCCTAGTGCCCAAAGTATCATCTATACTTCAAAATGACTTATTAAACTTGAAACTTTGAGTAAAACATGAACTGCAATGTTAAATATACAGTTTAAACTAAATATTTAAAACTAAACACTAGCAAATAACTTCACAAAATTAATGTTTACACTTGCGCAAGGTCGACATGGTGGCAACGTAAAAAAAAAATTAAACTTCAAGTGATTGCAATTGACGTAATTTGACAACTAGGGGAATGCCACGTAGCTCAAAAACAAGATAATGGCTCCCCAAACTGTATCCCCATAAGGTTCTACCGAATTCCAAAAGATGGCGTGAAAAAAAATAAACGTATCACTGGTGATACCGGGGTCTCAGGAGGCTAGTGATAGACAGTGCCCCTAAATTGCGAATACATTCCGTTCATTCCATGAATGAAATTAGCTAATGGATGTGTTCTCCTATACCCTGCAAAAGATTACTATCATCATTCCAGCTTGTATTTCAAAAGTAATGCCAGAAAGTTTAGAAAGAAAAAATGTTGATTCATTTCGCCTCATTCACTTTGACAAGGACCCGAAAAAATGTTTTTCCCAGAATATATCACTTCCATTGCATTACTTACCTCCTATTCGGAAGCAATTCAAAAACTGACACCCAGATACAGAATCAGCACGGAAGTCAGCTGAAAGATTTGATTAGAAAATATTTCTCTCATTATCCAGGTGACGGGAATCTCCGTTCCAAGTCCTTTTCCCTTTGGAAGTATTTTCACATCTTCTTCCCTATATATTTTTTTTGCCACAATTTTAATGAGAAATTTCCTCATCGTTTGCGATGAAATTCTGCGGCTTACAGTTGTTGTTTGGAGATCTTTTCCGGGGAATGTGTTTTGTGGGTGTTTTTGGGTTATATTGCGGCTTCCAGATAAGGAATGAAACCTACCTACTCTCGTTGTTCGTTTCCCACTTGTTCACTGATTCTTCTGCACCAATTCTTGTTTGACTGTTGCAAGGTGGAACACAGTGCACCAGAGAAATTGTGGAAAGAAAAGATACTTGGGTAATTTCAGGTCAGTGGTTTCGATTAGGGTTATTCGATAAGAAGACAATGATGACAATGATGCTGGGTGCAGGTTGTGGAAAAAAGTTTTACTGTAAAAATTTTTCAATTTGGTGAAGGAGTTTCAATATTTTTTTTTTTTTTTTATTCTATTACTCTTTGTCGCTATGTTTTTACGAGGAAGCGGAAGACGGTTGTGTTCTGGATGGACATTGTTTTGTAATGGAATTTTGAAAAATGACATCTTATGGCATCCATTGTTGGGAATTTTTATTTTGAAGTTATGCACTGGTTGGGGAATGATTTTATGGCTTCATTGGACCATGGGCCTTGCCAATAATCTGCAACAATAAAGTCAAGTGAATGGTGTAGGAATTTTAAACGTTCACATTGTCCTTACAATTTGATACGAGGTCTTACTGGATACTTTCATCGTAAGTCAAGTGTAATTGTTGCAACGCAACATAAATGCACCACTTTATAGGAAGGAGATACGATGGTCAATTGCCGTCGGTAAATGTCTTTTTCTAAAAAGGCCGTCGGCAAATGCATTAAGAAAACAATTGATAACAGTGCTGAGACCAAATGAACGTGTGAAGCAACACGTGAAAAGATGCATAGGCAAACAATTTCTATGTTTTCGTCTATGTGATGAGTAGTGAGAGACTCATCACGTCCATAAAAGCAAAGGAAAGAAGACTGTGTTTTGCTTTCTGTTTATTTCTTCCACTGATTATCGATTGGAAGAAATTAGCGGGTATGATAACGACCAGCAGATTAGCTACGCGATGGACTAGGTCAACAGCTATGATGGTGGTCGGGACTATCTGCGGAACTTTAAGGTCAGTGGGCATTACGCACTGCCTTCAATGGAAGTGGAAACCCAATGAAGAGATAAATAAAGTACTATATTAAACGGTTATTTCAATAAGGACATAATAATTTCGTATTTAAATAAAACACAGAATAATTAAGATATCGTGCTGAAATTTATTCCAGGTGTAGTACATATGTCGAATTTAAGTATGGAATTTGATCTTGTTCATATGACCACAGCGAGCACGATTGCAGCGATCGATTCTTTGGACCCAATTTTCTACCACTCTTCCACACATATCGGCTGGAACGTTGGCAATTTCGCGTTCCATGTTGTTCCTGAGCTCCTCTAACCTTGTTGGCTTGTTAGCATAAACCAACGACTTAAATCGTATGAGCGAGCTGGCCACTTGACCGGATCATTTCTTGAGATTACACGATTACCGAACTTCCCCTTCAATAGATGAATTGTTTGACCAGCTGTGTGGCATGTCGCACCAGCTTGTTAGAACACCATATCACTGATGTCAAGTCCATCCAATTCTGGCCAAAAATAGTCTTCCAACATGGCACGATAGCGAAATGCATTGACCGTAACATGGCGATCATTTTCATCGACGAAAAAATACGATCCAATCCTCCGGCATGAAGTCCACACGGTCACTTTTCGTGGATGCAATGGAGTCTCTTGAAGCACGTGTGGGTTTATTGCTGTCCAATAATGCATATTTTGGTAATTGACAAAGCCATTAAGCCAAAAATTAGTTCCATCGCTGAAGTTGATTTTTCGACGAAATTCAGGATTTTCTTCAAACTTTTGTAGAGCCCAATCGGAGAAGTTTCGGCTCTTCAAATGATCAAGAGGCTTTAGTTCTTGAGTTAATTTGATCTTGTAAGGATATAGGCCAAGATCTTTATGCAAAATTTGCCACAATGTGGACTGAGAGATGCCAAATTCATGTGAATGGCGTGGAAGGTGGAATTGACTGATTTCGCTCATTTTGAACTGAAGCACTTACGGCTGCGATATTTTCTGTACTTCAACCGGTGCATTGTCTCACTGGTACAGGAGCATTCAATAGTGAATATGTTGACTCGAATTTATCCACTATAGAACGCACAGCCTGTCTGATGGGACGATTATTACGACCGAAAGTTGGAGTAAGCGCTCTTAAAGTTGCGACCACCGAGTCACAATTTTAATAGTAATTTTTAATAATTTCCAAACGTTGCTCGTTCGTGCACTTCAACACGATAAAAACGTAAGCCCCGACTGACGTTTTAACATTAACAGATCATAAAAGGAGTTTAAGGGTGTGTTTGCATTAAAATACAAAATTGTTATGTCCCTATTGAAAAATCCTTTACCAATCAATTGGGTTTTGTTTTGTTTTATTGTTTCGAGATTCAGTCGCGCTGGTTGCTTTTGATTTTTAGTGTCCTTGGAAGGTGTGCTAGTTTCTGCGTGAATTGGAAATGTCTTGGGAATCTCGGAGAGATAGTGATGTGTTCCGAATTTAATTCAAATATAGGCGAGTGGAATCCATCAAAATTGATTTTGATGTGGGACAAGTACCATACTCAGACCGTCCCAAAATTCTTGTAATTTTTTGACTTGAAGTACTTCCAGCCGAGGGAATAGTGAAAGTGGTATGGAAAAAGTCCAAAGCGCACATCCATCGAAAGCAACTCGGATATTCTGTTGTAAACTCCACAGGAGATGGTGGCAGAAAACATAGGAGATCCTGTCTAAGTTCAAGGAATTTTTTTTTATTGTTTTCCGCCCGCCAAAGGGGATATGAATACCCTTATACTATTACAGGGCACGGGCGTTGTGTAGATAGACAGAGAGAGAAAGAAAAAAAGATTTGGTGTGGTGGTTTGAAACTCAGGTGGTATTAAGTTTCTGTAAACTTCAAGGGTAGCGTGCAGATAACTGGGGAGCTTTTTTTAATTTTGCTCTTGTCGTTGCTTATGATTCACAGTATTTTTTTCCATCCCCCTGAAATCATCATCATGATTAAGTTGCATTTTCAGCCATATGACCACTCTACTGCCAGTGCAATTCGCAATTGATCGACTTTTTTATATATTTCACGCGAAATAAATAAATGATTCTTGACATCAAGATTTGAACCGAGAACCAACAGTGTGACAAGCGACGATGTTACCACTACAGAACGGCCACCCTTATAGCAGAAGTAGCAGAGAAAAACTAACGGCTGGTTAACAGTAATTTAAAATTTAGAGAAATATCTCTCCAAATTTAAAAGGTTCTAAAAGGAAACATGACACGCGTGAAAATCTGAAACATTCTTTAGGCCTTTTAAGGACCTCAGATGATTTAAAAACCTCGTCTGATTTCAACACTAACCCATCTATGACACAAAAGTACTACTAAGTCAGCCACGCATTCAATTTCTGTTGAACCAAGCTTTGCTGGAGGTTGAGGCGCAAACGTTAACTTCAGTGCTCCTGAAATAAGTTTTACCTCTTGACGATTGCCATCCTGTTTCCTATCATTGGTGTTAGTAGCGGGTGTACTGCTAATATTGGGGTAAGGTCTTAATTTTCAAAAGGGGCAGACATTTTGAGGGTGCAGCTACCAGGCTTTATTGACAGAATTAGATCTAAAGCATTTCCGAAATTACGTGGATTATCTGGAAACCATGCATGTGGGCTCTTCGACAAACTGAGCGAAATCGCAACTACTTCAGCTATTCTTCCTGCATCATCAGTTCTGTTTGAGTATGCAGTTTGAGTTGCGTAAATTGAATTCACCGAAGAAGATGATTTCGGCTGTCGGATAATGAATCTGAATCCAGTCGACCTTGTCCGATAGATGTTGAAATAGCCTGACCGGTTGGTAGTCGTCATTCGGTGAGCGGTAAATGGAGCACAAAAACTTGGCGAAGGACAAGTTTCAGCTATATAAAGTCGTGCGTATCCGACTCTTCCCACTGGTAAGCCAATTCTACTAGAGCAAAATCTAAAGAGACCTCCCTTAAAATTAAACCCGGTATGTAGTTCTTAGTCGGGATAACGAAGGTAGGTAGAGTCGATTGCTGAATTCACTTGGGTTTCGATTAGGACTAGGATGTACGGTTTCTTACCTTCCAGATGTTAATGGATGCAGTTAACATTAAATTATAAATTCCCAGGCCTCTAATATTTCAAGTTGAGCATGCGTGATGGAAGATCCGAAATATTTTATCTTAGAAAGTGGAATTATAAATTTTTGGTCACACCCTGGTTGAACCGGTCCATCTTTTGGGCTCCAAAGTGATATCTCAGTGGACGACAAGGGCGTGGGTCTTTATCTACCACCATCCACTTACTTTGTTATTTCAGTTATAGTTCAAGACAGTCCTTTAACTACTTCTCAGCGATTTATTTCTGTGGTCCTTCGAGCCAGATACTCAAACTTTAGTACTGCTACTATTCAGGGCAGATTTTCAATTTTCACATAAACAGTCTGATTACTAACTACTGAATAAGCTTACTTTAGACTTTTTCTTCCTTCATTTATCTTATTAAATTTTAGGCAGAAAATTACAATCTAACTGCCTCATAAAAGGCAGATAATTCTGCTGGATAGAAAAATTAATTTATAGCTTATCTGGTAGTTAAATACTAGTATCTGAGTGTTTATCTGACAATTAAAAAATCAGACTGCATACCTACTCATATATGTAACTCCATTCTTTCCTGACTTCGAATGATTTCCTGAAGACATTAGTAGTGCGGCGGCTACGACGAACGTCTGTCTTATAATAAATATGAGTACATGCACATTACCAACGGAAAATCACCGCTCGATTGATTCCAAGGTTGACCTCGACCTTGAGTTGGTAAGGTGTTCTATCTACTACAGTTCTTCACCACTTGCAGTACATTTTCTCTCCCTCAATATGATTTTATATCAATTCCTATCTTCCTATCCTTCCATATATCCTTCGAAGATTTAAATTCGATCCTTCCATACAATTTACTCACTTACATCCAATTCCCATTATCTTGGATCCTAATAACATCCGAAAATAAAAACATCCACTCTTATACTCTCATATAATTCCTGAATGCATGCATGGCAAGTACGAGTATCTGTGGACCAGGTCCTTCGCCATCCATCTATTCATCTGTATTCAAAAGAAATCAGTTTTCTTATGCACATCGCCTCGTTCGTTTAGTATAACAAAGTCCACAACGTTGCAGCTGCAAATTTCACTATGCATATCCTTTACATGCTCCTGGCTCCTAGTCCTTCTAGAAAGAAAAAAAAGAAAACTCCTTCTCTCATACTTCTCCTGCCCGATCGATCAACAACAATAATAGTACAAGAAAATTTCCACTGTATTTAACAATCTATACTCGAAACGATTTTTTTTTTCGTCCTCCTGCATGAGTCCTCTCGTCTTCCATCCGGTGTGAGTGTATACGTGTGTATGTGAATTCAATAATCTGTCCATTAAAGGATCGATATACTGTAGAATTTTTTTTTTCTATTGTGAATCCTTTAACTGGGCTAGTAGTAGTTGTAGAGGATGCTATTTTTGCAAAGTATTATACCTTCAGCACAACAGCATCACAAAACATCCATTTCGTCGTCGTCCTTACAGCCAGTAACAGACCCCCAGCACTTTGCTGAATCCTTGAAGGGTGCAAAAGGAACATACCGCTTCAGTCCACTGCATACATTTAAATGGGTTCTCTCGTTAATAGTTTACTCGCAGGACGAAGCAGTTATACGTATACTCACTTAAATATGAATGGCGTATTAAGAAGGACTCTCGCTCGTCTCTGGATGATGTGACGTGGGAAGCGGGATACGACAAAAAAAATTGTATAAAGTGCGAATTGCTTAGCATTAGCATCGTTTTCGCTGTTGATACTCCGCTCGGCAAAGCTCTATTACCCAAGCCCATTCCATTCTAATGGACAAAATATTATTTCTAGTCACGTTCTCGCTATAATCGGAAAATTTTTCAATTTCAATTTTTCGTCCTTTTGCAGTTGACGATGGGCGCGCGCGTTCTAAGTGGGGTATAAACTTTACCACCATGTGTGGAGGTCATCAGGCACTCGGTTATGGTTGTGGTTTTCTTTTTCTTTTTATTCTTTCTAACAGACTACCCTCAACCTCTCTCGAATGGAGGTGCTAAAGGAGTTTAAATCCTTTGGAATAAAAAAAAAAAAAAAAAAAATCCTCTTTTATTCTCTTGCCTCTTTCATCGTTACACGCCCCTTTTACTTTGAATTATGATGGCATATTATTATTTTTTATTGGCAATTCATTTGGCCAATTTTTTTTGTTGTTGTTCGCCTCCACCCTTTCATCCAGCTTTGGATGAAGATAGACCGCTTTTTAGACGTTTGAATGCCTTCACCTTTTATTGGTGATTTCATGGATAATTGAGTCCTTTATGGCAGGTGTTGCAGAGTGTTGGTGGGGAAATAAGCAAATACGAGCTACATTGTGCGGCAGGGTAGAAAATGTCAGCCATCACTTTAAATTTATTTAACAAATGAAAGTGTATTCGACGACACTGGGGGGCATAGAAGCTACTTAGGGTAGTAATGACTTCATTTGTCGGGTTAAATTGAATGAAAAATATTTACCCACTGCGACAGAGTGAACGGGTGACACTTCTGGGTACTCAGTGGATTAAATGGACCGGTGCCAATTATTCGTTGTTTTTAACGGGGAAACATACATAGGATAAGGATAAATGAGGGTTAATGGTTTGGGTCTAGGGGGTCTTGGGGTGAATGTTTATATTTATATGGCTATGCGTTCCATAAATATCGGGTAATTTGGTGTTTTTGTGTAGAAAATGTTGGGGTAATCGATTCAAAATAAAATAGTTTTAGTTCATGAAAAAGTTCTAAAGGAAAAACTTAAGGAGAACAATTTGATTTGTTGGCTCTCCATGAAGATACGAGTATGAGACAATATCTCCTAACATCACCTTGGTCCATACAATTTCGAATAAAGTACATAAAATATAATAATAAAGGTTTTTTCAATAGGGACATAACATTTTTGTATTGCAATACAAATGCACCCTTAAACTTCTTTTATGATCTCTCAATGCCAAAACACCAGTCAAGTTTTACATTTCTATCATGGTGGAGTTCATGAACGAGCAACGTTTGAAAACTATTAAAAACTACTACCGACATACTTAGTCGGTGGTCGGAACTTTAAGATCGCTTATTCCAATTTCCCTGTCTAGTAGTGCTGTAATATTCTAGATGTGCCCTATCCTACGACTTGTTTCTCTAATCCCAATGCATTCGTGTAGTTGAAGTAAAGTGTTCCTTTTGATTGTGGGATCAAATTTACCAGCTTTTGGCGACGTTAAATCCTTAGGTTAGGTTAGCTTCGAGGATTGCTGGATAGAATTAAGCTATCAGCTCGCATAGGCCCATGTGGGCTCTTAGCGTCACCCTTGGTGTGACCTAAAAAGAGACGAATCAAAGTTATGTTGTGGAAATGTTAAATGTTGTGCCGTCAGCCTCAAATATAAATTTGTTCAATTCTGACGTGGCACAAAACTTTAGGATTACTTTCAGAGATATGTTCGCTAGCTGGTGTAGTTCTCCAAAGAAGGAGTTCTCTGGGAGGATTTGGAAGGCATTCTCCACCACCTCAGATTACCCTCTGGAGATATGATCAACATTTGTGGTTCTCATTCTGTCCCAGAGTTTTCCTAGGAGATTGTGTTCCATTACCACTTGTTAGAGAGTCTGAGTTTCTGGATCGGGTCTTATCTATTTTAGGACACCGCGCTTTTATGTTGCGGCAGCTTTGAATGTTCTCCCACCCGCTTTCTGCTTTTTTTTCGATGTAGTCACTACGGTCTGGCACCATCATGCTCAGAGCTCTAAGCTTAGTTGATTTTTACCGCTGCCATCGCCTCGGACATCGGACAAGAACGCAATCACCATCTTTTGTGTTTTTTATACGCTTTCGTACTGCATCCGTCAACAGCAACTGCTCAAACTTACTCAACATTACTATTACTCGTATTGCGCTAAAAATTCAGGGACCATCTTGCCTAAGAAGCAGAAACAATCAGCAGTACAATGCAGGAGAGCGTGGATGACCACTGGAATGCTTTTGCACTTGGGGCACGCACCTACGTCGATAAAAGGCCTAAATATCACTCTATATGGCTATCGGCAGACACCTGCAGATGGATCGATGAGCGTACAGCAATCAAGGCTCGGATTGCTCACGCCCAATATCGTGTGAAAAAGAAGGAAGTGCAGCGTAGTGTGAGACGTGACAAACGTCAGTAAATCGACTCACTTGCCTCAAGGGCTAAAGAAGAAGCAAGCAGGTGTGACAGTAGGACGGTCTATAACATCAACAAGGAGTTCATTGGTGGTTGGAACTCCAAACAACATCCAGTGAAGAGTTTGGATGGTACGGATGAGGATCAACTCACTAGATGGAGAGAACACTTCTCTACAGCCCTTAACCACTTAGACAATGGCGATATGATTTCGAACTCTAATAAACCTCTGGAAGTAACAAATTCCCGAATTCGCACCGGACCTACCAGCAAAACCGAAATAACAACAGCAATCGAGTCCCTCAAGAACAAACAATGCGGTGGGCATTGATGGCATCCCTGCCAAATACATAGGCAGAACTGCTACATCCATTCATAAGGAGAGCGTGGGAAAATGAGCCATTTTCGCAGGAGTAGAAAAAAGTGTTGATCATCAAACTTCCGAAAAAGGGAAATCTAATGGAATGTGAAAACTGGGGAGGCCATAGCCAAGATAATAGCTGAAATCATATTAGAACGAATTAAAGAACATTTATGTAAATTCAACTCTAGACGTTGAACATTCAGGCCTTCGCGTTGGATTCTCCTGCATCGACCACATAAACACCTTAAGACATAATAGAGCAATGTGTCTCCACTACATCTACTGTTTATCGACTCCTAGAAGACTTTCTACAGCTTGAATCGAGATGCTATCTGGTTGACCTTGCGAAGGAGAGGTGTCCCAGAAAAATTTACAGCAAGATGGTGTAACGTCTTACACAATGGCAAGGTGTCGGAGGATTTCCATGTTTAAGGTGAAGTACGTCAGGGGTACATACTGTCACCATTATTCTTTTTGGTGGTCATTAGCGATGTACTTCATGCAGTATTGACGAAAGGTAACTACGGAATTCGATGAACTATGACAATTTACCTCAACTACGCTGACGATGTTTGCCTACTTTCACATCAGATAATGGACCTTCACCTGATGGATAAGAATCTAGAAGCTGAGACAAACAAGGTGGGGCTTAAAATAAATACAGCCAACAAAAAAGACACCCTGAGCACTTCTAACACCCGTGGTCAACTCAAGATTGCCGAACAGGAAATCGAGAAAGTAGGCAACTTTTTACAATACGGTATATCTAGGAAGTGTGGTTTCGGCTAACCACAATAGCACCAAACTGGATATTTGCAGCGGAATCGAGAAGGCAAAAGCTGCGTTCAGAATGTTTTCCAAATTCTGGAAAAGCAATGTCCTCAGCACAAGAACCAAGCTACGACTGTTCCGCTCCAACGTAGAATGAGAAACTGCTATATGGATGCAGTGCTTGGAAGGTGGACACCACCTTCAGATTTTTTTTGGCCCAATCGTATCTCCAACGATCAACTTTATCAGAGAATGGCCCAGAACTATATGAAGGAGAAAGTGGTATGAAGGCAGTGGTGGCACCCTATGGCACTATGCAGGCAAACTAAACCTAGGCAAACGTGATGCAGAACAGTGAAGGAGGAATCAAGCTCTTTAGGAATGAGTTGTAGGCAGCTCAAACGCGTTGCAGAACTCCGAACAAGATGGCGCGCAGTCGTTGTTGACGCCCTATACCCCTCGATGGGTGAAAGGATTTAAGAAGAAGAAGAGTAGCCTTAATGGATACTTGGCTGTCCCGTCGTTTTCCATTTACCCATTCCTTTTATTCGTACCGAGCTTTTTGCATAAGTTACTTTGATAAAAGGTCTAGTG
The DNA here is from genome assembly GCA_963082735.1 of Pocota personata. Taxonomy (NCBI): domain Eukaryota; kingdom Metazoa; phylum Arthropoda; class Insecta; order Diptera; family Syrphidae; genus Pocota; species Pocota personata. Next base: position 17,032,869 of record OY720429.1, on the reverse strand, counting down.
GTAACAGATTTAGCGTGGTTTCTAGTTCTGCATGCGAACCGTAACAGTGTCACCTCCGCCGTTTTCACAATAACACAGCCCGAACCTGCCGCCGATCCACAGCGCATACCAAACTATCGTCCGTGGTGCATGACAATGACATTTGGATTCTCAGAACCCCAAGTTCTGCAATTTTGTATGTTTACGTAACATCATCGCTGAAGAAGATTTTGTTCTAAAAATTTGGCGTCAATTTTCAGATACACAGATATTTAGGTCCATTCACAGCTCAGCGACCGGCGAATGTGCGAACTTCGAACAAACCATTTTTAGTACATTTAAAGGCACACAATTGACAACTTTACTATTCCAAAAGAACAGGGCTTAATTTATCTATCGATTAATGGGAAAAAAGTTAAATTTTAATTAGTTTCTGCGAAGAAATTAACAATACGCTTATTTTTCCGTGAATAGGCGAATACTTCTTGCGAACTGTCAGATTTTATTCAGATTCCACAGATGTGAAATTTTTTTGTTTTGTTAGAAACACAACGAATGACAAGTGAAATTCGCAGATTGCTGCGACTTGAAGAAAAAGTTGCTGTGAATAAAATGTCAAAAATTGCGAATATTCGTATTCGCAGGTCGCTGAGTTGTGATTGAACATTGTAAAATGGCACGATAAGAATTATTCACCTGTCACATATGACAGGTGGATTTGACAGATGCCATATTGCAGGGATGTTAAATCAAAACCTCGAAATGAATAACCCTTTATTTCGTTTTTCCTCTCGAATATCAGTATCGATTTTTTTTCTTCGTGAATAAGACTAACTACATATGTATTATTTTTTTTTAAGTATAGGTTAGAGCTTACTGCCTACTGCGGACTTGTAGCCGTATCTAGCAATGTCGATTTTCTTTTTCAACCCATGTGGACAATGCAATCCGATCACCATCGGCCCTTATTCCTGAATGAAATTCATCCTCCGACTATCTAGTCTACACCCACAGATACATTGCGCAAATTATTCAGCAAATAAAAGTCAAACAATTTCATGCTGAGTTTGCTTAACCTAAATAGATTTTTGTTCGTTCTATTAATTGTTTTTTTTTTTTTTTTTTTGTGAGCTAGTTTTTCTATCAAAACTACTAGTCGCAATTTCATTCAAAATCGATAAATCAAACAACAAAAATAGGGACGTTGGAGCCTTTAAGGTTGTTTTTTTTTTATTTTCGCTTCCTTTAAATATTTGAATTCAATATGATAGTTGCTAATTGAAATGTAGGTAGATGTTGAAACAAAATTTCCTCTACCCTTGAACACATTCAATTGAAAATGCTTTGAAAAAAAACAATCCAGAAAAAAAGTACGTAGGTGGGCAGCACGTTCGTAGTGTATTATATCAAGCCTAGCACTCACTGGTGTGTATTTAGACCAAAAAGTTTCATTTCCTATTTCCTGTTAATTCTACATTCGATTGGATTCAATTGTCGGCAGTTCGATAAAAATAAAATAAATAACCTTCTGCTGCAGGCAATGAGTTGAGTGTATGCATTTCAAAGGTAAAAATGTCCTTTGATTCATAAGCGTTGCGCTGACAAGAATTTATTTATTTAAAATACATTTTTTTTGCATCCTCATTCTCCAGTCGATGGCAATTTTGTTCAAACAATATCGAAATGCAATCAACAGATAGGAAATTAATTGAGAATTGAAGTGATATGGGAGAAGGGGGTTTTTAGTGTGAGAAAAAATTTTTTTTTCTCCAGGATTTAGACATGTATTAGAGTGTTGTGAATATTTATTGTGAATTATAGAGGACTGGATACACAAATTTAAATCGCAATGAATAGGAATCATTCGAGGTCAATAGCTTTTCTTTTCGTAACAATTCTGATTCAACAAAAAGTTAACAAAAAAGACTTCAATTCTGTGAAAAAAGCACCACCATCCCCATGAAACTTTCAAATTTCTAATATTTACAGAACTTTTATAACAACCCTGCAATAGCTTCACACTGGTTTTTCACTCGCAATTACTGTTAAATGCCCGAACACAATGGTGAAGCTGAAGCTGCAGCACGCAGCAGCACGAACACAGTGCGAAGCTGCAGCTGAAGTACGAAAAGTAGCTGCAGCACAAATTGAGTCAACTTCAACTTCCTTACGAGCTGCACTACTTTTTGACAGTTAAAAACAAAAACAAAAAAAAAAAACATAAATGGCCGAGCCGTCAACGGAGAAATTCATAGCATGCGAGTTCTTCTTCCTCACTCATTATTATAAAATAAAACAAAAAATATTTTCACGAAACACAGGGCGATTATCTTTCCGTTTTGACAGCTTGAGCAACCGATCTGCGCTTCACCATTGTGTACGCGCATTGCTACTTCATTGAACGACTTATTTGACAGTTTGTACTACAGCGACTCCATCTACTGCAGCGCTTCTCCATTGTGTTCGAGCAGTAAGTATCGCTTTATTCATAGATACACGTGGTAACTCTCATTGCCACGGCTTTAGACACCTTATCTTTGCACTGCATTGGCAGATCAAGCAGTGAGGACCAATCTACTGCCTGTAATAGAATAATGCTTAATTCATCTTCCCATATGCGACTATCCACTTTGTTACGTTGAAAGGTCTAGGTTAGGTTAGGTTAAGTTGAGGTGGCTGTCAGCTAAAAGCCAACACACTTAGAACAATAATAGGTCCATTCCGATAACACATTTGTTTGGGAAGCGGTCTCTAGCCTACTCATTGAACCATTTGGAGCTTCTGGTGAAGCGTAGGAAAAATTTGTTTGCAATATTGCTACCCCTGCGTTCTTGGACGTTCTTGCTTAGCTCATCATTGGTCGAGGTGTTACTGTTAATTCGGTGGCAGTGCTAGATAGCACCGTCTTGGTCGTTGCCGTTGGCGTTCGGTATTTTCTCCTCTCACCACCTTTTCACGGAAGTCTTGCTCCACACAAATTCTAGTTATTACCTGTGTCTCTTAATTTTTAGTTTTAGGTTCTACGAATAGCTAGAGTAGTCCACCATGTCAGAACTGCGCATAACATGGTTCGGTGATCCCACCGGTCACTGGCCCGGCCTAGATCAAAATAGGCTTCGTTAAAATACAGAGCTGACTGCATATTGCTTACGGGGACGCAGTGCTTAGAAGGGAAACCTTTCAGAAAGCTAAGCTCATTGAGTCAATGCAACTTAAGCCCTTGCTCCAATAATAAGGTTACTCTGACTCGACAAGTCAGGTTATATGTACTGAGGAATTGCAATTGCGGCATCACATTAGCTACCTACTTTTGAACATGTAACATCTCTTTATAGATCAGAATTTGGACGTGAGTTACTTAAGTCTTTCTCCGTTGTATATTTTGTGTTCTTCTGAGACCAGTTAAAACCAGATCCAGAGAGCTCCTGTTTACCACAGCAACTCTCAGTTCTAGAGAATTCCAAGACTCTAGCTATTTCTAGAAACAGAATTGACACAGATTCATTTGACAGCGATTAATTCAATAAACCACCGAGTGGCAACTCTTCCCTAAATGCCACTTGTAACTAGAATCGATCACTCAATTTCTGTGTGACACACTTGTCAATTCAAATGTGAAACAACAGATACTCGTTAACTACTCAGATGCATTCACACACAATTGATTGATTGAATTAAATTACTACGAAATTAAATTGAACAATAAAGGGATACAGGAGAACACTCTCTTCGTGCTCCTGCTTCCGTTTCTGTTACTGCACCACAATCTATCCACCCATAATCTATCGATCAGCAATCCGTTGATGATGATACTACTACTGGTACCGATGCTGTTGTGCAGATACTTTCGGTTAATTGTGTAACCAGTGAATTGATGCGATGGATAGACAGACAGATACTTTATTTGTCAATGTACTTCAGGTTTCCCCGTTGTCGTCGTCGTCGTCGTCGTCGTTGTCGTCGCCTGGTGCAGGAGCTTTAATCAGATTCACCCTACCTCAACGAAGGACTACAACTGGCTGGCTGGTTGGCTGCCCTGCTTAGTTGGATGTTAAATTAACCAAAATGAATTGCTTGTTCAGTTAGATAAATCTACGTGCATTAATTGTGTGATGGAACGAACAGAACGGATGGAAATCCCTTTTGTCTTGGATTTTGCGGTGATGCTTCCGAGTGGATTAAAATTGTGTTGTAATTGGTTGCTAAAGAGGAGATATATAATACGTGCGCAATATTCCTTGCTGCTGTTAGTTCTACTTTTACTGTTGCCCGTCCTGCTGGTGAGATACTTCTTCAGTGTTGGAATTTGTATTTCTGGTTTTCCTTGAAGTGGAGGATACCTTTCGAGAGAAGTGCGAATGGAGCACAATGTGATTTTGTAGCATATAATTAAGTTTACAAGATAGTTTTGCATTTTACTGTTAATCACTTTGGTTTTAATGATTTATTTTGAGATACTATAAGTTTGTTGTGAAATTGATGTTTGGCGCGTTTATGGTGAAGCGCGAACAAATTGGAGATATTATTGTGGTATTTGATGGAAGCTTTGAAGACTCCCCACAGTTTTATTGATAAGTTTTGAATTCATGGAGCACTTCAGTGGTAATCATTTGGAATGAGCGGTTTTTGTGAGCATAGTAACTTTTGTATAGGTATCATTAAAAATTATGAATAAATGAAGAACATCCTTAGCAACTGCAACTAGGTTACAAAACACTTAGTTCTGAGAATGAATGAACTTCTTGGTCGAGCAGCAAAGAAAACTGAAGTGGATCGAGACGATCTGCATGAACTCAATCTTCAAAGGAATCCAATTAGCGGTAATATGCTCAGTTTTAATCACAAAGCTCACGCTCACAATCTGGTTGTTGGTGTTCCATCATTTAATACTGCTTATACACACGGGTTAAGGATATCAACTGCAGCGCCCCCACAAATATATAGCGCTTATCGTAGAAGGCGACTAAGGGGAATATCACATCTAAGCAATTTTTAAAATATTCAGGTGAGTCTAGCGACACATATACCATCTTAAAACTGTCCTGCAAGTGTGCATGCGAATCAGTGGGTTGACATGACTGCAGATCACCGGTGTTGCAAGGTCAAACATAAATCAGAAATCAAGAGCATGCTCGTCTTAAAATCAAAAAAAAACGCTTAACCCTAACATTATGGAAAAGTACGCTAAGAAGAAAAGCACTACCCCGCCAGGCACTATCAATGTTACGTATGGTTGTGATCCTTGGAAGTATGAGTGCTCGTAGGTACGAGCTTGAAGAAATAATGATTAGATGTTGTGACACACCATGAAGAACGGGTATTAAATGGCCGACTGCGGAAAATAATATGGCTATCTGATAACCAGCGCAGGTTTGTATCGGGTAAATTAACAACAGATGCAATCCACAGTATAAAGATCATAATGGCAAAACATCGTGATTCCTTAAAGGACTTGCATATGGTGTTGATTGATCATGAGAAAGCCTTTGATAGACAACCAAGAGATCTCTTGTGAGTGGCGCTAAGACAACGAGGAGTTTCAGAAACCTACGTGCGCATGATCATGGACATGTATGAGGGAGCACTGACAAGAGTTGGATGTCCTGCAGGAGTCACCGAATAGTTCCCAATGAAAGTCGGTGTACACCAGGAAAGCGTCATCAGTCCTTTGTTATTTATTGCAGTCCTGGATTATCTGCTTGAAGGAAAAGTGACGGACCCCAAAGAGCTATCATAAGTGAAGATCAAACGTCCCTACAACGAGCACTTGATGTATGGGTGGATGTTTTGGAGGGAAATGGGTACCGCATTAGTTCAAAAAAGCCCGTTCTCTGATCCACACCGGCCTATTCCAGACATTTACTTGAATGGAAAAGTGCTTCCCAAGTGCGAAAAGTTCAAATATCTGGGATCTATGATTAATAGCGAAGCAACTTGTGATGATGACATCAATCATCGCGTCAGCGTAGGGTGGAAGAAGTGATGGGAAAACTCCGCTAACTTCTGTGATCGAAAAATGCCCCCTAAGCTCAAAGGAAGGCTTTACACCGTAATTGTACGTCCACCGCTCAAAAGTCTACCGGAACTTCCTGAGGTCAAATCGGCAAACCTCACAGGCGGACCAGTAGGGATACAGTAAAGTGGGAGAGTTGTGAACCTTCTACTCCTTATCATAACTTCGCCATAAGCAAAAGAAAAAAAAAAAAAAAAAAATGCTTATACATGGATATCTTAGTTGGTAGAACATTGGTGGCTAAAACCAAGACTATCGCAGGTTCGGTAACCGCCCAACAAATATTTCTTTCTATCATTAGATAACTATTATAGTCAACTTTGTGCCGCCCATAACTTAACGCTTAATGGCAATATCTATGTGGAAAAGGGGGACTTACGATGGGCGGCTGATAAGTTCGCAGTCTGATATCCGCAACCACTAGTCATCTTCTCATTAGTGATAGCACTAACTGCGGCACTCTTTAGTGGTATAAATATCACCTCGTTTTAACAATAATCTCATTTTGTTATTATCTGTGGTAGGATAAACATCACCATGTCAGCCGAAATTAGAAATTCTCGCAATTTTGAGCAGTGCGCCGTGATAAAAAACCTCGTGAAAGAAGGAAAATCTTATAAAGAAATTGTTAACGCCATCTAACGCGCAGTAGAACTAGATAAATTACAATGTAGCCTTAAGAAGTCAACCAACTTCACTCTTTAAATATTAGCCAACTTCACTTTGAAGCTAAAGGGAAAAACTGTGTACTCCATTTTTTTGTACTCCGTACAATTGTATTCTCATCTCAATAGCTGTCATCCGAACAAGGTGTGATTTTTTATTCGGATTCGAAAATCCGCCAGCAACCAAAAAAGGGAATTGGAAAATCCTATTGCCATAGGCGTTTGGCAATAGGCGCGAACAGAAATTTTTGAAGACAGGTCATCGACTATTATACCATGGTCGAAAAATGTGCTCGCTTATTTCAACAAGGGCGAGAGAGCTGTGAAGACGACCTCCGCTCAGGGCATCCTGTGTTAAAGAAAACGTTGGAAAAGTTGAAAAATTAGCTAGGCCGACCGAAGAATAAAAATGTGGCAGATAGCGGACGAATTTTGCACGAGCATTTAAACATGAAAAAAAAATGTGCACGCTGGGTACCGAAAATACTTACGCCATTCGACAAACAACGACGGCTCGAATGCTGAGAAAACAAACCTCAAGTTTGAGACTATGTGACACTCATGCTGCCGATTTATAGTATGAGCTAGCATATTCTTCAATTTGAAGCAATTTAGACCCCAAAATAGATGAAAGTAAACTCATGAGTCACTAAAAATACCCCTGTATTGCAATTGATTTTCTGCTTTGGTTTGAATTTGACGTTCCTTATTTTCAAAAAAAAGTTCAGCTAACATTCTATTCCTAAGGTTCTGGAATCTAAAAAAAAAAATACCCAGCTACCCAAGAAATCCCAAGAAATCTGTGTGATTTGGTCAGGCGATGATTTTTTTTTTAAATATTCCCTTCAACACTTACTACTTACTACTTTTTTAAAACCCTTGTGCCAAACTTTCCCCAAAATTTTTTTTTTTTACTTCCCACAACTTTTAACTAAGTGTGGACGCTTCCTTACAACATCATTTTTTTTTTTTATAAATTTTACACTCCACCGCCAATGTATCTGTAACTTTCCCCATCATTCAACATAATCTGATCTAAGATCTTTTGAATTACAAATCAATATGTGGCCAATATACTAAAGAAATCATTCTCATGCAAATTCTCTCTAATCCTTGTCATGCACATAGGCTTGACATCAGCCATGTCCCACACTTTAAAGACAAACTTTTTGCACACAAATCCTTTAGAAATACATCTTTCATGCAGAGCTCCGCACATTGCTGCTGTATGCTGGTTTTATATCATTGTGGTGACACTGCTGTGGAAGGACGAAATTTTCCAAAAAGTTCGAAACGGATTTATCTTATTTTGAGTGCTTAATTCATGCCAACTTCTTATTTTTTTTCCCCGAGCATACGTTGAGAACTTTATTGCTACATACGAGTACGAGTACTCGTACGTACCGACGTCTCTGTACCCGGCCACCATCACAACCATCATTCGCAATCACATCCCCCAAACCATCCATATGCATGAGATGGCTCTGGATCCTTGGTTCGTGCAGGGCGGATGCCAACACCGCCGCTCGTCACCGCCTCATGGCATCCTGCTCCTGGGCACATCTCATTTGCATGAAATCTGTTATTTCAGGAATATTTATTCCTTCCGATTGATTAGTATTCATGGCGTTTTCATGAATATTCGGCATTGCCATCGATAGGAAGTGGAATTGCTATGGAATGGGACATACTAATCGTTGATTTTGATGTCGATACAATGAGCCGGGGTTTTTTTTGTTTTTTTTACGTCTGCTTATTTCGTTTTTGTAGACAGTTTTGCGAAATCGCAAGGGATAAAGGGGCTAATTGGATATTTTATACAGTTTTAGAGAATTTTTTTTTTTTCGGTGTTTTCGGTGTCTCTGAGCTTTAATTATAATAGATTTTGGGGGTCGGAAACGGAGGTTTGGTGTCCTTGGAAATAATTTAATTATAAAGTATCAGAACCAAGGATTGAACTTCGAAAATGGAGGGATTAGATTTTCTGAAGTGGAAGGCAAATATTTGTGTGACTGGGTGAGATTATCGAACAGTGGATGCAGAAAGTTTGCTTTGTCATTGATAGTACTGATTGTATGAGTAATCAGTTAAGTTAATAGGTAGGATGAAATAGCAATATTAGTCCTTAACTGATCAGCACACTCTCAAGAAGGGGGGTTAGTTAATTGATTCCTATTTTTGCATTTGCAAGAATTGTTTTTAGTGTTGCGTAACTGAACACTATAAACGGAGTACGAATCAAAAAGGTATCTGTCTGTTGGTCTGTCCATGTGTCTGTGACGTGCTTGTAACTTTTGAACATTTCTACTTAGAGAATTGAAATTTTGTACAAAAATAATATGTGGGGGACCAAAAATGGTCATTCGACGCCGATCAGCTGAATTGGGCATCGCCAGAGAGTCAACCAGGCTTATTTTGCGGTTAGATTTGGGCCTACATCCATATAAGACTGTGCTGACTTAAAAATTGAAGCCGTACGATCATGGGCGCTGAAAATGTTGCCAGCGTTCCGGATTTTGGCCAAAAAATCATCTTCTCTGACGAGGCCCATTTTTGGCTCAGCAGCTACGGCAACAAGCAAAATTGCCATTATTGGAGCGACCGCAATCCACAAGTGTTCGACCAAGCATCTATGCATCCCCAAAGATTGACTGTTTGGTGCGGTTTATGGCACAGCGGCATCATCGGACTTTATTTCTTTCAAAATGAGGAAGGAGACACCGTTACCTTCAATGGTCCTCGGTATAGAGCGATGTTAGCTAGAGCTCGACAACATCGATATATCCGAGCTGTGGTTCCAACAAGATGGCGCACAAGCCATATAAGTGACGAAACGCTCGAAGTGGTGAAGGAGAAATTTGGCGACTGGGTCATCTCACGGGGAGCGTTCATCAATTGTCCGCCGCGATCATGCGACTTGACACCCCCCGATTAATTTCTCTGGGCCTACGTTAAGTCCTTAGTCTACGCTAAGAAGCCAACCACTTTGGATAAGCTCGAAGCCAACATTCGAGACGCTATTGCCCTAATAACGCCGCACATATTGGACCGAGTCATCAAAAACTGGATCGACCGCTTGAAGCACTGAAAGCGAAGCCGAGGCAGCCATTCAAATAATGTGTTACTTTGCATATAATAGCATGAATGTAGCCTTAAAATCAAGATAGAATCAATTTGATATCTCACACCGTTGCTGTCCTATTTAAATTTCTTTTCCTATCGTTCTTATCTGGTCACCCTATACTAGAGCGTGTCATAAGAGACAGATTAGAGACAGATGCAGGAGGTCTCACAGATCGTCAATATGACTTCCGAAAGCAGGCTCCACAATCAACGCCATCGATGAAGTCATCAGTACTACCAGGAAAGCCATCGAAGGAAAATGATGGAGGGTCGGGAGTAAGCAGTACCATCATCACACTAGCTATCAATACTGTCTTCAACACAGCGAACTGAAGAAATATTCTGAGAGCACTCATAACCCAAAAGTGCCCGATTACCTGAAGAAAATTATGACGGACTATTTAAGAAATAGAGTACTGCTGTATGACACCGATAATAGAACAATGTCAAAAGCGGCATTCTTCAAGGCTGCGTACTAGCTCCACTACTGTGAGAACCCCTAGGGCATCAAAGATAATTGGTTTCACTGACGAGATAGCAGTCATTGTGGTAGCCGAACTTCTTTTGTTGTTGGAAGCATGACTGTAAGTTAGTTCAAGACTGGCTGACATGAACGGGTCTACAACTTGCAGAGTAGAAAACAGAAGAAGTGCTCATCAGCAGCAGGAGAGTGATGGAGACTGTAACAGTAACTGTCGGCGATCACGCAGTGCTTTCCAAGCAGGAGTTAAAGTACCTTGGAATCATTATAGATGCACGGCTGACGTTCAAGCAACACCTGCAACATACAGTTTGCATTTGCCGCAAAGGCAACCGCTGCCTTGGTAAGGATCATGTCAAACATCGGCATGTCAATTGAGGAGGTCGAATAGTTTAACTAAGTTTTTTATCATTTGATGGTCGAACGAATCTAGACGGCAAAAGTAGAATAAATAAAGAAGCTTTTTCATGCCTAGATACTACCCTAGTTAACGTAGCAATACCAGCACTTTCCGCAAGAACGGTGGACAATCGGTCATCGACATCACATTCGCAAGTAATTCACTGTTTAGAAAGATTAAATGGCACGTAAGCGAGCAATACACTCATATCCACCATCAAGCAGTAATCACTGAAATAGTACCAAAAAGTGAGGCTAAAACCAAAAAGCACCGAAGAATCGTATCGGGATGGGCAAGCAGATGTTTCGACAAAGAACTCTTCTGTGAAATGATGCGTGACGAAGATGTTCAAGCAAGTAACACCGACGACGCTGTACAACGAACTGCGTTAAAAATGCATGCAATACCTCAATGACAAGAAGGAGACAGAAAAATAGGAGAAACCCAGTCTTTTGGTGGAATAACAATATTGCAGCTTCGAATAGAGAGTTTTCGAGAAAGAAGAAAAAGCCAGCGGTCAATCGGAAGACCAGAATATGAGAACAAAAAAGAAAAATACAAACGCAGAACTTCGCAACGAAATCGGAAAAAGTAAGAAAGCCAGCTTCAGATCTTTATGCGACGAGGCAGACAGTAATGGTCAAATCAAGGGTCAAAAGGCACCACAGGAGAAATGTCCAGAGCTGCTGGAGAAAATTGTAAGAACACTGTTCCCGCAACATACTATGGGAAGAGCCGCGCCATATACTCGTATCAACGATACCCGAAGTCACAGTAAATGAAATATTGAACGCCTGCGAGAGAATTGGCGACAAAAAATGCAGACGGACTTCCCAATAAAGCTCTAAATGCAGCAATAAGATGTAATCCTGCAGTCTTCGTCAACACAATGCAGATGTGTTTTGAAAATGGTATCTTCCCTTCAATATGGAACCAACAGAGGCTAGTTTTACTACCAAAGGTAGGGAAAAATCCCGTCGAACTATCACCCTATCATCCGATATGTCTTCTAGATACGAGTACAATGGGAAAGATACTAGAACGCATAATATTTAGTAGATTACTACCGGTCACTGAATCAGAAGATGGTCTCTCAGACCAACAATATGGATTTCGTTCGATCCACAATAGACGCTATTGGTGAGGTAATATTAATGGCCAAGCAATCGATACAGGGTTCCAGCTGGAGATGGGAACTTGACGTGAAAAACGCTTTCACTATAGCAAACTGGAGCTATATAATGGATGCGTTAACAAATATGAATTCCCCGGGATTTATCCTGCGAATAGTAGATAACTATTTCCACCAAATATTGCTGCTATACGAAATGAAATTAGGGACAAAGGAATACTCCATAACCTCTGCCGTTCCAGAGGGCTCCGTCCTCGGACCAGTTCTATGGAATATAATGTACGATGGTGTATTGAGACTACGAATCCCCGAAGGATTGCAAATCATAGGCTTTGCCGACGACATAGCTATAGTGGTTATGGCAAAACACTTAGACGAGTTAGAGTTAAATGCTAACGAGACCATCGCATCTGTCAAACAATGGTTAGAGTCAAAGAGTTTAGCTTTGGCAGACCACAAAACGGAGGCAGTGCTTATTAGTAGCCGCAGATTAAGAGAGACGGGGATCTCCAAAAGGTACATTAAATATCTCGGCGTTATGGTAGACAATAGGCTAAACTTTAGTAACCACATGGTATTGTACATATATCAAAGAAGGCATCGATTGTATACTCGGCAATTTCGAGAATGTTGACAAATGTTGGGGGCCCAAGAAACACCAGGAGACTATTACAGGCTAGAATTGTGACCTCAACTATTCTCTACACATCTCCAGTCTGGGCTGATGCATTAAAAGTGAAGAAAAATCGATCGTGTATAAACAGCGTCTATAGACTAACCGCAATTAGAGTTATATCGGTTTATAGGACTATTTCGGGTGAGGCAGCGTACGTCATTTCTGGAATGATCCCTATCCACATCCGGGAAGTAAACTACCAATTGACGCAATTTTTGTCGGGCCACCGATATCTTCAGAATGCCCAGCATGTACTGGATGAGAAGAAGACCCGGAACATGTCGTTTTTAATTGCCCAAGGTTCCTTGAGAAAAGACGAAGATTGGAGAGTGAAATAAATAAAACACTTACTGCTCTAAATATAATAGCAGAGATGCTAAGATCGGAGAGCAGTTGGGTCGCGGTTAGCACATTATTAACCCGAGTACAAATCGAGCTCAGACAGGCAGAGAGCCTGAGAAAAATGCTGAAAATGCAGATAACGACGGCCGTGTAAACCGGAATACCCGCCCCGCGAAGGAATACCTGTCGGTGATTCTGCGGTACGAGGATCTGAGCTAGCGGAGGTAAGGTTTAGTCAGTAAGAATCTGATATTACCGTGTAACCTGGAGTGCGGTGCCTATGCAAGGTTCCCCCTCCGCTTACAAAAAAAAGAGCGTCTAAAGAAATACAATCTTGGTTTGTGGACATTGGTACATTTCTTCCTTTATCCCTATACAATTACAAGTCTGACTATTTAATGAACATCAGACCATTAAAAGGACTTGTCACCTAATTATCCTGACAAACCTAACTCATCTAGAAGTTACTTATTTAGTAGTTAACAAATGATTAAAGCTGGAAACACATTTACTTTCTTCTTGCATCTAAACCATCCCAAACAATAATGACAACAAGAGTAATTCCATTTCCAGAATTTACTGCATAAAAACCAACTTGAAGAGCAGGTTAACAGCACCATTTTATAATATTTGTCCTTTAAGTATCTCGTGTATCCCTCAAACACAGTAAACTGTCATAACCAGTGCCATTGCCAGCCAGTGAGATACATCTACATCATCATCGTCTTGTTTGTGTCGTCGTTGTCGTCATCTGGAAAGACGCACGAAGACAGAATTCTACACCAAAAGATCCACACACAAGTCTACATGATATGAAGTAAGGCAGAAGGATGAGTTAAGTGTATAAAAAAAAAAACAAAAAAATATATATAAAAAGATAAACGTCATAAAGCTTATCTCACTCTCTTTCTACAGAACGTAATTGCTACCTTATACAGCTAGGTTTTTACAGGCATCCTCTATCCATGATTCTGTCGCTACTCTCTTATTCTGTACATCAGGATATGACCTACCATAAACATGAGCGAAGGAGCGATCCACAGAAGCAAAATAAAGTTAGAGTTAATAAAATAGCAAACACAAATAACGGGTGGGATACTTCAAAATGGAAGAAAACGATCTTTGGGGTGCCACATCACATCGATAGAAATACAAGGACTCCGAAATAGCCCACTCTAATGACCCATTTCTCATACTATACTCAATCTGGAGTAAAGATACTTCTTCAACTTAACAAGGACGAAGATAGGAACATGTAGGTGTCCTATACAAACACAGTGGCACTCAATTTAACTTGCTGTATCACCTTCACCTGCCATTGTCCTGTACGATGTCATGTTTGGGCTATAAACTCAACTACCTATGGCACATCGGTTAAGGGGCAATTTTAATTGAAAGCCTGTCCCTGAAGGATACTGGAACCTGGATGAAGTACTCTCTGATAATTAGTTAAATTACTGCTATCACACTGCACGTGACGTGGCACTTTATCAAACAGGAAGAAACACAAACACACATGTGTATATACAGTCCGCCATTATATCCTTTCGACTATAAAACAATTAACTTTATCTCTCTGTGCACATTAATAACAAATTTAATTTCTGCCCTCTTCTCCTGCGTATGTGTGTTTGTGTGTGTTTATTCGATCCGTGTGTACAATATTAAACTGGGTTATATCGTAGGCAAGGGCATTTTACCAAAAACTGGCAATTTTCATAAATAAAATGGACACATCGAAGGATGGGAATGAACGGTTGATGTGGTACACTCATAGATTGTGGGGATTTCCTTTGTACCATTCTGGTTTTCTGTCTTTTTTGAGCGTCCATCTTGATGAACCTAGGCTAGGAGAGGATACGCAATTAGGTTATTTAAATGGTAATCTTATTGGTAATAAAGCAGAGGGACGACGAGAGTACGCTACTGTGGGGCAGTCATGCGGACTGTTAAAGGGAAAATTAAATTAAGTGGCTCCCTCTGTTGAGGGCGTACAAGTATGTGTGTGCGTTTGTATGTATCCCGTTATTTATTTGAATAATACAATAAATTGTGGGGGAGTTCTATGTGAAGGACGTTCGTTTTATTTTCGAGTCTATTTAGGAGTCATTTACTGTGGGCACGGGTGGATGTATTTCAATTGTAAAGGACACTGGATCCATTTGTTCTGACTCATTACTTTGTTGTGGGGGGGGGGGGGGGGGGGGGGGGGTGCTTTGTGGGAGACTTTGTGGTACAATTATAGATCCACAGATAAATCTATTTTTAAATATGCAAGATCTGGGATTTGTGAGTAGGTTTTGAAAGGAATTGAATGGGGGCGGTTGGAATGGGAAAATTTAGTGGGGTCAGTTGAAACCCAAAATTATTGTTTTATGAACATAAGGAGGATTTAGTTTATGGGCTAATTGATGACCGTCATGAGTGTGCATTTTAAAATTAAGTCGCAGTAAAAATTAAACATACGTCGGTGTATTAATGGAAGGCATGCTTGTAGGTCGATCTGAAGGTGTGCGTAATTCAATTTGCCCCAAAAGATTTGTACAGCTTGACACTGCTAGAACGAACAATCTGTAGAATGAAGGAAGCTAAATACAAGGTGACGCAAATGTCCTTACTCGATTACCTAAGGCAGTAACTTTGTTTGTAAATAAAACGAATTGGTTTTGTTTGTTGATTATGTTAAGCTGTGTTCCATTAAGTAGCGAAGATAATATCGGTCAAGTAGCAGGCGCCAGAGTTGATGCACATTCGGTCTTGTCCTACAGCTTTTTTCATTACTTTTCTCAAAATTTATGGCAATAAATTCTTTACTTCTTGTCGGATGTTCCGTTTGTGGCCACCAAGACCTGTGGCTAGTTTGTATAGATAGAAATCTAGAACTGTCAAATCGTGCAACCTTGTCAATCAGTGCAAATCACTAAAACAAGAGATTAAGCCGCCGGAAAACGCTTGCTGCAGAATGCCGACTGTCGCTCGTGTTGTGCGTGCGGTTGCACCATCCTGTTGAAACCACATATTCTTCAAACGCAATCTATCAATTTGCGGTATCAAGAAGTCCGTCTGTTGATGCCCAGTTGCGTGGCCTGTCGTCTGGTTTATATTTGAACTTCTTCTTAGACATCTATCCCGTGTTGAGACAGTCTCGGATAAACGCCTTAGTGTTTGCCCAGTTGGTGCCACATGACCAGGGAATCGACAACGTTGAGCCGAAACCACTGACCGATTATTTGTGAAAAACTTTGACACAATTATTCCTCGTTCCTGAAGACCCACGGTTTGTCGTGTATTCTGCTTTTGTTTACTTCACAAATGTCAAAGTATGCGATGACATAAGACGCCATTTGCAAAAATGAGAGCATCTTCCGATAGGGTGATGATTTTTGCGCCAATAATACGAGTATAAAATAAAATAAAATTGTATCTTCTTTATGCATTGCACCGATTTTCCTACGGTTTATTTTATTCATAAGGGAATTGCTCAGAGAGATGATTTTCTTTAGATAACCTGGGCAAATACTTCGTGCTTCATTTTGCACAAGATGAACCCACATTACGAATTTAAGTCACACTTTTTGACGTTATATGGCCAACACGCTTAAGAAGACTTATATGATTTTTTGGTAATTTTATTCGATGAATGATGTTATTTAACAAACATTTGAAACTATAAATCATCACTGTACGTTATTTTACTTACTTACTTTAGATGGCGCTATAGTCCGGGGTGGATGTGGTCATCATCCAACTAGAGTCTCCAGTCAGCTCGATCTTGTATTAAGCGTCTCCAATTTTGCACATGAAGTTGGTTGAGATCCCTTTTCACTTGTGTGCCTTTACATCGACATACCTCCGGGATGGATTCAAAGGTTTTCCGGCGGAGCGTTGATGCTCCGGTCTACTTATCCTAGACATTTTAGGCGATGAACTCGAATCATTCTGACTAAGTCGATGTCGCTGGATAAGCATGTGGCGACTCCACAACAAGTATTTCACCACACATCAGCGATGCAGCATGCGAACAGAGCCGCGACAGAATCCGAACCAACCCTTTGGTTCCGAACACTCCCGTCGATTATCGCCTCCATTCTTTTTCCGAGTTTGTTAGCTCTCTCCTTTGCTGACATCCACGGCGACAAGACGTCTCTTCCTAGCGAGCTGCAGCAATCAAATTAAAACTAATAGTAATTCATTTGTTGTAGTTGAAGTTTTTTTTACTTATTTTAAATTAAAATAACAAATCGTTATAACCAGTATATTTCGTTGTTAATCTGTCGAAACAGGTTGTTGATCTGTGAAAAGAGCGTGTGCTAATAGCTATAATTTTAAATTCAATTGTATCCAACCCATCAGAATATGGTCCAATTCAAAAATGCAGTGTTGCGGCAACATAAAAGCAATAGTTCGGCAGTACTGATCAAATCAAATGTATTTTTTTTTGCGACATCAGCGGAGTCAAATGCCAAAACAGAGCAACCTGCGCAACTGTTGTTTTGCTGTTGCATTCGCTTGTTTCAGATAAGCTTTTGTTTGTTACAGTTTGTTAGCTGTTATTATTCATTTTACCATATACTAGCTTATTACTCGCCTACTTTTCGCAGAAAATGGACGATTAATGTTTTATTTGTTTTCTATTGTGTGTACATAGAATTACAACACAAGTGTTAGTTTTTTGACGTTTTTGAATTTACTGAGTAAGTTCTAGTTATGAGAGGAACAATAACTGAAATCAAAATTGGTACAAAGTTAACCTCACTAAAGAAGCAAGCGATCACTTCTCGAAATATCTCCGGAACAAAACAATACCGATAAATGGAGCAGTGCCGCTAGAACAAATACCAAAGTTATGGAATCTATTACAGGGATCAGTGTTGAGGATCACTTTGAGGCAAATATGTACTTGCTGAGGCAAAACAGTAACTTCGCCAAAAATCTAGCGTCAAAGTCCGGCTTCCAACTACTTGAAGATTAAGTATCAAGAAATAGACTTCCTCAACTAGAAAATCGAAACAGACAGCTGGAAATTCAAGTAGAAAAACTCGAGCAGAAAAGCAAAGAGGCGAATGTTGCAGCACACCTTCCAACCAAAAAAAAGCACCGATATGATGGAGAAGGCAAATCTGTATGCGATGGTCTTCTTAACAGAAATACGAACGTAGGCATCGCGTCCGCATATAGTGCCCTGAACGAGACCTCTGCGATCGTCATTGTCAAAATGAAAACAAGAGACTTCGCCTGGAGTAGAGTGTGCTGCGTGGAGCAGGACCACAGAAAGGAGCACTGATCCGTATTCACAAGGATGTCCCATATAACGTACAGCGAAATCTAGCAAAACTGGAAAAAAATAGAGAAAATATTCTTAGAGACGATAGGCTTTATGCGGAGGATAAAGTATTTACCTGAGATTTAACTGAAGGGCTGGACAGCGGCGGTGAAGATGGCATTCATGTGTTGAAGCATATACTCGGTGGTGTTTCGTCAAGCGCAATTGATTTTGTGAATGAGTTACTGAATAATAATAGTATTTGCAAAACGTCAATGTAGAGGTTCAGCCTCACAGCTGTTATCTATAAAGTAAATAGCCACTGTACCGAACCACTCAAATAATCGTTCACACTTGTAAACGTCTACCAGAGCGGTGTTTCCAAGCACGATTTTGACGCTATACTGTGGACATTGGTAGTAAGTCCTGTCATCCTTATCCTCTGTGGTAGCATGAGCGCATATTAGGCTGAAGTTTTTGAATTTGCTTTCATCAGATGTATATGACACAAAAATCCGGGATATTTTATGTTGTTTTCAGAGGCTGTCCGGAGTATAATTTCAAAACTGTACTACGGGACTTTAACGTCAAAATTACTGAAAAGTAACAAATCGGTTGAAATCATGTAAGATGCCAAGACCACCCAAGGTAGCTTAGTATTTTGTACAAATTTTATTTCTTTTCCATTTAGTCCTTACGTTTCTTAACGTAACATCAAGGGTCTTAAAGATAACTTCGAAGAACCAGAGATGGAGGAGGTAGCATAAGTCGGATCAGGTTGGACTTTTGATTGTTGTTGAGGTGTATAGTTAAAATGATCGTAGGGAAAAAAAATGGATGCCAAAGAGCCTGGATATTTCATTTTCCAAATTACAACCGGTTTATATCCTTTCTTGCTTTTATAAGATTTTCAAGCATCGAATTCCAATAGAATAAGGGTAAGGTCTCTCATAGGTTCACTGGAATCCAGCTTATTACTCGATTAGCTCATGACACTTCCTCTGCGATTGTTCTGCCTATGCTCGTGTCAGGTGGTAGATCTTTAGAGCTGATTTGGTGCTGATACTGTAAGCACAACGGAAATCTTAGGTTTTTAAGTTCTTTACTAGATGGACGCCGAATATTTTTAAATTTTCGAAAACTATAGATATGTAGTCTTCCAAAATGTCCGACCTTACAGTTAATTGGTGGCGATTAAGGATTTACTACTTAAAGTCGGAAATTAAGCTGCAATCCAGGGTGTGTGTATTTGAATGAGTCCCATAATCAACATAAATTAAGCTCAGCCGGTGATTATATCGTTCCTCAGGAAAACCGGTCATATTATGCCTTTTCTGCCTGCAAAACAGTTAATTTGTCTGCCGACTGTGTTGAAAAAGAAGCATAAACTGCACCAATAAAACGCGTCCTTACACAAAGCAAAGCAATCAACTGAGTTTTTAGCAGTTTTCAGAAATTTTCAATTTCATTTATTCTGTTTTAATATAAAAAACTAACTCATGTCCAAGTTTTTACCCACAGATACGAGTATTATTTACCTAACTTTCGTTTCTTCAAAGTCACCCCAAAGTGTTCCCACTCAGATCACTAGCATCCGCTCAAGACAAATGTTAAAAATAACTTTCATCCTCCTGATAGCTAACTAATTTCCCACTCATATCCTGTTCATGCTCAGGTATTCCCCTTAAACACATTCTATGCAACTCAGTCCGAGACCTGACTTTTTTCTTTAAAAATCTCGAAATATCCTTCCGGTCCTAATGGAGTGGCTCCCTCTTGAAACTACTAACGTTTGAGTGAAATACAGAAAGATCGACAGCATCAAAGGGGAATTCAAAATCTGAAGTTTTCGAACATCTCCACATCATCAGCCCAATGTAGTAGCAGGATAAAGTTTTTCCTTCTGACATTTTTTTGATGAATCATGGCACATGCCAAGGAAAACATACATCGACGTTCGTCCTCGCATCGTATGCTATGGTGGAGAATCTCCTTATCTTAAAGACTCCTCACTTCAGAAACTTTTCCACATTCCATTGACTCATTTGAGAGTGAAAAACGCACTGTGAAGACGTAAAAACGGAAGAATGTGAAAATGAAGTTTAAAGAGTGAACGATGTCAAAAAATTAGTCGAGTGTCTAGGGCTACTCTTATAATGGAACGTCAGTGTCAGAGGGTTCTTGGTGTCAGTTGCATCATAAAAGTTTTTCCTAACACAGAACACGAGGAGGCCAAGTTTTTTAATTAATTTAAATGGACTTCAGGAGAGTGTTACAGGCTTGGTGAAGGAAGGCCTTTAAGGGTTGACGTTGTGAAAAGGAAGATTGTGTCCAGTTTCAAATGATTCATTGAACAGGCGATGTAAGTATAGTTTTGACAGTTAAATGAGACTCAAGGAATTTCGCTACGACTGTGAAAGTTTTGACAGTTATTGGAAGTTAAATGTCACTGACTGTCATTATTGTTATAATTTTCATTATTAAAAAGTGGACTTATGCAAGAGTTTTTTTTATGGTTATGCTACCTAAAATTCTTTATTAGATGTACGTCAGTTTAATTCTTAGCCGTCATTCGAACAAGAGATATTCGAGTGCGAGTATGGCAACTAAGATAAGATTTTTGAAATACGAAACAGATAATATTCGACGTACAGATCCGTAAATCGTAGAGTTTTATACTTTTGCCAAAATTATTAACATTAATGTACACAGATCAATCCATTTATCAGACTGGATATTTCAAACTGTAGCTGGCACTTCTTTGCATAGACCCATGCTTCTTGAAAAGAGGACCAAGGCGTGAAAGCTTTTGACTAAAATAATCAGAGTACTCGGTGATTGAATTCAGAGAGCATACCTAACTTGTTCGAGTTCTGTGATCTACCCGGATTAAAAAAAAACAACTAATATTCTTCTTTAAAGTACTTGTAAATGCGCCTCCTTTTAGACCTACTTGTCATGGTTCGGGTTTAGTTAATCAATAACAAATCTCTTCAATCTTTCTCTGTCTGGGGCTAGATATTTTAGTTCTCGACACGTCTCGACGATCTTCCAACCCGCCGTGCACTCTGAGGATTCCACTCGAAATACTGCTTCGCGATATTGTCATTTGGCTTCCTCAGTGTGTCACCAATTCAGCGCCTTTTACTACTTCCCAGGAAGTTAAACTGTTTGACTTCCTCAATTGGCGTCTGCTTCAGAATACTGATGTTTGGAGCGGCCTATGGGCATCATTTTTGTCTTTTTGCCGTTGATTCATAGATAGACCACCTCTCGATTCACCTATAGTGATTGACACATCTCGTCTAGTCCGCTGATGGTACTATGGCTAAATGACTTAGCCTTTTAACCAAGTCTCTCAGATACAACAACGATGGCAGGTATGCCATCAAGTCGAGCTGTTTTGTTGGCTTTAAGTAGATTGATCGTAGTTTGGATTTCTGCTACTGTTTGAGGTCCGGTGTCAATACTTCTGTAAGATCTGCGCATGTTGAGTAACTGGGGGCTTATTGCTGCAGTCTGCTCGCCGGAAACTTTATTAAGCAAGGCACACAAATGCTCCTTACATCTGCGTAGCTGATTTTCAATTAATACCAAGAGAGTGTCATACGCACCCAGTACAAGATGGTTCGCGTTGCTTTTTTGGTCGACAACTTCTTTGGATATTCTGTATAGTTCTCTGATATCTCCCTTTCTTGTGGCGAATTCCGCATTTTCTGAAAGAATGTCCAACTTCATCTTCCTGTCACGCCTCACACAGCGACGAACTATCCTATGAGCTATCCGATATACGCTTCGTAACTCCACTTTTCGTTGAGCGTCTGTCTCGGCATTTATTACTACCTTTAAGGATCTACGGTGCGTGATTTTGTCTTGGGATACTAAGGAATCTCTAGCTCTAGATTTTCTTGGCACAGTTTGGGATCCAGCTGCCATAAATATGCTTTTTATTTCGCCCCACATCGCGATGGATCTTCAATTTCATTTAGGGACGATGCTCATCATGGCATGAGTCATTAAGGTTCGGCAAGAGTCGTCTTTCAATAATAAGTTTGTTTGGACTTTTAAGGAGTAGTTTTTCAAAAATGTTTGATATTATAACGATATTGACCTATTGGAAGTAACTCCTGTAGATGCCTTCTTTGTTTTGGTTATTTTAAGCCTGTGAATGATTCTTAATCCTATTGTAGAACATAGGGTATTTCTTTGTCATTTTATCCCAAAATTCGGAATTTTCATTGGCTAAGTCAGGTGAGAAAAAGGTTTCCGACCCATTTTCTGTCGGGTACCTTCAGTAGTGGGTCTTGAAATTGTGGCCTTTTCAAATATTTCGCTGCTTTCCAGAGGGAATAATCAGTGTTTTGATCAGTCGTCAAATTACGTAGTAATATTTTCGGATATCTGGTCATTGGCCACAGGCGCTCTTCTCTTTTCTAAATTGTGTCTCAAAATTCACACAAGATTTAAATTTTGCCCCATTTCTATGGTAAAGTGTTGCCAACGAAAAAAAAAGACAGCGTGACAGCTGACAGTTCAGGGTTATTAAAAATGGAGGGTTACATGAAAGAGCAACGCGTTTTCATTGTTGAGCAATATTTTAAAAATAATGACAGCTACAGTTCGCTATTTTCGTACAAAATATGATCGGCATAGTGATTTAACTTCATCAACTGTGAAGAGGTTAATTCAAAAATTTAGAGAGACTGGATCAATTAATGATTTTAGATACTCTGGCCATCCTTCAACAAATCGTTCATCGAAACAGTTCGTGAGGGTGTTGTTGAGAGTCCAGGAACATCAATTCGGCACCATGGTCAAGAATTGGACATTTCGAGAAGCTCTTTACAGCGTATTCTCACGAAAGATTTGCATCTTCATGCATAGAAAGTGCAATTCAACAACAACAATCTTTCCTTGGGGTTTTTTGAAGTCTAAGCCACCCGTGACATGAAGGAGCAAATTGAGCGCTGCATCACGGAAATTAAGCCACATTTATGCAAAACGGTCATAGAAAATTTCTACAAAAGAGTGCGTATGTGCCAGCAAAGCCGTAGAGGCTATTTACCAGATATGCTATTCCATACATAACACTATACTGTATACTTTATGAATCAATAAAACGTTTACAATTTTTAATTAAAGTCGGTTCAACAGCATGCCGCATTTCTACCGACCTCCCCTGCTCTCCCTTTTGTATTGGCTATGTGTGCACATTCTTGTAGAGTTTTCTTCACTCTGGCGCCTTTATCGTTCTATGTTTCTTAGTTGTATCATGATTTCTTTTGTAAAGTCACTTATAGCACTCCACATCTTCTGTGATTGTGTTTGCCTCTCGGTTTCAAATTGCGGACAGGGGTAGAACACATGCTTCGCATCTTCCGCAGTTTGGATGCAGTACGGACGCTCGAAAACATCCATGTCCACTTAGTAGTTGTAGCGTTGTATAAAGATCAACTTCACCATGTTTTCGACTTGTCCATGTCTCAAGAAGCGGTATAAGACGATAGGTCCATCGATCTTTATTTGATGCGCTCCATCGTTGTCGCCATGTTGCCATGCTCTCTTTCACTTCGTTGTTCGATTAGCACAGGCTCCTGATTCCTAGTTTCATATGTTTTTTGCTATTCCTCAGCCAGTATGTCAATTGGGGGTAATTCTGCCATACCTTAGGCGACCTCTTCCGATATTGTGCAAAATGCACTGCATACTTTAATTGCGCAGAATCGATACGAGTATGTCGATTCAATTTTAAGCCTACATGATTTAACTTCTCATGGCTTCAGCCCATATTGGTGCCCCGTAGAGTATCAAAGACGTCACAACTCTGGCTAAGAGCCGGCGTCGGCTGTATCTTGGTCCCCCATGGTTTGGCATGATGCGCATTAGTGCATTATTCACTCGTGAGGTCTTGCCACCAGGATGGCATTGTATGACGCCTAAGTATTTGATGGCGTGCTTCGATGCAATCTGGTGTCCTATCGTAAGAGTGATTGTTTCCTCTTCTTTCTGCTACTGATTAGTGCCGCTTCTGTTTTATATTTTGTCAGCTCTAAACACACAGATTGCAGCCAGCGTTTAACTATCCCGATTGTGTCGTTGCTTAGTTGAATCACTTCTTCCAGTAACTTGGCGACCACGACTATCGCAACAACATCGGCGAATATCACAATCGTAGCTTTTTCTGCTAAAGGTATGTTGAGTATCTCATCATACATAACGATACAGAGGAGTGAGCCCAACACAGATCCCTGCGGTACCCCTCCTGTCACAGCATACTCCTTGGGACCATCATCTGTGTCATATATCAGAATCCTTTCTTTGAAGTGATCCGTCACTATCTTCATGATGTATGTTGGTACCCTCCTATTTCAAAGGGCTTCCACTATGTGGTTGCAGTTTGCGGAGTTGAATGCATTTCGGACATCAAGTGTGATTACTGCACAGTACCATTTAACACCGCCTCTCCATTTTCTGTCTCTCTGGCAATACCCCTGGGAATACCCCTTCATTCTGGAATGAGTTATACATATTCGCAAACATGTTGTCGAGTTCTTATTGCAGTTTTGAGGGCTATGTTGGGTATGCCATCCAACCCCGGTGCTTTTTTATCTCCGAATTTGTTGGTTGCTGCGACTACTTCTTCTGCGGTGACTACAGGAATTGGACACATTTCTTCTGGTATATAGTCCTCTACTGGGGTCTCCTGTCATCTTGGAAATAGACCACTCACGATGTTTTCCAGATACCTTGGGCAGGATCTATTGCCCGGAAGTTCTTTAGTTTCTTCATTACCACCTGATACGCCATCCCCCATGGGTTTTGGTGAACTTCGTTGCCCAGTTCATTGAAACTTCTACGCTTGCTGTTCACGATTGCTACTTTAAGACTTCTACTAGTATGCGCTGATTTGTATTGCTGTTGTACTTACGTGAAGGTGTCTCTACCCGTGGAGCGTTGGTACAGCCTTCTTGCACGATGACATTTAGAACGCAGGCGTGAAATTTCCTCGCTCCACCAGTAAACCGGTGTATCCGCGGGTAATTCTTCTACATGGCATAGATATGTCACATGACCTTGTAATGTGATTCATCATCTGTTCCGTCTTCCTAGTAGCTGGACCTGAGAGTGGTAAGTTCGCAAACATAGTTTTGAATGCCTCTTCATCAAAGGTGCCCGATTTCCACCCTACTCTTTGTACTATGTTCGATTGGCGACTACCTTGTCTTTGCGTTGTTTAAATCTGGCATAGTATTGCCTGGTGGTCGCTATGAGTATAATGTTGGCTAAAAGTTCAAGTTTTTTTCCGTATTACGGAGCTGTTAACAAAGGTAAGGTCTATGTTTTCATTCCCGCCGTTGACAAGTATTACATAAGGACTCCAATAGGGTAGTTCCTCTCCTATTCGTCCTTTGGCTACCCCACTCCACAGACCACGCTTCTCCCTCTGGCATCGGTGGTCTGTCCAAAAAGTTTTCGAGCTCGTTGATTCGCATACTTCTCGGAGCATAGCAGCTGTGCAGCATCTGGGACACCCTTTAGTATTATTTATTTGATGGCTGCTGGATATTTTATTGTGATTCGTCTTTGGGTTTGAGTTGCCGCTGTGCTTTCTTCCGCTGCTTGTTGGACATCAGCAATAAATTGCTCTACTTCAATTTGGTCTTTTCTGGTGATTTTTGGTTCGTTTATTTGTGCGTCTTGATTTTGATGCTAATTGCAATTATTTGTTTTAAATTATTTGAGTTTTTAGCTACTTCGTAGTGCTGTAGGCTACTCTCAAGAAGAACAGCTGTCCCTCCTCTAGTTCTATCAGCTGGGTGTGGAATGTGATAGCGCATATATTATACATATATACATACCTATATATATATATGTATGTAGTTAGCGAATCGAATATGGGATGCTTGTGTAAGATGGGTCTCAGCAAAGTCAATATTTTCGTTGCATAACAATGCCTTCTTCCATTTAAACAAACCGCGCTTGTCAAAAGCTTTTTTTTTTAGGTTGGTGCTGGCGCTCAAATATTTGTTTGAGTGTCATTTGCCTGGAGTTTGTGCGTGATTGCTTTGTAAATGCTTTGTTGTGTTCTGCGCTGAAGACGATTCCAAAATCGACCTATGAAAAGTCTTTTGAAGATAGGGAAACGTTGGAATATGTGTATTGCTTGCAATGGAGATTACTTTGATGGGAATAAAGTGAATATCCATGAATAATTGTACCGTTTTCGTTTTATTGAAGAATTCCGGATACTTTTTGATCAGAAGGTATATGCACTTCTGTTACGTGTTGGGAAAGTCCATTTGCATTGCAGGTTGCTATTCATAAAGTTTTATTATCCATGGTTCTCTATATTTCTGTTTGCAACGGCATCACTTAATAATTTAATAATTTTATTCTTACTGTCCAGTCTTTGAAGTGTGATATTTTCAGTAAAGAAGGGTATTATGGTAATAGCAAAACACTTGCTCAGGATTCCATCTGAATCTATTGATAATATCGATTTCCAAAATAGTAAGCACTGGCACTAAAATCTAGGCATAACAACGACCGCATTATACCATTTTTCTCTTCGCCCCTTTTAGTAGTTTCGGACCATTCAGCCTTTCATTTGTCCATTAAATTGCAATCTACCGCACAAAAGGAGAAAAAATGTTCGAGAAGGACTACGAAAGACCATAGAAACACATACACAAAAGTGCGTCTTAATCGGCAACTACCGCCTCCACGTCTGCAAATCCTTTGTGTCCATAAAAGACACATGGGGTAAAAATCACTTTTCCATTGGCTTGGGAGGACTCCCATTCAGGATTTTTGTTGTTGTTGTTGTTTTTGTTCGTTGCCAGCCTGTATTACCGCCATTCATCCTGCTTTTCAGCTTCTAACGAGCTGTCATTTTGTGCTTACATTTTCAATTGGACATAATATCTAACGACTACTGTTGTCGTTGCCGTCCAATATACAACACAACGCACCGTACCGTACTGCCATCGTTGTCATTATCATCATCATAATCGTTGATCGAAGATCCGGAAGCATTGATTTGTGTTAATGGACTGAACTACCTAAAGGACCTCGTTCCTGTATACATACATTTTTTTTTTGTTGCTGCTCCTTTTCATTTATTTTAATCAATAAAGACTGAGATAAAGGAGGAGGCAAAAGTATCGGGGACTAAGGGACTCATTTAGATGACGGTATCCGATATTTTATACGCTCGTTTATGTGATATAAAATGATATTTATGTGAAGGTCCTTTCTGTGAAAGGTACCAAGGCTGTCTCTATTGTTGGCGAAGGAGCGAGAGTGAGGAGATATTCTTTTCGGCGAGGGTGGATGTATTGAAAATGATGGGCGGCATAAAAAGCCAGTAATGCCAGTAATTTGTTGTCTCTGTACTAAAAAGGTAGAACATTAAAAGTGGAGCTCTTTATGGGGATTTATATCGCAACCACTGAATTGGGTGTGTAAATCAACCCAGAAAAGCTACTAATTGATAATTACCGAATGAGAGGTGCGGAACTTATGACCTCCTAGAGCGGCGCATTTTTCTTATCTACAAAAAGCATTTCAATACTTAAAATGAGAAAATCGATGCTCACTTATGTGTGTCAGCTAATGAATTTCTAATGATGCAGTCAGAATTAGTGCTACGCATTAACTGGTCACTAATCCATTGTTGGAAGTTTGCTGTTCGCTGCAGAATGTCACACTTAACTTTTAATGGTGATCATTAACAACTGTGGTGAACATTTCTCTGTGTGTCTCAGGGCAACATTTTCAATCCTCAGAGAAACGGAGATAATTTACTAATCAAACTCCTTCACAACCTTAAAATTGAGCATAGTGCTTCGTCTTGACCTCTTTTCTTTATATTCCTACGAGACGTATATATGTAGTTTCTTCATTGTGCGCAATATGCACTCAACGAACGCATCCTATACTTTTTGATTTTTCAGAATTTCACCGAAGATATTTTTGGGAGATCCTGGTATTTCATTTTAGTATTTCCATTTCGCCGAGGAATCATGGGCATTTTGAAATTAAGCTCTCGACATTTTATATGCAGAACAAGCATCGTAGGTAACTGCCCGAACACAATGGAGAAGCGCTGCAGCAGATGAAGTCGCTGTAGTACAAACTGTCAAATAAGTCGCTCACTGAAGTAGCAATGCACGTACACAATGGTAAAGTGCAGCTCGATTGCTCAAGCTACCAAAACGGAGAGACAATAGCGCTGATTCGTGAAAATATTTTTTGTGGTGGATTTATTTTATAATAATGACTGAGGAAGAAGATCCCATGCTATGAATTTCTCCAGTAGACAGCTCTGCCATTTTCGTTTTTTTGTTTTTATTTTTAACTGTCAAAAAGTAGTGTAGTTCGTTCGGAAGTTGAAGTTGACTCAACTTGTGCTGCAGCTACTTTCGTGTCCATGCTAAAGGGAGTACGTGTATTTCAACTTTGACAGCACTGTGTACTGCAGCGTCAGCTTCACCATTGTGTTTGGGCAGTAATAAGGTCTAGCGTCATGCTTGTTCTTATGCAGATACGAATGCCAGTTAGTACACCAACGACTTACCTTCAGAGAGAAAACTTTCAGAGACTCTTGAACGAATTAAGTAGATTTGTTATTGAAAATATAACCATTTCTTCTTTAAGCAGTAAATGTCTTCTACTCTATTATTAACGTGTACATGAACCATTTCCAGCCATGGTACACAGACGAACTTAGGACGACAAAAATCAAAAGATATAGAGCTTGGAAGAACTATATAAAAAGTCTCTCTCCATCTAACTTCAATAAATATATAACGTTTTTCAACGAGTTCAAAAGACCTGAAAGATGATTACTCCTCAGGTCCTAATGGTATTGCTCCAATACTCTAAGAAATACATTTGTCACACCTGTGTTTAAAGATGGAGATAGAAATTATATTACCAGTTGTAGTCTTTTATTTAGAAGCTGTCATGTATCCCAAAACTCTTTGAACAAATAGTCTGTGATAAGTTAATATTCGTCTGTCGCAATATCAGCAGCACAGTTTCGTCAGAAACAGATCAACTGTTAATAATTTACTAAGTTTCTTGCACAAATTTTGTAAAGTTTTGGAAAATGGTCAAGAAGTTTTCTTTACCTAGAAAAACTTTTCCACGGCTTTTGATCAACTTTCCCACAACCCAAACTTAAGGTTGGATTCCCCCCACAATCCAAACATAAGGTTGGATTCCTCGCAAAACATCTGGCTCCAAATTGGTGATTTCTTCTTCAATGTTGTCTTTCAAGACTTGCAAGGTTTGTGGTTTGTTATGGTAAACGCGAGATTTCAAAAAGCGCTGAAGGAAGAAGTCTGGCGGGCAGTTCAAATCCTCAAAACGAGAGATCACACTGCCCTGAAATTGGTGATTCAAAATCTTGCCCGAGCTATGTGAGCGGTCGCTCCGTCCTGCTGGAACCAACAATGCTCGAGACCCAATTCAGCAACTTGCGGCAAAAAAAAAATCGTTTAACATCTGTCTGTAGGGCTCATCAGTTACGGTTACGGTGGTGCCGTCGGAGTCGTCAAACAAATAAGAGGCAATCACTTTGTCACTGCAAATGCCGCACCAAACAGTCACTGGGGATGGAATGGCTCTGTGGATTCTCCGTGCCCCGGAAACGCAAATTTGGTTTATTTATGTAACCACTTAAGTGGAAATGGGTTTCGTCGCTCATTATGATTTTGGATACGAAACCATCCTCTTCTTGCACCAGGTTTAATAGAGCAGGGGAGTAAGTTAACCTCAATTGACGGTCAGCAGTCAGCAATTAGTGAACTCAGGTCTTTCACCAAAATTCGACTCAATGAACGTCTGCTGATGCCGAATTGTGTGCATCGTTGTTTCGTCGATGTTTGTGACTCTCTAGGACTTCCTCAGCCACAGCAGTGATATTCTCGGTCGAACGAGCAATACGGGGCCGGCCACTTATGCGACATCTCTAGTGGACCCAGTTTGAACCAGACACTTAGCCAAACGCCTAATTGTTCGTGCACATGGTGCAGGACGACGAGTAAACGACGAGAAATTCACGCTGAGTTAAAACAACAGACCGGAAATTGCTCAAATAAGCAGTAACAATAATTCCGCGTTCTTCAGGTGTGTATCGCTCCATTGCTTGTTGACAACTAATTCTCTATCTGTCTACAACATAAATATCAAAGCGCAATGACATTTGACGCCATTTGCAAAAATGATGGCGCATTCACATTATGGCATTACTTTTGCCCTACCTTGTATATATGCTGACAATATGAACATCTATAAGAACATTAATAACCAAAACTATGGAAAACTTTTTCAATTAGTTTCGCCACCTGGTGTTTTAAAAACCTTGTCATATAGTGCGTACCGAAGAAGCGGTTGTTGCTGTGGAGCGTAGTATTGATAAGAACCCGAATGAGTCAAAAAGATCGTGCACAGCAATTGGAGCTGTGTCCATCCACTTTATGGATGATTTTGCGGAAATAACTCTTTTTACGAACTTACAAGATCCAGCGAGTGCAAGAATGGAAGCCGCTTGACCATCGTGTGCGTTCAATGAAGCCATTACCCAAATTTTTATGTGCTTTATTTAATTTTAAATTTCTATACCACTAGAAAACAACACCCTTTACAAACTACATGTTAGTCTTATTGACAAGTTGTGGGAAATAATAACCTCAAAATAACTTCTAAGTTGCTTCAAAAGTTTAAATATTTTATGAAAAAAATCGCTCAAAAATTTAGAGTTCTTAGCTATCATCTATGAAATTTGCCACAGATTCTTTTGGATGCTGATGATGTCCTGAAAATGCAAGAAAACGCTAAATCTGGTACATAACGTTGACACCGATGCAAAATAAATTCCTTTAAAACTGTTTACAAGTGCTGCAAAGCCGTATCTTATTAAGAATCAATCCAACACTGTATAAACCATTATAAGCATGAAAATACCTTACAGTCCTTAGCTTCAAATATGTCGAAGAAGGCCATCAACTGAGTAGTTTGACCTAACTAAAACTATAAGCACATTCGTTCATACTTGACTGAATGAAAAGAAAAACTCGTGCTAGCCTAGCAACAATGGCCTAAAAAATAAATATGTTGGCGCTAATAGTCCAGGCTTAGCTTCTCGTAACTACCCGTTTTTTTTTTGCCGAGAACAGGTGAACATTTTCTAAAGACACCGTAAGGCCCGACCGCGCGTGCTTATGGTAGTGTGAGATTTTTACTCACTAAAAACACCACTCTTCAAGCTTAATACTACAACTAAGCCGACGCTTATCCAGCAGTTTTATTTTCGCTTACGAGACTCGTGATTTTTGAAAAACGATGTTCGTATGTAATTTAACAAGAATGTTGTACTTTAGGCAGGTTAAATTCCAATAAAAGTTCCTGCGGTTTTCACGACCGACATATACTATGACGCGAGGTCAAAAGGTTTTGTCCTTTGCAGACGACGAATTGAATTGTTCGCGTCAAGTAGTTGAATGACGGTGCGGTTACAATGGCCGTGAACATGATCTATGTGTTTACGAGGAAATTCTGTTATCCCTTCGACTACGCTGGGAATTCCCAGATCACGATGAATATCTTCGTTACGTACGTACCACGGTGCGCTAACGATCGTTCTAAGAACTTTATTTTCAAAAGTTTTTAGGATGTTTCTATTGCTTTTCCTGGTACAACCCCATAGTTGTAGACCATACGTCCACACTGGCTTTAGCACTTGCTTATAGATAAGCAGCTTGTTGCTTCTTCAGTTGTATAGCCCGTTGTCAATATCGCCGTATCGTCCGCAAGCATGGCGACGACATAGTTCCTTTCCTGCGGGATATCACGCGTGTAGAGTACATATAGAAGCGGGCCAATGACACTTCCTTGTGGGACTCCGGCCACAATCTCCTTGAAGTCAGAGTAATCATTTCCGTACTTACCACGAAAAAGTCTTTAGGTGCAATCGTAAGATTAGAAAGAGTTGCCGTGGCAGAAGTAGTTGCAATTTATACTCCAAGCCTTCGTGCCAAACCTTATCGAAAGCTTGTGAGACGTCTAGAAATAGACCACAACAAATCTTTTTTTCTTCGAGAGTTTTCTCAATCACGACAGTTATTTTGTGGACTTGGTCGATTGTAGAATGTTTAATTTTAAATCCAAACTGATGGTCAGGAATGAGACGTCTTTCGTTTATTACGGGTTGTAGTCATTTAGAGAGTAGTTTTTAGAATATTTTAGAGATAACCGGCAATAGGGAAATAGGCTGTTATGATTTCTTCTCATTCAGAGGTTTGCCTGATATCGGGACCATTGTAATCTCGGCGACTTTCCATTGTCTCGGAACGTAGAGCAATCTGAACGAAGCGTTAATCAAATATAGCAGTTTGATAAGAGCTTTATTCGGCAATTCCTTGACCACCTGTGCCGTTATTAAGTCGTAACCCGGTGCTTTTTTCATCTTTATATTTCGAATCACTTCCCTCAGTTCAATCAATGCAACATTTTTTACTTTAAAACTGGAGAGTCGGGCGTTATCAAAGGGATAGCATAATCGGTTAAGGACCTTTCTATGTCGCTGTTCACGAGTGATTTGCCATTTCTTTCGTGCTTTTCTTTTCTCCCTCACCAGTTCAATGATTTCTCTGGGATACTTTTCGTTGCGGTTGATCTTATAGCTTCTAGAAGGAATGTTTCTCTAAGCCGCTCTTTGTATTGCTTCCACGAAGCGATCAACTTCGTCCTCCAGTTCACAAGGTGTTTTAAGTGATACATTTAGAGCTATATTTCTTTCGCAATCATTTCTAAGTCTTGGAGGTCCTTCTTTCCTGATCAACTTTTCACCAAGTAATAAAATGACCGGAGAGTGGCCAGAAGAGAGATCAAAACTTTCTTCGACTGTAATAAACTTCTCGTAAATGGCTTTTGAAACGAAAAAATCGATAAGATCGGGAATTTTTTCTGAGTCAGTTGGCCAATAGGTTGGTTTTCCTGTCGAATAAAAACAGCAACCGAATTCATTTGCCACTTCGTAGAGATTTTTTCCTTTAGAAGATGTGCATCTTGAACCGCAGAAGGTGTGCTTCGCGTCGCTGAAATCTCCACCAATAAGGAAATTTGAACCAAGGGCATTGAAGACACGGAAGTAGTCGTCGTTGTGATAGTAAACAGACGCTATATTGTAGTTCAAGTGTTTATTTTTAACCCTTACCGCGCACAACTGAAGTTGTAATTCGGGCTGTGCGCCGCACGAATGGTTGGGATCTGCAGTTTTATTTCGTTTTCGAAGGTCGTTTCCCGAACGTTTGTCAGACGTTCGCGAGAGGTAGAACTATGAAATTTTTTATTTTTGTTTTTGTGTTTTCTGAGATTTGAACCTTGATTCTACCGCCCAGAGATCGCGCACTTAACCACTGAGTCACGGTGTTCTTAAAAATGTCTTCTTTCGAAATGTACTCTGTGTAGATCTAAAGATCCACAATCAAACACGTTTTTCTAACTCTGACTTTTATTACCATCTTTACTGTCTGTTATCCGCAGAAGAACTGGTTCTCATGTAACTTCAATCTACCTTAGTTGTTCTCCTGATCGCCTTGTGGCATAGGTCTCCATATGCTCTATGAATCGTTGTTCACTTACCACCTTCCATACAAAAATTCTCGCGCGAGTCCCATTCATTAGTGGGCAATGTGAGTAAAACAAAAAAAAAAAAAAAAACAGAATACCTACGTGGAATTGAAAACCAAATCGATACGAATCTCAATTCTAACCCAAACAATGTGCACACATTTCTCGGCCTGGAAATAGCTCTCCAACGTCAGTCTCCTTCACGGCGGTCACTGGTCGATTTGTGATTAATGCACTTCTGTCCGTACCTCCATTTTCCAATACACTACCGTTTCTGGTCATTGTGGTTGCAACTACACCTACCTGCAGGCATAATTTATCCCCGCCTCAATGTTATGTCTTGACCGACAACTCAATTACCATACCTCTACTCCAAGTACACGGCAACACCACCTCAGGCCATCGGCCATCGGCCAGCGAAAAGGGTCGATGTACGAAAAAAAATCCTGAAACACAAAAATCACAGACTACCAAACGGTAAAAATGCCAAACAGAAACCACACAATGCAACGGATACAAAAGGTGTAAGCAACTTACGGTCCAGAGTGCTACTACGGGGAGAATGGCTGTACATACATTCGTATGTGCTTGGGTCAAGAGCACATAAAATCCTTTCGACCCGTTTTACTTCATTCGAGTTCGCGGCTTAAATTTTTCCCACGAAAAGTTCATTCTCCCGTTAAGTTCCGGTCCGATAGATCAAGCTAGCAGAAGTCAATGATTTCGGTCCACAAAATTCCCCATTTCGTTGGTGTATCCCTCTGGGCCCAAGCGAATGCAAATAACTCAACGTTTGTA
The DNA here is from genome assembly GCA_963082735.1 of Pocota personata. Classification (NCBI taxonomy): domain Eukaryota; kingdom Metazoa; phylum Arthropoda; class Insecta; order Diptera; family Syrphidae; genus Pocota; species Pocota personata. The sequence goes on along the minus strand of OY720429.1, from coordinate 16,998,358 downwards.
AGGATATACTATGATACATACGAGTGCACATACAGAGAGTACGAGTATGTGTAGTGGTGTGCGTTTGTTTGCTCGGTCATTTTGCGGTCAAAAGGATTCGAAGTGAGTCGTTGCTTTCTTTTATGTGTTTTTTTTCTTTGGTTGGGCGACTGGCCAAAGTTTACAGTCGGTAGGTAGTGTTTGGAGGTCTTAATTAAATTGTCCAATTTCGATGTGTACTTTTTCGTAGGTGTCCTGGGTAGATTTGCAACGCTTTAAGGATTTTATTTATATTTTTTCTAGTCTACTGAGCAGGACACACATGAACAGACGGTGCTATATTGACAATTACTTTCCTGGCCGTGTAATATCCTGTGATCCATTGGATAGTTCCTTTCTGAAAATGTAGCGATTTGCAAGGATTTTTTTTGTACACCAGTTTTGTTCAGAAGTGAATATAAATATTTGCAGATAAACAAACTGTCTGGATGCGGGCAGCCCTACATTTCAATTGCTTTCTGTGACTTTACATCAGTCAGTTGTTGGATGAATTGATAATCAAATAAGTAAATCCAAACCATTTTCAATTCCGAACCACATCTGATGTGTATGCCAGTTCCACCAAACTCCCAGTTTATTGATTCTTCAAAACCTGGCCAAATGGAATCGAACACTCTTCCCGAACCGCATCGTTTCGATTAAGATGATTTCCCAAATCCGACCAAAAACAATGAAAAAGTCAAATACCAAATCTGACTTTGTTCTCGACACTCCCGCCCGTTGTATGCCCATCAACGGACATCATTTCGAGTTTAATTGGTTTCGAGGTATTTCCATTGTGAGCCATTTTGCTACAGCATTTACTACCCACAGCACACAGAGAGATAGGGATCCCAAAATTCGAATGCTGCACCTTGAAATCACCAATCAAAAGGTGTAATTTTGCTACTCCTGGTGCCACAGTGAGAGTATCCTTCAGACCTGACCACCACACCGAATGAACTGGATTTCTACACTCCAAGCTCAGACACCGAGAGTTTCACTTCAGCATTCAGGCTTCTTAATGGATTATCATGGCCCACCATCACCACCACCACCACCGGAGTTGGCACACTTAAGGGTTGGTTAAGTTCAGTTAGTTATTTCCCATGAATTCAATTAGAGATAAAGAAAGTTAATGGCTATCGCCTGTAGGTGGACGGATTTTGTGAAAATATGAACGAATGTGCGTGTGGTTGGTTGGACGACGAAGGCTGGTGGGTTAACTGAATTCAAAGAATCGATTTCATTTGTGTCATTGTCCTTCGCCTCTATCAGGTTGTGGTTGGTTTGTTGGTTTTCGCCCACTTTGTCAGTGGCATTGTTTGCAGTCCATTTAACGGTAATAACCATTGCCGAGATAAGAATTTTTGACTTTTTTTTTGTCTTTTTTTTTTTGTTGCTTTCTGACAGTGTCCCTTGTCGTAAATTTGTCCTCCTTAGCACTTTCAGTGTAATGACATTTAGATGACTTCAGACTTGACCATGGAATAAGCGAAGAAGTGGAGAGTGAGTGTCGGTTCCTAATTTTGTGTTTAGGCTTGTTCACAATTTTTCGGCTGTCATGTAGGGTAAGTGACAGTTTTATGGCAATGACTGGAGATGGAATGGTGTGATAGTTAATTGTTTGTTTTGGGGGTCAATTGTGGGCAGGAGATAATGTCCTTCTTTTTAACATTAATTTTGATTATTTCGACAGAGTTATGGTAGGTACGATGTTTAAATATGATTCTAATCGATTAAGTGACCAACGGTGATCTTTCTTAAAAAAAAAAAAAAACATACAATCCACCTGACACGAACGTATGATAGCTATCCCCTCATCTTCTAACCCACACCAATTAAAGTGAGTGTTGTGAAATTTTTAAATCAAATGCGATGATATCCTTTTACTCAAAGGATGTTTTCGAAGTGTTCTCAAAAAGTGGGCATGGCTGCGCCCATTTGCATCCATCTGCATCGGATCACAAAATTTTTTTGAAGAAAGTTGGGGTGGCTGTCCCCTTTAGTAATCGAAGCTATAGATTCTGATTAAATATTCGCAATAAAACTTAACTATCACAATAAACAGCTTTAAAAGAGCAAAATGTATTTTGTTTTATTAAGAAAACGCCCCCAAAAAGAGGGCGTGACATAATCAACAAATATAGACCATCAAGGAAGTGCAGAAGTGTAATATTCAAGCGTGATTTCATCGTGAGTGTTGAGACGTGAGCAATGACGAAGTGGTGAACAAGCCTGCGAACAAGAAAGGATAAACAATATCGATGATAAGATGTTTCGGCCGTCACGATAAATAACTAAAATGTTGGGGTATCCAAGTACCTTAGCTCCACTTGCACAAAACTAGCGATGCGCCCTATAATTTGTATACCAGAATCCAATATAAGAAAATATGGAGCCAATCGGCATTTAATTTGAGCTAAGAAGACAATAGAAAAACCATCTCATAAATAACTCAGTTCCTGCTTTATGTCGTGGCCCCATAGGCGTTGTTAGATGGGAGGATAAGGCATAACGGCGAATTATGGATTGAACTCAATTGACTGCCTGCGTTATTCAATCATTAACTTGTGTGCAATATGACCGAATCTTGGATTTTCCCAGTTATACTTTCACGTCTTTTGGAGTGTCTAGTGACAAAAGTACGATCTTGATATCAATATTTGCCTTGAAAGAGTTGAGGCTGGATTCCAGTGTATACAAAATACAAAACTCACAGTGTATTCAATTTGCTAAAGGAGAGCTTAATTAAGTACTATTTTTAATTAAGAAAAAATAGCAGTTAAGACTAACAGTGATTTAATCACTCTTAAGTTCACAGTTAACATTTAAATGCTTTGTTCTCTGTACGGCTCAGTCGCATTTGAGCAAACTGTGTGCTAGTGCCTAGTGTCTGTGTAGGATCGAAGAAGAAAAAAACATTGAGCAGCAGAAGTGTGAATAACAGAGTAATAAGTAGCAGTGATGAAAATCACAGTCTCACCTTTACAATTTGCATTCTCATTTTTCGAGCGATTCCGAAAAAGGCAGCACAAAATTCTAATTTAATTTTTAGAGTTACGTACCAGAATGCTATAAAGCGGAACACTAATGGATTCAATACGGTGTGTCTGTCCGTCAGTATGTGACACGCTTCGAACTTTTGAACGCTTGGAACAGCGAACCGAAAATAAGTGAAAAAAAAGCAAAGTGTACTTTACTGCTGATTATATTCTCTAATATCTCCAGATCAAAAAAAATATGTTTTAGTGTTCAAAAACCAATTAGATTGCTTATCAGATAATTTAATTTTGCTGGTCAAAAATACCTTTACCGTTGATCGATTAAATGGTAGTCAATATAACATACCTCCTAAAAAAGTGGTTGTAAGTGCTCCCTTTGGCATGCAAGCGAGCTTGTGAATAATGTTGTTTCTTGTCTTGATTTTTTCCGAGCTGTTACTTACAACTCACTGACACAGATTGTATTCCCGTCTAGCAGGCCTTTCACGTACTCATACAAGGGAAGAAAATTAAGCATTACATCTAGCCCTGCTTGTGGTGTTGACCTCAGTGCTCATGCTATTCCTGTACTTGCTACCTTAGTGAGGTTATGGAGGTAGCTGATTTATTCCATAGCATTTCACCATATGAGTGCTCCATAGGATATGGATCTAATGATCGCTATACGATCACAATCCCTAGCATTTATCAAAGGTTTTCTTGCATGCATAGGGTGCACATAGTGTTTGTCTGTGTTCCGCTTCCAAGTAGGCTTTGAATCGAGAATGGTTCCAAAATACTCACATAGCTTTATTGGAGAGTTTCCGAGGTATTCCATTAAGTTTTGGGAGATTAAAATACTCTATTTTCCTTCTACAGGTGAATAGGACTAGTTCGGTTTTCTCTGGGTAGACCTGCAATCCAAGAGGAAACATCTTTTAGTGCCAATTTCATAATTTCGCTGATGGTTGGTAGGTGTTTGCTGATTAGCAGAATTGCTCTATTATCTGTGTTTGCTACGGTCTTTATCCGTTTGTTCCTTAGAGTCGTCAGAATTTTGTTAACGGCAAGAAGCCACGGGAGAGGTGAAATGACTCCTCACTATGGAGTTCCTCTTGTAACTCTCGCCTATCTGTGTATGTGCTGCTAAACATTAAAAGCTCGTTTTATGTCTAGGAGTGCAGCCAGAGTGTATTATTTGTAGTGAAGACTTTTCTCGATATTTGATAAAACTTCGTGTAAAGCTGACTCCACGCATTCACTTTTTAGGTATGTACTCATGTTGGGTGTTGCTTAAGCTCTATTCATTGAGTTAGTTCCAGTGTTTTCAACAGAAAGCAGGAGAGACTAATCTTTTACGGTTAAACGTGCAGTTTTCCTGTCTTAGGAATTAATACCATTTCCACCTTTCTCCAGCTGACTGGTATGTATCTTAGATTTAAACAGTATTCTTGACATCCGGGTTCGACTAAGGTTGTAAATGCGAAGATTTGGCAGCTCCTGTTTTAAATCCAGCTTGTTCGACTTGCAAGTGATAGTAGCAAAGCCCATCCCGGACAACTAAGGTGATTTCTTTATATAAGACCCACATCATCCCAGTCCTGCTATATGGAGCAGCAGCAAAGATGCTGCCTGATTGTTTTGAGAGAAGAGTGCTTCCAATAATTTTTAGTCCCGTTTGTATTGACGGGTAATAGAAGAGTAAATACAATAACGAACTATACTGGTTGTACAGCGATATGAAGAAGAGTTCGAATTCACCATTTGTCGCCTGTGATGGCTATGACGTGTCGAGGGACGTCGCAGACCTCAGCCAAGGTGGCGCACACAAGTGGAAACGAACTGCAACCAACTTCGTGTACATAACTGGTAGCTAGCACAAAATTGTGCTGGCTGGAAACGCTTGTTGGTTGGGGCCCAAGTCCACCCCGGACTTTAGCGTCATCTAAAGTAAGCTAAAGTAAGTATCCCGTCTTCATCCTGTAGCTTTGTCCAGCGACTCAAGTCAAATTAGGTAATTCAAATGTTCATTGATTTCATTCAAAAATCTGTGTTTATGCAGTCTACGCCTTCCCCCTCTAATGTTGTTGGCTTTTGTCCGAAGGATATTTATTACAGTACCTTGGCACGAAACTTTCCATCATCGCAAAAACTCGACGCAGCCCTTACAAAAGGAAGAATATTTCATATGCTACGAGTATGTTCGTTTCCATTAAAAAAATTCCTTTCTATGAAATTTTTCCGCAAAATTTATTTTCTTCTGCTGACTGGACACACACACACATATATCCTATTTCGAAGCAGCGATGCAAACAAATTTTATTTCGCCATTTGTTGCACCCATCACCAAGTGTGAAGACTCCTCGTAGTTCCCTAGAACTTTCGCAAAAGGACTAAATGATTTTCTCCTAGACGCAGGAAAAGACGAAGCGAGCATATACCACCACCACGATGATGATGAAAAGGATGCAGCAGCAGAAGGCAGCGGTGCTGCTGCAGATGCTGGTGCTAGTGCTGTTGCTGTTTTTCACTAGAAAGTGCGAATGCAAACGAAACTTAAATTAAAATGCCAACTAGACTGGAAGAAGTGATATTTCGGTATCATAAATTCATTATTGCAACGCTGAAGCCGGGAGCAGGAACAGAAAGGACGATGAAAGGATGTGGATGCGCTCAGTACTCCATTCGTCTATTTCACTGAGTACAGCGAATGGATTTAGTTTTTTTTTTTCTTTTTTTTTTCTGTTTTGTATTGTAGTATTGCTTAGTCAAAAAGGATGTCGGCTTGGCCTGCTTTGAATGGGACGAGAGTTCAGTGTTTGAAGAAATTATGCGAAAGCGGGACGCACTGACAGACAAAAAGATAATAATTAACATAATGAAATTAATGGCAGAGATATGTTCGTGTTAATGCTGCTGTGAAAAGGAAATGAGTTCGTTTTATGCTGTGCACAATGCAGTTGAGTTACAAACTGATAGAGAGTGAATTCTTTGACCTCATTTGGAGTGGCAAATGGAAGTGGCAGTGGCAGTGGCAGGCACGATGAGTAGATGAAACGCAATTAGGAAATGTTGGTTAGTTGAGGGATATTTCGGTGTTGTGGGGGCGGCGATGGAGATATCCTTTGTTTACTTTGCCTAATGGGGATTAGATTATCGTTGGATTATTATGTAAGGTTCATTAAGGAAGCACTAAAAGGATGGATATCATGCTATACTTTGTTCTTATGTTCAGTCACTGCTTTCACTGGACACTACTCCTAAGAAAACATAATTTCAGATTGAGGAATATTAAAACTTGAAAGGAGCTATGACACGCAGTCATACTTTGATTCGGAGAGTCTTCCTGTTCTAAATGCTGATTTAATAAAGGGGATATTTAGGAACACTTCGCTGGACATATTACTTCAGAGGCACACAGCACACCGCAAAGTAGTGCCGTATCTCCTCTTTTGAGACTGATCACGAATGACTTACCATCACGGACTCCGCCAGATTAGGCAAGATCCTGTCCAAGGAACACTCCAACACGTACTTAGACAGAACCTTCCGGGGAAACCGTGATTTTAATGAACCTTACTTATAGTGGAACCAGACAGCTGGTATTGATACCATGGTATGAATACCATGGTATAGTGAGTACTACGACCCCTGACAGACTGCATTTCGTAGTATTCGATGACTTGGCATTAAGTAGTATTCTTTGACGTTTGTGTTGTCTGTCATAATAAATAAAAATAGAAAATTCACGACAGGATGAATAAAAATGATTCACTTTAGTGCCAAATGATGAATATAAAGAAAATTCAAATACTTAAAAGCGAAAGTGCATACCAAAGAATTGTCAAAGAAGCTACGAAGACTAGCTAATAGAGAGAAATTGGCGCTGCAATCAGCTCAATACCAAGTATGTTTCATGGTATACTAGCTTTTTACGTAGTATTGCAGTGACAGACATGTGGTATAGAACGTTGTATTGCTATACCATGGTATCAATACCAGCAGTCTGTCTCCCACATTAGCCTAAAGAAACTATTGTGACGTTCTGCCTAAGTCATTGATGTTGACTGACGCCAAACCCATTTTCGCCGCTACTGTTTCAATAGATACGAAAGTACCACTAACAGTGGTTCTTACAATTATTTCAAAGCCATCGGCGTAATCGAGTAGTTGTACAGATTTTTGAAAGATCGCACCCCTGGTGTTAGTTAGATTGAAAATTTTGTACAATCCTTTCAATCAATCACATGACAGCGCGTCACCTTACCGTAGTCCTTTTCTGAATATAACATCACAGAACATAGGTGATGTTGTTACCGATCTTTAAAGTTGATGAAGAGGTAGTGGAGTAGTTGGAACTCCTGGGCTTTTTCTGAGATCTGCTGCAATAGAAATATCGGAGCTATGGTGGCCTAAAAACTAATCACGTTGTTGACAAAAGGTTTAAGGCGTTCACAAAATATGGAAGATAGGTTCTTATATACGATGTTGAGGAGACAGTTCAAACGGTCTCTTTTCTTGAGGATCAGGCAAACGATGCTGAGTTTCCATTCGTCGGGCATACTTTCTTCCAATCGTATCTTGCAGATGAGTTGATTTATGCTCCGTAGCAAATCATCCCCAGCTGCTTTAAATAACGAGGTAGTTAGATCGTCGGCTATAGCAACCTTGTCGGATTTAAGTTTAGATATTGCTATCCTCACTCCACTTTGGTCGGTTGATCGTCATCATCCGGGTTGAATGGAACATTCTGCTTGGCAGCGGAGTTTTGATCATCACCTCCGTTTAACAGTCTGCAGAAGTGATATTTTTAAAATTCCCGTACTGACTGTGACTCTTCTACTAGGCTTCCTTCTTCATTCCTACAGGCTTCTGTTCGGGCTTTCTAAGCTTGGCATGCTCTCTTTACCTTCTGGTAAAACTTTCCTGCTACAACAGCTTTCCATTGACTCGATCTTGCGTTTTCATATTCTCTCTTAGAAGCTGGTGTTCTTCTCTTTTCTTCTGCTTATAAATATAGTAAGCTCCTCCCGTCACTCTATTCAAGATGTTTTTCGAATTGGCAATACTTTTTCCAGCGACAGCCAATTTGACAGCTGACAGCTGACAGCTGATTTGTGCTCAGTTTGGTTTGCTATTTCACCATGAATGGATTTACCCCAGAACAACGGTTGAAAATTGTGCAAATTTATTTCGAAAATTATGGTACAGTTCGCGCTACTTCCACTTTACAGTCAACATAATTGTCCACCCGAGCAAGTAATTCGAATAACTATGGATTGTTTCCACATAATGCATACTCTAATTTATTGTACGCATCTGCAGAGATGCCGTACACGTACAGTGTGCACCGAAGAAGCTGTTGCTGCTGTGAAGCGAAGTATTGAGGAGAACTCGAATGACTTGATTCGCCATCGTGCACAGCAATTGGAGCTGTGTCCATCAACTTTATGGAAGATTTTGCAGAAATGTCTTGGTTTACTAGCTTACAAGATCCAGCTCGTGCAAGAATATACCCCGCTTGACCATCGTGCGTGTCGTAGGTTCGGTGAAAGGGCCGAAAACGAGATCATCCTCATTTTCACCATTGTTCAACAATGAGGCTAATTTTTGGTTGAATGGCTACGTCAGCAAGCAAAATTGCCGCATTTGGAGTGAAGAAAATCTACAAGTCATTATTACGCCGTTACATCCACAAAAAGTCACTGTTTGTTGTACTTTATGGGTTGCTGGTATCATTGGTCAATATTTCTTCAAAAGTGATGCCAGCCAGAATATTACAGTCAATGGAGAGCGCTATAGATCCATAATTACTAACTTTTTTGTTATTCAGTTGAATGACATTAATGAGGAAGACCTGTGCTTTCAATAAGACGACGCAAAATGCCACACAATGCATGCCACAATCAATTTATTGAAGAAAACATTCGATTAGCGCATAATTTCACGTAATGGACCTGTGAACTGGCCTCCAAGATCGTGTGATTTAACAACTTTGGATTATTTTCTGTGGGGATATGTGAAGCCGCTAGCCTATGCCGATAAACCAGAGCCGATGGACAACTTGAAAGCCAACATTAGCCGACGGCCTTCCAGATTGCGTTTTACTCGAGCCAGCCGCGTTTTTTAAATTTATTAATGTCAAACGTAAATCGGACGGCTATCCTTCAACTTCTACCTTCTCGGATCCTTCCTCGGCAGACCCTAAAATAATTGCCAACTTATTCGCTCACTTCTTCAACCTGTCATTCATTGATCACGTCCTCGAACCAGACCTTGATTATTTCCGTCTCTTGAACAACTCTGCTCAAACTTCCCTCGTCTCCGTGGATATAATACCGTCAAGGGTTGTTAATAAGATTAATCAACTTAAAGACGACTACTCTCCTGGTCCTGACGGTGTCCCATCCATAGTATTAAAAGAATGTGTGAATCATCTGACACTACCCCTCACTACCGTTCTTCAACTCTCAATCTCCCAAGGCATTTTTTCTCAACCTAAACTCTTTGAGGGCATCGTGTATGATGCGATGTTCTTTCTTCTCCACAGAGCAACACGGATTTCTTAAAGGTAGGTCAACGACTACCAACTTAACCGAATTCGTGTCTGGTGCACTAAATGCTTTGGAAGATGTCAATGAAGTTGATGTTATAGCCACTGATTTTAGTGAGGCCTTCGAGAAAATTTCTTACCATTAAGCTAGAAGTCCTTGGTTTCCAACCGCGGTTCATATCATGGATCAAATCATATCTAGTGGATCGCCAATACAAAGTCAGTTTTAGATCGTTAATATCGGACCCTATTATAGCAACTTCGGGGGTTCCTCAAGGTAGACATCTTGGACCTCTGATCTTTTTCCTTACGATAAAAGATGACGGACATATCATCCATAACACCTACCTTCTGGTCTACGCTGATGATATGAAAATCTTTAGACGTACTCGAATACCCCCTGATTCTCACCTTCTACAACATGACCAGAATAGTTTCTCCATCTGGTGTTACAAAAATTTCTTAGAGCTTAATTTCGATATATATCATTCCATTACCTACTCACTTAAACGTTTGCCACCTAGGGTCTGCTTTATTCATGACGAGCCTGTACCCTTAGTCACATCAGCATGCAATTTAGGTGTCATCTGTGACAGTGAACTCCAAACAGAGTCATTAATAGAGCCAACTCAGCGATTGGCTTTACGAAACTCTAGTCAAATGAGTTATCTGACCCATATGTAACTAAATCTTTCTATATTACCTTCGTCAGACCCCTCCTCGAATATGCCAACCAAGTATGGTCCCCCCATTATGCTGCCCATACCATGAGAATTGAGGCAGTGCAGAGTGATTAATCTTCAGTTGTTGATTGTTGAAGCGATCTCTCTCAATATTAGTCCCCGCAACCTTAGTTCTGTTTCCCTATTCCGTATATCTCCTCATCGCATTGAGCATGGTTACTACGAACTAATGTCAAAAATGCTGTGGGAATCAAATGATGCGACACACTTTTTTGACTTTAATAATAGCAAAGTCATACTCCGTAATGTCCTTCTCCACTTCGATCATGGCACCAATCACATAATAACCCATATAACTCCATAGCGGTACGCAATCCAAGAACAAACTTTTTAAAACATCATGTATAGGCGTTTTCTCACACTACTCGTACCAGCAATAATTCCGATGACACAGAATGTTTGTTACCTGACACCTACTGCCATGTCGACTCATTATATCTGTATCTGTCCTCTAGGACACTTATTCGATTTAATTAAAAATTCACCTTTGATTGTGTTGCTTTCCAATTATGCCGTTTGTATTTAATTTATTCCCACCCAACCGGCCAAAGTTAATTTTCGTTCATCGGTTAATTAGAACACATTGTGACCGCTTAAATAATTCGTCGGAGGCTGTGCCAGGGTATTAATTTAACACGCGCGTGCAAAGCACGTCGCGGCCATTTGCAGATGTTAATTTAAAATTAAATGACATTAACTTTGGAACGCACCCTCGGATTGTTAATCTCTACCGGAAGACATAATGAGATAATGGAGTATTCCGCAGTAGAAGCCATGTATATAGCCATCCCATGCTTTAAGTGAATATTCCAATTCAGACGCACAACAGGATCAAGGCTCATTAATAAAAGTCATTTGCGCTTGATAAATTGTCAACTTTCGCTCATCTCGCTGATAAATGTCAATTTCTATATTTTTGAATGAAACTAAATGGAATTTCATTTTGTGAATTTAAAAAAAAGAATAAGTATATGCAGGGAGCAGACGATGAAACACTAAAACGACATCGAGAATATAAAAAATTCAAAAACTCGACAAAGCAAGTGCTTCTTCAGTTCTCCGTCTTCATCTTCCATCGCCACACCGTTCGCCATTCCATTCCATTCTCCATTGCATTTATTTTCATCGGAAAAGCACTGAAATATGAACGACAACATGTTTCTACGTGGAAAGCGGAAAAACCTCCTTGCCAAGTGGAAAGTGGAAAACATGAAATTGCATTACGTTACAATTTTTTGATTTATTTTTTATTTTTCATTTTTCTCTACCACCCCTAGTCGCATTTCTTTTCATCCCTCCTTGTTGGCTGTTTCGTTTTATTTGCGCAAATGAATTTAAATTGTTGAGAAAAGTTGTAAACAAGTTGTGAATAATTCATAAGAGAATAATATCCTATCCTCTATAAGGAAGGAAGACTCCTATTTGGGACCATTGAGAAAACGTGGATACAAGTCGGAAATTACTCAAAGGGTGAATTTTTGTTGATTATTCACAGAGATGCAGCTGGAGATACAAACACTCGATGTCCATTTGAATGCTAGTTTACTGCCCATATCGAACTTTAAGCAATAGACATAGGATCGTTTTTATGGCACTGGTAGTTTTATTTATGTACATATGTAAATGGTTATTCATTTTGAGGTTGGGATTTCACATCTCTGTCATATAGCATCTGTCAAATCCATCTGTCATCCACAGTGACAGGTAGTTCTTGCCATTCCATTTTGCAATATGGATCGTTGCATCTTACTACAAAAATAACTTCTTCTTTTCCTTACGGCGAGGTTATGATGCGGAGTAGAAGAACCACAGCTCTCCCACTTTACTCCCCTACTGGTCCGCCTGTGGGGTTTGCCGGTTTGACCTCAGGAAGTATCGGTAGACTTCCCAGTTTCGGATCACTTCGTCAATGAGGCTGGTGTTTTTGCATTTCTCTGATCCAGTTGTTTTCTGGTCTGCCTTTTTTGCGCGATTGTGTAGGAACGCTGGTTGATATTGCCTTTTTGATGACAGGGTTCGAAGGATCTCTCCTGTGAACATGACAATACCAACTGAGCCGGTCGTGCTCTATCTTGGTTGTGATGAGTCTTCTTCGAACTTCTTATTCTTTCAAGCTTTGTTGCTTCTTCTGTCATGCGAAGCATCTTCATTTCAGCTGCCCTCATACATTTTGTACATTGTCCAGCATTGTGAACCGTATGTGAGCGCCGGACATACAACTGCGGTGTAGAGCCTTCCTTTCAGCTTAGGGGATATTTTTCGGTCACAGAAGATTGCGAAGTTTTCCCGCCACTTTATACACCCTACGCTGACGCGATGATTGATGTCATCATCACAAGTTGCTCCGCTACTGGTCATAGACCCCAGATATTTGAACTTTTCACAAGCAATTTTCCATTCAATTAAATGTCTGAAATAAGCCGGTGTGGATCAGAGAACGGGCAGCACAGATACTCTGTCTTTTTTTAATTAATACGGTACCCATTTCTCTCCAAAACATCCACCCATACATCAAGTGCTCGTTGCAGGGACGTTTGATCTTCATTTATGATAGCTCCATCGTCAGCGAAGAATAACTGATGTACTTTGTTGTCCGTCACTTTTCCTTCAAACAGATAATCAAGGACTGCATTAAATTGCAAAGGACTGAGGGCGCTTCTCTGGTGTACACCGACTTTGATTGGGAATTCTTCGGTGATTCCTGCGGGACATCTTATTCTTGTCCTTGCTCCCTCATACATGTCCATGATCATGCGCACTTAGGTTTCTGGAACTCATTGTTGTCTTAGTGCCACCCATAAGAGATCTCTTGGTTGTCTATCAAAGACCAACACTATATGCAAGTCCTTTAAGGAATCACGATGTTTTTCCATTATGATCCTTATACTTTGGATTGCATCTGTTGTTGGTTTACTCGAGACAAATCCGCACTGGTCATCAGATAGCATTATTATTTTCCGCAGTCGGCTAACTAATACCCGCTCAACGATCTTTATGGTGTGTGACATCAACTTGCCAGAACGGTAGTTATCGCAGTTTCGCGTATCGTCCTTTCCTTTGTGCAAAGGCTCTCCAACGCTCATAAGTTTGGAGATAAGAATCATGAGTCATCTGGACCCGATGTCTCCCAGCTTTTTCCAGAACTCAAAAGGCATCTCGTCTGGCCCAACGCTCTCCTTTTTTTGGAGTATTTGACCGCATTCCTAACTTTTTCGACAGTAATGTCGCCATGGTTAGGAGCGGCTCTTGGAAAATATACCCGGGGAAACTGTTCATTCAGAAGTCTTTCACAATACTGTCGCCATCTGTGGAGAAATTTGTCGTCTTCCACAAGAAGCTGGCGGGTGAACACTTAATGGGCCAACGGCAGCGCTCATATTCTCGTAGTAGGTTACTGGTTCAGAATCTTGACAGGTCAGGTGCAGCCGTCGGGAAAGTACGATGGGATGGGCCGAGCAAAAAGCGGTGAAAAGTTGTGAAACCTATTACGGTGACTGCTAAAAGGAGCAGAAGAAGAGGTCGCTTCGATGCGGACTGGTCGTCAGAGGCAGACTTAGGCAAGAAGTCTTGAGCGTTAAGTATGTGAGCGAACTAGTCAACTAGCAAAATTGCCGCATTTGGAGTGAAGAAAATCTACAAGCCATTATTGAAACGCCACTGGTTGGTGTGCTTTATGGGCTGGTAGAATCATTGGTCCATACTTCTTCAAAAGTGATGCCGGTCAGAACGTTACAGTTAATGGAGAGCCATGTCAATGCAGTCCATGATTACTGACTGACTATTCGTTCCCCAATTGAATGGCATTAATGCGGAAGGGCTGTGATTTCAACAAGAAACTTTCATTTAATTTTAAAGTTCTATACCTCTAAAAACTCACACTTTACGAGTATGTATATCCAGTTCGTCAATACGAAACAATGGGATTGGTTGCATGTCATAGTTTGTTTCTAATTTTTTTTCCAAATTATATTAGCAATTGTTTTTCGTTAAAACTCTGAAGAGAAACTAAAGCAATGGATAAATTATTCGGTTTAAAAGAAAATTAAACTTAAAAATAAATTAGGGAGAAATGCCTTAAGCATCCACTTAACGTTGCACTGAAAATCAGAGTAAAAAAAGTCCCAAAAATTCACGCAAGTAATTTTTATAGAATTCACAGGTTTTTAATTAAAAATTGTAAATATTGTGTTGATTAATATAGTATACAGTATAGGGTTATGTGTGGAATAGCATGGCCTCTACGGCTTTGCTGACACATACGCACTCTTTTGTCGACATTTTCCATAACCATTTTGCATAAATGTGGCTGAATTTCGTTGATATAGCGCTCTTTCAAGGAGTGGGTAGTCGTGGGCTTGTTGGCATAAATCTTAGACTTAAAAAAACCCCAAAGAAAAAATTCCAACGGCATTGAATCGCATGATCTGCGAGGCCAATTCTGATCACCAAAACGGGAAATTACACGACTAGGACATGACTCATTTTAATTGAATTATTTCTCGGGCTGTTTGGCATGTGGCACGGTCTTGTTGAAATCACATGTTGCCCACATCCATAACTTGCAGTTTAGGCCCAAACAACTGGATTATTATGCTGGCAATAGCGAGCAACATTAACTGTTATTGCCTGACCAGCCGCATTTTCTAAGAAGAATATTCCGATGATGCATCCAGCCCAAAATCCGCACCAAACAGTGACACGTTGTGGATGCATTAGTTTCTCAACAATCACTCGTGGATTTTCTGAACCCCAAATTCGACAAATTTGACGATTAACAAAGCCATCAAGATGAAAATGCGCTGAAGATGATTTTGTTTGAAAAATCAGCATCCACTTGTTGTTGTTCCATAATACATTCAACGAACTCTTTTTGCTATGCGTGGTAAGTAAGCTTCAGTTCTTGAGTAAATTGCACTTTGTATGCATGAAGATGCAAATTTTTCGTGAGAATACGCTGTAGAGAGCTTCTCGAAATGTCCAATTCTTGACCACGATGCCAAATTGATGTTCCTGGACTCTCAACAACACTCTCACGAACTGCTTCGATGTTTTGTGTTGAACGATTTGTTGAAGAACGGCCAGAGTGTATAAGATCACTTATTGATCCAGTATCCCTGAAGTTTTTGAATTAATCTCTTCACAGTTGATGAAGTTAAATTACTATTCCGACCATATTTTGTACGAAAATTGCGAACTGTAGCTGCCATACCTTCATTATTTTTAAAATGTTGCTCAACAATGAAAACGAGTTGTTCTTTCGTGTAGCACTTCATTTTTAATAATCTTGAACTGTCAGTTGTCACGCTGTCTTTTTTTTTCGTTGGCAACACTTTACCGTATAAATGGCGCAAAATTCAAATCTTGCGTGAATTTTGCGATACTCTTTATTATCTTTCGGACAAAATCACAGAACATTCTAAAAAAGCATCCAACTTTCATTCAGCATCCATCTTTCATTCATCTTCCAATAATGCTGCGATTTCACAAACCACACCAAACGGCAACAGTAGCAATATTCCCGGCTGAGTGCACATGATCAACACGAGGATAACTTGTGTTATGAATTCGTATGCCAATCTCACGAACTTTCTTCACGAAGTTGCATATATTATTTCGACCGAAATTTCTTCTCAAAATTCTAACTGCTTTGGCAAAACAGCACTCACTTTGGAAATAAGTTTTCAATATTTCCCAAAGTTGTTCAAACGCCAAACGATTCATTTCGTACCGCAGGGATATGATTCTGTGTTTCTGTCAATTTTTTGAGCGCGAAAGAGCTGTCAGTGTCAAAATAACGTGTAATTTAAAAAAAAAACTATCAGATGTCATCCGTTAGATATTACGCAAACAAAATTTAGGACGTTAAGGTGATGTGAGGATGTTAGGTAGAATTTTCGTAACTGCAAAGCAAATATATTAAAAAATCAGGAATTCCATAATAAGAACTTTTAAACGTCTTGCTAGACATAATTTATATGCAACAGTCTTAGAACGGTAAGTTCTTTAATCCCACACTGTCTTTCGAAAGCATCTTCCTGTAACCTCTACCATCACTCAAAGCCCCATTACGAGTACTAAGACTCAGTTTCAAAATCGACGCAAATCCCCGCAATTAGAGTGCCTCCAACTGATGCCGGGAGAACATCTGATTTTATCTACTCCCATTACTTTCAGTAAAAAAGGATTTACTTCTCCCTACTTCTCCTCGCACACATATGCTATCTCTATGTTTTCCCTCCCTGAAATGGGATCCATTTTTCGTAGCGACATCCATCTTCGTCTTCACAGTGGCAGTAAAAGTGTTTTTGCCGTACTGTCAGCGTCTTTATAGTCCTTCATAGTCATCACAGTTCTTCAACTAAATTCAAATACAAATTTTATTATCCTTTACATGTTTTGCTTGCCTCCTTACGAGTATGTACCTACTACCGCTCTGTTTCTGTTACTCTAGCACTATAAAGGAATATACTGTGTTTAGTCTGAGAAAATCCTTTTGTACTCATAAAACTTGAATACAATTTTACCAGGATCGCAATTGAAATAGGATTCTTTTTTTTTTCTTCTCTGCTTTGTGTGTTACGCGCGAGATGCGACACGCGGGTAGGTACTCGTAGAAGATGAAAACATCTTGGAAAATTCTTTGATTGTTTGTACATTTATCCACGGCTCGCGTTTCAATTTCAATTTTACGAGAACGAATCACAATTAATAGGATTTTCTTCCTTCTTTTAGTATTCCACTCCCATGCGGTAGGAGGACGAGGAAAAAAACGAGTCACAAGGACAACAAATTAAAAGCAATTCCATTTCAATTTCCAATTAAATTAGTCAATTGAATTGACCTCGAAATGAGTGAGTACATGAGGAAGAGACGGAGGAAAGCGACAAAAAAAAAAAAAAAAAGAAGCGGAACCGGAAACAGAAAAACGCCTCCAGGATGAGGAAAAAAAAGGACACAGAACCTGGGAACATCGAATGTCCTCACTGAGAGATGTGCTCTCTGTGTACTTTGTGGCTACGGTATCCCTTGTCACTAGCCAAGGATTTATCTATACATTGGGAGTAATTAAAAGCTAATTTATCACAAGACGAAGGAAACGGATCTGGGAGTTCATTCGTTTTTGCAAAAAAAAAAAAAAAAAAAAATTGTGTTCGTCCGTTTTTCTTTTCGCAATTAGTCCTTGCGCTCGTATCTGATGTGAAAAGTTTTTTAATCAATTCCTTTTTTTTTCGCCTTCATCCAGTGTTTCCTGTTTTCAGTTGGGAATTTGAGAAGATGGAGAAAAAAAATGCAGAAATTTGGTACGTTCACAGGAATACATATGTATACGTGCCTCCGTAAGATAGGGAGACTGTTGAAAATTGCAAGTTAATGATTTCGAGTTTAAAAAAAAAGTTTTACTTTTGCAGCAGGTAGATTCATGGTGCCAAGTTCTGGGAATCAATTTGGAAAAGTTTTACTATCAATTATTTAAATTTAAAATGACCACACCCTGTATTTGGGTTTCTAATATAAAAGGATACAAGTTTCAAGTGAACTTGATCAATTTTTTGATTAATATTGCAAGTGAAAACCAAAGAGAAAGTCTAGCAAGCAACAAAGTCATGGCTAACATTGGCTTAGCTAGCTGCGAGAGCTCCAGTAGGAAGGAAGCAACTTCGATTAGGAATACGAATAGCTAATTAGAGCGGGATGGTATCTGTCTTTCGGACCAAGTAGTTTGGTTGGGGAAATGTCAATGTGCTCTTCTCTTTAGAATTTGTATCGCAATGTGAAAGCATAGTGTCGGTGTACGTTCGACAGGCGTAGTCGGTTTTTATTGTCAAGAAAAAAATGAACGTCTCAGACAAAATGAATTTTATTAATTCCCCCAAAGGTACAAACAGAAACGTAGAAAGCGTTGTGACACGACACAACGCTGCTTCCTCCAGAATGTCGTTGGTTTTCCTCTTTTTGAATTTGACAGCTCTCCTAGGGTGAGTTCAGAAAAAGGTAGCGTTCTGATTATGTATCATTGGCAGCGTTCAGCTGATAATACTTTACTGGTATCCTCAGGCCAGAGCGACAAAAGAAAAAAGTTGGAGTTTTGCACTTGCAGTATTGAGCAGGCACGTCAGAATAATAACAAAATCACAATTTCTGCAGGATCTTTCCAAATATAAAGGTGGGCCATCTAGTAGTTTCTTTTTAAATTACGTGTTACTTTGACACTGTCAGCTCTTCTTTTTTTATTATTATTATTATTATTATTAAAACATTTTTGAATGTACATTAAGAATTAAATTCTCATTAATTGTACTTATATAAGCATACAATATTATAAAAAGAAGGTATCTAGTTAGAAAACATTTTACGTTGAGTCGACGAAAGAAGTTAATATTACATACATAGACGTTGGAAAGATAGAGTAATAATTAATTGAAAATATTGTTGTTTTGATTGTCATTCACATAAGAGAGAATTGAATTTTTAAAATTAAAAAGCGAATTAGATTGACGTATATTTATCGGTAAAGAATTCCAAAGTCTAATGGCGTGAATAAAAAATAAGCTTTGACTGTTCAAATAGTTAAAATAAGGAACATTAAAATTTCTGGTGCGTTGTGATTGAGATATGCTAAGTTTTTCATAGAGATAATATGGTTGCTGAATTTTGTGTATATTATAGAGGAAAGTGCAGTTTGTTATATTAATGTGGTGCCTAAGGGTACAACCGGTGAGTTTACGGGAAAATCTCGAAATGTGGTCATATTTGCGGAGGCCATATACATAACGAATGACAGAATTAAATGTTAACTCAAGTTTTCTAAAAGATAATGCGTCAGGGTTACTAAATACTACAGAACAGTAGTTAATAATTGGAATAAAAAGAGCTCTTACGAGTTTAAGCTTGGTAGATATTGGTACAAAAGCAGAGGAGATGTAAAGTTGACGTAGACCACAATAGATCCTTTTTACTACATAATTAATATGTGTTTCGCAGGATAGTGTACGGTTGATATAAATGCCTAAATTTTTGACCTCATCTTCAAAAGGAATCAACTGGCCCATAAAATTTAGTGGTGGTAAAGACTGACTATCGATTACACTTTTTGAAATAACTATTGCTTTGGACTTAGTTGGATTTAAGTATAATTTATTTAAGATGGACCATGTATAGATTCGTTCTAAGTCTTCATTTAGCCTTGCGACGCAATCTTCTATTAAACCAATTGGTTTGGATAAATACACCTGGGCATCATCTGCGTATAGGTGAACGGACGCATCAAGATACACATCAGGCATGTCGTTAATAAAAAGAGAGAACAAAAGCGGACCTAAAATTGATCCTTGCGGTACTCCAGAATGAACAGCCAGAAATTGGGAGTTTCCACAGTCGGTGATGACTTGTTGGTACCTTCCGTTCAAATAGTTGAACATGATGAGAGCTGATTTTTCGCTAAAATTATATTGATGCTTTAATTTTATTATTAACCGACTATGATTGACGCAATCAAAAGCTTTTGAAAAATCCAACAAACACAGAATGGACACATTATTCTTATCAAACTCTTCTCTCAAATCGTCTAAAATCTTAACAATTGCGGTAGTGCAACTATGTTTTGCTCTAAAGCCTGATTGATGTGGAGATAACATTTTATTCAAAATTATGTGATCATCGATTTGGTTTTTAATTAATATTTCCAATACTTTGGAGAGACACGGTAATATACTAATAGGCCTGAAGTCTTCTAGTTGGCTTCTTGAAGTATTTTTAGGCACTGGGACAACTTTGGCATATTTCCAGGCAGTTGGAAATTCTGACCACATAATACATGCGTTTATTATGTGTGTAAGAGTGTAATATATTAAAGGCAGAATGCGCTTTATAAATTTTAAATGTATACCATCAACACCTACAGCATTCGATTTGATTTTAGACAAGGCCTTTATTACATCGCACTCCTTCCTTTCCTTATGTCCTGTATCCCCTTGTGGGTCATAGGGCCTCTACAACCCCTACGCGCCATCGTGTGCAATTTCTGGAAATGTGCCTCAGCTCTCCCCAACTCTTTCCCAGTTGCTGTGCTTCCTTCTCAACTGTTCTGCGCCACGTACTCCTAGGACCGCCGCGTATCCTGCCATCCTGGGTAAGCGGGTTCCATTGCATCGCTTGGTTAGCTATGGACCTGTCACCCTTTCGGAGAGTGTGCCCGATCCACTGCCACTTTCGTCGTCGTATGGTTATGCCTATAGGTTCTTGGCCCGTTCTCTGATAAAGCTGTTCGTTAGAGATACGGTTTGGCCAGAATATCCTTAAGATGTAACGTAGACACCTATTGACAAACGTTTGCAGCTTCCTCGTGATAGTGACGGTCACTCTCCAGGTACCACATCCATATAGCAACACGGATTCAACGTTGGAACGGAACAGTCGTAGCTTGGTGTTTAAGCTAATTGCATTACTTCGCCAAACTATGGATAGCATCCCAAACGCAGATTTTGCTTTACCTATTCGGCTGGCTATATCCAGTTCGGTTCCGCCATCGGTTGAGACAAAACTCCCAAGGTATTGGAAACTCTCTACTCTCTCAACCGTTTGTCCAGCAATGCGTATATGAGTTGATGAGTTTGGTCCTTGGCTGATCATCGTTTTTGCCGAGTTAATTTTCAGCCCAACGACGTCTGCTTCCCTCTCCACATTTGCTGTCATGTGGTGAAGCTCCATTATTCTGTGAGACAGTAGGCATACATCGTCGGCGTAGTCGAGGTGTTTGAGTTCAGATGTAAGAGTCCATCGAATTCCTCCATTTCCTGTTGATAAGGCCGCATTCAGCACATCGCTAATCACCAATAAAAACAATATTGGTGAAAGTATGCAGCCTTGTCGAACCCCACTTTGGACTTCGAATTCCTCAGACAGCCTTCCTCTGTGCAAAACGTGACATGTGGACCCATCATATGTAGCTTTGATAATTGCTATTAATTTATCCGGAATGCCTATCCTGCGCAATGCACGCCAAATAAATTCTCGATTGGCACTATCAAACGCCTTTTCAAAATCGATGAACAACAGGTGAAGTGGTGATCGATATTCAACACATTGCTCGATGATGATCCGCAGGGTGTTGATGTGGTCGACACAGGAGGATCCAGAGCGGAAACCTGCTTGTTCGGCGTCAAGTGTGTCTTCAAGGTGTTCTTTGATTCGCTCCAGGATGATTCTAGCTATTATCTTGGCCACAGCAGGCAGCACGCAGATACCTCTCCAGTTTTCGCACTGCACTAGGTTGCCTTTTTTAGGGAGCTTGACAATCATTCCCTTTTTCCACTCATCTGGAAAACTCTCGGCTTCCCATGTTCTCCCGACAAGTGGGAACAGTAGCTCTGCCGATGCTGTTGGCGCAGCTTGAAAAAGCTCCGCGGGTATGCCATCAAGTCCTACCGCCTTATTAGTTTTCAGTGCTTTGATTGCGGTAATAATCTCTTCTTTACTGGGGGTTGTGGTGCGAATTCGGGAACTTCTTTCTACCGACACTTCAGTCTGACTTGGGTGCATATTGCTGGCGAATACTCGGTTTAGAACCAAAGCAAAATGCTCCTTCCATCTCTTCAGTTGATCCTCATCCGATATTAGCAACGAACCGTCTAAGCCTTTCACTGGGTGTTGAGTAGAGCTTCGGCCACCTATAAGCTCTTTAGTGATTCTATAAACGGTTCTGCTTTCGCACCTCGCTGCTGCTTCTTCTGCTTCCGTAGCCAGCGCATTGATGTAATTGCGCTTGTCACGTCTCACGCTACGCTGTACTTCTCTCATCTTCATGCGATATAGGGACTCAAGCTCGATCCTCCCTGCTGCTGGAGTTGCTGCAATTTGAGCTCTTAGCTGTTTTCGTTCTCCAGGTATCCTCGGAAATCCACGCCCTATGGTTTCCCTGTGATCGACCGACAATCCTTTCAGCACCTGATGTGAAAACAGTTTTCACAGCGCACCAATGGTCTTGGATGGTGGCGGGCAGGGAGCTGCTGATTGTTTCCACTCCACGTGAGAGATGGTCCCTTAATTCTTGGCGCACTATGGGAACTCTCAGTCGGTCTACATTGAACCTAGGTATTCTTGTGTCGTTAGATCTACGAACGGCAGCAGTGCGTAGTCGGAGAGTAGCTATCATAAGATGGTGTTCTCGTACCAACCCCATGTCGGCACCTCGCCTGTTTCGGACGTCTAGGAGACTACTTCTAAAACGGCGACTGATGGCAAAATGGTCAATTTGGTTAGAGGTTGCTTGCCTGTCAGTTGACATCCAACTGATTTTATGGCAGGCTTTGTGCTCAAACATAGTGCCACCTATGACAAGACGATTTGCGTTGCAAAAGTCAACAAATCTTTCGCCGTTGTCATTCCGATTGCCTAGTCCGTGGCGTCCCATATCATGTTTGAGCCCTTCATTGTCGCAGCCTACCTTGGCATTCAGGTCCCACATCACAATGACAATGTCGCCATTGGGTGTTGCATTATGAACAGCTCCCAACTGGTTGTAGAAGTTCTCCTTTTCTTCCTCAGACAAACCATCCGCGGGGGCGTAACACTGTATGATGGTGACGCGACGTACTCTCGTCCGGAATCTGGCCGTTAAAATCCTATCACCGTGCGGTTGCCAGGTAATTAGGCCTCTGCGTGCTGTTGGCGTTAGCAGCAGTCCAACTCCATATCCACGGGAGTTTCCGGTTGGTCTTCCGGAGTAGAGTAATACAGTATTACGCGTTGGGGATTGGTACTCACCCGCATCTAACCATCTTACTCCCAATATGTCCAGCCTATATCGCATGAACTCATGCTCCAATTGAAGAAATCTGGCGTTCTGAGGTCCTTCACTCTGAGAGTCAAGGAGCGTCTTCACATTCCAGAAACCAATCTTAGTCCGGGTACGATAGCCAAAGGTCGTCAACGTATTATCAGTCCTTATCCGAGGCATTGCGTCGGTTTCCATAGCTATTGTAGTTTCGGTAACGCGGGTTGCTGGCCCAGGTTACCTAGCCTAGGCAAAAGACCCTAGACAATCTCGCACTTGCAATTTTGGCCTATATGTATAAGGATTTATACATGCAGTTGCCCGGGGACCACCACGAGGAGGTAAAGCAAGCACTACATTACGAACTTGATTGTTGCGCTACTGGTCCAATCCATGTTTTGGACAGTCAGTAGTTTCCCGATCAATCGCCATGCAGATCCCCATCGCACTCCGACACGCACTGAATCTCAAAGCAATTTGAATTATCATTAAGTCCTACTGCGAATTCGACAGTTCCATTACTTGATGAACATGCATTTGTTCCGGCTTTTAAAAAGAAGTTGTTTAATTGATCGGGATCTAGATCGCATCCTGCAGACGTTTTCTCAATAACTCTTAGAGAGCGAAGATTTTTCCAGAGAATAGAGCTGGGTTGACTAGAATTAAGCTTTGAAGAGTAATATTCAGCTTTGGCTTTTCGAATTTCCGCCGTGGTTCTATTTCTCTGTGATGTGTAAATCTGCCAGTTGCTTCTACTGCGATTTCGTCGCCATCGCAGATACGATCTATCTCTTTGAACTAGAAGCTTTTTGATATTTTCAGAAAACCAAGGAACGCTTTTGTTAACAACTCTTTTTACATTAATTGGAACATGCCGCTCAAAAAGTGTCTGAACAATAGATTGAAACATGTTAACTTTGTCATCAATTGTGAACGATTCCCAGCAAAGATACCACGGACTATTAAGTACATCGCGAGTCAATTCAACCTCATTAATATTGTGGAAATCGCGATAGGAAAATTCAACTGGAGAAGGATCTTTTGTGCTCAAAAAATTGACAGAAACATAGAATCATATCTCCGCGGTATGAAATGAATCCATTTACGTTTGAACAACGTTGGGAAATATTGAAAACTTATTTCCAAAGTGAAACAGTTAGAATTTTGAGAAGAAAATTCGGTCGAAATAATGTACCAACCATGCATGCTGTACGCAACTTTGTGAAGAAAGTTCGTGAGATTGGCATACTAATTCATAACACAAGTTATCCTCGTGTTCATCCTGTGCACTCAGCCGGGAACATTGCTACTGTGCTGTTTGGTGTGGTTTGTGGAATCGCAGCATTATTGGCAGGTTTTTCTTCGCAGATGAAGATGGCAACAACATTACGGTCAACGGAGAGCACAACAGAGGCATGATAATTATTTTTTTTGGCCAGAAACTGAGGAAATTAATTTAGACGATCTCTGGTTCCAGCAATATGGCGCTATGTGTCATACAACCTAAGCTGTCCAACAATCGATCTTCTGCTAACTAAGTTCAATATTCGTGTAATCAGCCCTTTTGGTGATTTGACGCCGTTGGATTTTTTTTGTAGGGTGATGTTAAAGATAGATATTATGCTGACAATCCAGAAGCGATTCAGGTACATAAGCACAATAGTGATCGAGCTATTCGTGAAATACAGCCCCGAACCGTGAAAAGAAGCCAACACATGGCCCACCCTTATTTCTTACTCTATAAATGGATAACAAAACTCCCGGCAAAAACTTTTTCGAAGACTTCAGCGACTTGTCGAGACAGGATAATGAACTGTTTCGTGTCTGGGCTTAAGGCTAAACTATAATAGTCGGAAGCAATTGGAAGCTAGTGTCATAATTCCACGTTAAGTTTCCTTCAGTACTGTCAATTGCGAAAGAGCTAATCCATTCGCTCTTTCGTAAGTGAGCAAATCTGAACGAACTTCACGAATCGAAGCAAAAAGCTTTTATGGTCACACAAAACAAATCCTTTGTATTCGCACTGTTTCGGAAGTGGTCGTACGAAACCATTCTTCTATTATAGTTCAGCTTTTTGATAGCTATATGCGGATTGCGAAGTAACAGCGAATAGTATTGTAGCATGGGTAAGGACCACATAATGGAGAGTAGAATAAGTTCAGAGAAGCTATAATAAGTACAGCCTAGCAATTAGAAGAGTTGAAATAGAAACATGGATAGGCATATGAATAGGCAAAATGAAAAAGCAGTCGGAACATATGCCGACAACAGACGCTTAAGCTCTTAGGCAAAACGCATTTTCCATGATCCATTCTAGCTCCTACCTCACCAGATAATCCTCTCCAGAGAAGGATTAACAGACCAGTCGAACAGGACTTTAAGAAAGGTAAAGAAATTTTCTACAACGGAAAAATAAGGTGGGTTGTAAGCACATTCCCTCAAAAAAGAGCCCCAGGAGAAGACGAAACTGTCACTGTACAGCTCATAAAGTTCGTTCTGAATCTGCTCCTCTAAAGCCCATCAATGCAAATGAGACCGAACATCTTCCGAAGAATTTTTCGCTTGAAACGACGAAGAATATCTTTATCCGTTTTCAATGTAGTCCATGCTTAAGCGCCATAGAGCAATACCGGGATTACCAAGGTCTAATATTGAGTCTCCGTAGTTCTTCAGGATAGGGCCTCACTACTCAATTGCCTTCTCAGCTCAAAGAAACAGCGATTAGCAAGAGTTATTCTTCGTTCGATTTCTGCGCTGATGTTGTTGTGTGATGTAATAGCATAGCCAAGGTATATAAAGTTCCTAGCAACCTCTACGACGATTGTCACAGTGGTAACTTCTGTCCGCTTCCGATGACAGCATATAACTAGTTAGTGTGCTAGTTTGTGTAATTATTGGAAGGAAAAGTTCCGAAGAAGAGACTAGTGACATTTCCTTAA
Source organism: Pocota personata (assembly GCA_963082735.1). Classification (NCBI taxonomy): domain Eukaryota; kingdom Metazoa; phylum Arthropoda; class Insecta; order Diptera; family Syrphidae; genus Pocota; species Pocota personata. The sequence continues at coordinate 16,972,349 of OY720429.1, read as the reverse complement.
GCTAACGCGTATTAGCATTGATAGGTTTCATACCTCTTGCTTCGAATAGTAATTTTCTCCATCCTGCTAGTATTCCTGCTAATACTCGTATTTACTTCACATGTGAGAGTGGTGCGTTGACCCTTGCATCTGTTAATGATGCACATCGGTCGGACCCCATCCTGGTCATTTCAATTGTATTTCGTTTCCGATAAAGTCACTATAACTTGGCATCCAAATAATTTGAACGTTGTTCTATATGCTCAGAGCCCAAAATTCTGCGTCACAGAGTCCAGTCTAACTACTTTCGGTTTGCTACCGCCGCCAATGCCCTAATGGCTATCCATTTAAATGGAGATATCATCTTGGGAAATACTTCTTCTTGAAAAACGCTGTATGAATCCTCAAGGCGTGTGGAAGTGGAGATACCGAGTTTTTGCGAAAAGACACCTGGAAATGGCCCTTCCTGAATCTTCGATCCGTTTGTGTATATGGCGATTTCTGAGCTATAGATGACGGTGTTTGCTGTCCATTCCTCCCTGTTGTGCATACTCATTATCACATAATATGATAGCGTGTCGAAAGTCGGCTTCGAGCTCATCCAAAGTGGTTGGCTAAGACTAAGGACTAAGGACTTGACGTAACCCCAGGGAAAATAATCGAGGGGTGTTAAGTCGCATGATCGAGCGGCCAATTGATGAATGCTCGCCGTGAGATGACCCAGTCGCCAAATTTCTCCTTCACCACTTCGACCGTTACATCTCTTGTATGGCATGTAGCGCCATCTTGTTGGAATCACAGCTATGATATATCGATGTTGTCGAGCTCTGGCTACAGGAAGTCGGTTAAAACAGTGTCTGCTTCCTCATTTCGAAAGAAATAACGTCCGATGATGACGCCGTGCTCTAAACCATACCAAACAGTCAATCTTTGTGTATGCATTGATGCTTGCCACTGATGACGCCAGCGTCCAATTAGCGAACTCATGGCGTTGTTTATGATCGTCCGGCTTCAATTCTTGCGTCAGCATAATCTTATATGGATGTATGTCCAAATCCAATCGCAAAATAAGCTTGGTTGACTCTCTGGCGGTGCTTAATTCAGCTGGTTGTCTGGTTGCTGGCTTAAGGTCCAAAAGAGTGTACTCACGCTCAAACTCGGTGCGACGAATTGCCTGCTCACTGAAACCTTGATGACGACCAACCTCACGACGAAATTCACGTTGCGTATTTACAACTGGGCCGGAATTTCGATAATATTTTTTAATAATTTTCACACATTAGGGAAGCGTCTAACGATTCATTATGAAATGGTAAACCTTACTGAATATTTTGACAGCTGGATAAAATTGCTTACTTTGACAGCTGCTGAAACATAACAATTGGAAAAACTATCATTGCTATCTGGTCACCCTTTATTTATTTTTCTACTTTTCGTTTTTTCTTTTCTATTTTCACCAACTTTGTTGTTTATAATAATAATTTGTTTTTGGTTTATAAGAGTAATTTCGCCTTCTCTTCTTAATCCCTGTGTTGATTAAATATTGTCTGTATATCATAACCTTGGACTATTATAGTAGTAATAGTTTCTACATCGTGAACGAAAAGACAAGTGTTTTCTAAACACTCTGTGTAAAAGTCATGATGGCTTCCATGTTTGTCACATTAATTTTCAAAGTCTTGTGAATAAGATTGATGAGTTCATATTGATCTTTGAGATTAGTTTGATCGACGTCATATGCGTCTCTGAAACATGGTATGACGCTAACGTAAATAGTAAAGTTATTTCATTAAAAGGATTTAGATTGTACCGGACAGATCGACATGGTAGAATAGGTGCGGGCGTTGCAATTTATGTCTGAAACACAATTAAGTCGGGACATCTCGGCACAATTAAGTCGAGACATCTCAATAGACGTTGGAAAAGGTTTCGTTGTATAGAAATGCACGTGGAATATAAAGCCAGCAGAAATCATGTCACTTGCATGATTAAAACTGCGAAATTCAGATATTACAGTGCTAAATTTAATTCCGGCCGATCCTTTAAATGTCTTTGGAACCGAATTCGGTTAATAATGAGGACATTGAACTAAATGAATTAAATAACCGTTATTTGCATTCCCTCTAGTGTTTTCAACTCTACATCTGGATGGCTTCGCATTAAACAGAGTAGATTTATGTACTGTTGGAATGGCGATATTATTCGTGAAATATAAATCAGTTGGTTGACACAATTCTTATGACATCCACTTACCCAAACTTCTGAAAAAAATCTAAGGTTATACCTATTTCGAAAAAAGCAAACGTTCCGGAATACAGATCTACCGCCATCGTTTCACTTCTATCCAAAGTCTTTGAGTCCATCTTATGTCGCCGAATTAAAGTATATATAGAGAGTAACAAGTCATTAACTACTATGCAATACAGTTTCCAATCATGACGCAGATGCATACCTGCTGTACTAAAAGTATCTGATGACATTCGGATAAAACTACTCTTTTGGTCTTGCTTGATTTTTCAAAAGCATTCGATTGTATAAATCCGTCTATTTTCTGTAACAAACTGTCCACACAATTTAACTTTTCTGTTCCTACTAACAAGGTAATTTACTCATATCTTACTAACCGTATCCAAGCTGTTTTTAACAACTCCAAAATGTCATCCTTCCGTGCGTTAATAGTGGTGTCCCACAAAGATCTTTACTTGGCCCTTTACTGTTTTCTATGTTTATTAATGACCTTCCAACTATGTGTCTCATTGTAATTTCCATATGTACGGTCTACCCGCCGTATTACAATAAGACCATCTATACATACCTGCTTGACATCCCGCAGACAGTTTTTTCTTCATGCTGTTCGGCTTTGGAACCATCTGCCTCACCAGGTGAGGTCTATAATCGAATATAGACAATTTTCGTCGGCGTGTTTTTCTCATTTTGTACCCTAACTGAAATTATTAACATTTCCTTTTTTATTGTTTTAGTCTTCTTGGTGTACATCAAATAACTTTTGTATTTTGTTTTTTCTTAAACCTGGATAAACTAATTTACGAGTATCAAGCCCATTGGGCAAAACTTCAAAGAAAGGACTCAGATGTGAACCATAGAGGTACAAGGCCCTTACTGGTTGTACGAGTATATACCACGAGTAAAGCGAAAAGATTAAAACACTTTCAGTTCCATTATTTCATTCTAATCCCGAGACAAATATTACTCCTTCCTAGAATTAAGGACTCACTGTTGTCCTCCCTTCCTAGAAAGTGGTAGCCCCCAAGAAAATAAAAATTCCCCATTCCCATTATAACGACACGAGAAATCCTCGCATATTTCTCTATCTTTGCTTTCGCTCTAAAAAAAAAAAAAATGGGGGAATAAAAAGAAGCACAGCATCCTTTCAGTCCCACTTAAGGTGCCGTTGGGCAGTCCTTTTTCCAAAAGCCTATCAAATGGCACAGAAGAGACGAACTCCTCCACAAAAAAATAAATCCCGAGCACTACCTAACTGTATTTGAATTCACACACATTTTCTCGTCTTGTACTTCCTTTTCGAATCCCCAGGGATCATTTGTGGAAATAAAAATGAGGAAAAATTCGAAATTTTTTATGCGCACTCATGATCCTGGCTGATGCTTTATTTTAATGCACGACCATAAAGGATATTGAATGTTATGGGTAGCAAGCGGTAGACCCTTCCCAAAGGAGTACGATCCTAATTCATTCATCGCCTTATGTGCAGCGGCGGCGTTGTCGTTGGTTATCCTTCCTTTCAAATTGCATAGGATTTTCATTTTTTTTCTTTTGGGTGTTTTTTTTTTTCCAGTTGGATATTTTATGGACATCTCTCCGAAGGGCATTAAGAACAGCAAAGTGCTAGCGCGAGAGCAACCACACGAAGAAATAATCATTTTAATGTCCTTTCGGAAACATGCGAGATTTGAATAAATTTTCAATTTATCCCGTGCGGGCGAGTAAAGTAGTGTGTACTTTATTCAAAAAGCCATACGTAAATATTGGAAAAATCATTTTGGGTTTTATGAAGCAGTGTAGCACTTGAACGGCCCGTACTGTTCGAGGATGTTAGCAGATGCATTGCAATGAGTGACTGATATTCTATCATCGAATACGAGTTAATTTAAATTGAAGTGCGTCAAGAGTACATTAAAGTAGAGCATAATAATAGTCGAGCTACAGAACACAGAAGATGTGAATTGCATTCCAAGATCTGCAACTAAACTTCTATCTACGAGTATCCAGACACCGCAACTGAAATGAGGCTACGTCTAATGAAACTCAAATTACAGTCAAAAACCAATAAATATCGATGATAAGTATGAAGTGACAACTGAAGAAGCTTATGCTTATGGTGGACACAATCGAAGGTTGCAGCACAAGCTCCCAAACTGCCGCGTACAGTGTTCAGAAATGACGTCTTTAATATTAATGCCGTCAGCCATTTTTGAGGATTTCGGTGGTATTCAGTGAAGGGATGGCGAGAAGAATTCGGATGAAGAATAAAACACGAGGCTAAGTTACTGTGATGGAGAACAACTTTATTTAAGAAGAGCGGAAACCAGAATGACAAGTCATAAGTTATGGCGATCAGCTCTCAAACTTCAAAGTGTGGTACCTGGATGTGTTCGCGAATACGTAACACTTTCCTTATCTTGAAATCAAGCCCGTTCCAGCAAAAGCCTTTTCTCTGGACGCCAGGCACTAAAGTTGGTACCCCAGTAGCTCGTAAGACGAACGACATGTACGATTTTAGCTTTTGATCGCGGTGTCTTTTGAATCTTAATGGTAACGTCGGTTATAATCTCCATGATCCGATAAGGTTAGAATATCATCCCAGTCGTCCTATTGATCACTAACGATTTGGCAGGATGGTCCGATTTATTCGCTCTACAAGGCCATCGGACTGCGGATGTAATGGTGTTGTGCGTGTCTTCCGTATACCCACAATTTGCATAACATGTTGGAATATAGCGGACTCAAAATTATGACTTTGGTCTGAGTGTAGCTTTAGTGGTACTCCAAAACGACAGAAAAAATTTCGTAGACTAAGGTCTTAGCGACTGTATTGGCAGTTTAATCTGGGAGAGTAAAAACCCTCGCTTTGTAGGTGGAAAGGTTCACCTGCCAAATAAACTTGTAGCTCTCCCTGCGTTCTACTTTGGGGGCCTGGCTTCTCCGCATAAATATCGCATTCAGCACAGTAGCGCTCAACATCCTTCCTCGCTCCGAGAAACGTCTTGTTCGATCCAAAATATCCACCAACTAATATGTCATGATACGTCTTTCAAAGCTCCCTAATGAGGGACCGTTGGATGACTAAAAGAAGGCACTCTGGACGCTGACGTGTGGTGGGTACCCATTTCTTGCACAAAACTTGATTTTGTCGACTAAGAGAAGCGAACTGGGCCCAATATGCTTTCAGCAAGCCGCTTTCACCCGAAACACTATTCCACGATGGACGAATGCCATCTGCAACCTATAGCAGTACCGTTGATAGGACTTTATATTTACTCTGAGCTACTCTCAGCTTCTCAAAGTCGAATTCTCTGCTGGAATACATTATGGAATTGATTACATGTCCCTCCTAGAGGCAGAAACATATCTCCTTAGAATCACAATGCTTGCATGCCTCGCCGGCGTAAGGTCAACGAGATAAAGAATCGCCATCCAGGTGAGCTCTTCCAGATCTTTAGTTATAATGCTGAAGGCGCTCTATCCATCTTGTTCAGCTTTGCTTTCTGTTCCTGCTTGCAGCTGAGATAATACAGCGACTAATTCATACTCGCATGCATCAGTGTCCAGCACGAATTTCTCATACGGTTGTGCGTCACCCAGAAAATGAAAAAGTTGTTAAATATCCCTCCAACTCATCAAAGGCTCTAGTGCATTCGTCAGTCCACTTTAAAACCGTGTTCTTCTCGGTCAGCTTATGTAGGGGCCGGGCTATTGTCGAAATTGGAGTACAAGTTGCCAGTAGTACGTACAGAGCCCAACAAAGCTGCGTAAATCTGTCAAACAAGTAGGAGTAGGCCAGTGGGGAACAATATCGATTTTAGAGGGGTCATGTAATACGCTGCCACTACTTAGTACATGTCCAAGAAACCAAACTTCTTTTCGGATCACATTGCACTTAGAAGGATTTAATTTCAAGTCAGATTCTTTGAAACGACTAGAAACAAAATATAAAATTATCGAGCATTTGTTTCAAGGTCTTACCATGAACGAGGATGTCGTCCAAATTAATTAAACATATTTCCATCGGCAGTCCCCGTAAAACTTTAGACTCAGAGCTCAAACGTGGCAGGAGTATTGGGCAGCCCGAAACTCATTACTTTATATTGCCACAGTCCGTCCCTCGTCGCAAAAGCGGTCTTCTACCGGTCATTGTAGCAGCCAGTATCCTGACTGACAATCTATGGTGCTGAACCATACCGAACCAGCCACAGCAGGTGTTGTCTATTTTTCGAGATTTTTCCTGTTTCACTAAAGGTGATCTACGCGAAGGCTGCTTAATGGGTTTAGCCACGCCCACATCGATCCTGTGCTGGACAGCGTTGGTTCTACCCAGATCGTCAGGCGCACTGGAGAATATATCTCCGTATTTCTTCAGTAATTCTTCGGCAGAATGTTGTTGCGCTGCCTCAAGATGTACTTTTGACCGTAAAAAGAGATCTGACAGGAACTCCGGCAAAACAATATCCCTTCGGCAAGATAAAGGAGGAAGCAATTGTAGAAATAATCGTTTCGGCACGGGGAGCCATGGTAAGTTCATCAGCAGTTCGAAGAAAGATAGCTCGCACATCGAGATAACATGCACACGAGATAACTCGCGATCACCACCAATCATGATTTGATGGGAAGAAAAGCCCAAAACGCTTTTAGCGGCTTGTAGCATATTAATGCCCAGGATGTCGTCACAGCTAGCGGGAAGGGGTAACCGACGAGCACTTTTACCTGACGCTTACATCTCCCGAGTTGAATCACCGCAGGCCAAATATGTGAAGTTTGAAATGTGTTGCCACATAACGTCTGAACGCTTACATTTCTAGATTAAAGGTGCATGCTGGAAGAAACTATAGATCGACTTACCAGCGTCGCCGATGATCCTGTATCCACCAACAATTGACAGAACCACTTTTCGAAAAGCACAGACACAATAAGCCCGCTGAAAAACTATTTGGCTGAACATTTTAGATTCGGGGTTATCTGCATTGACTGCTGGTAGTTTTCCGGCGCGGGAGAATCAGTTTGGTTTGAACACGCTGATTCTGTCCATTACTGAGTTCAAGGGAGCGAACTTGAATTGGTGAATTGTTTGCGTAAAGAAATGAGCGGCTTCCACCATTATAGCCCTTGATACATCTTCAGTAAAAGTTTCTGGATCAGCTATGCCATCCACGAACTGCATTTTTTTTTTGTTTACTAGGAAACCTTAGCTGAAGGCAGCTTATCTTAATCAGATCGATCAGCAGAATACAAGTTGTTAAGTACAGCTACACTAACTCCATGAAGTAACGTTGCTAACAACTGGGTCTTCTCCTTAGAATGCCATCCGTTAGCTTCGGTGGCAATGTCGAATTATACTTGGTAGTCACGTCAACGTGTTATGTGACTATCAATTGTGGTGGAGAAAACGTACACGGATTAAATGGTTAGTGGTTAGCAGATTTTCTTCAGTAGCAGCAAGGAGGTTGAGTTTCGAGTCAGCGTTAGCTGCTCGGAAGGTGCGAACATCCAAAATACTGGAGGAGTGCCTGGCACCAATCACGACGTAATCAATTTGATTGACAGTTAGCTTATTTGGGGAGCTCCAAGAACCCTTATGAATATTGAGGTGTGGGGAATCATGTGATGTTTCGAAAGTGTTTCCAAGGCGCCCTCCTTTCCAACTTTTGCGTTAAAATAGCCAAGCATGATTTTAAAATCATAACGTGGACATTGGTCGAAAGTCCTGTCGAGGAGCTCCTGAAAGCTATATTTGGTCACTCGCCCTGGGGGCGTGAGCGCATATTAGGCTGATTAACATCAGGCATTCAATCACATGCCTAAAGCTCTATACTTCTCGCCTAAGTCTGCCTCTGACGACAATCCACATCCAAATGGACGCGCTGATTCTGCTCTTTGCAGCAGTCACTTTATTAAATGTCGCAGTTTTTAATCAATTATTCCTCGGCCCAGCACTTCTTGGATGACGGTGATATCTGCTTTATAGCCGTTTAGCGTATCCGCTAATTGTTCGGCTACACGTGAATTGTTAATGGTCCGAATCTGAAGGTCGTTATCCTTATTTCATTTGCGAGGTTCGTCACCAGTAAAATCATCTTTATCTGAGGCTTGTGGTTCTTTGGAACCAGCTTCTTTTCATGGTAGGGCAGTTACCCTGACACACAATCTCCAACCTGGATGGTCAGATGATTAGTTAAAGCCTTTAGAAAAAGATATTCCAATGCCGGTAACACACTACGGAGATATGAGTGCTGCCGTTGGCCCATTACTGTTTCATCCACCACAATACCTTAACTAAGTTTTGAATATCCTTACTGACCTGAACTTCGAGTATGCCGAAATAGCCCAAATTTGATGAATTTAGAAGTTTGTTTGTCGGTTCCAATGTTGATATAGTATGTGTTTCGGAAACATGGTTTGATCCGAAAATACCTGATTGTGCATACTCAATGCCAGGATATAACTTTTTTCGCGATGATAGGCAAAATCGAATGGGTGGGGGTGTTGCAATTTACGTCCGTAGGCCGCTGCCTGTAAAGCTAATTGCAACCTCACCTACTGATAGTCCGTTCGAGTATTGTTTCATTGAACTTGCATGTGAGAGAAGGAAATATCTACTGGGTGTCGTTTATCGACCAAGAAATTACATTGACCTTTCACAGCTTTATTGCTTTCTTGAAAATAATACAACATCGTTTTGGAAAATTATTGTTTGTGGTGATTTCAACTGCAATATTTTAAATCCTGCTATTTTGTTTTCCCTAATTGAAAATATGAAAGCACTAAATCTTGATCTTCTTAATTCGACCATTCCGACTCATTTCACTGACTCAAGTAGTACCCTCCTGGACTTATTTCTTGCAAGTGACACTCAGAATGCTTTTTACAGCCAAGTTTCCGCGCCAGTATTTTCTAAACACGATCTCCTCTTTGCCTGTTTTGATATCGCCACTTGTATAGAACAATTGAAATACTCATACAGGGATTTCAAAAATGTGCGAGCGGATATTCTTGAGCGAGACTTACAACGTGTAAACTGGCTACCAATATATTCGGAACCTTCAACCGACATGCAAGTTGAATATCTGCAAAGCGTGATTACACAGTTGTTTGACTGCCATGTTCCTTTTAGAACTAAGCTTACAAAATGCAGCATCAATCCATGGTTTACCCCAGAGATTCTCAGACTAAAAAATGAACGAGATGCTGTATACATGAAGTGGAAATATTTTAGGCTCCCTGAATTTTTCTCGTCTTATAAAGCACTAAGAAATCTTGTATGTTCAAAAATAAGGCAAGCCAAGCGTATTTTTTACAGTGAGCATCTTAACTATAAACTTCCCAGCAAGATATTATGGAAGAACTTACGTCAGCAAGGCATTTGTGGTAAAATTGATTCAGGAGTTGATAATGTTGATCCAAACCAGCTAAACCGTGATTTCATCAAAATTCAATCGACAAACACTGGAATATCTCCGGTAATCGCACCAAGCGGATCCTTTGAATTTTCCAGGGTTGAGCAAACGGATGTTGTTAGAGCTGTCCTCAAAATAAAGTCGAAAGCTATTGGTGTTGACGGGATCCACCCCTATTTTATAAAAATGATTCTACCGTACATCCTTCCAGCAATAACTCATCTTTTCAACACAATCATAACAACATCCAATCTTCCAAAGTCCTGGAAAGCTGCAAAGATTATACCAATCCTTAAAAAGAAAGCAACACAAAGAGCCCCAGCAGAATACCGACCCATCGCAATACTTCCATACTTATCCAAAGTCTTAGAAAAAACTGTCCACTATCAAATGTCTGCTTATCTTCGACAAAACAACCTTCTTTGTATGTACCAGTCTGGTTTTCGGCAGCATCACAGTTATACTTCAGCATTGCTTAAAGTAACGGACGATATAAGGGCAGCAACTGATAAAAACTACGTTACTTTTCTAACTTTGCTAGACTTTTCAAAGGCTTTTGACACGGTTGATCATAGGCTTCTTGTCGCAAAACTTCAAAATTTGTTTGCTTTCTCCTCATCCGCTGGAAAATTAATTTTTTCCTACCTGACAGGTCGCGTACAAGCAGTTTTCGTAAACGGTGTCCAATCCGAATTCTTAACGAGTTTCACAGGTGTCCCCCAAGGATCCATATTGGGCCCACTGCTTTTCACCATCTTTATTAATGACCTCCCGAACGTTGTTCACAACTCCGCAGTGCATATGTATGCCGACGATGTGCAACTGTACATAAGTAGTGCACGCGGTCTTATCGATAATGCTGCTTATAAACACAATGAAGATCTGAAGAATATCCTTACTTGGTCCAAGGACAATTTTTTAAGTATAAATCCAGATAAATCCAAATGCCTTGTAATCAGCAGAAATGTTCATGATTCAAATATTTTACCCCCTATTTATCTTGGAAATGCTCAAATTGAATTTGTCGACAAAGCCAAAAATCTGGGGGTTTGGTTCAGTGAAACGCTGTGCTGGGATAACCATATCTTGACGTTAATTGGCAAAATCTATGGATGTCTCCGAAATCTATCTTTATCGCAAAACTTCACACCGACAAATACAAGACTAATTTTGGCACGAACTCTACTCGTGCCCCTAATTACATACAGCTGTCAAATTTTCTGTTGCAATAACGCTATTATAACACGCAAATTACATGTTGCATTTAATAATATAACGCGTTATGTTTTTGGGTTAAGAAGATACGACCATGTTTCCGCCTATTCTAAGAAAATACTTGGTTGTACACTAGAAAAGTATCTTGAGTTTTGCACAATCAAGTTGTAGCGTAACTTTTGTACCCCACTGTGTAACGTAACTTTTTAATACATAATTTGAGCCGCTATTTCACATGGCGCGATGTCTCTCTTTAATGCTTACGGTCAGCTAATGTATGTACATAGAATCATGATATGTATTACACAGTTGTCTGTTTGCGCTAGTTAGTTAGTCGCTAGCAATAGTCCGAGGAGGAAACATCTCCAACAATAAATTTGACTCAGGAAAGTTCAATATTTGTTTTCTTTTCATTAAACTGCCTTTTTCTTATAGTGAGGATTGATACTAATCCCCACATTTGGTGACCCCGACGAAAGTAAGCATGCCTGGTCCTACATCATCGTCAACCGACGCTCCATTCGCCAACACAACACCACTATTATTACCAGCTCGTGCTTCAACTGCTGAAAGCATAGCAATGCAGCGCTTCGTCGTTCGTCCACCAGCTTTCACTGCCGATCGACCTGCTCTGTGGTTTGCTCACCTGGAAGGGCAATTTCATCTAGCCGCTATCACCGACGAAACAACAAAGTTTTTTTTTGCGTCCTCCCACTTGGATGCCGTTGCCGCCGCTGAAGTACAAGATGTCATTCTTCACCCACCTGCCGAGACACCGTATTTAAGGCTAAAAACGGCGCTCGTCGAACGATTAACCTCATCACAGGAAACAAGGCTCCACCAGCTGCTTGACAAAGAAATTTTGGGTGACCGTAAACCATCTCAGTTTTTGCGGCAATTAAAAGGTCTTGTCGATAACGTCCCTGACAATATTCTTCGAACAAAGTGGTTGAGCAGGTTGCCACCTGCAGTTCAAACCATCTTAGCAACGCAGCAAGATACACCGTTAGAAAAACTGGCCACACTCGCCGACCATATAATGGAAATTTCATCTTCCAACCACGTTGCGGCAGTTGGCGCTAATAATTATGCAGACGTTGTTACACCTTTGGACCCCCGGCTGTCAAGACTCGAAGCCATGATAAATGAGTTGGTAAGTTCATTTAAAAACTCAACGCATGAACGTCCACGTGTGCACAGTCGTCCACAATTCCGTCCACGATCCCGTTCAAGGTCCCGTTCGCCACCGGTTTCACCTAACGGCCTTTGCTGGTATCACGCCACATGGGGAGAACTTGCTAAGAATTGTCGCAGTCCATGTACCCTTGCGGGAAACGGAACAGGGAGTCGCTAACGGCGGTACACGACCCCGCACTTCAATCTCACCGCCTCTTCATATCAGATAGCGCTACCAAGGTCCGCTTCCTCGTGGACACTGGCGCTGATCTCTGCGTCTACCCGAAAAAGCTCACAGCAGGTCGTCAAGTAGAAACAGGCTACTGCCTTTTTGCAGCAAATGGATCGCAAATCAAGACCTTTGGCTGCATTCTGCTCACTTTAAACTTTGGCCTGCGACGAGATTTTACTTGGCGCTTCGTGGTGGCGGACATCGAAAAACCTATCGTAGGAGCTGATTTCCTAGCCCATTTTGGCTTACTTCCAGACTTGAAAAACAATCGCCTCTTGGATTCAACGACTTTCAGCGGCCTGCGTCGCATGTTCTATCGCAGATGATTCATCCATCAAGGTGCTACCAAACACTTCTTCATGGCTACACATATTAGCCGAGTTCCCCAACATCACCAAGCCCGATGGAATCTGGAAACCAGCGAAGCATGCAACTCCACCACATCACGACCACACCTGGTCCCCCGCTGTCGAGTAAGGCACGCCGCCTTGCTCCGGACCGACTTGCCATAGCCAAGCAGGAATTTGAAAAAATGCTAAAATTTGGTATTGCCCGTCGCTCAACAAGCTCTTGGTCCTCACCACTTCACTTAGTGCCGAAAAAGAATGGAGACTGGCGACCCTGCGGCGGCTATCGACAGCTCAACGCACGGACCGTGCCAGACCGCTATCCAGTTCGAGTTCTCGAGGATTTCACAGCAAATCTCACTGGAAAAAAGGTGTTTTCCACGATCGATCTGGTGCGTGCCTTCAACCAGATTCCTGTGGCGCCGGACGACATTTGCAAAACGGCGATCATTACACCATTTGGGCTTTTTGAGTTCCCATACATGACTTTTGGACTTCGGAATGCAGCACAGACCTTTCAAAGGTTCATTGATGAGGTCACAAGGGAACTGGACTTTGTGTTCTCGTATATAGACGATATTTTGGTAGCATCCAGAGACGAAAACGAACACCGAAATCACCTCCGCATCCTCTTTAAGCGTTTGTCCGAAGCCGGAGTTGTGATCAACCCTGCGAAATGCTGCTTTGGTAATCCGAGATTAATTTCCTCGGATACCACGTTCCCACAGAAGGCATCCGTCCTCCGCCAGAAAGGGTAGAAGCTATCATCAATTTCAATCGCCCCGATACCATCAAACAGTTGCGTGAGTTCCTTGGTATAATTAATTTTTATCGTAAATTTCAAAAAAACGCAGCAACGTGCCAAGCTCCTTTGCATGAGTGCCTCCAGGGTCCCAATATCAAAAGTTCAGACCAAGTCAACTGGACGGCAGAACGAGACGAAGCTTTCACAGCCTGTAAAGAGCAGCTTCGTAATGCCACGCTTCTCGTCTACCCGGACACTACATTGCCATGGGCTGTTTTTACTGATGCATCTCTTACCTCCATAGGTGCGGTTCTTCAACAACGAAGAGGTACAGTTTGGGAGCCCCTCGCATTTTTCAGCCAGAAATTGCAACCAGCTCTAAGGAAACGGAGCCCTTACGACTTAGAACTACATGCAGTTTACGCGGCAGTGCGAAAATTCAGGCACTTGCTAGAAGGACGCGACGTATCCATCTACACAGATCACAAACCGCTTCTTCATGCCTTCTCACAGAACCCAGACAAGGCGACGCCATGGCAATTTCGGCGTCTGGATTTTATCAGCCAATTTTCGACTGACATCCGACATATATCCGGCAAGGACAACATTGTCGCTGACGCCTTGTCACGTGTCGAAGCAATCGCTACTGTTGTGTCTGCAACTGACCTAGCTCAAGCCCAAGCCGCTGACGAAGAAATCCAGCACCGCCTCCAAAATCCACCACAAGATGCACTGCGTCTTCAGCCTGTAAGCGTCCCGGAGTGCAACCTCCCGATCTACTGTGATGTAAATGGTCAGCTAGCCCGCCCTTTCGTGCCAAATAGTCTCCGCCAGCAAATCTTCTCGTCTCTCCACAGTGTAAGTCACCCTGGAGCCAATGCATCAATTAAACTTGTCTCACAACGATACGTCTGGCCCGGTTTGAAGAAAGATTGTCGTCTCTGGTCTCGTGTTTGTCTGGCTTGCCAACGCAATAAAATTTCTCGCCACGTTGTGTCGCCAATCAACGATTTTCCAGCTGGACACACCCGTAGATTCGAGCACATACACGTCGACATCATTGGACCATACGTACCATCAAGAGGATATCGTTACTGTCTAACGATCATAGACCGCTTCTCACGTTTCCCTGAAGCTTTTCCGTTGGAGGACACCGGAGCTGAATGCGTGGCTCGGAAATTATTCGCCGGTTGGATATGCCGTTATGGTGTGCCACTGCGGATAACCACTGACCAAGGAGTGCAGTTCGAGAGCCAGCTGTTCAATGCTCTCAGTCAATTACTCGGCAGCAAACATATTCATACAACGACATTCCACCCACAATCTAATGGTATGGTCGAGCGCCTGCACCGACAACTTAAGGCTGCTATCAGGTGCCATGAAAGCTCTGCTTGGGTTGACACATTGCCAATAGTATTGTTCGGCATTCGCACAGCATGGAAGGATGATTTGGGTACCACTCCATCTGATATCGTCTATGGAGAGCCGCTTCGATTACCTGGTGAGTTTCTTGTGCCATCTCCTTCTAATCATTTATCACCTAAAGATATTGCCGACCGTCTGAGGATGCAGTTTGCGAATCTTGCACCCGTTCCTGGTACACGTCATGGTCAACGAAAAGTGTTCGTCTTCAAAGAGCTTGCCACCTGCTCCCACGTCCTAGTCTGCCTTGATGCATCGCACAGTGCTTTCACTCCACCGTACGAAGGTCCATATCGTGTCATTTCACAACAAGAAAAGTATTTTGTCGTGGACATTTCTGGACGATCAGCAACTGTGTCCATCGATAGATTGAAGCCCGTGTTCACCTTGAGCAATGCCGACGACAACACAGCAGATGACAACAACAACACCAGCAGTGACACCATCGTAGAGCAACCAACCATCATGACAACCCCAGAAGCATCACAGCGAAGTCAATCTGGTTATTTATCATCATCATATCGGCCAAGCACCAATAGTGATTCGCCGAGTACATCTACTCCAATAAGGCGCGTTCGATTTAATCTTCGCAACTAACAAACAGACTATTATTAATTGCATACATTTCTTTTGCCGAAGGGGAGTATTGTAGCGTAACTTTTGTACCCCACTGTGTAACGTAACCTTTTAATACATAATTTGAGCCGCTTTCACATGGCGCGATGTCTCTCTTTAATGCTTACGGTCAGCTAATGTATGTACATAGAATCATGATATGTATTACACAGTTGTCTGTTTGCGCTAGTTAGTTAGTCGCTAGCAATAGTCCGAGGAGGAAACATCTCCAACAATAAATTTGACTCAGGAAAGTTCAATATTTGTTTTCTTTTCATTAAACTGCCTTTTTCTTATAGTGAGGATTGATACTAATCCCCACACAAGTACTTACATAAACTCATAACCACCAAACAGCCTCAATACTTATACGAAGAACTAAAATTCGCACAATCACAACGTTCTTTGACGTTGGTTCCACCTCGCGTTACTTATCAGGTCTCGGAACGCCAATTCTTTATTCATTCCATTCGCCTTTGGAACGCACTTCCTCTGAGCGTAAGAAGACTCCCCGACGCGAATAATTTTTGTGATACTCTCTTTCGGCATATTACGTCTACATAAATTGCAGATACAAATAATACTATCTAATATTAAAAATTTTCTCATTTCTCTATTGAAATTATTTTAAGCTCAGAATTTAACATGAAGTTCTAATTTTAATTTTCAATTCTAATTTTAAATAATGTAATGAAAATGTCAACATTTATGCCTTAAAGACTGTTAAAGTCTATTGTAAGTGTTGTTGAAAAGTTGAATAAATGAAAATGAAAATGAAATAAGATGAGCATTTAATAGTTTTTCCTAGATGTACTGGATACTCTTATATATAGATACTCTTGTATATATTTAGTACGAGCTTACAGAGACGCGATGTATCCCTACGTTGAGTAGTATCTACAAAATCAACAGCTTCGTGCCTGGATTGAAGCTTTAATCATCGACTAACAAAAGTCAAACCGGAAAGGCTACCCAACTTTTAACCTCAAGGGTAAGTCATCATGCAAAATTTATAATACTGATGGCATCACATAGGACTTATCGTTTAGTCTAAATGTGACTTGCCTGTGTAAAGGCAACCGCCTAGATTAACCTAATCTTTATTAGATCCTCCAACTCCTTCTACTGTCGTCAATTGCAAAATTTCACAAAAGATTTCTAAATAATCCAAATTTAGGATAAACAGAGCATATACATGAAATCATGCACCAAGACCAGCATTAGCAAATATTGACATACATGGTATTTATGTGTGACCACCCTTTTGAATTCTCCCCAGCGGCGTCATCATATTAACAAAACAGGACTAAAATTCTCCTCTGAGCGCCTATAGAACACATCTTCTTTCAGGTCCTCCTACATGCCTATACGCATTAAAACAACAAGTCTAAGGATATTTTATCCCCAAGTCATGTGACTTCTTTAATTGGATCCATTGGACAACAATATGTGTGAGATGACACTTGATACGAAGCGAATGGGTAGTAGACGCAACATGACTCTCATGAAGACATACGAGTACAACACATCATTGCAATCAGGAGCTACAAGTACATGAGCTTGTCTCCAGGACAAAGGAGAATAAATTGGAATTCATGTCAGAGTAAGCATATGCACATAAATATTGTGAAGAATGTGATTCTCGAAGAAGGGTAGGTGGTAAGGACATCTCATAATAATTTGCATCATGATAGCCAAACATCCTCACTCATCATTTTGATTTCTCATGATGCAAATGACAACGTAGAGGAAAATGTCACCGAAAATCTTGGAGATATTCAGGAAATTACAGATGACTACTAAAATAATGGCACGTACACATGGTGCAGGTCTGCTTAGAGAAATGTGCTCGAAATTGTTGATGATCTGTTGAAGTAATACAAAATTCTGAGAGAATATTTCCGATGCAATTGGTTTGCTTTGGGCCACTCACTATCCGTATATTAGTTAAAGTACTTCTTAGAGGATTCCATTCACAGTTGACGACGCTTATACTGGTAAAAGTGCAAAAATTCCCGATCAGGACAAGGACCATAGTCATGTACCTGTGAGTACGTGCGAACTTTTGCTCTTTCTAATTCAACTTTTTAATCACCAGTGAGTCTTTCAACTTAACGTGTCTTTTTCTAATTTCATTATAAAATCCCATCCTCGGTCATTTGACAGGTACATCTAAGGATGCAATATTACAGGGTGTATCAATTACTCCCACTTTCAAGTAGGAACGAATCTGACCTGCTTGCTACGCAGACGCTCTCATCTTCCAGGTGTGTGTATGGTTACCATTCCTCGACTGGTACTCGTGAGTTGATTGCTGTTGAAACATCTTCAGATATTTCAGCTTTTGGAGTTAAAAGACGAGGTTCTACAGCTGAAGCCAATCCACGGTTTGAGGACTGGATACTGGGTACGTAAAAACGTCCGAATCATCAAATTCTGCTTGCTGATTGCTCAACGGCGAGTCTCTGGGAATAGAAACACTGTTTGAACCGGAATGTTAACTACTTGCCTAGATTCTCTTCCATTTTGGATCTTATTTTTTTTAATGTCCCGTTCGCTGATTGTCTCATCTGCTCCATCCACAAAAAAGGCCATCCTTTATCTTGTAACAACTACCGAGGCATATTCTCGCTTAATGTGGCTTACAGGATCATATTCAGTGTACTGTGTGAACGTCTAATGCTATTTTGCACCACATAAATTGGTCGATATCAGTGTGGCTTCTGGGCCGGTAAGTCGACAACTTACCAATTTTTCACACTTCCGCAAATCCAGGAAAAGATCAATTTCGGGCGTATCATGGCCATAACTTGACCGATGTTGGTTGTTAGTTGCTCCAACGTTTCGAGTTTGTTGGCGCAGACACGACTTCTAGCGTGATCCCACAAAAATAAATAAAAAGGCTTTAAATGTGAAATAATGCGATTTGGCAATTTTTTATGCAAAACATCCAACATTGCACCCGATGTGTGGTCTTGTTGGAACCATAAGTCTTCCACATCAACATCTTCGATTTCGTGCCAGAAATACTCATGCCCCTATAGCGCTCACCATTTACTGTTACATTCCGGCCCTCATAATCTTCAAAAAAGTAAGGCCCAATGACGCCGTCACTTTTCGGCATGCAATGGTATCTCGTGAATCACATGACGATTTTCCATACACTATATGCGGCAGTTTTGCTTATTGAGATACGCAGAGAGGTGGAAATTTGCCTCATCAGAGAAGATTTTCTTTGAAAAATCAGCATCAACTTCCTGTTGCTTAACACCCTGTCTGCGTAAATTCTTCTCTGTGCATGGTCTATGGGCTTCAGTTCTTATGCCAACAGAATTTTGTATGTGTTTTGTGTTAACAGAACAGGTGCAAGTCCTGGGTCAAAATGAGACAAAAGGAGCCATAAAACAAGCCCAAAAGCTGTGAACGAATCGGGTCCGTTGGCCACACTTTCACTTATAGGGTGGTCGTGGTGTAGAGGTAGCATCATTGCTTGCACGAAGTTGGTTCACGGTTCAAATCTTGATGTTAAGAATCATCTATTTAAAATAAATAAAAAAGTCGACCAATTGTGAAAGCTAAATCAACTTTATTGCGAAGGGATAACACTGGCAGTAGAATAGTCATATGGCTGAAAATGCAACTTGATCGTTATGATGACATCAGGTGGATGGAAAAAAAATGCTGTGAATCATAAGCAATGAAAATAAAAGCAAAACAAAAATGCCCAACAGTTATCTAGACGCTATCCTTGAAGTTTACAGAAACTTAATACCACCTGAGTTTCAAACCACTAAACCAAATCTTTCTTTCTCTTTATCCCTCTCTCTCTTCTTGACAACGCCCGTGCCTTGTAATAGTATAAGGGTATTCATATCCCCAATACTTACAGCAGCAATATTTTGGACAGAGCAGACGCCATGATAATGCACAGGACTTATCCTATCTGCAATGCTTCGAGTCCTCTTCAAATTTGGTCACTACTTTGTGAATTGCTCGCTCAGTAGGATGATTAATTTGAACAAAATCCTACCATAAATTTCGATACATAGTTCATGCAGAATTGATATTTCTGTAGAACAATTGAAGAATTTTAACACGTTGAGCGGTGGTTAAACGATCCATTTCGTAAATGCGTTCAAGCAAAATAGCATTTGACACTTTGAAACCAGGTTCTTATTGACAGCTGCTTGATTTACAGTGCTGCCAACATAGAAAGCTCGAATATATAAAATGCTTTGGTAAAATATGACATTCGTGCCTTCTTCTTATGTCATTAGAAAATGACATCCTCGGTCATTTGACAGGTGCACCGAAGGATACAGTTGCATTTGATGCAATATTACAGGGTGCATCAACGTGTAAACTCCTCACTCCTCCAGCACACCGTAGTTCTATTTGGTAATTTAATAAATTTTAATTAAAATTCAATAGCACGCGCCCCGAATCATGACTCCCGAATGGAGGCCGCCAATTGACCGAAAAATTGCATAACTCACTTTGCCAAAATGTTACGTATACGCCATCGTAAATTCCAATTACGAGTAACTATCACTGTCCATAGAATGGTGACACCGCATTTTTTTTTACTTTCTCCAGGCTGAATTTGCAGTTCGGCACAAATTAAATTCTTTGCAATCGATAAACTTTAATTTGGATTTAGTTGTGTGGAACACAAATTTTTGTTCGCAATATACACGTTGTTGTCACTAATTCGCTTAACAGTGCAAACCCAAAACTAGCCGCAGGATTCTAAATCGGAAATTTAATGAGTGACAGATAAAGCTGACCCTCGCATTCCATATGAATAAATAGAAAAATTAAAATAAAATAAATTAAATAAACTACTAGTGCGGTGGGATTGTCAATTATCCGAGAGTTTTCATTATTAAGGCTGGGCGCAATGTAATGCCATGCAGTTATGTGGCTAGCAGGGCCGGAAGTGAGTTTGTTGACACGTAATTAGAAAAAAATAAAAAGTTATTTGCAATTAAGCAAATTGTTCGGATTGCTTTTAAATTGATAAAATTAGTGATGAACTGCACACGGTTGTGGTTGTGTATTTTGCCATATTTTAGTCACCTTGGGAATAGATAACAGAGATGTTTTTAGTTTATGGTTTTTACTCCCACTTGATTAATTAAGAGCTATAATTTCCGAAATCGCATCATCACCTCCATGCGGTGCCTGCTGGATAGACATCGAATAGTGAGATAACGATGAGCATATGTTGGGTCTGACTGTATTCAGGTTAAGCCCAGTTTGGGAACTTCAGCATAAATGTATTAAACCGGACGAGGTATCTCTTGTTAGCTGAAATCTGAACCTCAGAAGTCTAACAAGAGCTCAACAGAAGGAGGACGTGCGATGGAAGAATTTTCTTGCTGGAATCAATATTCGCGTTAACAGTCAGCGAATACCTTAGATAAGCTACTTGGCATATTCAGGGCTCAGGTCAATAAGGATTTTCAAGACTTCGTCAGGGTGTTGAAAAGAGATTGTGGCTAATGAACCCTTAATGGGTAAACGACAGCACTCATATAATAGTAGTGAGGTTGTGCATCGGGGTAACTGCCCTTCCATGAAATAAGCTTCTATGTAGTTATGAAGCAACAACAAACCTCGGATAAGGATGATTTTACTGTTGATGAACCTCGCAAATGAAATAAGGACACAGAGCTTTGGATCTGCATGTGGACCCTTAATAGGTCACGTGCAGCCGAATAATTAGGGGTTGCCCTAGATTGTTATAAAGTAGATACCGCTAGGCAGAAAGTGGATGAAAAAGGATGACACCTACTATGGTGACTGCTACCGGGAGGAGAAGCAACGTTTATTAGGATGCGGATTTGTCGTCAGATGCAGATTTAGGCAAGAAATTTCGAGCTTTAGGCATGTGACCGAATGCCTGGTATTCTCCTTCTTTTCCTTACGGCGAAGTTATGATCTAGAGTACTGCATCCCTACTGGTCCGTCTGTGGGGTTTGCCAGTTTAACCTCAAGAAGTACCGGCAGACTTCGCGGTGTCGGATCACTTCGACACTGAGGCCAATGAAATGCTGGTGTTGTTGCATTTGTGTGATCCAGTTGTTTTTTGGTCTGCCTTTTTTGCGCAATTGTTTAGGAACGTTGATTGATATTGCATTTTTGATGGGGTTCGAAGGCTATCTCCTTTGAATATGACAATACTAACTGAGCCGGTCATACTCTATCTTGCTCGTGATGGGTTCTTTTACATGAAGGCTTTCCCGAATCGTTGAACTTCTTATTCTATCAAGCTTTGTTACTCCTGCTATCATGCGAAGCATCTCCATATCAGCTGCCGTTAATTTGCCCTCATACAATTTGTATATTGTCCAGCATTGTGAACTGCATGTGCCAGACGTACAACTGCGGTGTAGAGCCTTCCTTTTAGCTTAGGGGGCTTTTTCGATCACAGAAAATATCCACCCTACACTTACGCGATGATTGATGTCATCATCACAAGTTGCTTCGCTATTGATCATTGAACCCAGATATTTGAACTTTTCGCACTTGGGAAGCACTTTCCATTCAAGTAAATGTGTGGAATAGGCCGGTGTAGATCAGAGAACGGGCAGCACAGATACTCTGTCTTTTTTGAACTAAGACGGTACCCATTTTCTCCCAAATCATCCACCCATACATCAAGTGCTCATTGCAGGGACGTTTGATCTTCAATTATGTTATGGTAGCTCCATCGTCAGCAAAGAATAACTGATGCACTTTGGGGTCCGCTACATTTACTTCAAGCAGATAATCAAGGACTGCAATAAATAGTAAAGGACTAAGGACGCTTCCCTGGTGTACACCGACTTTGATTGGGAACTCTTCGGTGACGCCTGTGGGACATCTTACTCTTGTCCTTGCTCCTTCGTACATGTCCATGATCATGTACACGTAGGTTTCTGGAACTCATTGTTGGCTTAGTGCCACCCATAAGAGATCTTTTGATTGTCTCTCAAGGACCAACACTATATGCAAGTCCTTTAAGGAATCACCGTGTTTTTCCATTATGATTCTTATACTTTGGATTGCATTTGCTGTTGATTTACCCTAGACAAACCCGCACTGGTCATCACATAGCCATATTATATTACGCAGTCGGCCATCTAATACCCGCTCAACGATCTTCATGGTGACTGATATCAGCTGAATGGTATTTACCGCAGTTTCGCGTATCGCCCTTTCCTTTGTGCAAAGTAAGAAGATATCTTTCCCTCCACTGATTAGGCATTGGATCACCGCACATAAGTTTGGAGATAAGTATCATGAGCCATCTGGACCCGATGTCTCCCATCTTTTTCCAGAACTCAGAGGGTATCTCATCTGGCCCAACCGCTTTTTTTTTTAGTATTTGACCGCATTCCTAACTTCTTCGACAGTAATATCGGATACTTCGTCATGAATAGGAGCTGCTCTTGGAAACTGTTCGTTCAGAAGTCTTTCAGAATACTGTCGGAGAATTTTGTCGTCTTCCACATGAAGCTGGCCTTAAGGATTGTTAATGAACTTTGGGGAACGAATCTCCTGAGCATTTCTTCTTCTCTGGGCGGCTATTTTGAAAATAGTTGCTCCCTTATTCAAGTTGTTTTATCGAAGCTCCTGGGTAGACTGGTTCCTATCAGATGCCGAAGACGACCGAATGCCTGGTATTAATCTACATTAAGGCAAAATTCAAAAACATCGGTTATGCGCTCCCTCACTCCCCCACAGAGGAATAAGGACGAACTTTTCTAAGCTCCTAAACAGAACTTACGACCAATGTCCACGTTAAAGCTTTAAAATCGTGCTTGGCGATTTTAACGTAAAATTCGCAAAGCAGGAAAGCTGAAACACTAAGCTAATATTGACGTGGATCACAACCTCCTTGCAAAGAAGTACTGCGAAAAAATGAAATACGCTACAATCACAAGAGACTCTCACCGATCGAGTGTCCCAGAACCTCTCAAGAGTTATGTACACTTCGACACGGATATCCGGTGGTATATCTTCGGTGCCCGATTTCACGGGCTAAGGGCCCCGACCCATAGAATCCGTCGATGTCGTTCCGTTGAAGGTTGAAGTTCACGTATTGCCAGAAACAAAAGTCCAATAAAATCCGTCGCATACCTTCGTTGACAGATGACAGCCGATCACATTTTGTTATTGCTCAAAGTGTTTTCTCTTCAAACTGTCCGATTGTCAACGACGATGACAGTTAGTCTACATTCTCTCAATACTTCTACCAATGAATGTGCTTACTCTCAATTTGTGAATGCGTGAGCTTCAATATGTGTGAATGTGTGAACTGCCAACAATGACTAAAAAAGTAGAAAGTAAATCTGCTTTATCCGTCGAAGTTCATATATATATCCGTTGGTTATGGACCACCTTCCAAAAGAATGCGTGTATTCCATCTAGCTGTCAGTTAAAAACGACGCAGGAACGGATCGATGGATTCTATGTGTCGGGGGAGTCTCAATAATTTCGATAAATATAGGGTGACCAGATAAGAACGATCATGCCATTATGTATGGTGCACATAATTTAAATGGACGCCTCGGCTTCGCTGGCAGTGCTTCAAGTGGTCGGTTAAATTGTTGGTGACTCGGTCCAATATGTGCGGCATTTTTCCGGCAATAGCGTACCGAATGTTGGCCTCGAGCTTATCTGAAGTAGTTGGCTTATTAGCGTAGGCTAAGGAATTGACGTAGCCCCCGGGAAAATAATCGAAGGGTGCCAAGTCGCATGATCGCGGCGGCCAATTGATGAACGCTCTCCATGATAAGACCCAGTAGCCAAATTTCTCCTTCACCACTTCGAGCATTGCGTGGCTTATATGGCATGTAGTGCTGTCTTGTTGGAACCACGGCTCGGATATATCGAAGTTGTCGAGCTCTGGCCACAGAAAGTCGGTTAACATCGCTCTATACCGAGGACCATTGACGGTAACAGTGTCTCCTTCCTTATTTCAAAAGAAATAAGGCCCGATGATGCCGCCGTGCCATAAATCGCATCAAACAGTCAATCTTTGTGGATGCATTGATGTTTGGTGCATTGATGCTTGGTCCGATAATGGCAATTTTGCTTCTTGACATAGTTGCTGAGCCAAAAATGGGCCTCATCCGAGATGATTTTTTGGCCAAAATCCAGATCTCCGGCCAACATTTCCAGCTCCCAATTAGCGAACTCACGGCGTTGTTTATGGTCGTCCGGCTTCAATTCCTGCGCAGCACAATCTTATACGGATGTAGTCCCGAATCCAACCGCAAAATAAGCCTGGCTGACTTTCTGGCGATTCCCAATTCAGCTGATCGGCGCCGAAATGACATTTCTGGGTCTTCTTCGATACTGGCCGCTACTGCGGCTATGTTTTCTTCACTTCGCACCGACCTCTGTCTGGTTGGTGGCTTAACGCTCAATAGAGTATACGCATGCTCAAACTTTTCCACGATGCAACGAATTGCCTGCGCACTGAAGCCATAATTACGACCGACTTCACGACGAAATTCATGTTGCGAATTTACAACTGAGCTGCAATTTCGATAATATTTTTTAATAATTTTCACACGTTCGGGAAGCGTTGAATAATGCATAATGAAATGGCAAACCTTATTGAATATTTTGACGGCTGGATATCATTGGTAACTTTGACAGCTGCTGAAGCATAACAATTGAAAAAACTATCATTGCTATCTGGTCACCCTTTATTATATTTATTAGAGAGCGCATATTTTTCATCATGCTGTGCTTTGGATATAGTGAATAGAAATTAAGAAACTACTGTAAACACTCTTAGAGAAGAAAGAAATAAAATAATTGAAGCTTCGTCTTCTGCTCGAATATTAAAGGAAGGTGTTTATTAAAGTAGCAAATTGGTAAGGTGTAGTACGGGTTAATAGTCTTCAGTTGATGGTGTGAAACCTAGAGATGAGGCATCGCCGTTTTAATTTAGGAGCTGCTGATAGTTGACTTTTGTTAAGCTTTCGTTTATATGAAAGCTTTTTGGAGAGTTAACACCAATGTCGCGGAACTTCGACAACAAGCCTTCAGAAGTTATGCCATAAGTAATGCCAGAGCCAAAAAGTTTGCAGTGCTGAACGCAAAGCTTATTATAAACATCGTGCAGACTTTTATTGTATAGTTCTCCAGCGCCATACAAGATCACATCGACGTCAGAATTTTCATGGAGAAATAAGTTCAAAGCGCTTTATATGTACGCATTCTTAAGCTTTTTCTCCAACGCAGAGCCAGGCAGTTTGGCATCCAGCATTTCAGCGAGTTTCAAATTACTAGCTTCTCATTCCACAGCCTGTTTGCAATATTTAATAACGTCGTGGCACGAAACACGTGGTCCGCTTCCAACAGTATGTGCGACTAAATGGACGGCATTTAGACGATATCATTTTCAAAAAAATAGAATCCGCATTCTTTTTCTTTATGTTAAATTAATTAAAGTAATAAAACAATTACGCTTATTCCAGACTTCCCTCGAGACAGATTTCATTCGAGTAATAGATTTCACTCGAATAAACTTTTCATATTCCGCGTCTCGAGTGAGAGGTGTTCATTATCGAATGAACAGATTTAGTGAATTTCATTTTCGAAATCAGCTGTGCGACGATTTAGCTGTCAAAGAGATTTTTTTTTTTTTTTTGTAGAAAAACAAGTAAATAAACAATTATGGCATTGTATATATTTGTGCAAGAAGAAGTAAACAAAATAAACAGAAAAATACTAAGAGACAAATTAAATCCACTTAATCTGGAAGATGGCATGTATGTCTGCTGTCCGTTTCTGTGTAACAGTTTTGGAGCAGTGGGGCAAATCTACTTTTCTCGCAGTCACGTTGTCCTGTGTCGGTCTCAAAACGCCAAAATTATGAGCTTTGACCCCTTCAGCGGCTCTGTTAATTGCAGTTATTCTTATAACATCCTCTTCCAGAGGAGAAAAAGAAGAAAGATTGCTACTATGACATCCGGATTGATGTTTTTTCTTCTCATTTTCAGAGAGTTTCTTCTTTATGTGCCCTTTAAAGTCGATCCACACCTAGTGTTAAGAAAATAAGAAAAATAAACAAACTACCGGACTTGTCTTGTATTTCCTTTACCTTCTTCCAGCTGTAGACATCCTTGGAAGGGGGTCCAAACTGTTCAATTTGATTGTTGGTTCTTTCCAAAATGCGTTGCAATCACTTTCATTTGTACTAAAGCCCTTGGCGATATCGAGCTTTGTTTCCATCAGTCTCACCATAGCTTCGAACTGTCCACGATTAGTCTTGGAGTGAGTCCTACGATGCACATACATATGTTACAAAATAATCAATATTTTTGTAAATAAAAAAACCAAAAACAATTGTACTTACATTTTGCAACACCAGCTCGACAACAATTTCTGCTCGAATGAAAAATGACATTTAATTCGATTCGAGTGACAGCTAGAATTAAGTGAGTAAATGAACAAACATGGATATCGATCGATATCGAAACCATTCTTGATCGATTCCAACAAAAGACGATCCGAATCGAGATGCAGAATAAGCATGAATATGTCTCAAAGTTTGTGTTTTATTCACGTTTAAAAATATAAATCTGCCACCGAACACCCTGTTTATGCATGGAGATGGCATATCAAGTTTTGTAAAAAAAAAGTGTTTTGCTCTTTAAATAATTTTTCAAAAAAAGAAATGCATTGATTTGTGATAAACTGCTGATATTTTTATGTTGAGATACTGACATTAAACGCGAAAAATAATATCGACCAAATGGACACCACGGCTGGCCTTGCCGACTTCCACCCCTTTGGATGAAATGTGTCATATACATATAAGGCGTCGAATCTCTTCGTTTAGCTCTGGAATTATTTGGGGGTCATTGACATACATGTTCTGCTTCATATAACCCTAAAGAGAAGAATCCAAAGGCATGATATCGCACGATCTTGGTGGCCAATTTGGTCGCTGAAACTTTTTGTGCAATAACTGCATTGTTTCTCGCGCTGTATGGCAGATGACACCATCTTGTTGAAAACACATAATGTTCTATATCAATGTCGTCCAATTGGTGTCCAAAATAATTTATTATTATGTCTCGATAACGTTCACCATTGATTGTTACGGCAGCTCCACGAGAATTTTCCAAGAAGTACGGCCCAATCGCGAAGTTTTCTAAAATTCGCACCACACAGAGATTTTTGTGAATGAATTGGTTGTTCGTGAACACCTCTGAGTTCTCATGACCCCAAATAGGACAAATTTCTTTGTTTACATAGCCAATCATTGGGAGACCTACTAAATGTCCAAAATTAAAATCCCCAAAGGGCATTACAATATTGACATAATAATTTTTTATTTTAATATAAACCCACTCTTAAACTTGCTTTATGATCTGTCAATATCAAAAAGTCAGTCAAGGATTACATTTTTATCGTGGTGAAGTTCACGAACGAGCAGCGCTTGGAAATTATTAAAAATTTCTACCGAAATTCTGAGTCGATGGTCGCAAGTTTAAGAGCGCTTACTCCAACTTTCGGTCATAATAATCGTCCCACCAGACAGGCTGTGCATGCTATAGTGGATAAATTCTAGTCAATATATTCACTACTGAGTAGGGGACAACGCACAGGCCGAAGTACCGAAAATATCGCAGCCGTAAGTGCTTCAGTTCAAAATGAACCGAATCAGTCGATTCGACGCCGTTCACAGAAATTGGGAATCTCTCAGTCCACATTGTGGCGAATTTTGCGTAAAGATCTTGGCCTACACCACTATAAGACCATATTAACTCAACAACTGAAGCCTCTTGATCATTTGAAGCGCCGAAACTTCTCACATTGGACTTTGCAAAAATTTGAATCCTGAATTTCATCGAAAAATCTTTGGTTTTGTCAATAAGCAAAATATGTAGAACAGCAACTAATCCAGATGTGCTTCAAGAGACTCCACTGTATCCACAAAAAGTAATCGTGTGGTGTGGAACTCATGCCGGGACCATGATGATGACATCAGGAGGATGGAAAAAAATACTGTGAATCATAAGCAATGACAATAATAGCGAAAAACAAATAAAATACTCCCCAGTTATCTGGACAGCCACCCTTGGAGTTCACTGAAACTTAACTACCACCTGAGTTTCAAACCAACTACATCAATCTGTCTTTCCCTTTGTCTCTTCCTTAAAAAATTAGTATAAGGGTATTCATATCCCCTTTAACACGTGCAAATTATAAAAATAAAAAAAAATAAAAAATACAAAATTGTTATGTCTTTATTGAAAAACCCTTTACAATCAGAAAATTCCCAAGCACGAAATCCCAAAAAACACAAAATTTCCATATTATGCCCACAGACCACTGCTTGTTATTGACAGTAGCGTAGACGAGGTTTATAACTTATTGCTTCATAGAGATGATTGACTTGACAAGAAACAATCTTACGGCTCATGACTTCATTCATACATTGGCATGAAAAATCCTCCAGTATATCAAAAATTATATTTGGCCACCAACAATTTTTTTTTTTTTTTGATATACTGGAACTATGGAAGATTTTGGATCAAGGATTCTATGTTTGTTGATTTTGATTTGTAGATATTAATGTGTTATTTTTGGGGATTTTGTAATTGAGGATTACGTAGCCAAAATCCTATTCAATTGAAAGTGAGAGTCATTGCTTAAGATGATTTTGGTGGTCTCACTGTAGTTACATTTTCGCTTGACCTCCCACTACGAAGACATACTGGTCTTTGCACATCTAACGCTGACCCGGTTCAATAGAATATTTCCATTAATTCCTTAATCGCGGCACTAGATGGACGGTTATGTGTACCGACATTAGTTCGCAATGCCTGAATCATGCTGGTTTAATTTTCCCCATTTCGGAGTCAGATTTTGAAAATTAAAATACGTTGTTCTCTCGTATACAACTCCATAATTACAAATGTCAATGCTTAGTCACAGTTGTCAAATATCAGCTGTTTATCTTTGACAGAACCACAGTAGTGCCAGATTTAAAATGTAACCTGCAGTTGATTTAATTTGAAAGTGAACAGCACAAAGGTAAGTGCGGTGCAGCCCTGGAATTTATTTATTGTTTGTTTTCAGAAGAAGCTTTTGTTTCAAAAAAAATTAATCAAGTTTTTAATTTTCCACAAATTAATTTCGTTTGCTGCCTTTTCTTGAGAATAAACAGGGCGACTGAATATAGTCACTGCCTTATGCTTTGCTCTATTCCTTTCTCTAAGTATAAATAATAAAATGATAGACAGAGATACCCGCCATTTTTAAGAAAATTTACCGCATAATTGTTGTTACGACTTTTTCTTAGCAGGAAGTGGACGTGGCTCTCAAAATTTATGACCGAAGATCACGGATTCTGATGATATATTCACAATAAGACTTAACCATCCCCGTAAATAGATTTGAAAAGCAAAATATTTTTTTTCTTAAGAAAACGCCCCTAAAAAGTGGGCGTGGCCATGTATAATACACGGAAGGAATGTAGGGAAAGTTAATGTGGCAAAAATATTGAGAACAAACAAATTTTTTAAAGACTGGGCGTGTGGTTGGGCGTACAATTTTTACACTTATAATGCTTCGGTTTCTAGAAAGCTTATATACGAGTACCAAATTTTATGTTCCTAACTCAAAATTTGAGGCTTTGAAGTGGTGATATACAAACGGACGGATATGTCTAGATCGATATAACTTTTGATGCTGATAACAAACGTATATACTTTTGTCAAACATAATATACCCTGGATGTAAACAAAATTTGTAACGAGAGCCAAGTAGAGAGCATATCTGTGGCAAAATTTCAAAGCTTTTACAAGCAACAATGTTAGTTCAAAAGATTAGGTACTTTCCACACTCCATAAACTTAATAAACAAAATAAACATATGCTACTAGTTTACTTTCTGGACTTTTACACGTGCTTATATAATTTTCAAAGTTCACTCACTTATTGAAGAGGTGTGTTTCGAAATATGTACTTTGCGAACCCAATGCTTACTTGTGTGCCCTTGACGCATGCCGAAAATTTACACGCGTCAAAATTGCCAAACCAACCTATAGTGATTCTATGCCTATTGACGTCTAAGTAGCAGCATTTGCGATATCTTCTTACTGTTTGATGGAAAGGCAAACACTCCAAACAGCTGTGCAATAGTTTCCTAAAAAAAAAAAAAGAATTCTTCCCACAGACTCGAATGTATTTGTCAATTGCTTTCGCTTTCTGTATAAATTACCCCTGAAGTCTTCAAATTCATGACAGTTTAATCGATAATGTTTCGCCTCACACTACTCTTGGTCTCTGGATTGGTAGCTTACGCTGCTGGTGCCAAAATCACAACGGATCCGAAAATTGTCGGTGGACAACCGGCTGTTATATCGAATTTCCGCTACATAGTATCCCTACAAATAAACGGACGTCATTTCTGTGCTGGATCCATTTATAATTCCCGAATTATTGTAACGGCCGCTCACTGTGTCAGGGCAGTTGCAACACCAACTGATATAAAAATTCGATACGGATCATCTTTCTGGGCAAGTGGCGGCACCTTGGTTGGAGTCATCAAATCCTTGGTACATCCAAATTACTCTCCAAGCAACATGGAAAATGATATCGCTCTGCTGAAGACTAGTGCCGCCATCATTTGGGGCGACAACGTTAAAAGTGTTTATATGGCGGACGCAGAACCAGCAAATAATATTGCGGCTAAAATTCCTGGATGGGGTACCATGTTATGGGGTTCCACGATCCTTCCTACTCAGCTGCAGGCAGCCGATGTAAAAATTATCTCTCGGGCAGTTTGTAAATCGAATGCTTACGGATATGGGGATCTTATCGGAAGCACAATGATCTGTGCCGCAGCTAATGGTATTGATGCGTGTCAAGGGGATTCGGGTGGTCCTCTGTTTGCTGCTGGAGCACAAGTTGGCATTGTGTCATGGGGTGCTGGTTGTGCCGCGGCAAAATATCCTGGCGTGTATACTTCCATACCTGTACTGAAGAGTTTCATTACGGCCAATGCGATGATGTAAAGTTTTTGAATGTGTTCTTCAAAAATCAATAAAAAGTAACAATTGCAAGTGTTTCCAATGGTTTTGTAGAATATGGTAGAAGTTTTGAACAACTTCCACATTTATTTTAAGGAGTATTTTTCAAGAGAGTTTTTTCACTCTGTATGTATACAGGAAGTCAAGGATATTCTCTGGGTGGATGGCAGCAAGTTGCCGAGTATCCATTTTTTAACCAAAGAAAGACATCTTTTAAACACCGGGCATTTGGAACTGTCAGCTATGTGCTTGGCGATCTCCGGTTTTTTAACTTTACACGGAATACATAGCGGGTCTTTTTTGCAGTCCTTGGTTATGTGGCATTCTTCTCAATATCTTCTACACTGTTGAGAGCGTTCGAACTCGCTCTTGCATTGAAGTGCCCCGACAATCTTGATTCCGCCTAACTCCAGCATTTTTTTTTTAGCGCTATCTGCTCTCATGCTGATCGTCGCGGTTTTCGTGCCCTCATAGGTGTTCCTTAAGCTCACTATGTTTGCTTCGATTACCCCGTTTAATTTAAATCGAGCCTTGACCGTTTCGCAGATGTTTTCTTTGGTAGTCACCTCATCAAGCCACTGAGTTAATTCTGCAGAGTATATTTGCATAAGAAAGTTCTTCCTTCGCCGCTGCTACGATAGCGTCAGATCACGTTTTCTCTATGATCGGCCTTTTTTGTTTCTTAAGCTTTTTCATTTTTTGAACTACCTTTGCCATCGTTTTCCAGTTACTTGCCTTTCGCAACATTATCCGCTGCTTGTAGTTTATCTTTGCTGACTTTTCCAGTTTTATTCAGCGGAACTTTGTTGCCTTAAGGATTTTTGCGGACGAACTTTGTTGCGATCATTTGAGAAGAACTTCTGCCAGCTCTTCCGGCTTGGGGTTTCGGCGTCGGACTTTCAGTCAATTAATGCTTTATTATGCTTCCCAATAACTACTTTAGCTCTGTCGTCGTGAGCCTCTTTACAGCCAACTCGCAGAGCACCATGATGCTTTCTATGGCTTCTCTCATAGTCTAATGGATAGAGCACCTTTAGCCATCCTCCAACATATTCACCAGGTTTTTTATTTGCTGGGAAGCCGCTTTGGCAACTGGTGATCGCAGCATCCTGGAACTTCTCAGAAAGGGGATCTCTGCATTTTCCTTGTTTCTTTAGTCAACGGTTTCTTTCATTTCAGTTAGGTTCCCACTCAAAGGCCTTATCACTATAGGATCCCATGGTTATCTGTGCAAGCAGTGAGGCCATGCAAAGGTTGGCACAAACCCCTATAGAGTCTTGAGTTAGACACTGATCGGTGCTTAACAGTAATGTTACATCTGTATCTACACCACCAACTTAATGGTGACGAAGAATTGAACGTACTTCGAGGTCTGCCAAGGCTTTAACGGGACGCGTTTTCATGGCAGCCTGGATGCTATTTCCAAGAATTTTTGTTGGCGTATTTTCAATTGTACGCATGTGTTAGTGTTGGGCGTCTAAAACAAAATCGTCTACATATGCTTCGTAGACATTGTATCTGGCATATCGTGGATATTCAAATTAAAAAAAAAACAGTGGGGCTAGTACTGACTCCTGTGGCAATCCGTTTTTGAGCTATCTGTGTTGCTGACACTGTCGTTTACAAAAACTTTAAAAGAGCGGTTGCTAAGCATGTTGCTGATTTTGCTAGTTTTTTTGCAACTCACAAACTTGAGAATCTTGATGATCATACCCGTATGCCAGACTATGTCATATGCAACTATTAGACCCATGAAAACGGAGTCTGTTTTCAAAGCTATTTTTAATTAATATTGTTAATCCCAGGACCTGGTCTGAGCAACTACGTCCCGATCAAAAGCCAGCTTATTCTGCAAGGATGACCTCGATTAAAGTTTCCTCAATCTTCTGTATATAAGTCGCTCGAGGACTTTATAGCAAATGCTTAAGAGAGCAATTGGCAGGTAGCTATCAGCTCTGTCGTCCAGCTTCACTGGTTTTAGTATAGCTATAATACTTGATTTTCTGGAAACCTTGGGTAAGACTCCGGATGATAGGATGTCGTTGAAAAATTTCACAACCAGGCCTTTGCATTTGCTTCACATTTGGATTTGCAGTTGACAATGGCTTCTTCTAGTTTCAGTATAGCGACATTGCTCTGAGTTCTTTTTATGATCTCTGAATGAATCGGCTGTGATCTTTATTTGACTTAGCTTCAAATATTTCCACTACCCGGTTTACGACTAGCTCAGGGTCTATCTTGGGTCGATGACACGCAGTACGATTTGCTCCTCCAAGTTTCCGTATTAGGTTCCATGACTTTCTTCTATGTAGATCGAGTGAAGTTCAGACTTTCCGTAACTTTCTCCAACATTCTGTGAGTGTGCCTATCGAGAGAGTTTTTTCGCAAGTTCGGGATCACCACTCTGCAGGAAGTCTTGGTTATACCACTTTCTGCACTACAACCTGGTATATATAGTATTCTTTACGAAAACCGCGAGGGATATATTTTTTAGCAATAGCTAGTACGTTTCCAATGAATCTGACATAGTTCTTAGTAGTTGGAGGTATCCAAAGGACGTTGGAATTTCGGTCTGAAGTGAAGTTCTGTCTCAAAATTTTGATGAAATTCCATCTCTGCCAAGAAGTAGAAATCACCAGCATGATTTTTATGCCGGTATTTAATATTACTGAATGGTGTTGGCTGAGGGGAAAGTCACAAAGGATTCGTCTGGATATTTGCTGTTGTCGTTCTGAGTGATTGGATCGGGATTGTAATTCTTGCGTCATCGCCTTGAGTAGAAAGTGGCCCTGGTGCTACGACATTTTCTTCTGCGTAATCTGACAGTCTAACCAGTCTAACTCCGTTATTATTATATTCTTGGTATTTCTAGGGAGTGTCCTGGCTGTTGAAATCACCATCGTATATTGCGGGGTCTGGGTACATGGGAAGTGTTTCAGTGGGCGCATTTTAGATGTTTATGATTGTAAGGTTGGCACATTTCCATTATCTTTAGTTTCGATCTCGTCTGAAAGTTCCGCGTCCAGTTGTGAATAAACTATTAGAGTTACCCAGGGTGCAGCGCGAGGAGCTTGTCTATTCTTCCCACTATACTATAATAAAAACTTCTCTAGTAAAAGCAAATCCTAATTTTAATGCATTCGGCTCATTGTAATAGATTTTCCTTAAACTTTTGGCACCTCTGAATACCCTTAAGCGTAGGTATCCCACCACCCCAAAAGCACTTCCTCTATTTGATTGTCGCCTTTATCTACACAAAACTGCACAACATCCTGAAGCAATCAAACCTAAAATACAAGTTAACTTTCGCTTGTTAGTTTTTATTACTTGTACCATTTTGTTTGCGAAATTTCATCTCAACTCTTGAACCTTCAGCTTTGCGAATTTATTTAAATTTTCAGTTGAATAGCTCGGAAGCCATTTCAAATTTGAAATATAAAAGCTGTATCAGGAAATGCCAACAATCGAACGCAACAACTCAAACGCCGACAGGAGCAGAACCCGATGCCATATAAAAGTTTAGCTGCTGTTCGCACATACATCCGAAAGACAAACGTTGAATATTTTTCTATATGCAACAAAATGTTTGTTCACAAAAAGTTGCACTAAGCTATACACGTCAGCAAATTGGCAAAAAAATCAAAAACAAACGGAAGGAAATTCAAATATAAACTCAAAATGGCTGTCGAAGTATAAAAATGTATTTTCCTATGATTGGCGGGGAACGGCATTCGGTACAATCGAATAAAACTATCCCCATTCCCGGACAGAAAGACAAAATCTCGCGCCAGAGAAACTCCTAAAAAACTTTCCCGCCATAGTGTCAAACTTGAGTACTAAAATTGTTTGTT
This sequence comes from Pocota personata, assembly GCA_963082735.1. Taxonomy (NCBI): domain Eukaryota; kingdom Metazoa; phylum Arthropoda; class Insecta; order Diptera; family Syrphidae; genus Pocota; species Pocota personata. The sequence continues at coordinate 16,937,066 of OY720429.1, read as the reverse complement.
ATTTTGCACACAACGACTGTAAATGTAGTTGACCAGAAGATATAACTTTTATGAGCGGCCTCCGGTGATGCGATGTGTTTCTGTTGACAAAGTTACATGGAATCCGCGCATTCCATTGTATGGTATTGTTAAATCTAATTGAATGGCGCCCAACGCTGGCTCAGACAGAGACACGACAGCGACATACCCGCGGAACTCGTTGCACAAATTCAATTCGAAGCCATTTCTGGCTGCCAATGCTACGACCTATCATTCCGGTCTTAGGGTTTGAAATGTAATTTTCAAAGTATGGTGTAAATTTGACGTAAACACGACATGTGATAAATGAGTTTGTGCAAAGCGGTGCGTTGTTGGTGGTGGCGTCGTCTATTGGATGCAGACATCCACAGGAAAAAAAAGGGAGATACTTGGAGGATATGGGTTGGGTTTTGAAAATCGAATTGCAGCGAGATTTCCCTTTTTTTTGCAGTTGTTTCCCCGACAATTGACAGATCGAATCGATTGAAGATACAAATGCATTTTTATTGATTTATGACAGTTGCACGAGGATGTGGGCTGATTGCGGCAACGGCAAAACTTTGATGGTTGTTAAATAAGTTTATTTTATTTCCTGATGAAATGTCATCGCGGACAGTGAAAAAGTGTGGGATTCTACAGACAGTATCCAGGAATTTCGTTTTAATTTTATTTATTTTTTATGTCGCAGATACAGTGAATGTGTGGGTTTATTAAAAATAAATATTTTATCAAGAATAAATTGCTTGCCTTCGCGTGATGTTGATATGCAGCTGAATGGGTTATGAGGAGAAAATATTAAAGGCAATCAGATCCAAGACGACTCGTTTTATGGTGGCCCATAAATTCTTCTGAAAATTTTATTTATAATGGCAAACGACTTTTTTTTAATGAAAAAATTAGAAAAATATTCACGACTTTTTAAAGTGTTATGAACTGAGTCTTGAGATTCAGTGGAGTAGGTGCATTTTAATATTTTCTAAAAACTTTCATTTCACTGTGAGGCAGTGTACAGATTGACTTTGTTAAACGTTGGACCGAGGCTTTAAATGCTAGACATGAGCAATTTATTAAGGCACAATTTGTGTCCACTGTCTACTAACTCCTGATTTGAATCCCGGGTGCCGAGAAGCTTGACGAAAGATGGGGTTAAATCCCTATGGAACGTCTTGTGGCAGCAAATGAGAGAGGGAGGGAAGGGTGTTTTTACTAAGGTACCTTGGACCCAGGCAGTAGCTGAATAATTTTTCAGTTGAGCTACTTAGTTAGCTTAACCTTATATTGATTACTTCGACTTATTTGGAGATCAGGCATATAAGAATCTTGAGAACTGCGACAGGGTATTTCCAAGAAGAGATGGTGGTGGAGGAGCTCTTAACGGGACAACGGCAGCTCTCGCATCCCCGTAATGGACTACTGAAACCGAGAAACTGGCCCTCCAGATTGGAGATTATGCGTCGGTGTAGCTTCCCTACCATGAAAAAAAAAATAATATCATAGTTACGCTGCAATCATAAGCCTCGGATATCGATGGATCTACTACTGATGACCCCAGCAAAAGAAAGAAAAGAACAACGACTTTCGGACCTGCACGTGGAATTTTCAAAAGCTTAACAGACCGTCTGCAACCGAATAACTAGCAGAGGCCCTAGACTGCTATAAAGCCGAGGTGCGATAGCATGGGCTGTGTAAATGGGGGATGAACAACTGTGACGTTTACTATGGTGGCAGCAGGAACGCTTATTTGTATGTGGATTTGTCATGAGCGTCTATGAGAACATACAACGTCGAGGGCTGCGATCGCAAAAGAATGCTAGAACGCGTATCTCGAAATCTTTCTAGGACTCCTATGCTGCCAGCATCAAGTGCAGAAGACCAGTGGCAACGTTGCTAACATGCCATCAGAAACTAATATGCTGGATTGTACCCGACCTCCACCACGAAACCCCTACAAGAAGTATAAAAGGTATGTAAAGAGGCGCTGCAAAGAAGGACGAGAGCTGCTCAAGGGCTCTATGAACAAAAGAGACGGGAAGAACATCGGCCTCTTCAGAATAAAAGAAGAAAGAGGACGAGAAGCGCGCGATCGAAGACACTGAGAGATTCTACTCCACCACTCGCCTCCTTTAAACTCTCCTATGAGGATCGACGCATGGTAATTAAATTGATTAAGCCCAAAAAATTCCAGAAAAAAGAGAGAACGGAAAAAGAAAAACCTCTTTAAGCTGGGCTAGTAAGGGTACATAGCTTCTTCAGGACTCAAGCGATGGGGACTCAACGCCCAAATGCCAAAAATCACAAAACGAGTCTCCTACTCATTGACCACAGCAGTCCGGATGGTAACATCACTGTTGAAAAATGGAAAAAGGTGGAACTGAAGCTCACCATCAACTTCCTCCAGGTGCTAAGGGACCATCCCGGGCCTACATCCTCCTGTCGAAATGGTGGCTGGCATCAAGGGCACTCTAAAATCATTGCTTGCTCGGACCAAAGATCGAAAGAGCTTTATAAAATTGCTGTATCCAGATTGGGGGGAAGTTTCGCCAGGAGTACGTCTCGAGGTCGTTGGGTAGGATCAGACCCCGAACTGAGTATGGATCCCGGTCGAACCCTCTGATCTTAAGGTGATCCTGGACATACTCAGAGATCAGCAATCAATCTTTTCTAACCCATAACTGGAAGATTGGCTAGGTGGAGGAGCCACGATGAGATTTCAGCTCTGCCATTACATAGGGTGACCAGATAAGAACGCTAGGAAAATAAATTTAAGTAAAACAAAACGATGTGAGATATCAAATTGATTTTGGCTTTATTTTGAAGCCACATTCATGCCATTATGTATGGAATAGCACATCATTTAAATGGCCGCCTCAGCTTCAGTGGCAGTGCTTCAAGCGATCGGTCCAATTTTTGATGACTCGTTGATGACAATTGGAAAACTATCATTGCTATCTGGTCACCCGTTAGTTATTAACGAAGAATTTTTGGCCCCTCTGGGTTCGGCTAAAAGTCTACAGGTGCGACGAAAAGGTACAGAAAAAAGACACTCTGAGAAAATCAAAGTCTCTGCACCATCTATTACGGGGGTCAACCTCACGTTGTCACGAACAACGGATGCGGACAAACCATGACCTTAATCCTGGTCTCCGTCTCACTACACCAACTCTACTGGGGGTCAACTCTTTATTGACAGACACGGAGTTGGATAGTGATCTATAAAACCTTTCTCTGCATGAAAGCAACCTTCTGTCGTCAGACCTCTGAAAGCTAACTCAACCGTGGTAAAGGTATCTGCCCCTGATTGTTCCTCCAATGCTGCGACTAATAGAGATTAACCTACACCACTCCAAAGTGGATTCTGCGGCTCTTATTCTTCGACTGTCAAAAGACAGATAAGACATAGTCTTGAACCAGGAACCATGGGTTGTTGGCAACCTGGTATGCGGCTCCTAATTATAAAATAATCTACGGAGATCTGTATCCTTGCGTAGACTGTTCTAAATATTTTTCTACTCTCTTCTGAAGAAAACTAACTACTGGCTAGTATTGGCATATTTGGGCCATGAACTAGTAGGTCCACTCCCATCGGATAAGCTGGCAAGCTTGGTTGCAGCTGCGAAAAGCCAAAAAACTGACTCAATTCTCACTATTATTTTAAATTCCAGGCAGGTGGTCCTAGAGATGATAGCGCTGCAGTGTCTATTACCAATTTTCAAATAGAACTCACAACTGTCAATAAGGCTAAACCTTGAACTTGTAATTCTTTTCCTCTGGCTTCATTTAAAATATCTACCACCATTAGAAACCCTTCAAATGCTTTCACTGCAAAAAAAAAAAAAAAATCCTTTTTTACAACCTGCGCCAATCCACTAAATGCAACCATGTTGTCCACTGCACATTAATCTCATGCGCTATACAGAGCACCCAGGTCTCTGTTTAACATAATTAAAGTAAACTTTACCCTTAATTGTAAGGTTGAACTATCCCATTTGTCTGCTGAATGGCTGAACGACGGGCAACCACACGAGAGCACGTCCAGCTAGCCAGAGATCACGGCAAGGGTGACCATTACATTGTGTAATACCGTTAGGAGCTCTCAAACTGCCACCAGCTGATGGCCAACAGCCAACGGTCACCGCACCGGACTCGGTCTCCCTATTTGCCTAATTTTGTGGTTAACCTTCGAGGATGAGATACCAGCAGCAGGTACACCCAGCCTATACGGACACTAAATGTATCCTCCTCCCCATCGGACTACATGTGTGTATTTACAGGCACGAAATTGTTATCCGCAAATGCGATACACGGATTGAAGTGCTCGCTGAAAGTTTTATGATAATCAAACCAAGGGCCTGTCCAGCCGGGGGTCCTACTATACGAGTATCCACACAGCTAATGAATACCAAAAAAAAAAAAAAAAAGACGACGCACCCGTTCCAACAAGCGCACAAAAAGTAATCAGCCCAAAGGATAATTAAATTTCATTGGGGATTTTCATTAGGCCGACCGGAATTCCTCTCATCTTTCACATTTGTGGTGCAATGGTAGGGGGCATCAAGTAACTAAAAGTTGGCCCGTAGCCTAGGGCTACGCTCTTTTCCCAGCATTTAATTATTCATGTGCGAAAGTTTTCTAGTTCGACAAGAGAAGCGGATAGAAAGTTTTGCACTTTAAGGAGCTCATCGAGTTCCCACAAGTGATGTAGGCGCTCTCCCTTCGGTGAAGAAATATTTACGCCAGCTGTGACAGCTGGGCAAACACTTGGCAGGGCCACAGACGGTATAGCGCTCTTATGCTCTGATTGATTATTGCCCGAAGTGATGATTTCCTGTGCCAACAAATAATATTCCAATGGAAATATTCCATCGTGCAGAGGATATTGATACCAGGGTGATGGTGGTGTGAGTGGGTTGCGGGCTGATTGCTGCAAAGTGAATTCATTGAGTTAATTAATGGAGAGGGCTCGAGGATGTGGTTTGTAGAGTGGTTTTGTTTGATTTGGTGTAGCGGGGGTATAATATCATTCCCATACGGAATGTGTAAAGATTAAAGGCGACTGGATTTGTTGGGGAATGACTTATACGCTTGATTGGTTGTTACGAGCTGCGAAATTATTTCAAAGGAAATGATGATATTTAATGAGTATGTGAACGATGTTCCTAATGAGGATGTACATACGTACGAAGGTATGAGAGGGTTGTGACTAATGAATATTTCATTGCTAGCAGTTACGTTTTGGTAATCAGTAATGTATATCCACCCGTCTTTTGTCGTCAGTAAACATCTGATGAGCATTTTGGGAAGAATTTCTCCTCTTCTTTGATGATGAATCTACGTTCTAATTATGTGCTGGGAATTTGATTGAATTTTGATTCGAGAGGGTAGGTATTTTAAAATTAATTTAAAATGATGGCAGACATGCAAATTCCGAGTATTCGCTAAAAATATTCAACAGATAATCCCATGGCGCAACTAAAATCGTTTATGTTAAAGATTTCTCTGCGATACTTGAAAAGAACAAATTGTTATGTAGGTTAGGTTGAAGTGGCTGTCAGCAAAAGGAGCCAACACACTTAGACCAATAATAGGTGCATTGTGATACCACATGTGTTTGAGACGCGTCCTCTAGCCTACTCGTTGAACCATTTAGAGCTACTGATGAAGCGTAGAATGTACCTAACGTCAATATTATTCAGATCATTGCCCCCTTCCGGGTCGGGGAAATGAAGTAGAACAGGTAAGGTATGTCCGTCGTAGAAGGCGACTAAAATCCAGAGAAATCCAGGAGCATCTGATACATATTGTGCGGCACACCGGTCAGCGTGTGTTCCCTTTGGGACAGCTGTATATAAGCTGCGAGTAGAAGTAACTGACCTCTTTACGGTAATTAAAACTGAAGTTAAAAAAATGATGGCAATGAACAAAACAAATAGATTAATTACCCCAGGTGGCACACCAGCTAAGCTGGAAAATCTACTCTCTTCGGAGATCGGTCCCATGGATTCTGGGGGGGGGGGGTCCATTTATTGCTTTTACACCAAACCAGCAGTAGGAGTATTAAAACACAAAGAACTCCGCCAACAAAATCTCACCAAGGGTTGTTCCTTCGGAAACCACAACAAAAAAATCGTATGACGAAGAAGTTATACGTAAAAAAAGGAACCAATAGCTATGAAAAGATCGACAGAACAAGTCATCAGTGCTCCAAAGAAACTAACGAGGATTTTCAGGTTGAAACAGGTAATTTCTATAAAGAATGGCAAAATGAAATTCAAGCCAGGAAACAACTTGAAAAATTGGTTAAGAGTCTTCAACAACACGTGAAAGAACTCGAAGAGAAAGTCAGCTTGCTCGACAGGAAAAGTTCAGCGTCCGTTCAGCCAAACCAACAAAATACTGAACCTGAGTTTCAAACAGATGATGATAAACTTGTGCTCGAAACTGAAAGAAAGAAAAATAAACCCCCATCAAAAAAGCGAAGAGCAGAGAGTAGCCCTGAAACTTCTACAAAAACTCAACAAAAGGTAGTAAGAGTAGAGAAAGTGGCAACACAGAGCACACAAAATCGAGGAATAAAAGACGTAACAGTCCAAGCTATTCCACACAAGAATGCTAAGACTAAAAATGGCAGACAAATTGCATCACCCCCAATCATGATCTCAGGATTAAAGATGTTTGGCGAGCTTAACACCATTATTGAGAAAAGCACAAAAAATATATTCAAATATACATCGTACAATAAGGACAATTCGAAAGTCAATGTCGATGACGCTGATGCATATAGATCTATCACTGAGGAATTGAGTAAAAATAAAATACAGTGGCACTCGTATGAGAATAAAGCTACCAGGTCCATCAAAGTAGTAGCTAGAGGTCTTCATTCATCGTGTGATGCAAAAGAAATCGTAGAAGACCTAACTCAAAAAGAACATCTGCCTGGAAGGCAATAGAGATACACCCTATAAAGTAAACGGGTATTCATTTCGAGATTGAGGTTTCACATTCCTGCCATACTACATCTGTCATACATGGTGACAGGTAGTTAGTTCTTGTCTTACCATTTCACAATATTGATCTTTTGACCACCGCTCAAAGCATTAAAATTGTTGCATAGAACATACTCTGATTACATTCTGGAAAATTAACAAGTTGACGCCGATTTTTTCGAATAAAATCTTCTTCAGCTACGAGTATGAAGCACATTTCACGCTCAGCGACGACGAAAACAAACAAATTTATCGTTGAGAGGCCATTGCATCCAGCATGGGTGACAGTTTGGTGAGCGCTGTGGACCGGCTGGCGGCGTGATCGGGCCGTATTTTTTTTTTTTGAAAACGACGAAGGCTCCACTGTTTAGGTGAATTCACTGCGCTATGGTCAAACGATAACCAACTTTTTTTGGCCTGAGATTAAAGATATAAGACGGAGCTACGTACCATACAACACAGGCAAATTTGCCTCTATTGCACGAAAAGTTCCCCAGCCGTTTAATTTCAAGATTTGGCGACAACAATTGACCACCAGGATCGTGTGATATGACCCCGTTTGACTTATTTTTGTACGGCTATGCTAAGGACTGTGTTTATGCAGACAATCCTCAAACTTTGCAGCACTTAAAAACCAACATCCGTTGGTTTTTAAGCTGCAATACATCCAGAAATGTGCCGAAAAGTATTACATCCACAATTTTAAAACAGTGAACAGATTTGATTGAAATCTTTAATATTCTTCATTTTATTTAAATGAAAATCTTAAAGCACGAAATTAGTAACTAAATAACCTTGTAGCAAGAATGCAAGCTGAAAACTTTAAGCATATGGTGTTTTTTGGGACCGCTATTTGAAATTGGTGCCATTTCTTACAGAGATGATTTTATTATGTGACAGTTGGCAGTAGCGTTCAGCTGTCAATGCCATTTTATCGTGGAGAGTTTGACGCCACAACGTGTTTTAGTGATTAAAACATTTTATCAAAATGGTTCATCAATTATTGTAACATAGCGTGAAGTACGTGATTTTTTTGGTCGACATGGGGTGCACAAAATTATTCACAATTTCGATAACCTTTACACAGTAAGTGATTTCTCGAAGCCTGGACCACATCGTACAGCGCGTACACACCAAAACATTGATGCAGTGATTGACAATGTGAGTGAAAGAACAGAAACGTCGACTTATCGTCATGCTCAACAAATTGGGATTTCTCCAACGTCTGTGCGGAATGTACAAAATTCAGGTGAATCAATAACTTCAAGAAAATTACCATCAGGGACGAAGGGACTGGAGTTCACAAATTTACCACTATAGATAGAATAGAGATGACCCTGAATTTTTTCAAAAATTGATTTTGAGTGACGAGGAGCATTTTAACTTGAGTGGAGCTGTAAACATCGCGCATTGTTTAATGCTTCCGGCTCAGTTGTAAATACGCAACGTGAATTTCGTCGTGAGGTCAGTCGTCATCATGGCTTCAGTGCGCAGGCAATTCGTTGCACCGTGGAAAAGTTTGAGCGTGAGTACACTCTTTTAGATCTTAAGCCACTAACCAGACATAGGTCGGTGCGAAGTGAAGAAAACATAGCCAGTATCGAACAAGACCCTGGAATGTCGATTCGGCGTCGACCAGCTGAATTGGGCTTCGCCAGAGAGTCAGAGAGTGGATTTGGGCCTACATTTGTATAAGACTGAGCTAACGCAAGAATTGAAGCCGGACGATCATAGACATCGCCGTGAGTTCGCTAATTGGGCGCTGGAAATGTTGGCAGGAGATCCGGATTTTGGCCAAAAAAAAATCATCTTCCCGGACGAGCCCCATTTTTGGCTCAGCGGCTATGTCAACAAGCAAAGTTGCCATTATTGAAGCTAAAACAATCCACAAGTGTTCGACCAAGCATCCACAAAGATTGACTGTTTGGTGCGGTTTATGGCACGGCGGTATCATCGGACCTTATTTCTTTTGAAATGAGGAAGGAGACACCGTTACCGTCAATGGTCCACTACAGAGCGACGGTAACCGACTTTCTGTGGCCAGAGCTCGACAACATCGATACATCCGAGTTGTGGCTCCAACAAGACGGCTCTACATGTCTTACAAGCGATGCAATGCTCGAAGTGGTGAAGGAGACATTTGGCATCTCACGGCGAGCGTTCATCAATTGGCCGCCGCGATCACGCGACTTGACATCCCTCGATTATTTTCTCTGAAGCTACCTTAAGTCCTTAGCCTACGCTAACTAACCAACCACTTTAGACGAGCTCAAGGCCAATATTCGAGACGCTATTGCCGGAATAACGCCGCACATATTAGACCGAGTCATCAAAAATTGGACCGACCGCTTGAAGCACTGCCAGCGAAGCCAAGGAGGCTATTTAAATGATATGTTATCCCATACATAATGGTATGAATGTAGCTTCAAAATTAAGTCAGAATCAATTTGATATCTTACACCGTTGTTGTTTCATTTAAATTTATTTTCCTATCGGTCTTATCTGGTCACCCTATAGTTACTAAATACATACATAAATGTATACATACCTATAGACAAATAGGGCCAACACCTAACCCACTCTTCGCTTTCGCCGTAGTTAGACGTAACACTTGTTACAAATAAATGGGCTTTCTTGTAAAAAAAGAAAATTGGTACATTATAGCCTATTAAGCTAGAATATCCTCCTCTATACGCCACACTGCTTGCTTCTCACCAAAAATGAAGATTTTTCTCTTCCGCTTAATGCTTAACCATCATCTCCGCACAACTTTCTATTAGCATTGAAGCCTCTGTCTATCCTCACTAAACTTCGAATACTTCTTTCATTCAACTTTAAATTCCTATTCATCGAGTGGTCCTGCGACCGCCCACCGCCAAAACTATTACAAGATGTAAATGCCTTCGATTACTACTTCCTGCAACAATTCCGTTCAAACTTTTCAAACCGTTAAATACTCGAAATTTGTTAGAACCAATGGAAAAGTTTTTTTTTTTTTTTTTTTGTTTGTTTTTTCTTAAAAAACAAAGTTCATCCGCTCATACTGGCAGTGTTACTGGGACATGGCCCGACAACTATTCCTACAGGCATGTATAGATGGAGCCTGCATTCATTCTTCTTTTCTTTTTTTTTTTTCCTGATGAAAATAAATTCCTACCCCCGTAGAAATATTTTTAAAAGCGTATTACGTCCTTTAAGACGATGATAAAGAAGCAAAACGAGACAACGAAGGGCAAGTATAGAAGATGAACAGGACACAAGAACAAGCAAAAGATTATTCCCGACGATTTGATGTCCTTCTACGAGTATTTTCGGAGGAAAAAGTTAAAACCATTTTCTCCAAATAGGATCGAAAAATTTAGTTTTCCAATTCGACCGCTGCTGTTGTTTTCGTCACCCTCGAAAAATTCCTCGAGCAGCATTCTGCTCCTCATCCAGAGAAGGAGTCGTACACAATCACAAAGTTGTCCGAATAGGAATTTCACAAATTTCCTGAATTTCCTTTCGTTTTTTTTTGCTTTTTTTGTTTTTGTTGTTGATCTCAGTTACAGCTCAGAAGTGGCTCGGGGCCACTGTCAGGGTGGGAGAGTGGTGAAAGTGAACTTAGTTTGGGACTTTGTTGTTTAAATCTTCTCTGATGATATGTCCTAGATGAGGAGTGGAGGGGGGTAAGGTCCTGGAAATTGCTAATCACTGAATTCCATCGAAGTGTTGTGTCCATTGGTTTTGAGCGACACACGCACAACATTACAAACGACCCGTCGTCATCGTCGACGTCGTTGTCTTCGTTGTCCTTAAACTTTTATAATCTACTTATTTGGTCAAATTTCAAGCCGATTATTCCAATTGATTGCGGTAGTGACGGGTCCAGAGGGATAGAGGGGACTTAAGTCTTTGGGTCTATCGATTGTAGATATTTAATGCGATAAAATGCCAAAGGAAACTGTGAAATAATTTATCTCGTTTTGTGTTTATCATCCGTTTATTGAGACGATTACTTTGAGGGGACGGACTGCAAGGATTCTTTTTCTTCTGTTTCCTGTTGCTTGAGGAGACACTTATTGAAGCTTTGGGAGAGTCTTTGTGGTATTAAAATAATTCTACCCATTCTATTGCCTTTGAGGTATATTTCTGCAGCAAAGCAAGGACACAGTAAAAATTTAAATCCTTCTCATCTTTATTCTGCTGTAGGAAACTTGTATCCTCAGACACATTAAGGAAGATTTTAGAGGTACTTAGAGCATAGGTCGAAGGGGGTAAAGACATGAACTGCCAATGACTAAGGTACTTAGGTGCTGATTATTGCGAAAGGGGGTATATTAACCCAAGTTTTATACATAATAAATTTATATCTCCTCGACTGAGGTTGGTTGTAGTCAAACTGAATGCCCGAACATAAGTACCATTAGCGCACATTGGTTCACTGAAACGCACAATAATGCACTCATTTCACAGCTATACTGTATTTATTTTAGTCATGGGTTTTTTTGTGACGTGATTCCCCAGGTGGTAGACAATGACCCACCCGGCCCGGTGGGAATACGACATCTTGCTATAGGCTCCGTGAAGTAGTTGTGATTATGTTTCGGAGCTTCACCGATGGTCCGGTTTATATTCGCATATCCTGAGAGAAGGCTATAAAGAAATGTATTTAGAAATAAATCCATAGTATGCACAATAAATCGGCTTCCAACTGCAGAGGTATTGCGTTTCAGGGAGCCACTTTCATCCTTGTCAAGATCGCTAATAATGAAGTGTCTAAAACGGTTTCGGAACAGGTCCTGATTTGAGGCACAAAAGATACAACCAAAGGAAGCCTTGAAGCGAGACCGGTGTCAAGACGAGATCAAACAGGCCTCCGACATGGGCCAATGCATCCAACCCATCCAAACCTGATGATTCAACCTCCATGGTGACCCATTCGTCACGCGCCGGCAATGAGGACACCATAGGTGACTTTCAAATCTAATTGGTAGACGAGTTCTCTACCAACGGTAAGACAGTAGCAGACGCGTGGGGCGCTATTGAGGTTAGACTAAGCGAGGTGGTTATGGATCACCTGCCCGTCAACCAATCACGAAATGGTCAGAAGAATACGGTCATCAAATTTGAGGACTGCTTCTACAAGATTTTCTCAGCAATTGCGTAAAAAAGATAAGTGATGCGTGGAATTATTTGAAGGCTAGGGGTATCCCTCTAGATCCGGAATTCGCATTTGGCTCCAAAATATTCGCATCAAACCTGAAAATCGTATTCACTGTTTCAAACTCCACAATCCGTCAATTCCTATGGATAACCGGAAGGTAGTCAAGGCTTAGGAACCGCACAATAACACTGTTTCCTTTCTCATTGTGATCACCAAAGAATACCTTGCCCAAGAAAAACTGTTCATCATCTCTAGCCTTCTATAACAAAGATTAATTACCTTTACGCATATACCCATTTTTCTGAACTCTGTGGAACTCTTTACCATGAATACCTTGATCAAATGCAATACAATTTGATCTCCGACCCCAAAAGATTTTACCAATTTATTAATACCAAAATCTGATGGATCTACTCTTAAATTCTCGGATACTTCCTCGTCAAACACCTAAAATAATCGCAAATTTATTCGTTCACTTCTTAAGTCAGTCGTTTACTGACCACACCCTTGAACCCGATCTTGATTATTTATTTTACATGAATGCATAAACTTCCCTAGTCGCTATAGATATAAGTTCGCCAGCGGTCCTTAAGAAGATTAGCAAACTCAAACGATTACTCTCCCGGTCTTAATGGCTTGCCTGCCATAGTTTTCAAAAAATGTGTGAACTATCTGTCTCAGCCCCTCACTACCCTGGTTCAATTATCAATCTCGCAGGGAGTTCTTACTAGATTGTGGTAGGATTCGTACATTATTCCTATCCACAAAGGAGGTTATAAGAGTGAAGTATCTAACTATCGGCCCATTGCTAAACTCTCATGCGTTCCCATTTGATAGTACCTTGTATGAAACTACACCACTCTATCTTTCTCTCTGTCTCTTCCCCTTTCCACAAAAAAAACGCACGTGTTCTAAAAATTAGTAGGGTATTCATATCCCCTTTAACACGTGCAAATTATAAAAAAAAACCTTGTATGATGCAATATTGTTTCACTGCAAGGTAGATCGACAACCACTACCTTAACTGAATTTGTGTCAAGATTTTGTCGAAATTTTTCACCAAATTATTCCTTTTAAGACAAAAGCTCTAGGTTTTAAATCGATGTTTATTTCGTGAATCAAATCATATCTAGATGAGCGCAAATACAAAGTCCGTTTTAGATCTTCAGTATTTGATTATATTATAGCAACTTTCGGGGTCCCTCAAGGTAGCCATCTTGGACCATTGATATTTATCCTAGCTATAAACGATTCCAGATGTATCATCAATACTACTGCTGACTCCGGCTTATTGCAGGAAGGCTTGAATAGTCTATCCATCTGGTGTCAAAGAACATTTTTTTTAATCTGAATGTAGACAAATGTCACGCTATCACCGACACCTAGGGCCTACTTCATTCGTGATAAGCTCGTACCTTTAGTCACTTCAACACGTGATTTGGGTGTCCTCTATGATAGTAAACTCACTTTCGTTCTCATATTGATAACTCTATAAGCAGGGCCAACTCAGCACTGGGTTTTGCAAAACGATGGTCTTAGGATTTTTCAGATGCTTATGTTTAAAAACTCCTCTATATTATCCATCTCAAGCATGCTAGCCAACCATCTTTCTACGATGTCCATTTCAAATGAATTGAATCTGTGAAGCTCAGATTTATCCGATTCTTTTTACGCGTCCTTTCTTGGACTGATTGCTGTAACTTATTACCGACAAGGATCATCTGAAACTGACTCATTTACAGTCGTTGAATATTCGTCATGATATTGCCGATATATTCTTTGTGTATCAGTTGATAGCAGGAATCATTGATTGCCCCCGCCCTGTTGCAAATGATTTCTTTCAATACAAATTCCCGCAACCTAAGGTCTGTAACTCTCTTTCGTCCTGTCACTGACCGCAAAAATTATGGTTACCAAAAACCTATGTGGTGTATAGCAGCATTCGAAGTGCGCTACAGACAATCTGAGAGTTTTTCTCTGGGAGACTGGGAGTTAACCATTATAACCTCTTCTACAGTCATAATAAAATAATTCAAGTTAAGTCTCGAACCTGCACTTTAACTATAAAACATATTAAATTTTTCTTGTGTCCTAACTTTAGCTCGTCCGATTTGACAGTCGTCAAAATGGAAAGTGAGAATCAAAGGTCGTTCATATCCTGCCTCAGTCTACAAGCACACAACCGGCAATCACCTCCGGAAAAAGACCATGACTAATCAACACCATACCCAACAAAGATCAACCTGTTGATGGGATGCGACGTCAACGAAAGACATACTATGAGGGGTAGCTCGGATAACAATCAATGCGATGAGTCTTTATTTAATTTAATTATCGATAACAACCTTCCCATATACGGGAAGTTCTCCAATTTTATTTCCAAATACTGAAACCACAGGTGGATTTCCCTCAAATTACTAGCTGCGCAACTAAGCTCTCGATAGATGGCTCCAGCAGTAACTGCTGGTCGATTTTGACATTTCCAAGACGTCATGACCCGAGCTTAGACATACTCGTATGATAAACAAACTATTTTGACACATTAGTGATTTTGTTTTGGCGTCATATACTCTTGTCTGATTTTATGCCAATCTAATCGTCATTTGCGGGAAGTGTTGATTTTCTTCTTTTATTCGAAGAAAACGGTGGCTGAAGCGCATCGAGAGCTCCAAAAGTTTACGAAGATGGTGCTCTAAGTGAAACAACATGCCGTGATTCCGTCGCTTCAAAGACGGTGATTTCGTTGTTAACGACCGTCCGCGTGAAGGAAGGGCAAAATCCTTCGAAGACGCTGAATTGGAAACACTGCTCGGTGAGGATCCGTGCTAAATGCAAGAACAGCTTGCTTCAGCATTAGAAGTTACCTGTCAAGCCATTTCCAAGCGATTGCATGCATTTGAAATGATTCAAAAACAAGGAACTTGGATTCCTTATGATTTGAAGCCAAGGGACGTTGAGCGTCGTTTTTTCGCCTACGAACAATTGCTCCAGCGGCAAAAAAGGAAGGGTTTTCTTCATCGCATCGTGACGGGTGATGAAAAATGGATTCATTACAGCAACCTAAAGAAAAGAAAGTCATGGGAACTGCCCGGTCATGCTTCTACGTCGTCGGCTCGGCCGGATATTCACGCTGCGAAGATTATGCTATGTATTTGATGGGACCAGGTCGGTGTCATTTATTATGAACTATTGAAACCCAACGAAACCATTACTGGAGAACAGTATCGACTTCAATTGATGCGATTGAACCGAGCACTGAGCGAAATACGTCCACAGTACGAGCAGAGGCATGAAAAAGTGATTCTACAGCGTGACAACGCTCGGCCTCACGTTGCCAAACTCGTTAAAACCTACCTAGAAACGCTCGAATGGGAAGTCCTACCCCAGCCGCCATATTCCCCAGATATTGCGCCATCCGATTATTACTTGTTCCGTTCGATGGCACATGGTCTGGCTGATCAGCAGTTCCGCTCATATGAAGACATAAAAAAATGGCTAGATTCGTGGATAGTCTCAAAAGATGAACACTTTTACCGTAACGGTATTTGAACTCTGCCATTAATATGGGAAAAAGTTGTAGCTAGCGATGGGCAATACTTTGAATGATTCATTTGTAACCATTTTTTCACAATAAAGTTGCACTTAAAAAAAAAAAAAACAGGGAAAACTTAGTTGCGCACCTAATATTAAAATTTATTACAGAAAATAACGGAGATATACAAATTGTTGTACATACATATGTATGTAATTATTCTGAGAAGTCATAGATTATCTCACAAACGTCATATTCAAGCACAAAAGTAATCGGTCAAAATCTTCTGACACGAATGACTGCCTGAACACAATGGTGACGCTGAAGCTACAATACGCAGCGCTGTCAAGGCTGAAATACACGTACTCCCTATAGCATGAACACAATGCGAAGCTGCAGCTGAAGTACGAAAAGTAGCTGCAACACAAGTTGGGTCAACTTCAACTTCCGAACGAACTGCACTACTTTTTGACAGTTAAAAACAAAAACAAAAATATGAAAATGGCAGAGCCGTTTACGAAAAAATTCATAGCATGCGATTTCTTCTTCCTCAGTCATTATTATAAAATAATCAGCGCTATTATCTCTCCGTTTTGAAGCGGTCATTACAAAAGCTTTAACAGCTGACATAGAGTTTTCTGTGAGCTTTATTTGACGGAAGCTTTATTTAAAATTTTTATAGGGAAATGTACCCTAGTTTTTCAAACGATTAATTATTGTTTGCAAGAATTTATTATTGTTTAAGATTAATGGAGAAATGGAAAATAATAGAGCAACAATATAAAAGGAGCATTGCTTCAAAATCTAATTGATTGAAAAACTTAACTTATTACCTACAAAATTTCATGCAAACTCAAATACAGCAAAAAAAAAGGTTCCCCCGGTGGTGAAGCAAAGACCTATGTATCTCATCTTAGAATCAATTACCTACCAATTACTACCGACACAAGACTGTCTAGAAATATACAAAGAAACCATTAGGACAGCTAACAGCAAATAAGGGAAATACTATTGTTAATCCATTGAGAAACTCAAAGATTCTGCTAGACTTAGCAAAATATTATCTAAAAAACATACAAACACGTGTCGCTAATAAAAAAGTAGACGGGAGATGGACGGATTCAACCGCAGAGTCCTTACGGCTTATAATGAACACACCCTTCCCCGGATGCAAGGATAGTAGAATAGAGCCCTTCGGTTCCGAATGCTAATAGGCCGCCTCCTGCGACAACATTTCTAGTTCTGAGCTATGTCAAACATTAAGAACAAATTTTTTAGGCTTTCAACAAATTCGTTCCTTTTGAACCTCCTAGGCGGCATTTCACTCATCATGCTGCAGAAATTACAAGATACTGTAATTTCTTGTCTCACGTCGATTTTTAGAAGCTGTATCCTTCTGCAAAATGTACACATCTGGTGGCGCATTCGAATGGTTCTCATGCTGAAAGCCACAAATCCGCAAAGGATTTCAGGCAAATCAGCTTAACCTCTTTTTTACTGCAAACCTTAATATTTACGTACGAGATATAATTTAAATATTGCCACAAGTCCTGCATATCTTAAAGTGAGGTCGACAGAAACGGCTCTCCATGAGGTGGTGCATACAATCGAGAGATCAATCCACTACTTAGACATAGACGGTGTCTACAACAACGTACGCACCCTAAGCCATCACTTAACGAGTTTGACATAGCTCAGAACTAGAATTATTCAGGCAAACATTAGGAAATTGTCACGTTACCAAATATACCGAGAAAGGAGTACCCCAGGGTGGTGTTATCTCACCACTACTTTGGCTGAATGTAATGAACAAAATTTTGGTTACACTAGAAAAAGAAAGGGTCACGGTGGTCGCGTATGTGGATGACGTGCTGATTTTATTATAAGGAAAGGTTTTCTCCGTGATCTGCGAAATTATGGTCACACGCTGTGGCCTCGGGGTCAAAACTAAACTGATGCTTTTTACGACCTACATATAAAAACATCACAGCGCAGTCGGCTCAAGGAATCTCATTCTCATTCTTATTCTTATTCTTATTCTTATTCTTATTCTTATTCTTATTCTCATTCTCATTCTCATTCTCATTCTCATTCTCATTCCCATTCTCATTCTCATTCTCATTCTCATTCCCATTCTCATTCTCATTCTCATTCTCATTCTCATTCTCATTCTCATTCTCATTCTCATTCTCATTCTCATTCTCATTCTCATTCTCATTCTCATTCTCATTCTCATTCTCATTCTCATTCTCATTCTCATTCTCATTCTCATTCTCATTCTCATTCTCATTCTCATTCTCATTCTCATTCTCATTCTCATTCTCATTCTCATTCTCATTCTCATTCTCATTCTCATTCTCATTCTCATTCTCATTCTCATTCTCATTCTCATTCTCATTCTCATTCTCATTCTCATTCTCATTCTCATTCTCATTCTCATTCTCATTCTCATTCTCATTCTCATTCTCATTCTCATTCTCATTCTCATTCTCATTCTCATTCTCATTCTCATTCTCATTCTCATTCTCATTCTCATTCTCATTCTCATTCTCATTCTCATTCTCATTCTCATTCTCATTCTCATTCTCATTCTCATTCTCATTCTCATTCTCATTCTCATTCTCATTCTCATTCTCATTCTCATTCTCATTCTCATTCTCATTCTCATTCTCATTCTCATTCTCATTCTCATTCTCATTCTCATTCTCATTCTCATTCTCATTCTCATTCTCATTCTCATTCTCATTCTCATTCTCATTCTCATTCTCATTCTCATTCTCATTCTCATTCTCATTCTCATTCTCATTCTCATCTTCATTCTCATCTAAGATTAATCATTCTTCCCGTCAAAATCTTCGCACTATTTCCCTACACGTTCTAATACTAATCCCCTCCAGCCAGAGTAATTTTCCAATTATCCTGGGTAAACAAGGAGCAGCTACATAAGTGCCACTTACTTTCACGAAGCTAAGGTATGTAATCGTAAAATATGCGCCTCACCGAGCACAAAATTAATTGAATGCGTAATTGTAATTTAATTCGCCGTCATTTTCCAATTTAACGAGACGACACGAGTCTCCCTGCAGCATCCTTTAACAAAATCATACCTCCCACCACACATAAGTGGTGTGTCCTTGTAATGTATCATCACGAAATTGCCTGTAAGCGAAGTTTGATTATCATTTTAATTGTGGTTCGTAATCGCGTTGCGTAAATATTGATTGGAGATGCACTCCTGCATTAAAGTTGCAATCGTACGAAGCAACAATTAAGCATTAAGGATTCAAAAAGGACAGAAATTAAAAAAAAAAAATGCATCTTTGACAGCGTTTCCTTTGACAACGGAAAATTAAATTTATATTTATATCATTTTCATTTCTTTTCCGCCTGCCATGTCATCATTTTTCTTATAAACCCCCGCCTACAGGGTGCTCACAAAAAAAATTATTTTATTTCAAATTATAAAAGTTTTTCAATTAACTGATTCGAATTACTTTGTGGCTGGGTGTTGGGTGTAATTAGTGTGACTCAGCATAAAAAAACCGAACGCAACAGAAAAGGGGTTGAAAGGAGAGAGAAAGAGAGAGAGAGAAAAATGGAATGCTTTCCATTAATGATGGACGGAACAGGAACGAGAAGTTTCCGTTGAAGTTGAGTAAATAAATGGAAAACTACAAATCGGATAGTACTATGCAGAAGTGAAACTTGCTAAAAGGAACCTCATTTCAGTTCAGAAGCACTTTGTGGTTATTATCAAGTGCGTTTTGTCCTTTCGACAGTCTTCTTTAACGCCATCGTTTTAATAAGGAGACCGAATCCCGTTGGAAGGATAAAAGCAAAGAGATGCTCACTCCTAAGGACATTCTAAACTTAATCTAAACTTAACCTCTATCTCCACATCATGGCTCATTTGATTTTACATTAAATATTTTGCCATGTCAAGAATTTCAATAAGTCGATGCGGTAGACTGGAAGTTAAATCGACACAAAAAAAGGCGGCTTGCCCGATTGCTCCTTTTGATTCCTTTCATCAACGTTAAGTTGATCTCACGCGAGAGAATCAAATTTGTCGAATATGGCCGCTCGAGGCGACTTATTTCTTTGAAATTGGATGAAAGGAAGTTTTTTCGCGACGTGCAGAGTTTAATTTGAAACGTTTTTCGAATTTCATTCCATGGAACGCCAGCCTGAGGGCTACAAATGAGTAAATGGCAATTGCGATTGAATCGATTGACGAGACTTTGATAAGCAAATTCATTGTAAGACTACCTCCCCTCATCGATTGTGCGGATTCAATTGACTATGGCAAATAATCTCGCGAGCCCGAGAAAATGTCAATATGCAACTGTGAATGAGAAATCAAATGCCTATCCTTAAGCCGGGAAGGATTATTTGTGTTTGTGGTAATAACACGATTGGTTGGGTAAATATTTGAACGGATTTATGTATATTGTTAGCAAATGCTTGCGTGTTATTGTTGTCTGAATGTACTTATGGGGTTGTGGGTGTTGATATTAGCCAAAGGACTAAAGCATGAATTCAGTGGTCCACTTTTTCATTTCCTGGCGCTGCCTTTTTTCTAGCTTCTAGGAATCGCACGTACCATCTTGTGTCAGCTTCATATAAGTTAGTACTTCTAGGATCGTCTAGGTCACCCAATTGATCTCTAGGTGGTGGTGTTAAGGATTCGCGAGTTCTATCCATACTCTGCTTCGAGAAAGTTGGTCTGCGAATAAACAGCAGTTTTTATTTCAGAGTTTCTGTTTAAATACTACGGCCCCTTGGCTTGGCTTCAAACCAGCCTTCTCGCATAACATCTTGTCTTAGGGGGAGGCACTTCTTAGTTTATCACTCTTCAACAGTGTTCTGCCTAACATCAGAATTTTTACAGAAGCATACACATAATTCTACAGAGCTCAATTCGAGAGGCATTCCATTCGCATCCACGGATCAAATGATTCGATGACTGTAATTGCGATCACTGACGGAGTCAGCAAAACATTTTTACTGGACGACATCCTACCATCAACAGGTGAACCATTTTGTTACAAGTGGACTGGAGAGGTATTTAGATATGAGCCATTGTATCTTTTAGCACAGTTTCGGATCAAGGTGGCTAGTTTTTTTATATTGAGTATGGCACTTGGAGTAAAGTGTGACGCTTGTCGAGCAAATAAGTTTGATTGCAGGTAGCAGCTAGATGAAAACCAAAGCTGTTGTAAGCCAATGCATACTTATATTTGCTATCAGAGAAGACATACAAATAAACAAAAATGGACCAATACTGTGCAAATCTAGGCCGCTTTGTTAATTTTATAAAAATTGTTCATATTTCGGTAAAGATGTCAGCATTATGATCAAAACGTAGAAAGCACACCGCTCATAAAATCGATGAGAGATTTCATCAAAGAGGAAGAGATTTATTTAAACAGAGGTAGAGATAACTCCGTACCGGCTGAAAATGAAAAGACTTTAGTAAAAGAGGGAAGGACATGGGCTGGGCAGAATTTATGAACAGGGAATGCTTTAGAGGTTCCACAAAGGGTCCTAAAACGGTCTGCTAGTACACTTTAGCCAATGTTTCGATGATAAAAATGCAGGTCAATGTCTCGTTATAAGAGACACTCAAGCACATTATGACTGTTCCACAAAGGGTCATAAAACCATTAGGGACCATTGGAACCAGTCTGAACGCTTCCCTAGGTAACTGGGCATAGATCCCATCATTTTGTTTGTTAAATCTTTTTTCATCGATGAACAGAATTTCCTTTCGCAGAACAGCAGCATATTACACCAAGAGTCGCTTTAATTTTTGGATCTAGTTTTTGTAAAGGCCACTGTCAGCAATTTTCCAGTATGGCATTTGAAGACCCCAGCCTTAAGACTATCTTGGTATGTGACTCTTGCATTACATTAATGTTTCGTGTCTTAAAGGTTTTGATGACTTGTGTAGTTCGTACCATGCGTGGACAACCAGATCGCTGGCGGCTTTTAAATTCGCCAGTATCCCAAAAAATTTTATACATGGATAAGCAATTAGTAGGTTAAACCCTAGCTGCACATACCACTTATGAAGCGCTACGACAGTGATGTGATTCACTTTATCTATTCATTCCATAGCGAAATTCTACTCCAGGTACAATGTACGTATGTCAAGGAAACTAAGCCGGTAGAGATACAGAAATAAAGAAGGCACGTCGGTTCTGCGAAGGTAAAATTCAACAAGGCTGCTGGACTTGACAGCCTACCAGCGGAGTTATTTAAAGCATACATCAACTCATTTCTACTACTTGGTCAGACGAGTGGTATGCCTGACGAATGGAACTTCAGCATCGTTTGCCCGATTCACACCTTCAATTGCACCAACTACAGAGGCATCTATCTCTTCAGCACGTACAAGATCTTATCTACCATATTGTGTAAATACCTAAAGCGTTTCGTCAACAACCTGATTGGCCCCTATTAGCGCGGTTTTAGGCCAGGAAAGTTCACAATCGTCCATCATCTCTTCATTGATTTTAAGGTCGTCTACGACAGCATTTATAGAGAAAAACTATAAAAAGACATCCCTGCTAATGTCGTCCGTCTGTGCTGGATGACGATGGAGAATGCTCGTTGCTGCATTAATGTCGATAACGATTTCACCGATACTTCTAATGTCAAAAAAGGATTTAGGTAAGGTGATGCGCTGTCATGTCACTTTTTTAACATCATACCTGAAAGAAATGTGCGAAACTCGCAAGCGAACACCAGGGGCACAATCTGTGCAACTACTTGCATACGCCGACGATATCGACATAATTCGCATGAATCAGCGGGCTGTCATCGAAGCGTTCGCGAGTATTGAGACAGAAGCAGCCAAAATGGGTTTAGCGATGAACGAGGGGAAAACAAAGCTGTTAACAAGAAGGGACACCCATCATCGACGAATAGAACAGAACGTCACAGTGGATTTGTATACCTTGGCTCTACTATCAAATCAGACATCAGGTTCTTTTGCCGTAAATGCGTGCATACATAGTGGCGTATCTTTTTATACGCTTTTCAAGTAGTTAATTGTTTGATCTTGGGAAATTCTAACTGGAGATGTTTGTTGGTTGAGGCCCAGGTAGAACGCGAACTGTAGCGCCACTTATGTTTTTTTTTTTTTTGCATTGTAAGGTGGAAATCTTTCAAAGACGAAACTGAGCCCGTACTCAGTAACAGTATGGGATTTGCACCCACTAAACCCACCTCCCCTCCTACCCCTGGTCCTCGTGGCACTGCCGTCAAGCATTTCATCGCTAGGGGGGCTTCAGCCTTACATACTTGGCTCGTTCGTGTTGCCAGCAGTCTGTGCGACGTTTCGCTGTCGCTTCTGTCTTCATTGTTCCTCGCCTCTTGCGTGCTCGTCATCTATCTGGTGGTATTCTCTGGTGATAAGTCCACACCCATTCTGATCGCCAGCAAAATCGGTTCTTCATGATATCGTGCACGGTGGAACATGATGTATTCTACATCCTCGACTGCTTCCGTGCACTTTGGGCAATGAGGGGTGTCTTCGTGTCAAAATCTGTGGAGGTAGGCTTTGAAACATCCATGACCAGTAAGCATTTGCGTCAGAAAGAATTTCTGCTCTCCATGCGTCCTATTGATCCAAGGTTCTATATTGGGGATCAATCTCAGCATCCATGCCTTTGTCAGAAAAGTTCCATCTCTCTTGCCATTCTTCAAGGCTTGTTCTTGGCTGTACTTCAGTGTCACTTCAACTCGTCGCTGTTGACACCATTGTCCTGTTGGCACGATATTTCCGTTCGGCTTCTTTAACGAGGAAGTCTATTGGCACCATTTCAACCACTATGCATGCCGCGTCGTAGGAGGTTGTTCGAAAGGCGCTGCATACTCTCAAGACATTGGTCCTGTAATCCGCTTCCATCTTCCTTCTATACGATTTCGTCTTCATGTCACTTGCCCATATTTGGGAGCCATAAAGCATCATCAACGTCGCAAATCTTGCCAAGAGCAGTCTCTTCTTCTGTTTAGGTCCTCCAATATTTGGCATGATCCTTGCCAGGGCAGTCGTTGTTCTTACTGCCTTCTCAGCTGCATGTTGCAGGTGTTGCTTAAAATTCAACCTTGCATCTGTAGTAACGCCAAAGTACTTCAGCTCTGGTTTGAAAACTACAACGTGATCGCCCACGGTTGCTATTATAGTCTCCATAACTCGTCTGCTGCCGATGAGCACTACTTCGGTCTTTTCCTCTGCTAGTTTTAGGTCCATGCTTAGTAGCCAGTCCTGCACCAACCTAATAGCTCATTACAGTCATGTTCCAACACCTCAAGAAATTTGATCACTACAACGATCGCTATGTCGTCGGCGAAGTCAATTATTTTCGAGGACCTCGGGATTCGAAGTTGAGGATGTCGTCGTACATTAGATTCCACAGTAGTGGACCTAGTATGGAGCCTTGGGGGACACCGCCAGTGACGTTATACTGCCTCATTCCGTCGTCGGTACAATAGTACAGTATTCTATTTCTAAAATAGTCCGCCGTTATTTTCTGCAGGTAGTCCGATACTCTTTTGGAGGTAACTGCTCGCAGAATGTTACTCCAGTTTGCGGTGTTGAAGGCGTTTTTAACATCCAGCGTTATGTTTACTTCGGCCCTGCCATCGTCTTCTTTCGATGGCTTTTTTCGCTGTATTTACGACTTCATCGACGGCATCAATTTTAGAGCGTGCGTTACGGAAGCCATACTGGCGGTCTGCGAGACCTTCCACTTCATCGATCGCGCTTTCTAATCTGTCACTTATTATTCTCTCCACTTTTTGCCCATGGTGTCCAGTATGCATAGAGACCTATAAGATGAGGGATCCTGCGGTAGTTTATTAACTTTTGGTAAGAGAACAAGTCTTTGCTTCTTTCACTGATCGATGAATATTCCTTCCTTGAACCAGGCGTGGGCGAGGGTTTTTTTGCCACCCTTCAACTTTATCATAATTACTTGGTAGACTTTTCCTCACGAGTTTTGATTGGCTTCGTTGCACAGTTCTTCGAAGCTTCTATTTTTGCTGTTTTTAATTGCAGCTTTTAAGTTTCTACGGGCAATTATAAATCTCTCGTGGAGTTCCCCGTGGCTGCTGTATTCCCTGGAATGCGACCTTGTAATCCTAAGAGAAAGTAGGGAGTGTGGGAATTTGTACCCACTACTAAAAAGGAAAAGGAAAAAAATGACGACATGGGTTTTCGCGTTTCTGTATTTTGGTTTTTTATTGCGAATAGGAATCAGAATGTTGTTTCACTTTCGGCCATCTTGGGTTGGCAGCTGCCATTTTTCTTTTAGTTGACAGCCGAGCGTTGACTACTTTTGGTGTCTTTT
Source organism: Pocota personata (assembly GCA_963082735.1). Classification (NCBI taxonomy): domain Eukaryota; kingdom Metazoa; phylum Arthropoda; class Insecta; order Diptera; family Syrphidae; genus Pocota; species Pocota personata. The sequence continues at coordinate 16,912,028 of OY720429.1, read as the reverse complement.
TAGTGCCACCGCATATCTTTCGGTTGACAGCTATGCGTTGACTACTGTTGGTGCCGCTACAAGAGAATTAAATAGCGCCACCTATGTAAGTAAGTAAGCAAGTAAATGTTTCAATCAGCTAAGGTGTCCATAGCCTTTAACGGGCCGGGCGACAATATTTTTATTTGTTCGCCGGCTGAGATAAATCGACCTTGATGGAACTTTTAATTAGAATCATATGGCGTGGACCTAGACAAATGGGGCTATGTTAATTTGTAAACTTTGTTCTATCTACTCAGCCCCTTACTTACTTACTTTTATTTTGTATCCCCTTACGGGTCTTAGGGCCTCTGCCACGCCCACGAGCCATCGATTACGATTTCTGGCAATGAGTTTCAGCTCTCTCCAACTATTTCCTAGAAGTCGGGACTCCTCCTCTATTGTTCTGCGCCATGTACTTCTCGGTCGACCTACTATTCTGCCGTTTTGGCTTAGAGGGTTCCATTGCATTGCGTGCTTGGCTATGGAACTGTCACCCAGCCCATTGGTAAATTATAATTACCACTGGCATCTCCTACCATCATAAGCCGCATTCATTGGGCGATAAAAATACTAATTCCCGGTAAACCACTCAAATCAATTAGCTTAATCGCGATAATAATTAAATTGCGCTATTTTGATGAACCAAGTCATAACATTTAAATACTCTGCACTGAAGAAGCCTATTACTCGTAAAACCCCACAAAGGACCCTCTCATGCCCTCTTCAACCGATGACTGAGTGGGGTGTGTGAATTCACTCGTGTACAATCGTCCTGCTGGAGGAGTTACCAACTTTTATTTTTCCATGTCCACACTAATTATCCTGCAAACATTGCCACTTCCAAGTCGAACAACTAATTATCGACCAATTACTACAATAATGGGCCCGGCTATTCTGCTACCACTCACACGAATGTGTATCGAGTGAACGCAAGTCCTTCTCACTCAAACGAAAATGTGCAATCCAAGTGGATTTCGATTATTCGGGCAGAAAGCGATTAACATGACAATAATTGGGGTTGCATGTAAATTCTTATCGAGAGCACAACCGTAAGCAGTCATTATGTACGCCTTCACTCGAGAATGTATCTGCGTGTGTGTATATGCTTCAAGGGTCTATACAAGTCCTTTAGCGTTCTGAAAGAGAGTGTGGGCGATGCAACACATTTGGAAGGTGTATAGTGACATACTATTGAAGTGAACACATTTTGTGGGGTTGTCACAGCATTTGGTGTGACACTTGGACCCAACCGAGATTGTAGGTTGTCATGTTTTGAGGTCACAAGTGTTCAACAAAACATGATAGTAAATTTGTGGTCTCGATAAATGTAGCATGACTGGAAATTTGCAGCAAATTAATGCCAGCCAATGGTACTTTGTTGATGGTTAGACAGGATTTCTGGCAATTTATGACATGATTAGGACGTCTTGATAGAATGAGGTTTCCAACATCATGATGGATTTCAATTGTTCCTTTCATAGGAAAAATTGTCGACATTTTGATTATTTGATCCTTAGATGCCTGAGTGGGGTCTGTGAGACCACAGGCCTTCTAAAATGTATTTCGAAGAAAGTCTTCGCTATTTATAAAAAGAAACATGTTTGTCCCATTTAATTGCCAATAATTCTACGTAACGGAGCCTCCTATTCCCCTGATGTACTGTCAATATTAATTTTTTAAGTACGTCGGTGAACGTTGTCAGTTGACAGCGGACCCATTTGTTCAAGTTAAACAGTGATGCCAATCACAATCATATTTCCTTTAACCACGGGATTTGCATAGGGTGGCAACAAATCTCTTCCATCTTTCTTGGTCTCCAGCTAGAGATGTCTTCCTCTGGGTTGCTGCTTCTTCCGAGACTGTTAATCTCCACGTTGTTCTCTGCCTTCCAACCCGCCATGCACTCTAAGGATTCCATTCGAAGGACTGGTTCGCGATGTTGTCATTTAGCTTCCTTAATAAGTGACCAATCCAGCTCCATTTTCGCTACCTTATCTCAACATCCAACAGTTTCTGACTCGTTTTATGCCACAATTCCTGGTTGGATATAATTTGCGGGCAGCGAATATGTATGATGTATCAGAGACAGCGATGAACGAAAGCCTGTAGCCTTCTTGTGATTTTTGCCGAGAATTTCCAGGTTTCACAGACAAGGAAAGAAGAATTAGTGCGTAAGTACATTTGACTGAATTTCCAAACTAGAGACAGGATACCAAAGGCAGCTCAAGCTTAATTTCTTCTGCTCTTAACATCTAGGTCCATTCCAGTTCAGATGATACAAAACTTCCAAGGTAGTTAAACTGTTCGACCTCATCAATTGGCGTCTTCTTCAGAATAATAGGCTGATGTGTGGAGCGGCCTGTGGGCATTAGTTTTGTTCTTTTGCCTTTGATCCTTAGACCTACCCACTTTTCACTTACCTGCAGTGATTGACACATCTCGCTGATGATACTTGCCGGGAGACAGATATCATCGGCATAATCCAAATGACGTAGCCTTTCAAACGGTCTCATTCAATGTTGCACTTTGAAAGAGTTGGAGAGATGTCCAAGATCGCCGCAGGTATGCCATCAAGTCCATCCGGTTCGATGGCTTTAAGAAGATTGACGTAGTTTGGATTTCTATAACAGTTGGAGGACCGGTGTGAATATCCCTGTAAGATCTGGGCATGTCGATCAACTGGGGTCTTATTGCTGCACTCTGCTCGCCGGAAACGTCATAAAGCAAGGCAAAAAAATGTTCCATCTGCGTAGCTGATCTTTAACTGATACCAATACAGTGCCGTCCACATCCAGTACAGATTTGTTGGAGTTGCTTTTTTTTTTTGCTCTTGTCACGTCTTACACAGCGATGAACTGTGCTTCGTAATTCCACCTTTCGTTGAGCGTCTGTCTCGTCGTTTATTACTACTCGTATCTTTTCATTTTGTCCCCGTTGTCTTGGGATATTCAGGAGTCTCTAGCTGTAGATTGTCTGGGCACAGTTTCATAAACATATCATCTGCATATTTCAAGTGAAACCAAATACATCGGCAGAAGTGCTATACTCACTCATACGGAGAGCGTAGAAAATGATGAATTTTCGAAAGAGTAAAAATGAGTGATGATCATCAAGCTTCCAAGAAAGGGAAATCTGATGGATTGTGGAAACTGGAGAGGTGTATGCATTCTCCTGACCGTAGCCAAGATAATAGTTAGAATCATATTAGAAGGGATTAAAGAACATTTAGATTCAACTCTCGATGTCAAACAGACAGGCTTTCGCGCTGGATCCTCCTGCATTGACCACATAAACACCTTACGGATAATAATAGAGCAATGCATCGAGTAAAGATCTCCCAGAGGGCAGGCCTTAATGGAAACATTTACTCCCCTAGCGATAAACATCGCTAATAAGGACCGAGCAAATACTTACCTGGAGTATGTTCCATCATACGAGTAGACATCAAAGGTCTCTGTCAAGAAGCTGACATTAATCCGTGGCGCTCGGTATACGGAATAGTGATAATGAAACCCAAGGATTGTACGAGTAGTACCCCTCCAATAATACATATGCCCAATAATGCTTTTCCCCCAAAGACCAGCCACTATGTGCAACATCACAAGAAGTCACTCCAGAGGATATCCCATTAATTACTCTGGAGGAGTTGCTAAAGGCATGCAGCTAGATAGGCGACAATCCGAATAAGGCTCTAACAGTGTTGGCCAAAAAGAGACGAGAGAAAAGTGTCTAGAAGAAGAAACATTTCCTGAAAAATGGAAAATACAGCATTTGGCCCTGGTAACAAAAAGAAAGAAGCCTCCAAGATCAATCCAGAATCGTCCTATTGCCCAATATGCCTATTGGATATCATTGGAAGCTCGTTGAGAAGATAATTTATAATAAAGGGTGATCAGAATCCAATTATTATGCTTCAGCAGTTTATTATGTTTCAGCAGCTGTCAAAGTTACCAATGACATCCATCTGTCAAAATATTCAGTAAGGTTTGCCATTTCATCATGCATCGTTTGACGCTTCCAGAACGTGTAAAAGTTATTAAAAAATATTATCGAAATTCCAATTCAGTTGTAAATACGCAACGTGAATTTCGTCGTTGTCGTCATCAAGCCTTCAGTGCGCAGGCAATTCGTCGCATCGTGGAAAAGTTTGAGCGTGAGTACACTCTTTTAGACCTTAAGCCACCAACCAGACAGAGATCGGTACGAAGTGAAGAAAGCATAGCCGCCGTAGAGGCGATTCGGCACCAGAAAGTCAACCAATCTTATTTTGCGGTTGTGCTGACGCAAGAATTGAAGCCGGATGACCATAGACAACGCCGTAAGTTCGCTAATTGGAAGCTGGAAATGTTGGCAGGAGATCCGGATTTTGACAAATTGCCGTTATTGGAGCGACCATAATCCACAAGTATTTAACCAAGCATCAATGCAACACAAAGATTGACTGTTTGGTGCGGTTTACGGCACGGCGGCATCATTGGACCTTATTTCTTTTGAAATGAGGAAGGATACACCGTTACCTTCAATGGTCCTCGCTACAGAGCGATGTTAACCCATTTTCTGTGGCCAGAGCTCGACAACATCGATATATCCGAGCTGTGGTTCTAACAAGACGGCGCTACATGCCATACAAGCGACGTAACGCTCGAAGTGGTGAAGGAGGAATTTGACGATTGGGTCATCTCAAGGCGAGCGTTCATCAATTGGCCGCGCCGCGATCATTCGACTTGACCATCTCGATTATTTTCTCTGGGGCTAGGTCAATTCCTTAGTCTACGCTAACAAGCCAACCACTTTGGACGAGCTCGAGGCCAACATTCGTGACGCTATTGCCGGAATAACGCCGCACATATTGGCCTGATTCATCAAAAATTGGATCGACCGTTTGAAAAACTGCCAGCAAAGTCGAGGCGACTATTTAAATAATGTGCTATTCCTCCTACCTCACACCATTGTCATTTTATTTAAATTTCTTTTCCTATCGTTCTTATCTGGTCGCCCTATAGAACTCCGAACGAATGTTAAGAAATAATTTTCAACGATCCTTTGAGTGCTTGGAAACTTCCATTTTCTGTGACCTCCTTAAAATTTTGTTTTGTATTTTTTTGTTCGACAGATTTTGCAGGTATGCAGATATGCACTCAAAATACGGAATAAAGGTATTCTCGATATGCGATGTTAAAAATGAAAAGAAAAACTCAAAACATGGTTCAAGTTTCAACATTTTCCAAATCTAATAACATTCTGAACTAAACAATGTCAATTTTGAATTTATTATTCACCCACACAGACCTTGTTAAAATTTCCAAAAACTCCAATTTAATTACCATCCCATCCAATCCTTTGAGTTTGAATATGCAATTTTCATAAAATTATGAAAATATTCTTTTGTCCATATTTGCACTGTGTAGCGTATTTAATATCTGTGTGCACTAGACTGACAAGGGGGCTTAATCACGATGCATTATTTGAATTTTGCATAAAATTTGATTTTGTTTGCATTCAAAAAACCCCTAAAGTACCTCACAAACACTAGGACTGTGTATTGTTTGTGTGAAATTATTAGTGTTTCCCGAACAAATACTGTAATAAAATTATCGTTAGACGGGTATCCATATGGAAACTCTATTAAATAAATTCTATTAGATTGTAAATTAGAGTTTTGGTGTTAGTTGGCCTGAAGCGAGCCAGAGATTGGAACTAGTTTACGGCCAGATAATATCCTGTTGAATAGGGGGGCGAGGAGGGCGAGTGAATGTAATTATTGACGATATCTCATTTTTGGGGCCTCGAAAGTTATTGTTGATTGCATTTGATAATTTGGAAATGGTAATAATTGGTCGGGGATGACATTATGTTAACAAAATAATCCAAAAGTTTTGACATGACAAACACATGTAATTGATTTTAATTGTGTAGAACAAGTTTTACTGTCAATTTTCATTTATCGAAAATGAGAAGGTTGTCAACTGGTAGGCTTCTAAAGGGTGTCCCAAAATTCAAGCAAAATTCGAATTTCGCGCTATTTGTGCGGTGAAGTGTTGCCAACGAAAAAAAAAAAAAACAGCGTGGCAGCTGACAGCTCATGGTTATTAAAAATGGAGTGTTACAAGAAAGAACAACACGTTTTCATTGTTGAGCAATATTTTAAAAATAAAGAAGATTTGGCAGCTACATTTCGCAATTTTCGTACAAAATATGGTCGGAATAGTGATTTAACTTCATCAACTGTGAAGAGATTAATTTAAAAATTCAGGGAGACTGAATCAATTAGTGCTCTTAGACACTCTGGCCGTCCTTCAACAAGTCGTTCAGCGCAAAACATCGAAGCAGTTCGTGAGAGTGCTGTTGAGAGTCCAGGAACATCAATTCGGCACCGTGGTCAAGAATTGGACATTTCGAGAAGCTCTCTAGATGTGCAACTTCATGCATGCAAAGTGCATTGGCTCTAGAATTGAAAGCTACTGACCATGTACAGCGAAGAGAGTTCGTTGAACGGATTATGGAACAACAACAAGTGGAAGCTGATTTTTCAAACAAAACAATCTTCAGCGATGAGGCCCATTTTCATTTTGATGGCTTTGTTAATCATCAAAATTGTCGAATTTGGGGTTCAGAAATCCACGAATTATTGTTGAGAAACAAATGGATCCACAACGCATTACTGTTTGGTGCAGATTTTGGGCTGAAGGCATCATCCGAACATTCTTCTTTCAAAATGCGGCTGGTCAGGCAATAACAGTTAATGGTGGTTGCTTTCGCGACATGATAATCCAATTTCGTGTGCCTAATTTGCAAGATATGGATGTGGACGACATTTGGTTTTAATGAGATGGTACCACATTCCATACAGCCCGAGAAACAATTCAATTACTGCATGAGTCATTTTCTGGTATAATTATCCAATTTGATGATCAGAATTGCTCATCCAGATCATGCGATTCAACGTCGTTGTCCTTTTTTTGTTGAGGTTTTATGAAGTCTAAGGTTCATGCCAACAAGCCCACGACCACCCGCGCCTTGAAGAAGCAAATTGAGCGCTGTATCAAAGAAATTCAGCTACATTTATGCAAAACAGTCATGAAAAATTTCGACAAAAGAGTGCGTATGTGCCAGAGTTAAAAGTGCGAACGTGAGAATTTTAATAAAAATTTCTTGTTCACAAAGAAAATGCAGGCTGCGTTATTAATGCAACTTTGAAATGGAATTAAATACGAGTACGCGGCGAATATACTGCTGACGATGCAGCGCGTGTTGTACTTTGTTGGAGATCACTGAAGTTCAGGTTCGTGGGAATGGAATGTTATCTCCAGAGCCGATATGCTATTTCACACATAACCCTATACTGTACACTTTATGAATCAATAAAATATTTACAATTTTTATTTTTGTAGTTACTTCTTGCGATATTTTTGGGACACCCTTTAGTAGTTGAAAGATGGCTAATGTCGTCTAGCGTGTGGACCAAATGTTACAGTCCTCAAAATAAAAACAAGAGGAATCACATTTTGTTAAATTTTTCGCTAAATTCCCAATAAAATTAGCCTCCTGATGTACACTTGCCACCACCGTCAACAACAGAGCAGCGTCAATAAACAAAATTGGAGATCCATCCATTGACACGATGTAGGGCGAAATAAAATGCGTATTTATGGAGCTGGATCCGAAACTATGCTCGGACAATTCAGAGCAAGAGACTCCTGGATATCCCCAGACAACTGGGACAAAATGAAAAGATACGAGTAGTAATAAACGACGAGACAGACGCTCAACGAAAAGTGGAATAACGAAGGATAGTTCATCGCTTTGCGAGACGTGACAGGAGGACGAGGCTAGACGGTCTTTCGGAAAATGCGGAAAAAGCTGCAAGAAGGGGAGATATCAGAGAACTGTACAGAATATCAAAAAAGTTGCACTCTATTGGTATCAATTGAAGATGAGCTATGTAGATGGAAGAAACATCTGTGTGCCCTGCTTAATGACGTTTCCGGCGAGCAGAGTGCAGCTGAACCCCCAGTTGATCGACATACCCAGATCTTATAGGAGTATTGACACCGAATATCCAACCGTGGCAGAAATGCAAACTAGCTTATCACATCCGCACGTGCTGTACGCGGCACGAATGGTTGAAACCTACAGTTTTATGCCGTTTTCAAAGGGAATTTTTTTCGATTGAGAGAAGCTTCTCGCAGATGTTTGTCAGAAGTTCGCGAGAGGTGGGATCGTGAGAAAACTTTTTTTTTGTGTTTTCTTGGACTCGAATCATGATCCTCCCGCTCAGTGATAGCGCACTTAACCTCTGAGCCACTGAACCACAAGAATATTTAATCATCTTAAATATTTCGTAGTATATATTTGTAGGATGGGGCCATTCACAGACACCGACAAACCCTAAATACAGACGACAATATACAGCACGTACAAGGAAACACATACTAACGAACACCAGCAATATACTCTGGTAGCCAACAGGCGACGATTGCACAGACAGTAAAGTATATAACGAACAGGCAACAGCGGAAAAAACTGCCACACCACGAACTGCGGTAACAGGAAAAAGCTCACCACAGTAGCCGACTAAAAAGTACATAGGAACCGTTAACGTTAACAGACGAATGACAAGATCAAACAAGAGTAGTAGACAAACCACTGAGTAGTGAGCACGCGCTTCCATTTCAATCCATCCACTCTTTTCGTTACATACGAGGGTGGGTCAATAAGTCCCTGAAAAATGAAATAAGAAACACTCTTTTCGGTACAAAAACATTTTATTTTTCAACATTGTCTCCTTTAGCTATATACACTTCATCCAACGTTTCTCCAATTTTTTGATGCCCTCCAAATAATACGATTTCTCGAGCCCCTCAAAATAAGCATTTGTTTCAGCAACGACCTCTTCATTCGACCCAAATCTCTTACCTCCGAGCCATTTCTTCATGTTTGGAAACAAGAAATAGTCGCAGGGGGCTAAATCTGGGGAATATGCTGGATAAGGGAGGAGTTTGTAGCCTAACTGATGCAATTTTGCCATTGCGACTGCGGACTTCTGCGCCGGTGCGTTGTCCTGGTGAAAAAGAACTTTTTTCTTCGCCAAATGCTGCCTTTTTTGCTTCAATTCGGCTTGGAATCGATCCAGCAGATCTGCGTAATATGCGCCAGTGATCGTTTTACCCTTTTCAAGGTAATCGATGTGAATAACACCGCGCGCATCCCAAAAAACTGTCGCCATGACCTTGTGTGCTGACAAACCCGCCTTGGCATTCTTCCCCAGGAGTTTTGACTGTTCCTTGGTTTCTTGTGTATTGTGGTGAATCCAGGTTTCATCCACGGTTATGAAACGGCTCAAAAACTCAGCCAAATTTTTCTGGAACATCGCCAAACACACCTTTGAAGTTGTCAAACGAATGCGTTTGTTGTCGCTTGTGAGCAAACGCGGCACCCATCTTGCGGAAAGCTTTTTCATGTCCAAATATTTATGTAAAATCGAAATCACAGAGCCATGTGATAAGCCTGTGGCCTCTTCAAGCTCGCGCACTCTCACTCGCCGATCGTCCATCATCAAACCATGGATTTTGTCGACCATTTCTGGTGTGGTGACCTCAATTGGGCGACCAGAACGTTCGGCGTCACTTGTGCTTGAACGACCGAACCGAAATTGAGTAAACCAGTGGTGAATGGTTCCAATCGATGGTGAAGAGTCCCCATAATATTCGTCAAGGTTTTGTTTGGTTTGAGTGATAGTTTTTCTCGCAAAAATAGTGTTTAATGAGCACTCGAAATTCACTTTTTTCCATTTTAATGAAAATGCTAGTAGGCGTCTATATAAAATGGCTGCCACAACAAAACTATTTGACAGATCTGTCTGAAAATTTGGGTGCGTTCTTTTGAAAGATGATTCTTGACAAAAAAAATGAAATTTAAGGTGACGACACAATTTGTGTTAATTTTCAGGGACTTATTGACCCACCTGTTGTGTAAAACTTTAACCGCCGCCAAGCAGTGTATTTATTTTTCTTAAGAATAAAGTAAACCCAAAGTACCTTTTTTAATTGAAAGAGAAGTGTTTTATTTGGATTTCGAGGGAAGGTCCAACATATATATGTATGTATGTAGTTCTTTTTTTCCTTACTATTTAGTCTCTCTGTGCAATTCTTCTTCACCCGTTGAATACGCGACAACTTTGGAGTCTTGAACATTTTCTTCACTTTGTTCGTTGACATGTTCTTTTAACTGCTGCAACTCAATCTTTAAACTGTTGATCACATTTTCATTGTGTTTATTATTATTGAGTTTTTTTTTTGTATTTAGCTGACAACGTTTCAGGTTCCTTTGTTGACTGAGATAGTAGTGATCCATTCATTTTATGACTCCTTACGAAAGAGTCATTATCAAGCAACAAACCTCCGAAGAGAGTAAATTTTCCAGCTTACCTGTTTTTCCACCTGGAGTATTTGAGTTTGTTGTTGTGTTCATTGCTCATATTTAAACTGTTTTTGGTTTTCATTTGGGTAGTTAAATACATCTACACAAACGATGATGAAGTATCCCTCTCCATTCGGTGGATTTTAGTCCTCTCGTACAACAGGCATGCCTTACCTCAGGGACATAAACACTAAAATACTTAATTTTCCATAAAATAATTCCCTCTGTATCTAATGGTTCTGAGCTGCGCTACTAGATGTTTCCTCGAGATAAAAACAAATCCCATTTGGGGTGGGTTACGAAAACAATCAGAGTAAAATGAAACGTCAAAACAAAATTTCATGTGCCTCTCGCGGTGTTTAAGTTTTCTTGTGCAAAACAACCCGAGGACGAAATGCGGGAAAACCGTCCGAATAAAATGGAAATAACCCCTGGAAGTGGGATACACTACTGGTCTAATTATATTCATCTACAAGAATTTTTCTATATCGCAAAGCTGCAACATTTTATCCCAATCTCTATGTTTTTGTCCATTAAGTATTTCTAATTAATTCCTCCTCTGTTAATAAGGACTTTCTTATTTTACACTCCCTTAACCATGTATGCGTATCTACAAAATGCTGAATATTTGCTATATCTATCTCATGTTGCATAGGTTGCAAAGCGTTGTTCTATCCAATCTAGCTAAGAGAGCAAACTGATAATGTTTTTTGAAATTTGAATGAGATAAGTCAACATCATAGCATACCTCATTGAAGGTAACAGTAGTCCTTGTAAAAGATTAATTTAGACTGTAAATTGTTCATTGCACTAGAGGAAAAAGGAGTGACCTCCGTCTAAGGGGGCAACAGAGTCGGGCTTTTAATATAGTAACGCAGCAAATCACTTACAAACACTACATCATGAATATATCTTCTAGATTTTAGGGGTAGTAAGTCCAGTAAGCTTACATCTGGCCTTATACAATGGCGGGAAAAAAATTCTTTTGTGAATCGCCTTTGAACTTGTTTCACACGATCATAATGAATGAAGGTACAGAACTTTAAAATTATTTTAATTATTAGAATTTCATGCCATTAGTATTTAAATATGATTTCGAGCATATAGTGCCGTGGTTGGCTCGAATAAAGTGCAATTTTGAAGTCCAATTTTCGACCACTTTGTAGAGCTGGGGCCGTATATCAACAATAACGCGGCAAATGTTGCCTTCCAAGTCGTCGATCATCTCTGGTTTATCGGCGTACACTAGCGACTTCACATATCCCCACGGAAAATAATCCAAAGTTGTTAAATCACACGCTCTCCATTGGCTGTAATATTCTGGTCGGCAACACTTTTGAAGAAATATAGCATACCAAACAGTCACTTTTTGTGGATATAACGGCGTCTCAATAATGGTTTGTGGATTTTCTTCAGTCCAAATACGGCAAATTTGCTTGCTAACGCAGACATTCAACCAAAGATGAGCCTCGTCGCTGAACAAAAACATTTGGAAAATGAGGATCAATAGCAATCTCGTTCTCGGCCCATTCACCAAACCTACGATGCACACAATCGTCAAGCGGTTTCAAATCTTGCACGAGCTGGATCTTGTAAGCTCTTCTAATCTTCCATAAAGTGGATGGACACAGCTCCATCTGCCGTGCACGATGGCGAATCGACTCAATACTACGCTCCACAGCAGCAGCAGCTTCTTCGGTGCGCACTGTATGACGTCTCTGCGAATTCATATTATCAATTAGAGTATGCGTGGTGCAAAAATGATCCATGGTTATTCGAATTACTTGCTCGGATGCACGATTAAATCGACTGTAAAATGGATGTAGCGCACGGTAAGTTTCGCGAACTGAACCACAATTTTCGAAATAAATTTTCAAGCGTTTTACTGGTGTAAGTCTATTCATGGTGAAATGGCAAACCGAACTGAGCACAAATTAGTTGTCAGCTGTCAAATTGGCTGTCGGCGGAAAAAGTATTGCCAATTCGAAAAAAAAAAAAAAAAATTCAATATGAAGATTAAAAGTTAGCTTAGTGTCGATAATGACGCCTAGATCGTTTACTTTATCAAGTCTATTCAATTGATGGGAATGAAGAGAGTAACTGTAACAAAAATTTTAGGAACTCATAGAAATTATACCACTAAACATTTCTTTAAGTTCGAAACAAGATAGTTCTTAATACACCAATTAACTTTAGTCTTTAGTTTAGTTTAGTTTAGTTTAGAAATTCCAATTTAGCCTCAACAATGCTTTCAGAAACTTTAGGTATTGCTGATGATTTGCTAATATCTCTATATATCTCAATATCACTTTTGGAACCAGATTCGAACACAGGAACCAAAAGAGATATTTTCCAACCCATCCATCCCAGATAAGAGTGAAGGATTGAAAATTAAGAGCAAAAAAAGACAAATTAACTGAAACAATTTCTTAAAATGGTTGCTGGTATACTATCTAGACCAGGTTCAGAATTAGGCTTAAATTCAAGTCTATATAATCAATATCAACTTTGGGCGTTGAACTTGATTCAAAGATATTATTCGGCGAGGAGCTTAAATAAAAGGATTCAAAGAAAGTAGCAAACTGTTCGAAAGTTGAATGAACATGAGTGCTCGTAGATTCAACTTTTTTATACGCCATTGTTTTAGGAATACCAGTTGAGGTTTCTTTGTAATTAACAAAAGACCAATAACATTTTGAGTCATCTTTTAATTTACTTTCAATGCTCATGATGTAATTTCTATGCAAAAATCTGCTTAGTACAGTAAAATTCTTGTGTGGTTTATATAACATGCATCGCTGCTTTGGAAAGTAGCGAAAGTCTGTTTAGGATTTTTACAAAATGCCCTTTAAGATCTGACAAATTAAAATGTGATATTAGGTGAAGTTTTGCAGCGCCTATCGCTGCAGCTGTCTTGACTCTGATATGGAGGAGAGGCTGTAGAAGAGCTTCCAATGCGGTTTTTGGGTAGATAAAAACAGGGACCAATATTCGAGTGGACGAGTTGGAAATTGAGTTGATTTGATGTAGGTTTAATAAGAACAAAAAATCAATGAGAACAAATTCATATGATATTGATTGGTCTTCAGACCAACACCAATCAATATCACCAATAATAAAATCACCGAAGCCACTCTTAGCTGGTATGTATATAACTTACTAGAAATTATAAAGCATTAGCAATAGAAAAAAAACAACTTGCTTACATGAAAACACCCACTTGATGTTTACTTGTTCAACGTCTCTGTATAAATGAATTGTCGCTAACGCTAAAACTAAATACAGGGTGGGCCATTTAAACCTTCGGCATCTGGCAATCCTATAACTTTGACATATGTTTTCAGATCGGCTTATGACAGCCAATTTGTGCCATGGAACAGTACATGCCACCGCAACGCGTTGTTATCGTGCAGTACGCAACGTGCGTATCGTGCAATTTGTATTTTACATTTTCCTTTGAAGGGGACCGTAAATAAACAAAATCGTCAGTTCTACGCCAATGAAAACCCTCAATTAATTCACTAAGAACGCGTGATTGTTGGGCAGGAATTTGTTCGGAAAGAATCATCGGACCGTTCTTTTTCGAAGACGATACTGGAGCAGGCTTAACCGTCAATGGAGAGCGTTATCGGGCCCTGATAACGGATTTTTTGACTCCAATTCTGACGGGTAACGCCATGGACAACTTTTGGTTCCAATACCACCACAACCCGAGCAACGATCGATTTATTGCGTCCTTTGTTGCTCGGACGCTCAATTTCTAAAAATGGTTGTTTTGACTAGCCTCCGCGATCAGCCGACCTAACGCTTCCAGATTTCTTCCTGAGGGGTTATTTGAAGTCCAGAGTTTATGTCAACAAGCCACGGACTATAGAAGCCTTGAAAGAAAATATACGACAGGAAATGGCCGCTATTCAGCCCGAATCACTTCGAAAAGTGATGGGAAATGCCGAAAAACGAGCACATTGCGCCATTCGCTCTGGAGGTGACCATTTACGCGATATTATATTCAAAATTATTTATGGTATTTATGGGTGGCCGTGGTATCATCAACGCTTGTTACGCTCTTGGTTCACGGTTCAAATCCTGATCTCAACAATCATCTATTTATTTCTTCTGAAATAAATAAAAAAGTCGATCAATTGCGAAAGCTTAGTCAACTCTACTGCGAAGGCATAACACTGGCAGTAGGGTGGTCATATGGCTTAAATGCAACTTGATCGTGATGATGACATCAGGTGGAGGGGAAAAAATACTGTGAATCATGAGCAACGACAAAAAGCAAAAAACAAACAAGCTCCCCAGTTATCTGGACGCCACCCTTGGAGTTTACTGAAACTTAATATCACCTAAGTTTCAAACCCACTGCACCAATCTTTCTTTCTCTCCCTCTCAATTTCTACAAACGCCCGTGCCCTGAAATAATTTAATGGTATTCATATCCCATTTGGCGCGTGCAAATTATAAAAAAAAAAAAAAGTGATCAGAACAAATTTGTAAAGTTCAAAATAAACGAAAAATGATGAATACCAAAAAACATCCCGAAGGTTTAAATGGCCCACACTATATATTTGGATATCTATGCCTTATGCCTACCCAGTTGACATGCCCACCATGTCGGATGTCCACCGACTTAGTTGCATATTTGCAGCTTGCTGGGATCGTGGGAATCGTTGATTCGGCATATTGTTGTAAATAAATATTCTTAGAATTAGGAGTATGTGTGTAGGCATATCGCACTACACATGACAGAAAAGAAACTACGAGTCCGCCTCCCCGATGTTTATAGGTACGTGTCTTGCTTCCTGATGTTCTTTAGCCTTTAAAAGTTTCAGGAGGTTAGAGCTTTTATTTGTCCACTCTCTGTGTGATGAATTCATTTCATTCCAGACAAATCCATAACTTCCACCGAGATTGTTAACCTTTTTTATCCATAATTAGTTTTGCCTCAGCAGTTTCCTTGTCTGTTGATGAAGTGTCTCGTTTGCTCAACTCATATAGATCAAGAGTGTAAAAGTGACCATCTTCTGCTCCCGTTTCGATCACCAACACATAATTTGCTGCAAAGGTTAATAACTTGAGAGTCCAGCAGTTCAAGAAAAAATGTTGAAGTTTGTCTACTTCTTGAAACTATTCCAAAAAACCACCGACTTGTGAGCTCTGGAAATAGTCTGGAAAAGGTTCCATTTTGCTGTCAGCGATATATTCTTCTTTACCAGAAAATTTTGCCATATCGCGTTCATATTGTTCTTCGCCAAGATATATCTTTTCTCTAAATCTTCCGCAAATGTAATTTTTGGGGTAAAAAATATTCATAAACATGTATAACTGGAAACTTTGAAAGTCCATTTCTCACTATTTCTGAACACCATCATCTCCGATTTAGACAGGTTAGTTACCCACTAGCAGTATTTTTTGAGGTAGTTAATCATTTGCTGCAAATACAAATAAATAAAAGGCCGCATCACGAATCCAGCGCAAGACTGTGACACCAATCCATCTGCGACGAGTCTACCATATTCCTAATTTTATTCTTTCTATTGTCAATCTAACTTCAATGCGTTAACACGCGGTCCGCGGTCCATTAAACTTTACATTTGCTCTCTGTTCCTTTATTATATTACAAATCAAGTTTATAATTACATTCGCTTTGATTGTGGATACGTTTCTAAACCATCTATGTTTACATCTCCTCTTAAGAACTCACGAATGTCGATTATGTACAGAGCGAAAAGGAGCAGTGACAGTAGACAACCTTGTGTCACTCCAGAGTAAGTTTGGAAGTATAAATAAAGCTTTTTTCCAGTCCAAATCTCAGGTTGAGTTCGAATTTTATGCACTCAATGAAGTTTACCAACTTGGCATTAAAGATCTCCGAGATATTTTATCAACTGCGGCTTTAAGGTCAACGAAGAAGGCATACACTTTTATTTTCTTAGCAAGTGCCTACAGTTGACGCAAGGTTATACATACCAGCCTGGTATTTGGATAAAATATTGTTTTTTTGTTCGACCCTGGTACATACTCGTACATATGTTAGTCAGGAGATGTATTTGTCGAAACAATCAAATCGAAAACAAACAATTGTCAATGTAAAGTCTCCTTCCTCGAGACGCAAACATTCGAAGTAAACAGACATAAAATTGATTTTCAGAAGATACTCGTAGATTGGTGCACAGCCTACGCAGATTGCGGGACGTAATGGAACTTTCCTTCAACTATGACATTAACAAGTTTGCTGTTTTGCTTTGTCTGGTGTAGGTACCTACTAATACCTATGTTAATTATTTGGTGATTCTACCTGGTATTACAATTGACAGTAAATAGAGTCTAAGGTGTTGGGTGGCCGTGGTGTAGTGGTAACATTATCGCTTGTCACGCCGTAGGTTCACGCTCACGGTTCGAATTCTGATGTCAAGAATAATCTATTTATTCCGCATGAAATAAGTCAAAAGTTGATCAATTTGGAAAGCTAAGTCAACTGTACTACGAAGGCATAACACTGGGTGACCATACGGCTCAAAATGCAACTTGATCGTGATGATGACAGGAGGACGGAAAAAAATACTGTGAATCATAAGCAACGACAATAACAGTACAACAAAAATTGCCCCCAGTTATCTGGATGGCTACCATTGGTGTTTACAGAAACTTAATACCAACTGAGTTTCAAACAACTACACCAATCTTTCCCGTGCCCTGAAATAATTTAAGGGTATTCATATCCCCTTTGGCGTGGGCAAATTATAAAAAAAAAGTGTTCCGGAATTTGGAAATTTTCTTTCATTATCATTTAGTTCCCAACACATTCACTGATCTGGACGTGGAAAGACAGCGACCTCAATGCACATAGATCATCAGATGATTAAGTTTGAGATCCTTCCTGAAACAAAATGTGAAAGACGAACGTCAGTAAAACCAATGCGAAAGCGAGTATGGAAGGCAGACCCCTTTGATGAAGAACTATACTATTATGTCATCGCTAGAGATGCAGGAGTCCTGGTAGCAGCAAATCTGTAAAAATCGTAACAACGCTAGTCAGGACAGGTGACGCTATAATGGTATGGGCAATATTGAGTAATCATCTCCCACCAGCTACTGGTAGAATGAGGAAATCGGTCAGCTACGTACCAAATGCCATCAAGCTAGGAGGCTACATACGCGCTCTAGAGTAATAGCCGCTTCCATTGAATTACACTAATGCCAAAGCACGTAGGGAGCTCAAAACAGCCATCATCAGGAACAAGAAAAAGTGCTTCTTAGAGCTATGCAATGAAAACAGACCAAAACCCCCGGGGTATGGCTTACCAAGTTGTTATGAAAAAAATTAAGGGATGACAGCCATTGATTTCAACCTGTCCTAAGTTTTTGATCAATATTGTGATAGGATTGTTCCCATATCATGAAGAAACCACCCTTGGAGATGAAAAAACTGCTGAAACACCGAACATTTCCTTATTCACCGCAGTTGATCGAAAACTATAGGAAAGTAGGGGATAATAAAGCACCTAGACTGAACGGTATTTCCACCACTACCCTTAAGGCGACAATCAAAGCAAGCACATACATGTTTGCTAACATATAGAACTCGTGTTTGAAGGAGGGAGTCTTTTCGGATCAATGGAAATGGCAGACCTTAATACTACTCCCTAAAGGGATCAAACCACCAAACGTGCCCTCGTAATATCGTCCACTATGTATGCTAGAAAGGAAAATACTGGAGCAAGTCATGTGCAACAGACTGGGAGCAGCAATTGAAACTGTAGGAGGGTTGTCGGAGCGCCAGTATGGCTTTCTGAAGATACACTCAACTGTAGATGCGATTAATGTCATGGTGGTTGAAACTGCATAAAAAGCCGTACAGGATAGAAGATGGAAAGGTGAATCTAAGATAACGCATTTCACACAGCAAACTGGACCCATATTCATAAATCACTCAACGACAAGCGAAAGTGTACATATCTCACAGCTTTTCAATATTATGTATGACAGAATCTTACATCTCCCAATTCTTGAAGAGGCAAAGTTTGTAGGGTTTGCTGACGACTTCGCTTTCGTTGTTACTGCTAAACTGCTGGAAGAAGTGGGATAGATTAGCAAATCGACAATAAGGATTACTCAACAGAGGTTTGCTTCAACTGGCCTGACTCTAGCAGTACTCATAAGCAATAGGAAGAAGATAGAAATGGTAGATTTTACAATAGGCGGCCATACCATACGCATCATGATAGATTCAAGACTTTCATTCAAAGAGAACAAAAGTAACAACAGCGGTAAAGCAGCCAATGCGAGTGCTGCACCAGCGCGCATCATGTCCAACATAGATGGACCGCTGCCAGAAGGAGTTGAGGTAATCGGCTTTGCTGACGATATTACCGTGGTTACTGTGGCCAAAAACATCCACCAGATAGAGTCTGCCATGGATAAAGCAGTAGCCAATATCAACAATTGGCTAAAGACTGCCGGCCTATAGCTAGTTGACCTCAAGACCGAAGCTGTGCTAATAATCAGCCGAAAGACTATTTCCGTGTTAGGATCCAGACAATCAGATTTAAAGAGGCACTAAAATACCTAGGAGCAATGCTCGACAACAGGCTGAACTTCAAAACTCACCTCGAGTATTCAAGTAAAAAGGTATCACAGCGATGCAGGCAGCGCTTTGTCATATGCTGCCAAACATCGGTGGAACTGGATATGCCAGGAGGATCATGCTTTCCAGAGTGGTAAACTCAATCCTTCTATATGCTGCCCCGATCTGGGCGAGGCACTCACAATGAAGGAAACAAGAAGGAAGCTCTCGTCTGTATACAGGCTCTACGCAATCAAAACTATAAGCTGTTTTCGAACAATTTCGAATGAAGTAGCCAATGTTATAGCCGGTATGATCCCCATCGACATGAGTTTACCCTAAGCGAACTGCGAACCGTCAAGAAGCTAGCGTTACCACGAGGGTAAAACGAGGAGAAAGGGCAACATCTTTAGTACTGTGGCAAGCCAGGCGGAATAACATGGCAAAAGGCAATTGGACCCACGAGCTGATCCCCACTATCGAGGTCTGGACAAAAAGAGCACTCGGAGACTGCAACTACCACCTTACGCGGCTATCGAAAAATCTCCACAGAATAGGACACGATAGCTCGCTTTCTACCCAGAATGCCCAGATGAAGAGGAAGACGCGGAGCACGCAGTGTTCCACTGCAGGCGCTTTGCAAAGGGAAGAATGAACCTGCCAAGCCCACAGTTTCTAATAATTCATATGACGAGGTCAGGGAACTACTTGCTGGAGACCTGTGCCTACATAACGAGCGTACAGAACGAGCTGAGAAGAGCCGAAAAACTAAAAAGAACCGGAAAGGCAAATGCAGATGATATAGCTAACCGCATTTAAGCGGGGAGAGTGTTAGAAGTATGCAGGGTGTGGATTATTACGTAGGTTTACTCCTGACATCGATCCATTATTCAGGTTTGCGGATCGTGCATGCTGATAGCCCGGCCTATTAGTATCTTTGAAAGATAACCACATCCATTGGCGCATAAAAAAAAAGAAAAAAAAGGTGGATCAAGGCATTTTTTTTAAAGGAAATTTCCAAATCCTGGAGCACTCAGACTCACATGAAGTCCATTGTACTACCAAGCAGAACTCCTTTTGGTGTAGCAGTTGGAGAACTTGGATTTTATTCGTTTCTCGTCCGAGCTTGAACCTGCACAGTTCGGGTCATTAGCGAACACACTACTCAATCAAGGCATAGTCGAAGACTGCTTTTTGCGGAAGTAGTTACATCCATAATCCTGTATGCTACACCAATCTGGGCTAAGGCAACTCCCAATTAGATTAAAAATCGGGTCGGTGAACCGAATCTTTACTTGGAGGCAAAGTTTTGAAATACATGTAAGGCAAGAATGCCTCCAATTGACATCCTCGTAGATGAACAGCAACGTAAGTACTACAGGAACGACACTGAATAAGAAGGAACAAATACGGGTTGCGAAAACTGACAAATAGCAAAAACAATGCGAAGCCTGAGGGAGTGGCAAGAGCGCTGAAATGCTTCGGTGGACGCACCGACTTATACCACAAATACAGCTATGGTTAAGGTGTCACGGTGAATTGGAGTATCACCTAACCCAGATCCTGACGGGACATGGCTGCTTCCGCTTGTATTTATTTAAGAACAAGCATGACGATAGCTCTTACTGCCCACAATGCGTTGACCAGTGTCCATGATTCATCGGCGAAAGGGAAGTATTAAGGAAAAAACTCGGCGAGTCACCAACACCTGAAAATATTGTTGGTGAAATGCTTAAAAGCCAAGAGGTACGGGATGCAGTAACAGAAAACACAAGGATCATTATGAATAAACTGCGTATTCTAAAGAGGGATCATTATGAATAAACTGCGTATTCTAAAGAGGGAAGGGCTTTTGTGCATTATCCAACAGTTTACAATAACCAGGTCTACAAAATGGTTAAATGCTCTAATCGTTCATTTGTTAGTTCCGACATTGCAGCGATATAGTGAGATGTAGCGGTCGCAGAGATCACCCCACGATCACGATCTGTACACAGCCTCCTTCTGTTATAACATTAGTCAAAAGCTTTACTATAGAGGCTCCCAATCCGAACTCCTTCATATCTGCTTCTCCAACAGAACCTTTTCCAGTGTAGATATGGAAATTCAAGACTAAACCATCGCTAGCTGCAAAAATGAAATTTTTCAAGCCCAGTGGATTTGGCTTTGCGGGCATGTACTGACGAAAGCTGCATCGTCCAGAAAAAGGAATCATTTGCTCATCTACTGCGGTATGGTATGGAATCGGCAAGGTCAAACACTTTTTAAGCACAGGATCAATAAATGGTCGC
This sequence comes from Pocota personata, assembly GCA_963082735.1. Taxonomy (NCBI): domain Eukaryota; kingdom Metazoa; phylum Arthropoda; class Insecta; order Diptera; family Syrphidae; genus Pocota; species Pocota personata. Next base: position 16,890,728 of record OY720429.1, on the reverse strand, counting down.
ATCTTCCACAATCGGTCTGATTCCGGTTGATTTCCGCTTTTGCTTTCGGCAAATCGTAGAAACCTTCGAAGCTCACAAAAGCGATTTCTGCTCATGCACTCAGCTATTTTCGACACCCGAAAGTCATTTGACCAGTACATTTGCAACTGTAGGAATCCTAAGCAACCCATGAAGATACGAATATGAATTCCAGTCAAATGTATAATTTCGTCCGTTGATGTGCCTAGGGGACGGTAATCACGTTTTTGAAAAGCAGAACAGTTTGTTACGTGCGCTGTTTCTTCCCAGAAAGGTATATGAAGGTATTGAAAGAATTTGTCTAAAATGCTTTCGGAGATGTTCTCATCAGGCATTAATTGATCTTGATCAATATCTCGGAGCAGAGATCTTAGAGTAAAAAAAAAGAAACTAATAAAGAACAACTACTCGTATTTTTTTGTTCTTGTATTCTTCAGCCATTTCATAGTTCTCCGTCGTTCAGGATCATTTTCAAGCTCCTCAGCCGGTGTTTTCATTGCTGAATTTTCAAGTGATGGCTCCAAAGTTTCTTCGATATCGTTGATATCCTGACTTTGAACAGCATCAACTTCTGCATCTTCATCTTCAAATACTTCATTTAATATGCATTCAAAATAGTCATCATCACTTAGGGTTGGAAGGTATTCGCCTGGAGCCAGTAGCGCCACATCATCTGCGTACACTACGGTCTTAATCCCATTGAATCTAAGTTTTATAAGCACTTCATTTACCACAATAACCCAGAGTAGAGGAGAGAGAACACCTCCTTGCGGAGTACTTCTAACGGCTGATACTCTTAGTATCGCATTACCTAGTTCGGTTTTAATGTACCTAGCATGGAAACTATTCATCTGATCAGAATGTCCTCAATATTTTTAAGGCACCTTCGACTGAATCCGCCGTGATATTATTAAATGCCCCTTCAATGTCTTAGAATGCGGCCAAGGTCTACTTTTTATCATTCAATGATTTTTCAATCGTACTGACAATGCTATGAAGTGCAGTTTCAACACTTTTACTTTTCATATATGCATGCTGTGCCGGAGATATAATACTGGGGTTCAGCCTGCTGTGTATGTCAATAAGCCTTTCAAAGGTCTTCAGAATAAAGGATGTCAGGCTTATTGGTCTAAAGTCACCAGCGCAGGTATAACTAGCTTTACCTGCTTTGAGGATGAAAACAACATTGAATTCCCGTCACTCCTTTAGTACATGACCCCATTCAATACTACCAAGGAATAGTATCTCTAGAAATGGTGTTATGCCTTTTGTGGCTGTTTGTAGCATCATAGTATAGTATCTACCATACTTAGGGCTAGTTTTGGTTAAACCAAACTTTCAAAAAATAAATGTGGAAGATGGCGGTGTTTTGTTAGAAATGTAATCAGATACTACCAAGCAGTTAAGTTTCATATCCTTTGTGTCTCACATTCGGACAAACATTTGTTGAGCTGATATTCGAATCGACAAAGGGTGCCCAGTAAATACTCCCACAAAGAGTAGACAAATACTTATTCTATTGACATTCTTCGACATCAAATTTTCCAGTCATTTCCCCTTAGTATCCTTAATTAGTAGGAAATGCCATAAAAGTAGAACCCTCCCATTCACCAAACCATGACGAATTCAAAGTGCATTTTCCAAATCACCGACAATAACCTCTGCTTTTGTATCCACTCAACTGCGCTTTCTAATTAAAACCTAACCATCCCTCCCCAAGGACCAGAGGACCATTCAAAATTTAAAATTAAATTTTAACACACACACCAATCCACCCACTGTGCCTGAAACATTCTAATCAAACATTTGTCTTCACTTGAATAGAAAATCTCTTTAGCGCTCGCGCTCCAAAGCACACGCAAAGCCTATCTTTCTCTCTCTCTGTGCGTGCCTCTACTTAATGACGATGGCACATTGTGTCAAAGCCTATGGCAAATGCAAAATAATACTCGCGCATAGAATAACCAAAATATTCAAATTAAAGTCCTACTTTCCAATTTCGAATACAAAAGGCAACTATAGCGGACAGATATCAGAAGGCATATATCCACTCACGCGCCTCATTGTTTCCCGGCCGGAACACTGAACCGCTGGCTATGTTGCTACATGTTACGAACACTAAGTTGCAAGCCTTTTGGAATGCCCTCACCACACAACGCAATATCATATCTGAGAGGAACCACCAGCAAAATAGCGCCAGGATTCTATTAAAATCATTCTCCCGCATTACCGGGAAACGAATTGAATTTAACAACCCCACAACCCCCACCCACACACACCCACCGTACACAGGCAAACAAAAATTTTCCTCGAAATGTCTAATATTCCAAAAATTGAGTATTAAAATGGAATTAATCCCGTAATGACTTTTGAATTGCTGTCATTGTGGTAGGATGGTATGGTGCCGAAAGTTCGGGTTACGGGACTTTGGGGGTGGTACTCGTATCTATGGGTAGAATGGAGTTCGCGTGGCACAGCGCGTGATGATGATTTTTTGGACTTAAATACTCAATGGGCATTCCGTTCGCAAGCCCTCGGATCTCTTTATTTTTTTGCTGCGACGACGGGACTTTATGTTGGCCAATTTGAATCTCATGGCACCCTCGGGCAATGATACCTCTAACACGGAATGGCAATGGCAATGGCAATGGCCCTGGCGATGATGATGGCACTGTTGATGACTTCGATGGTTAAGGGGGTCGCAAATAAAACCATTCCCCCATTCCCGCGTATTTGTTTGATTAGAATTTCCGCCAAATAATGGGGGGAGAGCTCATTTCTACTTTTTCAGTAATTGTTAGGTTAGGTTGGCTGGACACAACGTTTAGAGGGTGGATTCAATGAGTCTCAATGATTTCCACCGATTCTCAGGGATTTCTACCATTTTTCAACTGACTGTAGCAGGAAATTGGAAATCGAAAATAGGCAATTGAAAGTATTGGCCAGGCGATGAAAATTCATTGGCGGTCGCGACCAGTATGGCATGCAAATTGTGCAAATGTAGGGGGTCAGCGTTAAAATGTGGCGCTAATTGGTTTTCCCCAATTGAATAGGTGAGGTATTTATGGATGCCTGCGGCTAGATGGGGGATGTATTTTAAATTATAGACGTGTTGGGCGGATAAGTGAATTGACCTCGACTTTGTGGATTGGAGACTGTTGACTGTGGAATTGGGTCGTGATTGGATTTACTTACGTTTACATCGGAGTAAGTTTACTTCATCGCGACTATGCTGCTTCCAATTTCGAGTGACAACAATTCTTCAGTTCTTTGAGTACTTGGTGTGATTTTATTTCGTTGACAGTCCTTTGGAGATGAGAAATTAATGCCAACAGTGCGAGCTATCGGAAGCCACGCAGTTCATATTCTTTTGAAGACATCAGCGTCACCGTACAGGATGCACGAATTTATGTAATTTGGAGGCTGGATAGTCCTCTTTCTCTTGTCAACATGGACTGGACATTCGCACAGCTAATAACAGACAGATTCAATTTCTTCTTCGTTCCTGTACCTTCAGCTGCAGTCATTGTTTATTACCCTGAGACACTTCGCATGAACACCAAGTTCCCAAGAAGTTTCAGTGAGTATTTGTTCTAAGTACATGCAGCTTTTTCGTCAATTAGATTGCCTACGGTGGTAATTGGAATCCTTACACAGGAAGGATTCAATGCTCGCCTGGCAGGAACCTTGACGACCGCGTGAGTTACAGCTAGGGGAACAGTAACTAGAAGGCCAGAGCCAAACTGCAGGAGAACACCTCCAAGGCAACAAACCGTCCACCAGAAGCCAGAAGAAGGCACTACTGGTAAACGGAAGGACTCTGCTGGAGGAATTTTTAATATTTGAGACAACTAGCACAAAAAGGAACCCGAAAACCTCTCAATCTACCAGTTCTACGACAACGTGGAAGACTGGATGATCCACTGAGAAGAAGCCCCAGTGCAGCAGGGGCAAAATGGTACCAGGCCTCAAACCTGAAGATTCTAGGGAGAAAGTCGAAGAGTGAAAGGTGGAAGCAGTGACACCCACTCCGTGGAGTCAGAAGCAGAGGAAAAGAGAAAGGGATACCTTCACCCTACTCCCACTTCCCAAAAAAGCAGACGTAAGGCGTCACAAAACAATCACAAAACAGTGAGTCTCAACATCGCTTAAAACAGTACCAACACAGATGGTACACATGGCACACATGGCTAAGAAGCAAAAAGCCAGTATCTGGCACCAGCTATACGGGAGCACTAAAAATATACTAGTAGCGTACAGGCAAATGCAGACAAAATGGATGCTTATGAAGCCGCGGTGCAAAAAAGGATGAAGCACGTACTCAAGCAAAAGAAAAAGGAGCATGAGAAGCATGAGTACGAGGAGATACGGCACCTAACCGGAGACAGCAAGGACAAAAATCGGAATATCATAGTAGAGAAGCAGTTGATAGTAAACATATGGTAAGACTATTTCTGTGGACTGTTAAACGGAGACGAAAGTCACAATCCCGCTGTTAGGCACCCTGACAGTCTCAACCTGAAACACAACCAACCAATAAAACCACCGGAATGAAGTTGAAGCAGCCGTAGCTAAGCTTAAATCATACAAAAGCGTATGCCCAGGCGATGATTCGGTACATGAACCAACTCTTCTGCAAAATATGGTCCGACAAAAACATGCCCGATGATTGGAACCTTAGCTCCATATGCTTGATCCATAAGAAGGGAGACCGCCTCACCTGTCCCAATTACAGAAGAATAAGTCTCCTGAACATCGCCAATAAAATTTTATCTGGTGTAATGCTGAAGCGCCTGAAACCATACATTAACGAAGAAGGGAATTACCTGTGCGGTTTTAGGCCGGAAAAATTTATAATCGATCAAATCTTCACTTTACGTCAGATTCCTGAGAAGACCCACAAGTTCCAAATCGTTACTCAACATCTGTTTATCGATCTTAAGGCCGCATATGATAGTGCGAATAGAGATGAACTGTTTTGCGCTTGTGCTATGTCTAGTTTTGGTATTCCTGCAAAACTCATTCCCATGTGTAGGACGACGATAAAGAACGCTCGGTGCTCCATCAAGCACGGGAAGGACACCACCCAGACCTTCAATACTACTAGAGGTTTCTGATAGGGCGACACACTGTCATGCAGTTTCTTCTGGTACCTGAGAAAATAGTGCGGTCAGGCACTATTTGTCACAAATCCGTACAACTAACTTAGTTGGTTACGCAGACGACATTATAATGATCATCAGCAGAACAAAGCGAGCAGTCACTAGAGCCGAGGCTTACATTGAATTAGAAGCTCCTAAAAGGGGTCTGGTTGTAAACTAGGATAAAACAAAATACAGGGTGGTTGACATGAACTGTTACCAAATTCACGTCACTGTGTCTGCCAAAATACGAATGACAGTGCGCTGAAAATTTGACAGTTGTTAATTCATTTCATTGTTGACAAGCGTGTGTAAGGTTTTTTTTTATCGCGTGTTTAGGTTTTGTTCTATCGACAGTGGAATTCAAACGTAATAGTGTTATTGCCATTTGTTTGGCTGGAAAATCACAACCAGCTATTGTTTGTGAGCTGAAATATTTGAAAGTGAGTGTATTGCACCATATCGCGTTATAACGAAGCCGGCAGCATTGCAAGTGCTATGGAGGTCCGAAAAAGACAGCAACATCGTCAACAGTGATTCGGAGTGTGAAGGCCAGAATCGAACGAAATCCTCGGCGTAGCGGAAGAAAAATGACTTCTGAGCTAAACATATCCAGAGAACGGATGCAACATATTTTGAAAAATAAGCTCGGACTCAAGGCCTTAAAGTTCCAAAAAGTAAACGATCTGACACCTGACCAAAAAAAGTTAGAGTGGAAAGAGCAAAGGAGTTGATCCGCTTGCACGCAAGTGGACAATTGCCAAATATTGTCTTCTTTGATGAGGCACCATTTCCAATTAAGCAACTTGCCGACAAGCAAAATGATCGAATTTACCTGCCAGAGAGATCATACGATAATTTCGACTAAAGAATGGCCACCAGGAAGCAAGCGCCAGCATTTTTGATGGTTTGGGCCGCACTGACTACCGACGGTCTGCCTCCGCTCGTATTTTTGGACCGTTGCATTAAGATAAACGCGATGATTTATCGTGACATTATCTTGGAAGCTGTGTTGGAGCCATGGGCATGGAAACATTTCGGCCAAAGACCCTGCACATTCCAACAGGACTCTGCACCTTTCCACAAAGCCCGAGCAAATCAAGAATAGCTGCGACAAAATGCGAATCCATTAGACTTTTCTGTCTAGGGCATTTTGAAGACCAAGGTTGGCACTAAAATATACCAAACAACGGACGCGCTCAAGTTAGCGCTTCATCGGGAATGGAATCAAATTTTACAGACATACTTGCGTGCAGCATGCGATAAATTTATTGACCGTCTCAACGAAATTATTCGTGCCAAAGGTGTCCATATCGGATATATTAATTAAATTCTTGAATTTGAATAAATTTCCAATATTTTTTTCTTTGGATTCAATAAAAAATATTCACAATTAAAAAAAATACAGTCATTTGAATTAGTAACAGTTCATGTCAGCCACCCACAGTATATGCTGTCCACGAACACTGAGACACAACACCGACGTTATGCGTCGGCCAGAACGTTACGATGGACAACTGTAATTTGTCTACCTAGGCTCTGCTGTCAACTCTGCCAACGACATAAGCTCGGAGATCCAACGTAGAATATCACTCGCCAATCGCTGTTACTATGGCCTTAGGAGGCAACTATTTAGCAAGGCCCTAGAAGAATCAAGGAGATGACCCTTTGCATCCCTGTCCTGCTGTGTGGTGCAGTAGCATGGACTTAGTCAAAGTCGAATGACAATGCACTTGGAATCTTTGAGAGTTCTACTTTCGATTTATGGTCCCAAGTGCGGTTAAGGTTTATGGAGGAGGAGATTTAACCACGAACTGTACGAGCTGTATAGCGACACCCACTTGGTAAAAAAAATCCATGCAATATCATAGGGTGACCAGATAAGAACGATGGGAAAAGAAATTTGAATAAAACAAAAACGGTGTAAGATATCAAATCGATTCTGACTTTATTTTGAAGCTAAATTCATGCCATTATTGAATCATCATTTAAATAACTCCCCCGACTTCACTGGCAGTGCTTCAAGCGGTCGGCATGGGTCCAATATGTGCGGTGTTATTCCGGCAATAGCGTCTCGAATGTTGGCCTCGAACTAGGCCAAAGTGGTTGACTTGTTAGCGTAGACTAAGGGCTTGACGTAGCCAAAGAGAAAATAATCGAGCGGTGTCAAGTCGCATGATCGTGGCGGACAATTGATGAACGCTCCCCGTGAGATGACCCAGTTGCCAAATTTCTCCTTCACCACTTCGAGCGTCACGTCGCTTGTATGGCATGTAGCGCCGTTTGGTTGGAACCACAGCTCGGATATATCGATGTTGTTGAGCTCTGGCCACAGAAAGTTGGTTAACATCGCTCTATACCGAGGACCATTAACGGTAACGGTGTCCCCTTCCTCATTTTAAAAGAAATAAGGTCTGATGATGCCGCCGTGCCATAAACCGCACCGAACATGATGAAATGGCAAATCTTACTGAATATTTTGATAGCTAGATGTTATTGGTAGCTTTGACAGCTGCTGTAACATATTAATTGAAAAAATTATCATTGCTATCTAGTCACCCTTTGCAATGATTAAGATGGCACAGAAGTGGACAACCTCATCTCCGATGGCTTGCGCAAGTGGAGGGTGTCTTTAACCAACTCGGTGTACTCCACTGGAGGCAGCTGGCTAACGATCGTCCTGGTTGGAGAGATTTGTTAGCTAAGGCCCTGGTTCACCCCGAACTGTAGCGCTATCATAAATAAGTAAGATTGCTGGAGATCTGACAGTGCAACAAAATGGTTGAATGGAAGAAACAGTCCTGCGTTATTACGAACATTTTTCATTGCAGAATATTTGCAAATCCATCCATATTACAAGTTAAATTCTCAATTGAATGTCTGTCGTTCAAAGCACTCTTTTATACTTGCTTTTTGGGTGACAAACTGTATGCATTTGGGCGCCAAAGTGTCGAAACCTCATATAAAATTCCCCATTCCTATTCATAAGTCAACACTGTTGTCAATTTCATTATTTTACGACGACATTTCACTATTCATCCGTCAATTTATTTATTGCATTTTTTAACGTACAAGTATCTACATCTGCCATCCCCTACACAGGATATAATAAAAAGCGCTATCCACTACCACCACCCACCAATTGTCAAACATATGAAAGCAATAAAATCCTGAATTCCGACTAAACAAAGTGGTAATCTTATTTCGCTCGTAAAATCACTTTTTATCTGTCACTTTTGTCATTTGAAATATTCAAGCAATGCGAGGAGGTGTAACAGAGTCCTTCCCAACATATGAGACAAACAAGTACGTATACGTCAAAAGGATAGACAAAGAGAACATATTCCTTTTCCTTTAGAGGTATTCATTCAGTGGATCAGTTGAGAAAAGAGACATCATGAGGTTTCCTTTTGCTCCGACAATAATCCCGTTTTTTCTCCCCGTCCTTTAACCAGTCGCTGCGCCGTTAAACGTCAATGGAAATTCACTCCTGATTCGATGCGATGATACATGAAGGACACTTAAGGGGGCAGTTTATTTTATTGGCCTTTGACTAGGGTATTGTAAAGTACCGTTTGGAAAAGCATTCAACCCTTTTTCGTTATCCATTCCGATATCTCTAACCGACCGACCTCACAAATGAAGTCCAATTGTGTGGCAAAATTGTTTCCTGTGAAAAACAGGGAAGGTTTTCGCAAAATGATTTGAGTTTGGCTTTTTTTTTTCTCCTTCGGTTTTGTAGGCAAATTTAGTTTTACGTGACCCATGGGTCCGCTTGGGTCACTTGTGGAATTTTTGGGATAGAAATTTAAATAGGAGATGCTATGAGATTGTTAGGGAGGCTAACAGAGGGCCAATAAAGAGGGTAACTCTCTGAAAACATTTGGGAACATTGGGATCAATGTCTTAATGGAGGTTTATTTGGAACTTCTTTGTTAGCTACGGGGAACTTTGGAGGGCACTCATATTGTAATGGAATGTCATTGTTTCGAAATGAATTACGTCTAGACGTTTTTGGATGAAGTTGTTTCTGAAAACCACATTATCCCTTAAAAAGAAAAATCAGAGATGAGGCCGTACAGCTTTTATAACTTTTTCGTTACAATGTCATCTATCAAATCTTACGTGCGTATGTATCTATTATACTTGATGGATGTATCTGCTACACGCTTTCTGCGAAATGTATGGATAAGAAAAATTCGAATAAAGAATAATAATATTGATTGGACGTAAGAAGATGGAAATATATCGTCCTGTTCCCTTGGCTGTGTATGTGTAGCGGTTCTGTTAGGAAGAACGCAATTAGCACAAGGTGCCGTTTTGTTACCACGTCTCATATAACTTAGGTGTTAAGGTGTTTTGGTGAGGAGTATCTAGATACAACCTGTGGAATCCAAGAAAGTACTAAGTTCTTTGCTGTTTTTATCTAAGACTTCCTCTAAGGAATTGAAGAATGGCTTTCCTAATTTTCATTGTCTGGCCCTAGCTAGTGCAGGTATGCCACTAGACCGGGGTATTGGCATGCACGATTCGTAAACCTGAATGATCGAGGCAACGTTCTAGGCAACACTCTGCAGACTTCCAACCACACTTCCCACGGGACTGCCGTTAGGTATTACTTCGCGGGGCTGGTTAGCCTCTTTGGCTATGTTTTCTTCTACGCCTTTTGTTTTCTTAGGTAATTGGCACTCCACTATTCGGATTTTTCATGTTACGTTGGCGCGCTATGTGCCTAAGGTCACTGTTTCCGTCCAGTTTTCGTCATTCTGAAATATGTAATTAACGACATTCTCGGGAGTGGGTCACTCCCCAAATTGGTCCTGAAGGACGATCCTCTCAGCTTCATAACATGTTCCGTACTTTCCGGAACATTTCACAATGTAGACAGTTTGGGATAGTTTCGTGTCTGCGTTTGAAGAGGTTTTCTCTGAAACAGCCATGTCTCGTCAGAAACTGTGTCAGATAAAAGTTCCTTTCGCCGTGTTTTCGTTTTATCTATCTATCGATCCCTGGTATAAGACGATTCGTCCATCTCCCCTTTACGGATACGTTCCACTGTTGTTGCCAAGTAGCAATACTGCGGATTCGTTCGTATTTTCTTCTTTCGTTGTCTACCCGGCCATTTTGAACTCGTTCGCTTTTTAGTTTTGCCTTTTCTTCAGCGAGTAAGTCGATGGGTAGCATTGAAGATACGACTAGTATAGCATCGTTCGAGATAGTTCGAAACGCACTGGTGATACGTATGAATACTCAAGGTGGTGTTTAAAACTTAAACGAGCATCAATAATCACTCGTAGGTACTTAATGAATGGTTGAGAAATCACTTCGTGCCGTCCGACTCCAAACGATATCGTTTCGCGAACTTTTCTACTTGTAACAAACACCGCCTCGGTTTTATAGTCCGTAAGCTGCAAACCAGCGTTAGCTAGCCAATGGCGTACCGTTGTGATTGTTTCCTTGCAGTGGACTTTAACTTCTTAAAGAGTTTTTGTTACAACCATCACAGCTATGTTGTCCGCGAAGCCGATGATTGACGCTTCTCTTGGAATTCTCAGGTTCTTGGACCAATCTCAGGTTCATGTTTAGATCACGTTTTTTGTCGTTTTGTGAAAATACCCTTACCTCAATGTTTTGGTATTAACTTTGATTTTCATATCACTGATCACTGCATGACTGGCATCTTGTTAAAAAATGTGAGAAATGCAAAGCGGGCAATTCCCACTCATACCCCCACCATGACTAAGATTAGATTTGATCTTTTAAACCGTAGGCTTTGCGTAGAAAATTGGGAGGAAGCCTACCCCGAAGGCAATGTTTCTAAGGCTTATGACATTTTTCAACAAATCCTACAAAACTATGTTGAATCATCTAGCCACAATGTGGTGCGAAAAAAAATCAGAATTTAGATTAAAACCCTGGATAAACCATACCATCCTTAAAAAAATTAAACTCAAAAATCATCTACGCAAAAATGTTTTAAACATCCTCTTAATTCAATATTGTTAAGCCGTTTCAAAAAAATGTGTAAAAATGTTAACAAGGAAATTAGGATGTACAGTGATAGGTACTATTATTTCAAAGTACAAAGTGCTCAAGGCAACCCTAGAAATGAATGGAAAGTGGTAAATAGTATCATCGACCGTAACTATGATAATATTCCTAGCACTATTGTTCTTAGTAATCAAGGTACTGATATTATAGATCCTACATCTATAGCCAATGAATTTAATGAGTTCTTTGGCTCAGTAGGACAATTGTCAATAAGAGAATGCCCCGCATATTGTATTCGTTGCACTGAATCTAGTTTAGTGGAAAGCACATCAAGTTGCGGAAGTTTCTTTTTTGAACAGATTACTGGGCTTGAACTTTTACGCATTATTAACTCTCTGAACAACTCGTGCTCCTGTGGTGAAGATGGGCTCTCTAATATCACCCTCAAGTGCATCGCTCCGAACTTAGTAGACATTTTGGCTCACCTTTTTAACCTAAGTATTTTAACTGGAATTTTCCCCGACAAATTAAAGTGTGCTAACGTGAAACCTCTTTTTAAAAAAAGGTAATAGAAAGGAGAAAAACTCTATTGTCTACGATTTCTAAAATTTGTGAAAGAGCTGTTAAGAGTAGAATGTTAGATCACCTCAAGAGGATACATTTTTTTAGTCGTGCGCAGTATGGGTTTATTGAGGGTCTCTCTACAGAAGATGCACTTCTAGAGTTCTGCTCGTTGATAAACAAGGGACTGGATGATAAAAAATGTTGCGCTGGTCTTTTCGTAGACATAACAAAAGCGTTTGATATGGTTGACCACGACATTCTTCTGAACAAAGTATATAATGCAGGTTTTCGCGGTTTTATATTTAATTGGTTTGTGTCTTATTTAAAGGACAGAATACAAAAAGTAAAAATTGGTGACTGCTTTAGTAACCCGATGGTAATAAACCTAGGTGTACCGCAAGGTCCTTGGCCCCATTTTGTTTTTAATTTATATTAACTCGTTATTTAGTCAACCATTTATTGGAAAAGTAACTGCTTTCGCAGATGACCTTGGCATTGCATATGCCCTTTGGATCTCATTGCGGATATAAACTTTGATGTTGACTTACTAAGAATCTGATTTGCGAAACACAAATTAGTTGTTAGTAATAAAACAAAACTCATGTTTTTCAGCCTAAGTATGAAGGAGTCTTTAGATTTTCCAATTTACTTTCATGCACAGGATTGTGCTCGCAACAGTTTGCTTAACTGTGTATGCAGTGGAGAAAATTTTAAGGCAACATACAATGAAGATGAAACTTGTAACGTTAAGTGTTTCAAAATTGAAATAGTTCAGCTATTCAAATATCTAGGTATTCCAAATATGAGCTGGTCTGAACACATTCTTTCGTTGAAACAATATTTTCGTTCGGTCATCCTTAGTTTTTATCGCCTTAATAAAATTTGTGACTATAGGATCTTAAGAATGGGGGGGCGCCTACCAAACGAAAATTCAGTCACTTGTTGTTTTGCAAAAGTGTGCTATTAGGAAAGTGTGTACTGCTAACCGTTTTGCCCACTCTATGGTGCTATTTAAAAAATTGAAAATTCTGCCAGTTAGACATCTATACTACTACAAAGTATCGAGCATTTTTTTTATGAGAGGTGGCTACATGCAAAGCCCAATCTCTGATGAACATAATTTGCGTAGCAACTCAGGCTCCGTTGTCAGCATTCCTACTTTTCGCACCTCTCACTATAGAAGCTTTTACTCTATTGTGTCCTGCAAACTTTTTAATAGACTTCCGACGGATTTACGGTTGTTAAGAATACTGTCCAAATTTTTAAACGAAGTTTGATTTTGATCAAAAACAAATTGAAGTTTTGCTACCCTATATAATATATAACTTAAAAAAAAATTGTATATTTTGCTCATTCACCCCACATTATTTCCTCATTATTTCCACATTATATTTAAATTTGCTATTTTACATTGAAGTTTTCCTGTTAAGAAGTTGTTTTGTTATGAATATATTGTTAATGAAGTGGCATTTATCACTATTTAAACTAGTTAAATAAAAATGCCACTAGCTGTTCTTTATATAATATTGTTATGGAAACCTAAGTAAACCCAATTGTGAAAATATTGTAATATGCGAGCTACGGCTCGAGTAGATAAAACAATATTCTGTGAAATTATTTCTTTATTTTCTAGTCTATAGAACAATTCAAGTTCACACTATACTGTTCTTCGCAAATTCTTTCCTTACAAGGTATCTTTCTTCTCAAATCACTTTATCTCATTTCAATTACTTAATTCACAAATCCAAACTAATTACTTCTTCTTGTTAACTCTCAACTTTCAATTTATCACAAAATCCCGATGTCCAAGATTACTTCATTTGCTTTCATGAAGTCTACTCCGATGATGCACTCGTCGCATATATCTGCCACCAGAAACGCATGGGAGAAAGTCAGTCCTGCCAGAGTAATCGTAAGACGAACTTCTCCAAATACCTTCGCCATTTCCCCTGTTGCAGTCTTCAGGCAGTAGCTGTTGGTGTTGTGCAGCCAGGAGCTTTTGACGATATCTCTTCTTACAATGGAGGCAGTGGCACCTGTGTCGATGGTGGCTACGCACTTCTTCTCGTTGATTAGTGCCTCCACTGTCAGGCTCTTGTTACCCCGTTTGGTTTGCGAAACTTGAATGGTGGTCCTGGGGGCCTCGATTCCAGTAACCAACTTCTGCCCCGCGAAGTTGGTCCTTACGCATTTCCCGACTGCTGGTTTTGGGAAGTCTGACTGACAAGGATGGATGTTATCACCGCCAGATGCTTCCTCTCTGCTTCTCCTACTTCCGCAATGTGAACAATTTCCTCGTCTAGGTGCACTTCTGCACTGCCGTTGTAGGTGTCCGGTTTGGTTTCAATTCCAGCAACGGATTTGACTTCCGCGAGCTCTGTCTTCATCCATGACGGCTGTTCTCAGGCATGAGCATTCCACGACGGACATTTCCCTGACACGGTGTATTCCCTGGTATGCTTGGTCCGCAGCCTTCATTGACAAAGCGAATGCCAATGCCTCGGGGAGTGTTCGCTTTTCAGCCATCCTTACAACCATTTGCAGTTGTCTGTCCTCTATGGCCTGAATAAAAGCTTCCACCGCCATTTCGTTGATAAGCTCCTCACCGGCTTTAGGGTATGAAAGATGGGCTAGTCGCTCTATATCCGCTTGCAACTGTTGGAGCGTTTCCCCCCTTTTCTGGACTCGACTACGCAGCTGAACCCTGTACACCTGCTGCATGTGTTCATCCCCAAACCGCATTTCGATAGCCTGAACCAGATAGTCGTAGTTCTGCTGTTTATCTTCCGGGATGGTCTGCAAGAGCTCCGCAGCTGGACCCCTCAGTGCAAGTGTGAGTGCAATGGACTTCTCTTCATCGTCCCAGCTATTGGTCATTGCGGCCGCTTCGAATTGCCTTTTATAAATTGGCCATGATGTTTGACCATCGAAGATAGGAGGCTGCATCTCCTTTCTTCTCAGACCGTCGGTGGAATATTCCCGTGCTTTCTGTCTCTTCACGTTGCTGAGTTCCTTAGTAAGATTTTCGACTTGTTTTTCTACTTTTTCGAACTGAGTCTCTATTTTCCCGAACTGAGTTTCATGCTTCTCAAAGTTTTCATCGAATCTAGTTTCGACTTTTTCGAGTTGCGTCTCTACCTTCTCGATTTTCTCTTCGATCACTTCGAATTTGGATTCCAAGTTCTTGTTTTGCTCATCAAGTTTACTTTCCAGAGCATCTAGAGAATTCTTTTGTTCGTCCATTGCTTTCTTTTGTTCGTCCAGCTTAAGTTCTAGAGAATTCCTCTGGTCGTCCATTGCTTTCTTTTGTTCGTCCATCTTAAGTTCTAGAGAGTTCTTTTGGTCGTCCATTGCTTTCTTTTGGTCGTCCAGCTTAAGTTCTATAGAATTCCTTTGGTCTTCTATTGCTTTCTTTTGTTCGTCCATGACTAACTTAAGTTGCAGGAGCAGACTTGTTATACCCGGGTCGGCTGCTGTACTTGCTGGTTCCTCTTCCACGTCAAACTCTACGTCGTGCGGATTTTCACCTTCTTGCGTTACTGCTTCTTCCAGACGAATCAGCAGGGCATCTTTTCCCCCAGTTGTGTCGAGGTTCCGCTTACTGAGTTCTGCCTTTAGTTGAGTTATAGTTAGTTTTCCCAATTTGCGACCCATTTTGCGCAACTAATTAACTCAACACAGAAATCGTTTTTTTTTTTTTTGTGCAATTTCACACCACGGAAATAGTTATTCACAGAATAAGTTTTATCCCGCTTCTGACACCAATGTAATATGCGAGCTACGGCTCGAGTAGATAAAACAATTATTCTGTGAAATTATTTCTTTATTTTCTAGTCTATAGAACAATTCAAGTTCACACTATACTATTCTTCGCAAATTCTTTTCTTACAATGTCTCTTTCCTCTCAAATCACTTTATCTCCTTTCGATTACTTAATTCACAAATCTAAACTAATTACTTCTTCTTGTTAAAACTCAACTTTCAATTTATCACAAAATTACAACTTCGCCCATTATCACTTTTCTAATCTCTTCGCCACAGTTTAAAAACTACTGCTGCTTTCTCAATCGCCATCTGTCCTTATATAGCAGAAGTTTCTGATAGCCAGAAACTTCTAGCAAATTCTTCGACCACTGGAACAAGAGAAATAATTCTTGCAGTTATAATTCCCTTTTATCCCTGATATTATTCGTCTCTTTCGTTGATATGAGCTGTGGAGACTTCGTCCCAGACACGAACCTCGAATGAAAGGACAGTTTGAATCAAAATTCTGCCAGAATGAAAAGTCACTTCGGAATTTGTTGCGTCATATTTTTAGGGAGCGTAGTTATTATTATGCTACAATATGTTAAAAAATATATACACGAATAATGAATAAAAAAAAAAAAAAAAAATTGGTAGGCCTAAAATTTCGTAATACATAGCGTTCCATAGCAGGGGTCCAAGGACCGAACCTTGTGGGACCCCGCCAGTTACTTCGTATGTCTTGCAATCATAGTGGTCTCGAATTCTAATTGTAATTGATTGTTAGGTCGGCACAGATTTCTTCCTTCGACATCGCTCCATCGATATGCTTCCATTCTAACAAGACCTCTTGTGTTATGGACCAAACGCTGCCGTTTTCTTCCAACGCTTCCTTAATTTGTTCTTTATAGGCCGCTGTTGTGGGATTCGTAGATTTGCTCAGTGAGAGTAGGAGGTCAGCACTTGCAGTTTCTCTTATTCGGCTTATAATTCGTCCCTACTTCTTTAAGTGAAGGATCAGCCTTCAATATCCAAAGCATGTCAGGATACGATAGATCGCCGAGCTTGTTAATTATTATCACATCCGGTCGTGATGGTTTTCTAACATTCGTAGTCCGCATTTTCTTAGCAATCTTAAACGATTCTTGTGTCGACTTGTCTTCTGGATTGGGCTTAGGTTTTGTCTTACTCGGCTTGGCCATTTCTTTTTGCCAATCTAAGACTGAAATTTTCTTAGACGGATCTAAACTGATGTCACCACTTGATGTCTTCGGCGAGTGCGTCCGTGTCTTTTTCGGAACATGGGCCTTTGTTGGTTGCTCTTCTGGCCGGTTCCCTATACCGTCATTATCCCTATTTCTTTTTGCAGGTCATACGGACGTGGGGCTCTTGTCGGTTGTATGTGACTCTTCACGTTTCCTACTGTATTTGTTTCGATCGGGACTATAGCCGGTTGTGTGGAGTAAAGTGAGAAACTTTAGCTATTCTCAGAGATCAGATATCTCCCTTCGAAGATCAGCGACCTCGGATTCCGCATCTCAGAAAGTGGACTTAAGAGCTCACCCATTTTCTTGATTTCTTCATGGACGTTATGCTTGTCCCTGTAAAAATTAATAAGACCGTCGATTTTCAACCCGAGTTGTAGCATTTTTTGTTCTCGTGTTTGTGATTGCTGTTTTGCGCGCCGTAAGCAGTGTCGGGTGTTTTTATCGCATTCATATTTCTTGTGGATGACGTCAATTCTGAATGCAAATGCGTATTATCTCTAAGAAAAGGCGCACACCGAGTGCTCTTCCTAAAGGGCTCTTCAGTGCTCCTCTTTGGTGCTACAGTTCGGTCGTCTATTGACCTCAGCATCCTCGAACGCTTGAACGGAAGGGGTCTTTACTTTGACTTTTGTGTCTAGTTCTGTGATTTTCGGTTTGGGGGTTTTACGGAGCTTTGAACTAATGACTTGTCCAAACTTTGCCCAGGCAATTCTTTTGGGGTTTCAGAAAGGCATAGAAGTCTCAATCTCGAAATCTACATTGGAGAAGATCCAACTATGGTCTGAGAAGGATTCGAGATTGGATTCTCTCCAAAGTGACATCAATAATATCTTCCGTACTCGGAAAGTTAAAGGTCGTGGTGTTACCTTTGTTGCAAATCGAGAAGTTGTTTTCAATAATTCAGTCGGACAAAAACTCACCGCGTTCCTTTCTTTCAGAGCTGACCCATACCGTATATCTGGCATTGGCATCGCAGCCCATCAGCAGGTTGTCTTTGTTGTTGAGATGGTGGTCATCATGGCGTGGATGGTGCTTGTCGGTCGTGTGCCATTGCGAAAGTACCTTCCATCTTAAGTTCGTTTGACAGATCTATTTATAGTAAGTGTTTAGAAAATAGTTTTATTTAAGTTGGCAACATATTAATTGTTTTTAGATTTAAACATAGATGGCGGGAACAAAGTAGTGTGCGATTCTATCAGGATCAGTCTATGAAAGAGCGACAAATGATTTTTCATTCTTATATTTAAAATTGCTTTAAGGGAAGTCTTAAGTACTTTCCCATAATTTTTAGATCATTAGATCATGAGGCTTGGTTCTTATCTGAATTTCTTCCTTGTAACCAGTTTAAGTTGAGTTTCTTCCTTGTAACCAGTACACTTTTTTATGTTTCAACTTTATTTCTTTCCTTTTTTTGTGCTTTTTTCTATTTCAGCTTCGCGTCGAAAGTGGCGTATTGGAAAATTCTTTATGTGAGTTGGACTCATTGAACTTAATACGCCATTGTTGCCTCCAATCTCTTTTGCAGTTTCTCTGTTGTCTTCATAGTGCATTTATCAGGTACTAATATTGCAGTATCATCTGCACAAAAAAGACATCATGACATTGTTATCCACCGAAATATCCTTGGTATACATACACCAGATACAGTGCTGGTCCTAGGACACTTCCCTGTGGGACACCTGCTTTAATTTTCTTTAGTTCCGAACATTCTTGTTCGTACTGAACTCGGAATAATCGATCCGAAATATAGGATTTCAGTCTCTCGTAATATTATCTGGGTAAATCCCTATGCAGTTTGTACTCAAGGCCCTTATGCTTCAGCAACACCTAAAATAGTGCCGAAGAGACTTATTTTTCTTCCACTATATCCATAATTCAATGCACTTAGTCTATCGTGGAATGTTTATTCCTAAATTCGATCTGATGATTCGGAATTAGACCTTACTAACTTTCTTTGGGTATTACAATCACGTCTGCAATTTTCTAACGATGTGGGACATATAAGAGCTTAGGCATGCTTATTTTTTTTGAGGCTATTGATAGCATTTATTTTAAAACCTGAGCAGTTATTAGATCGTACCCTTGTGCTCTTTTATTTGATAACTTGTGTTGACACAGTCTTTTTACTTCTCTGAGTGTGACAAGGGGAATTTCATCTTCGTCCCTTTTAGCAACAAAGTCTAGGTTTTCAGTATCTGCACTTGACGAGAATAGCTTGAAAACGTTCGACAGAAGTTCTGCGAAGAGGTCAGTCTTCTGTTTCAGGTTTCCGAACCATTTTCCGTCTGGTGTTTTCAAGGTCGGACTTTGAGATCTGAGGTCTTTTTAGATGCTTAGCTGGTTTCCGCAAGGAGTAGTCGGTGGATGCATCCGTCGTTAAACTTCATAGAAATGTACTAAGTGCTAAGTTACATTATGAAAGTAATTGTCTTCCAGAGTAGGCGGCGTAACCTTCCATTACTCCGTGGCAATACAATGAACCAATTTTTTAGTCGCTTCAAACCACTCAACCAACCAGTCTCTATTCCGAAGCTTATTTGTTTTTTTAAGTCTAGAGAATCTACCTCAAGCTGTGACTTAAATGCCAGCACAATCTATTGCATCCGGATTATGACTGGTGTCCTTAGGAATCTGGAAAATAGTGTCTACATAACGCCAGATTCCTTTAACTTGATCGAAAGTTTGGGACTCAGCGAACACTGTCTTATCCTGCTCTATGCCTGGATTTATTGGTGAACACGAAATATGTATTTGTGCTAATAACAATATCACGCGATAGTCACATGCCCTAGATACCTTACAGCAGCAGAATATTGACGGCCAGGTTTTCGCCTAGAGTAAAAGAGTCACCATCAGCATGGGGATATGCCCCTACCGATTTTTACAACGCCAATCGAAGTCTCGTCATGTTTGAGTACAAAAACAGTCATAAAGTCAGTTTGGTGTTAATTGATGAATTGACATTTTAGAAGTTCTGTTTTGGACGTCCAAAATATGCACGGACTCAACATACTCGTATGAATGGTACATGATCACTATCTTATTGTAGCCTCTATTTAACTTTAAACTACTTCCATTCGAGGACTTAAAGTCCCAGTGCGCCAACTTTCAAACAATTATCTTGTGCAAGAAGTTTAGACAACCATCAGCTCAATGTAGCCAACTATTCAAGAGCATTGAGTTGCTATAAGAGATGCTATTACCTCTGAAGCAGAAAGTTTTATCACAGATGGCAAAGAAGGTATAAATTGTGAGTTTCCATACATACGCACACATGAAAACGGATCGATAAATATAAGGAACTTAATGGTGACATAGTAGTAACTCCAGTAGCGTGTGACATGACAAACGCAATGACATCAACATGGCAGCTACAGAAGCGGTAAGTATATGTGACAGCAGAACCATTTACAGAGCTCTAAACTGAATGGCTTGATATCATTTTCATTACTAGGGATGAGAACCAGAGGACTAGGTTAAATGATTTGAAAAAAACATTTTAGGTGCTACTGTTTTTTAACAGAATTCGATGCACCTACTTCCCGAATCCGCACCACAGCTCCCATTAAAAAGAAGTGATTACTTCCCCACAGAAAGAACTCAAAGGCAACAAAGCAGTAGGACCTGATGGCATTCTTGTTAATCTTTTTAAAATGGCCCTAGCAGCATCAATGGATCTTCAGCACCCACTCGTAGGCAGAACTTAGGAGACCGATAACTTTCTCAAAGAAAGAAAAAAATAATTGTTAGTCAAACTTTCCACAAAAAATTAACTTAATGGAGTGCCCTAATCTAGAAAGGTATGTACTTACAAAGGTAACAGCAGAAACAATTTCGAACCGAATGAAGCTCCAAAATAGACAGATTTCCTTTCTGGGTGCTCCTTTGTCAACCGAATGTCATGACAAATTGACAGACAGACAGACAGATGCATATTTAGGCGAGAGCGACAGGCTAACCAGAGCTATGAACTCAATGTTCAAGCCCAAGAAAACACCAACACCTCTCGTGAACGTCTGACAAACATCCGTTGTAAAATGATCACTCTTCTATCTGAAATTGTTGGTCCCTACCGATAGCGTTTGTCTGTCGCACATCATGAATGGCTGCAAGAAGCTAGGTCAAGTCCTGTGGGGGCCGTATGAGCCGAAATATTTATTTATTTTTATATCTGGACCCATTTTCTCTTATCCTTGAATCACAATTTTTACTGAGACTCTGACAATTTTATTCTCAATGCTGCAATAAAAAAAGCTTGCTCCAACACATCCTTCAGCTCCTTTGATTTGAATTTTTATACCACCATCACCATACCCATTTGCTGTTGTAGTTCATAAAATGTACGCAAATTCAGCCCGACACACACGACACCTACTTTACTATCTGCTTTCACCGATACACATTTCAACTTGGACCGACTCCAACGTCCCCGTGTCTGTCTCGTCCTCTGTGCTGCTCCATGAATGCGTCAATCAACTGCTAGAAGAAAAACCTCACAGCGGCGTAGCATAAAATTTCCCATGGAAGTAGAAAATGTTCTCCTTATACTCTCTTGCGCTTTCTGGTGGATCCTTTTTGATCCTGTAAACTTGTAAAATTTGGACTGCCTCCATGGATAGTAGACATTTGTAGAGATGTGTCTGTCTAATTGTCCGACAATATCGTACCACAGCAACAATATGTCGGCTTCATAAAAAAAAGATACAGGATTCAAAAATAAGGACAACAAATAACAGCGAGTGATAAACTTTGTGACCCTTTTTTCGTTGCATCGTATGAGAAGAAAATTTATGATGCGCCGCATCCTGACTTCTATCGTCGTCCTTCAAAAAACATACTCGCTCCTGTTGAGGAAAATTTATGTACCCGCATGCAAATTCCTTTCATCAAAATGCCACCGGAAAATTCCGTTTTCTTGCGTTGCGAATCCCTTTTTTTTGCAGGAGAGCGCACTTTTTTTTTTCAGCTGCAGCATGTTTAGCGTATGTTACGTATACGCCATACGAGTATGCTTATGGATGAATTGTAGAATGTGACGGGGTCCTTGCATCTCATCAACATCTACACTGTGATGATGATCGTCATCAAGGAGTGGTTGATGGTGTTAGTGGTATTCCGATTGCGCATAAAATGTCAAAATTATCATTCACCATTTTGTCGTCGTCGTGAATGTTGTTGTCAAAGTCGAATGGGCAAGGATATGGTGAAGGGAGCGACAAAACACCACTTCGACAAATTTGGGAAATTTTCTTTCCGAGTGACAAATTTGACACGAACATGACATCACATTTGTTCCGCCACCATTCTTGTCGTCATCGTAGTTGTTTTGTCCATCGGAGCTAGGATGCATTGCATACCGATGTGCAAGGAGCATTTATGTTTACATTAATGCAACACGCTGTTCTGACGCTACTCTCTTCTTCGTAAGAACAACAGGCGATAACAACGGGGGCGACGCGGCAACGGTGTAGTCGTAGTTGTGTCTTCGCAGGAGCTCGGAAGGATTCTATGGGGGAAAAAAAAGGGATGAAGAAAAATTACGACGGAATTGTCTTGTTGTTACATGTCACTATGTGGTTGCTATAAATATAGTGCACCCTACTCTGTGGCAGAATGAAACGATCTGCAAAAAGGAGCAATTGCTGTGGTTTGTTTAGGGTTGAGAAGGATACATGTGTGTACATTTGGGGGCGGTATGCAATTTTAAATTTGAAGGAAATAAATTTATTTCGTTTTGCGGGCTACCGAATATCTGAGTGACGTTGTTGCGTGGGTAAAATTGTTTTCTTTGCTTGCACTTGGGGCGGGACGCAGATGTGTGGTGTGGAAATGGGTGTCAAGTGGACAGGAAATGGAATTGTTTCAGATACAGGACATGAGTTGTAGAAGTGTTGTGGTCTTACATATTTCTTATCTTAGATAGAATAACTTTGCAGGGATAGTGAATATGCGGATACTTTTAATCTACACTCACAGGTTGCTTGTTTTCTCGGATACTCTGGACACATGTTGATTCAATCAAACGAGGACTACTCTCTCGATGAAAGTTCCTTAAACACCTTGCCTTAAATATGATAAACTTTAAATAAAAGACTTTCAATCACTTGTGTAACACTCGATTTTTATTTACATCCGCACTGCTACGCTACATCGATCATCGTTAACCCCTTTACATCGTTCTCTCTTCATTCGCTCTTTATTTTCTCTAACATTACTATCTTCATGCTCTGACCTGCTACAGTACTTTATTGTACGTATTCTAAATTTCATTATTATTCGAGTTGTTGATGTACACCTTCAAATCCAGCTACCAGCGCGTGCCCACCTTAAAGTTCTTTCTTCTTTCCCGGAAAAGCCGGCCATCTTGCTACGACCCATCTCGATGGGTGTCCGAAGTCAGTTTGCCCACCTACCGCCGTGCTGCCTAACCGCTATGCAGTGCTGCCAAGTTCGACAACAACACCTATGTACGTATGTACCTCTATTGGAATTTAACCCGATAGAAGAGCAGGCATATTATTTGGTACAAACTAAGACAATTGTAACGGAATGGATAGAAAAAATGTTTAATAGCAGAGTTATCAATTCACAGATAGGCGAGAGTACGATAAAGAAAACAGTTACGAGGGGTACTGCACAGGGAGGAGTCATTTCATCGCTCCTGTGGCTTCTTGTCTGACGGTAGCATGCATAGACGCCATAGCAATTCTAGTTAATGGTAAGCATTTACCAACAATTAGCGGTATTATGGAATCCGGACTGGAAGATGTTCCTCATGGTCGGAATGAAATGGACCACAAGTCAACTCAGAGAAGACTGAACTTATCAAATTCACGAGAAGAAGGAAAATAGATAATTTCAACCTACCAAAACTTGATGGAATACCTCTGAAATTCTCCAATGAAGGTAAGTATTTTAGAACCATTCTAGACTCAAAGTTTTCGTGGAAGCGGAACACAGAGGAACGTATGGAAAGAGCACTATGAGCCTTCTATGCATGCGAGAAAATCTTCGGAAACGCTGGGGAGTGGGACCGGATATAATCCACTGAATGTATGCAGCGATCATTAGACCATACTTACCTACGGAGCACTTGTATGGCGGAATGCAACGGAAGAAAGCTGCTATCTTAACAAATTCTATAAGGTACAAAGATTAGCATATACAGGAGTAACAGGAACACTGAGATCAACACCACAAGCAAGGTTAGAAGTAATACTTCATCTCTTCCCCTGCAGGATTACATTAAAAGGCCTGGCAGGCAAAAGCGCAATCCGTTGAAAGCATCCCGTCTTTGGAAACAAAGCTCCTACGGTGACCCATCTATACTTCATAGTTATGGAATTGTTGCCCCAGGATAAACTCAGACTATGCCATTCCATATCTGGATTTCAATAAGAACTCCACCTTTATTCCCAAAAGACAATAATGGGAAACCAGCTCATTGATGAATGAACAGATCATCCAAATCTACACTGATGGGTCTAAAATAGAAATAGGAACCGGAGCAGGAGTATTCTGTGAACCATTACAGATTAAAGACTCATACAAACTCCCAGATGTATGCAGTGTCTTTCAAGCTGAAATCTTTGCCATTGATAGAGCAGCATTGACAGTCACGCAGCAATCAAGGCACTGAACAGTGAGACAGCAATATTCACCGTGGTCAATCTCTGCTGGATTCTATACGTAGTGATATAGAAGGGAATGAGATAGTAGATGAACTAGCCAGAAAGGGATCAGCACTAGATACAGAGCATATACACACAAATGGACATCCCCTTGGTGTAATGAAAGAGAATATAAACCTTAGGAGCAGAGAATGAACCAACACTGCTTGGTGATTGTATTATATCCCGCAGCCTATGGCCACAATGAGGGGAGAACCACATGCTTACTAGCTACGGGGAAAACGAAAATCCACATCTTGATAGGTATACTGACGGGACATTGCGCGATCGACACTATGGCCAAAAGGCTGGACATAAACTCCCCAGACTACTGCAGGAGCTGACAAATGAGAAAGAAATAGAAAATGGACAAAATATTACCGTTGATAGCTACAACTTCAAAGAAATTAAGGAGTTTATCTGCCTCGGAGTTAACATCAACTCCACGAATGATACCCTAGTTGAGATTCGACGAAAGCTCACACTTGGAAACCGTTACTACTTCGGTGCAGCGAAACAAATAGGGACAAAACTTCTATCTTAAAAGATAAAGTACATGCTTTACAGAACTCAGATATGCAAGGAGGGCGAATGGTGGAGATGATACAACCGGGAACTCCATAAGTTTTACCAAGATTTGGACGACGACAACATTGGCTAGGTCACATTGAGTGAATATACAATAACGCTCCAGGCAAGTGTTTCTTCGAATCCCAGCCCCAGGTTTGAGATGACAGAGATCTCAGGTTCAAATGCCGACTGCTTGATCTTTAAAATTGGAAGTAGCTTACTCGGGATCGATGAAGCACTCATATCAATTATAATAAGTGACCACGAAACCACAGGCATCTGAATGTTTCTTCATATTTTTGTATTTTGTTGGTTTTAATAGTTGGTATGTTCTGTGAAGAAAATCTTGTCAAGCCGAGAGAAATTTTTTATAGATTCAAGTGAACTGAGACAAGATGCATCAATATCTCCTCCATATTACTCTTTTGCATGAACGATTGTTCAGTGGCCTGTCCTTGATTCGTTTGCGCCTGACGTAGGGCCTTAGTGAGTAGAGGCTAAAGTAATGTATGTCTTTCTGTAGAGATGTCGACACGAACAAATTATGACGAAATTAAATGACGTTACACGTTTTTTAATTTTGTAGTAAGTTTAATTTTTACTTTCAAGAATTAGATTAAACCAAATATTAGTTAACACTTTTGTGACTAGCTGTACGAACACTTTCCACATATATTCCACTCTGATAATGGCGTCCCATTTCCCAAAACTCAACCAACGTGAAGTTAGAGCAAGCACTACTCTGAAGTTGGCTACGGCTACAACCTAAGGGTAAATGATGCGCTCGATATCCCTCCTAAGGGTATGTGTTCACAATTTTCAATATTTTAGTAATATACTACAATTTTCTGTCGGCCAATTCCACATGACGTACATACCTTTGGTCCTTTACGCACCTTTTTTGTAATAACAGTAAGAAAGGGGGATGTATTTTAGAGTTAGCAAGGTATTCTGGATCAAGTGAGAGAACATCTCGATTCAACTGTTGACAATGAACGGGCAGGCTTTCGAGCTGGATCCTCCTGCATCGATCACATCAACACCTTGCGGATCATCATTAAACAATGCGTTGAGTACAGATCGCCGCTACATTTGCCGTTCATTGATTTCGAGAAGGCTCGAATCGATATGCTATTTGGCGAGCCTTGCGCAGGAGAGGTATACCAGAAAAACTCGTCGCTATCATAAAAGGCTACATACGATAACGGTAAATGTCATGTCTTACAAAACGCGATGCATTATTTCACCACTGTTATTCCATGTAGTAATCAGTGATGAGTCTGGAGGAAACATGGTACTAAGATGGACTATGACATCATATCTCAAATACCTTGACTATGCTAATGACGTTTGCCTGCTCTCACACAGGATAATGGACATGCATCAGATGGCTCATAAATTGGAGGCAGAGGCGGACAAAGTAGGGCTCCAAATAAATACGGCTAAAACTAAGCCCTAAGCACTTAAATTTCTCAACAAAACACCAACGCCGCTCAACACAACTTAACACATTGCCGGACAGCAAGTCTAGAAAGTAAGTAGCTTTCTATGTTTAGGAAGTTTGGTCTCAGAAGATCGTGGTACCAAACTGGATGTGGACAGCAGAATTCGTAAAGCAAAGGTTGCGTTCTGTATGCTGTCTAAAATCTGGAAAGCAATGTTTTCAGCATAAAAATAAAGCTGAGACTGTTCCGATCAAACTTGGAAACAGTGCTATACACCTTAACGAGCCAGCAGCGTATAGACATCAAAATACGGAGGAGAAAGTGGAAGTAGATTGATCACACCTTACGGCGCAAAAACAGACAGGCCCTAGGCAGACATGGAGAAGGACAGTTGAGGAGGAATCCAGATCATTTGGGATAACTTGGAATGAGCTGAAGCGCATTGCAAAACACCGAACACGATAGCGCGCAGGTGTTGTTGACGCCCTATGCCCCACGAGGGGTCACAGGACATAAGTAAAGTAAATAAGGTTGGTTATAACCTAGTCTCTGGATTTGTTTTAAGTTCTTAAAGTTTAGTTCGGTTTTATTCACGTCCTTTTTTCTGCATTTCCTGCAGGCTGTTGGTCCTTTGGAAAATCTCTTCTTATTTCTTTCCTGTCTCTTTCTATACTTCTGTATTCTTTCTTTTAAGTCCGTCTGCCAGGCTCTAGCTTTCTCTTTCTACATTCTTTTGGTGTTTTTTTTTTAACAAGGCACAATACGAACAAATTGTTGCATAGGTGGTGTACAGTCGAGGGGCAGGAACTTCTCCCAACTGGCGAGGTGATGCATGCCATGATTGATCTCGAAATATCGCGCTTTTTATAAGTCGCCGGATCGTTAGTTTATCGGGTTGGAGACTTCTGGCAGCAATGTTTCGTGACGTAGAAAGCATTCAACACATTCGAACAGCAAGAAAAGTCTGGAACTTGTTCAACAAGTACAACATCGGACCATGAAATGTCGATGGTGTCAATTGCAAGGGACCTTCAAGTGTCTGAGCGACTAATTTTAAGTGAGGCTCATGAAAACCTCCAATATAAGTGTTATGCCATAAGAAGTGGCCAGTTTATGTCGGAGGAAATAAAAAACCAGCTTGAGCTCCAAAGAAGGCGGCTTCTCAGGCATCTGAAAAACCCAGGCCTTCTTTGGGGCCTTCTTGAAGGTCAGTAGAAGGAACAACAGATGGCTTCATATGTTCTCTGTGTGATGCATACCAAGTTTCGTGCCAGTGTGATTGTCCTGGGAGTAGTGGCTGGTCATGTTACCTTCCTACTCTTTCGCACAAGGTCTTCGAGTGAATGCTGCCGGATATATCAAAGTTCTAGAGGCAGTTGTTAAGCTCTGGTGTGATTGAGCACCCTCACTGTACGTACTGCCTTAACTGAATTGCAAACTGGTTATTCTGCATAAAGTTTAATTTAAAGAAAAATAAATTTCCAGATGCCTTGATTATAGGTATAACATGTATCCATACCCTAACCGCAATGATTCATACCCACAATGAAAGATTCTCCCCTCTCGCCACTGTGGTAAATTGCTTACAGTAAAAGTTTACGAAAATCATTTCAGTGATTCGAATAATTAACGTCCCTCGTCTCCTTCCTATTCACTGCTGATTCGTTGCAATTAAAACTTTAGACATATCCTCAACGACCCTTCTCTATCATTCAGAAAGTTCCACACTTGAAAGAAAATGTATCTACTTCTGGGTTAGTAACCTTTTGATGGTAGCATCATATCGCATGAGAGGATTCACCTCAGAAGTCATTCGAGTTCCCGCGGATTGCATAACTCCTCATGGATGGAATTCTATTTTTCTCTGCATCCCTTGTGCCGTGCATGCAGATATGAATGCATTTGACAAAAATCCACATCACTCATCTGGACAAAGGGGGGCTTTAATTAAACGGCGCGAATGCTAGCTAGTCTGTTAGTGTCCTGGTTGTTCTCTATTCCTTTCCTTTTTTTTTCCTCCTTTAAGTGCAACGACACTTAATTGCGCAATGGAAAGCCAACAATTCGTGAAATGTCCTTTTTGCCGCCAACTGTGCGACTGCTACTACTGATGTACAGAGAGTCACCCTGTTCCAGCTTTTAAGCAGGATTAAAAACGAAAATAACACTGGTAGTGGTGATGGTGGTAGGCGGCCATGTGAGCGGTTCGTACAAAAAATAAGGGCTGCAGGACTGCAGCGGTAGCAGCAACAGTTCCGGGTGGATGCAGCTGGAGAAGCTTACTTTTTTTAATCGCTCAGCCCAAAACTTAATTGCACTTAGTTAAATGGAAACGAACAAATGAGTGAAATGTTTCGTTAGGAGGTTGGATTTTTTTATGCTGCCTCCTCGAGCTCTTCTCTTTCGGTTCTGTTTGTTTTCCCTAGGTACATGGGGATGAAAGATGAATTGAGGGTGGAATATAAAGTGGATGGAATGTAAAAATGCAGCAGAAAAAAAGTTGTCATCATCAGCAAGGGAGAAGTTCCTAAATTGCAGGTAAATGAACAGCGTTAAGTCTTTTGTGCTTTTCTTGTGTGTGCTGTTCTTTATGGTATTTTTCCACATTTAAAGCAGCTTATACGTACGTACATATGTGTGTGTATATTTTGAGTCCTTCAGGGGTATTTTTGTCAACTAATTGGATTATCACCGTGCGTAGTTACATATGTAAATTGAAAGGGAGCTGTTAAAAATGAATTAATAACCTGATTCCTATGACCAATCTGTCTATCTTTTCCTCATTTTTAAACCATGAATTCCATATAAACTCATACTAAGGCCTTTGTAATTTGTTTAGTTACTTCTCTTTTCTAACGATTAACACAATTCTTTCACTTTTGTAATAAATATCTGAATTTTCCCGGTATTTTTTTATCGCGGGTTTTTTAACATTTGGTGCCGAAACCCGGGAGACAAAGCAAAAATAAAATAAAATGCGAATTTCATTAAAAATTGAATTTGTTACAGAATTGCGACTCTCAAAGAAAAATAAAAATAAAATGGAACTGTCGGCACGTTCTGCATGCAGAGGTGAAATGACAAAAATTTTATTGATTTTTTGAAAGATACCAGTTCCCAAATTATGGACGATAATGTGCAAAAGGAAGAGTTCGTATCCCTTAGTCAAAGATTGACGTCAGCTGACGATAACCCAAACTAAATTAACGAAGACATTAAGCAAAAGGAGCTCTTTAAGCAAGGCGATTGTATCGAAAAAATTGTGGATTATCAAGATCGGGCATCAACGCGCTCTCTCGACTCAGCATGCTGTTGGAAAAACTTCATCTGAAGTTGAATCCAGTTCTACTTACATTTGGACCAGGTAACATTTTCATTAGCACGAGGCCAGTAACCTACAGCTCCAATCTGCCGAAAATTTCCCTCAAACGCTTCGATAGAAGCTTTAACGATTGGATGCCCTTATGGGAACAATTTCAGTGTGCTGTCCATGAGAATGTTAGCCTATCTATGGAATCGGTGCTTACTGGCTATGAGAAAAAATCTATTGCTGGCTTTACACCATCAGAGAAGTGTTATGATGTAATGGTCGCTTTTGAATTCGTTAGCGGACCGACGCTGCAGAGCTACGAGTATGAAATCTTTACGAAACGTTTCTCTCTTGTTCCCATCGCTGACTGCATTGCAGGTACTTTCAACCCACTACTATGTCATGCTTCATGTCTATACCGAATGCGTGTATTTTATATGCCAGTCCAAAAGGACTGCGTTTGGTATTCGACGCGTCTTCGTAAATCGATGGAACTTTCTCTCTGAGCGATCATCTTTGGACAAAAGCCAATTTACTCCCGGACGTCTCAAAGATCTTACTGAACTTTCGCTTATTGGTATTGTGGCAGACATCGAAAAGGCTTTTCTTCAAATCGCATTAAATGAAAATGATCGTAACAGCCATCGCTTTCTACGGTTTGAATCGGAATTAAGGTTAGTCACTAACGAGCTAAAGATTGCTGAATTCCGGATGACTAGAGTGACGTTCGGGGTAAATTGCAGTCCCTTTCTGTTATGTATGGACGCTAGCTAGTAAGAAGTGCAAGTCTTTCCTTCTTATGTGTCAAGAGTCGCTCGTTTGAAATTCTATGACAGCAATGAGCTGACATTACCCACGATGGAACTTATGGATGCGTTAATAGGAACTCGGTTCCATTCATATTTACAAGAGTGTAAAGTAATGCTTCATCAAATATCATATATGGACGGATTCTAAGATATATCTGAGTTGGATCCAAGGCAACATGAAGCGCTGGAAGCTCTACGTTCAGAACAAGGTCGATGCGATCAGATCGCTGATGGAAATTTCGCAATGGAGTCATTGCAAGGCGGAAGAGAATCCAGCGGATCTGCTTACGCCTGGAATTAGTGGTGACATCTTTCGTAAATCTTCACTCTGGGCTCACGTATTACAGTGGCTCAACGATATTAGTTTTGTGATCGATGAACAGCTAGAACCTACCGCCGTAATTTTTGCTCTTTTGGATGGGCCAACCTCTTCAACGAATGTCATAGAAGGTGCACTAGTAAGCTATGCAGACTATATTTCGTGGAATTTATTGCTTTGTCTGAAAAACTAAAGAAAGACTAAGATCATCGAGAATTTCATCTGAGTTCGAAGTCTACTTGTAGTTATCTACTTTCTTAGAGAACAAGGGAAGTGAGGTGGTCATCTGCAATCGTCAAAAGAAGTGATGGGTGTGAAACGCCCGATTATACTTACAGTAAAGTCACATATTGTCAATGTTATCGTTGACGACTACCATCAACGGACACTTCGCGCTGGAGTCAAAATTGTGCTGGTACAACAACGGCAGCATTTCTAGATTATCAAAGGGCGACAGTTGGTCAAAGGTCAAAAGCATGTAAAGTGTGCGGAAAGTTTTGAAAATTACCTGATTCCTAACTCTTTGCTATTCCGACCATTTGACAACGTTGGAGTTGATTTTACAGGCTCATTCTACTGCTATGATGACAAGTCAGACACTTCTATTTCAGACGCTGGGCATTCGCAGTTAGCGAGAAGTTCATCGGCTGATCATTTTCTAATGGCTCTTAGGCGGTTCATCGGCAAACGTGGCGTGCATACTATGACAACGCTCGCACATTTCGGAGAGCTGCTATTGAGTTACGTAGTCCCGTTTCTTTTTGGGACTAAGAGGTCATCCAGGTGTTCCTTTCACGGAGAAAGATCAAAGCGATCAAATGGTGGACTGACTCAAACCATGAAAAAACACAAAACTGAATTTTGAGCACCTGAGAACCATCATCGTCGAGACTGAACAAATTGTTAATAACCGCCCGCTTACATATGTGAGCGCAGATCCAATGGACATATCTCCCCTGACGCCCTCAAGTTTGCTTTTCGAGTCCCGAAATCTACCTACAGATGTATCGACAAGAGAGCCTGATGTAGAGAAGCTTCGAAGTGCCTGGAAGCATTTACTAAATAAAAAGTTCAGTAAACTTCTAATACCCTCCCTGTTATGTCTTAACAGCGCAAGAATTTTAGGTTCTCATCTCGAAAAAATAGGGTATGATACGAGAATTCAAAATATGCCTAAGTCCAGTGTTTTTTTCTTTTTCTTTTGTTATAATCTTCTCTCAGGAAAGGAGAACCTATAACGCTGGGCCAGCACCCCGAGATGTTTGCAGATACCTGCTGATTCTGCTCTTGAATTGTTGGAGATTATAGGCCTATGGAAATAAGTCTCCGTGGAGTGAGTTCTAAAGTTTTATTGCTCTGAACCCGAAGGAGTTTCGATAAAATTATGTCCGCGTAGTTGTCAGGTGGACATAGACGTGATGGGCCCTGGAAGTTTGCATAATAACTCCATTGAGGTCAACATCTGTCGTATCTATTGTATCTATAGTACAGGCATATGCTACCAGTCTTTGATGAGCTAAGGGTTAAAAATTGGAACTTAATGCAGGATTAAAGGAATTGCTCATCTCTATATGCTGTCGAGCACCCCAGTCAGTAGGCTTTTCTTTACTAACAGGATTTGTTGCGAAGTTAGGAGCTCTTCGGGGTACATAGAGTGCATGATAGCAACTTTTCATTATTCATCCGTATAGGACAGTCGTGATGTGGTGGGTTACCATTATGCTACGTCTATGCTTTCTTGGAATTGCTGCTGGTTTCTTTATTTCCAATTGAGTGCGTCTGAGTAGAGTTTAGAAACCTTTGGCATGTCCTTTTTGAAAGAAGCTTTCGCTG
The DNA here is from genome assembly GCA_963082735.1 of Pocota personata. NCBI lineage: Eukaryota > Metazoa > Arthropoda > Insecta > Diptera > Syrphidae > Pocota > Pocota personata. Next base: position 16,858,046 of record OY720429.1, on the reverse strand, counting down.
GCGATATGGAGTGCTGTTTGTGAGGATTTTTTTGATCTCCTCGTGGGACTCCTTTTGGCATAATAGCACGTGACTCTGTGAGCAGTCTATGCTTCTTCGTTGCTCCCCACTTGAGGAGAGATGTCTGTGGACCTGCAATGTTTAGTATCGCTGGGTCTACTGTCCTGGCATTATTTTTTCTTTGGGCGAGGACTTCCGCATAGCGCTTTGTCTACATTCGTTTTGCCTCTTCAAGTTCTTCTTGAACTTGTGCTTTTCGGATTTTCCGTTTTCTTCAGGGTATCTTTGTTGTACTAGTATGGAACTGCTTGCAACTACTCATAACGCTAGCCAGCACAAACAGAGTTCATCTCATTTGGGTGCCAGGACACAGTGAACATGAGGGATATTAAATGGCTAACCTGCTATCCAGAACAGGAGCTGCATCAAGCTTTATAATGCCAAGACAATTCTGTGGATTAACAGTCAGTACGGCAATCAGCTGTATAAAAACTGGCCATAAGAAAAAGCACATCATTTACTGGATGGAAAGTGAAGGTAATAGACAAACCTAAATCTTTCCCACAAAAGAATGAAACAACTCCTACAGCTACCCAGGAGTCAGATTCGAATAGCTACAAGATTCTTTACAGGCCACTGTCGAGTCGAAAACTATCTCATGCCTATGGGGTGCAAGATAACATATGCAGAATGCGCAATGAAGACGAAGAGTCAGCAGAGCATATCTTATGTCACTGTGATTGTCTAATCAAAATACGTCATCGTTACTTAGGTAAATTCTGCCTAGAAGCAGAAGACATATCTATTAGCTCACTCAAGAATATGGTCGAATTCATCACCACCTTTGGCATCTTGAATGAGCTTTAAGATTAGAGGAAATGTGACCACCAGTCTACAATCTACAATCTACAGTAGACGAGTTATTTCTGGAAATGGCGGTAAATTGGATTTCCTTCGCTTTGAAGCCAACTAAATTTGCTTTCTCCACAGCATTTTCTGTAGATCTTCATTCAATGAGTTGATCTGGCCGCATCTCTGACGATGTTATGTATTTGCATTTGCGGGGAAGCTATTAGAGCAAAATGAAATTACGAGTAGAGTGCTTTCATCAACAACACACAGATCATGTTGTTTGTTGACTCTAGAGGGTCGTTGATATGAAGTAGAAAAGGAGTGAAAGTATAGAACCCTGAGGCACTCCAGTGCCTACGCAAATATATAGGAAGACCTTAGATCATAACTTGAATTGTTCTGTTATGAAGAATATTTTCCATCCAACTACAGAGCTGTTGTGGTAGTCCATAGGAGGCTAGCTTGTGTTTTAGGTAGCTATGTTAACGGCTCCCAATTCCCCGTGCTATTCTACTCTGGCTGACGTCCAGAGGTGTGTTATGTAGTTCAGTTGATCGGTCACTTATCAGTCCCTGTCCCTCCAGATATTTGGTTACCTCAGGATTGATGACTTTTTCCATTACTTTAGATAGCATGCGGCACGCATTTCTTTGCTTTTTGTCGGTATCAGTTGAATGTCTGCAGTTTTCGTGCAAGAAGGAAATATTACAAGTAGAAGCCAGCTTAATTCCTTAATCTACTGCATTAATTCATGTTGGCTTAGTTCCAGCATAACGGTCGAATTCAGAATTTTAATGAGATGATTTAGCACTTTCATCGTAAATCTCCAATCAGACTTCGAAAACACCATAAATCGTGGATTTCTATTCACTGGATCTATCCTTCAATGCAACCACTTAACATGTGGGGTGTGAGACCCACCCAATCTTCCACGAGCAACTGGCGACACTCGTCTAGAATAAATATTTTCACCAAGAAATGGTTTCCGCTACACAAAGGATCTGCACTAGTAGTCTCCCACACTCTCCCTGCCACTGACCAAAAAGTGATTATAAAATGAACTGATTCCATTATTTTCTTGCCGTCCATTCAGCCAGGAGCTCTCATTCGCTTTTAATCTGTGCTGCTGGTCGCTCTGTACCGTTCATCATATCTACCAACAACTTGGCCATGGATCAAAAGAATCGCGTAGAAAACGCAAAAGCAAACGAAAAGCCGAAAAATCCTCGTAAATCCTTTTTGGAATTATGCCAAAATAAGTAATGAAATGAAAATATCCCCTTTCAGGATATCCCAAACCAACAACGAAATGCAACCGTTGTGTCAGAGCATCATCATCATCATCGTCGTCATAGGCTGTCGGCAGGAATTACATCTGAGTTCTCCATGTGTCCAATGGATTTCAATCCATTTGCCATTGCAGAAGGTCCTTTTGATAGATTTTTTTTTTTTTTTTTTTCCTCGCAACTAATTGATGATGACAAACCATTAACGCGCAATACGAAACAATCGTTTTGCACAGTGTCCTGGCTGCTACTCGTGGCCAATAAACTCACCCCAAGGGACTTGAAAAGGAATTCAATAAGTCAGTCCATACAGAGATACAAGGAGAGTCCTTTCTCTCTTTTCTCAGAATCATAGGGGAATTCTGAGAAAAAATAGGACTTTCTGGCTCCTTTCCTATCATTACCTGGAAGCGAAATTGCTTCGACCTTTGCTCAGGGAATTATCCTGCCGGACTACATCTACGTCAAATACGAAGGAAATAAAAATGGTTATTTGCCGTCATTTTCATCCTTCCAACCTTTGGATGCTGTGCCTGTGTGACTTCAAGTCCTGGACGCTCTCTTTCTCTCTGTTTTTTTGTACCTCGGTATGTAGTCCTATGATGCAGGCGAGAAGTTTTCTGTTCCGTGTTAGTAGATTGTGTGCCTTGCCTGTGCTCCTTAAAGCAATTTGTGAGTGCAAATTGGAAATTTATCGAGTTACTACATTGGATGGCCAACTTTTGTGTTGTGGAGATCCTTTGAGATTGTGGAGTATTTTTGAGTGTGAGCGAGAGAAAATAGACAAACTGGAGTAAAGTAAACTTTTTCAATGAACTTAATTCACAATGAAAAGTTAGGGTTTTTTGGGTGCGCTTCGTCTTTTTTTTTTTTTTGTTTCCGTTCCCCCATTGGACGCGATATCTTTTTGGGATTTGCCTGCTTTAAGGACAAACATAAGGAAAGCATTGAGTCTAATCGAAGGTCAAAGTTGTTGGGAGGCTCTTTGATGTGTTGTTCTTGTGGTCGGCTTTATGTTGGAAAGGTTTTTGGGTTTTTTGGGTCAGGAGAGGGAAGGCGTGTTTATTTAAAGCAAACTCATTTCGAATTTACACTGTCTGCGGTAAATTATGGTGCAAAGTTTAGATTAAGTGAATAATTTGCGAGGGTTAGGAGTATTATGGGGGGGTTATTTTGTTTCCTAAGCGGTCTCCTTTGGGATTCGGCTAAGCGGATTAGAATGAAAGGCAAAAGTTTTGTGTTGTGTATTTAAAGCAAGAGTTCTTTTTTTTTGTGGTTTATAGGTCGATTTGAATAGGTTCTAGTAAATTAAGTATTTATTACTGTAATTTTGTTCAAGGATACTATTCATGGAGTTAAAATCTTATCACAGAAATTATTATCAGAGGAAAGGGGATCCAATGTCCTATAGTAACTTAACTCATTAAACACAAATAACTACCCAGAGCATCGGGGATGTCTTCCTTATGGCTCTAGTTCGACGGTTGAAAGAAAACGAATCGTAGTCTTTGTCACATATCTCAGGAGTTTACAATTGCTGCTTTAAAACGGCTTCAAAGTTAAAACCTTCAAGAATACTTATACCTTTATGCCATAAATAGCTGGTTATTTTTTCTATATTATATGTGAGATTGGGGCCAAACAACGAACACGACACACTATGACATCAGGTGATATTAAACGAATGCTTAAAATAACGGTAAAAGAACATACGACCGAGCAAACAGAACAGACGAACAAGAGCTGGTCTTTTTTATATTTGGGTATGGGGAGTTCAGCATCAACCAGCGAGTAGAGAGGGTCATCCGCATATTGTACAAAGTGAAATAAAATGGTTGGGCATCGTGGCGTAGTGGTTAGTGTGTCGGATCACTACGCAAGAGGTTCCAAGTTCGAATCCCAGAAAATACCAAAAAGTTTTTTCACGATCCCACCTCTCGCGAACGTCTGACAAACATTCGAGAGTATTGTTGTCACGAGAAAGCTTCTTAAAACATATTGCCGGTCGGATACGGCACTAAACTGTAGGTCCCTTCTATTCGTGTTAAAAATATAACGCACACAACACGAGTGTTTGCGAGAAGCTAGGCCTGGCACTTAAAGAGCTGTTGTGCCAAATATTTATTTTTTTAATAAAATGGTTTAAGTTGCATATTATTTCTTTAATCCCGTATATATTCGGTTTACGTTCCAGTGCCTTCATTTACCTGAACTTTTATGAAGTCGAAACGATTCACTGGCATAGCATCTGCCTAATTTAGCAGCTGATGATGGTAATTTGTTGAATATAGTGCATATTGAAATTTATTCTTTGAACTATGTGCATGCTCGATGAAATGCTTAAGAGTAGAATAATCAACTCCAAATTAGGTGAGTGCATCGTAAAGAAAACAGTTACAAGAGGAACCCCGCAAGGAGGATCATGATCAGTGGGAAATACTTACCTACAATCAGTAACCCCATGGAATCTGCCATCTAACCTCTCTAAGTATAAATCCCACTAAAACCGAACTGGTTCTGTTTACCAATAGAAGGAAAATAAATAAATTTGACCTCCCTAAGTGAAAGAAATTCCTCTGAATCTCTCCACAACAGCTAAATATCTCGGAACCATCCTTGATTTGAAGCTCATCTTGAAAAAGAACACGGAAGAAAGAATGAAGCACTTTGCGCATTCTACGTGTGCAAGAAAACCTTTAGTAAACAATTGAGTCTGCGTACGTCCATGATTAACTGGATGTAGACGGCTATCGTCAGACCCATCCTTACCTACGGAATTATTGTATGGTGGGATGCAACAGACAAAACCAGCTACCTTAAAATACTCTCAAATATACACAGATTAGCATGCATAAACATAACAGGAGCACAGAGATCAACATCACAAGCGGGTTTAGAGATGATGCTAAATATCCCTCCTCTAGATGAGTACATACGATGCACAGCTGCAAAAAGTGCAATTCGTCTCAAACAATCGGGCGCATGGAAGCAAAGCTGTTATGGACACGAATCTATACTCAACAGGTATAGTATAACGGATCTCGACAGAACAACAGATTATATCATACCCTATATAGACTTCGACAAGAACTAGTCCACTTTTATTCCCGAAAGAAAAGAGTGGAACTCCAACACATTAGCTAATGTACTGGACATTCAGCTCTACACCGATGAGTCTAAAATGGATATCGGAACTGGCTCTGGAGTTTTTGCGAGTCACTTAAAATCAAACACTCGTATGAACACCCGAATGATTGTAGCATCTTTCAGACTGAGGTCTTCGCCATTGATAAGGCTGCACAGACTATACATACTCGTAGCAAAAAACTAAATCCCTCAAAGATTAAAATTTTCATGGTTAGTTAAGTGGCAATCTAAGCACTAGACTGTGTGGAAGTCAGATCGAAAACAGTTTCCAGATGCCGTAATACGTTGAACAGAATATGCAACACCCATGACGTAACTATCTACTGGGTTCCTGGACATAACAATACAAAAGGAAACAAGACAGCAGATGAACTAGATAACAAGGGATCAGCATTAGATTTTCAACATACTCGGATATCAGTAGAAGCTCCAATAGGTGAACTAAAAAGAAGAAAGAGAACTGATTAACTCCGCATGGGCTGCCAGAAGCGACTGTGTTATATCTCGCAGCCTACAGTGGACGAAAACAGAACAAAAAGCCTACTGGCGATGAATAAAATAGAAATTCGAATATTGATAGGAGCGCTAACAGGACACTGCGCGATAGGGGAAATGGCTGCCAGACTAGGCATCAACATACCCGACTACTACAGGAGTTGTCAAGATATAGAGGAGACAGAAACCATCAAACACTTGTTATGTTATTGCCCAAATCTTCAAAACCACAGCCTCAGTCATATTGGAAATAGGCTTTTTGACGAACTGGGGGATCTCGTACAAGTTCCACTTAGGAACATGATAGGCTTCATAAAGAGCGCAGGCTGGTTTTCTACAGAACCTACCGCTAGACGAAGGTTTTAAAAATAGGTTCCACACAACAAAAAGGGAAACTTCCCTCCAACCTAACCTATGTACATGCTCTAGCATGAGAGTGAATAAGAAACTACATGACATCTGCTTAATTTCCCGAAATTATAATTATGAGGCATTGGTCTTCTTCCAGGATCTGTCTTAGTCTACTTAGCAAGGACAATAGAACTGTTACACACATTTAAAACAAAGAGCTCGAAAGATAATTTAATAAAACTTTCTTGATTTATTCAGATATATACGAGTATTCTGAATATGATAATCGAAACTTTAATTAATCTCTTGGACTTAATCGCGCACTTTGTCCTTTCCCTTTTCACTCCTCGTCAAACGGGTTCATCAAGTACCCGCGGTATGCTTGGTGGAAGTGGCAAAAGCTGGCCTGCCCACCCTTTGTGTCTGGTGATACAACCGATTGCTATCTCTCTTGCCAATGATTGTGAGAGATAGCCCCTAAACGCGCTCCCCAGTCACGACCTAGGTCCGTCGTGGAAGAAGTCTGTCAGTCGTCTCGTTACTTTGTCATTGTTCGTAATCGTCCCGTCTTGTCGCCGTTCATCTACAGAAGGACGGCCCGACCGTCCATTCACACACCAAAAGAAAAAAGGTTATCCGCACATCTTATTCGAAACGGGTTACATTATTTGTAGGCTCATTGACCTACCTTATTTATTGTATAAACCAAAAAAAAAAAAACTTAAAATAATCAGCAGACTTATCCCTATCCAATTCTGCTATGAATATTTTTTTTTTTTTTTTTTAATTCTATTGACCAAAAAGGTACTCACGGTTTTCTTTACTAGGTCCCCCGTTGTCCTGCCGGCAGCACATGAAAGGATGAATGGTTTCTTTCCTATTGTTTGATTAAATCACGACGCGAAACACGATTCGTAGCAGAATTCACAAATGCGTTATTTTTTGTTTCTACTTTAGAATTCAAACTTAACTACTGTACTGTCAACACACTATAGAAATCCAAAAAAAAAGTTCTCTTTTCTTAATAGCGCTAACTAAAACTAATTTAAATTTAATGTCACTAATGTATTGTAATTTATCCCTTTTTTTAAAAAAAAAAATAAAAAAATTATTAAAGCAATAACTTATGTGGAATCCAAAACTCACTGCCTCGGGGAATTTCATGTTCTATTTACGCTCCTGAGTACCCCTTCTGCCTACTTCCCAGCTAATTTCTTGTACGGTACAGGTTTATCTCAAAAGATCGACAGAAAAAAAAGAAATCTCTACAGTGGGTCTTCGCCTGTATATTTGATTACACAAAAAAAATCTACCATAACTTGACTGTGAAAAAATTATCTGCTTGGGGTCGATGCACTAACCCGTTGTAATCTATATGGGTTATCTGTTTCCCGTTGTCCTACTTTTCGTCTCCTTCTTTTCCTTTCTTCGACGTTGTCCTCTCTTTGTTAGTTCTCTTCCCCTTTTTCTTTGCCATATGTTGTCTTTGTCAGCTGTGAGTAGTGTTCTTCCTTCTTTTTTTTTTGAAACATTGGAATGGAAAATATATAAACATACATATAAAGGGTGGTTAAATTTTAAGGGCCGATGTTGAATGTGAACCACACCTAAACGTCAAGTTTTTTTCTGCATTTCATTTGACATTTCTCAATTTCAGACTAACTCAATTTGAACCATGGAAAGATACACAATCGAGCAACGCGTTAAAGTTATTCAGGCTTATTATGAAAATGGGCGTTCAAATCAAAATGCATATCGTGCATTTCGTGATTCTTTTGGTCAATTTAATCGTCCAAATGTGCGTACAATCGGAAAAATCGTGCAAAAAATTTGTGCAAACCGGGTCTGTAGGAGATGTGAAAACACCAGTGCATGCTCGTACAGCTCGTACTGCAGAAAATATTGCTGCTGTTCGCGATAGTGTGGCTGAAGAGCCATCCACCTCAACTCGTCGTCGTGCCCAACAATTGCGCCTCTCACGCTCGTCGTTGATGAACATTATGCATAAAGACTTGCATTTACGCGCTTACAAGATGCAATTGACTCAAGAACTAAAGCCTCTTGACCATTTCAAGCGTCGTCAATGGTCACAATGGCAACAGTGGATGATCAATTTTCGAAGAAAATCATCTTCAGTGATGAGGCACATTTTCACCTCAGTGGATTCGTCAATAAGCAGAATTGCCGCATTTGGGCGAATGATAATCCAAGAGTGATTGTCGAAAACCAATGCACCCACAAAGAGTGACTGTTTGGTGCGGTTTATGGGCTGGCGGCATCATCGGGCCGTATTTTTTCCAAAATGAGGCCGGTCAGGCAGTTACTGTGAATGGTGTTCGCTATCGTGAGATGATAACGAAGTTTTTATGGCCCGAATTGGAAGATATGGATGTGGACGATATGTGGTTTCAACAGGATGGTGCCACTTGCCACACAGCTAACGAAACAATGGCTCTTTTGCGCGACAAATTCAATGGCCGTGTTATCTCACGTGGTGGCGATGTCAATTGGCCGCCAAGATCATGTGATTTGACACCGTTGGACTTCTTTTTTTGGGGTTATTTGAAAGAAAAGGTGTACATCGATAAGCCAGCAACAATTCAAGAGCTAAAGGATGAGATAATTCGGCACATTAACGGCATAGAACCTCAATTATGCCTCAGCGTCATCGAAAATTTGGACCATCGGATGGAGGTGTGCCGCCGAGGTCGCGGCGGCCATTTGGCCGATACTTTGTTCCATACATAATTGAACCATACCAATATTATCATAATAAAAATAAATGACAGTAATTTCCTAAATAATTTGTGTTTTATTCAAAATCAACATCGGCTCTTAAAACTTAACCACCCTTTATAAAAATAATGGACAAACGAATTCTACTTTCTTTACCTAAGCCCTGAACCACAGATAATTTCCCGAACGCCATTAATATTTTTGCGAGAGAGAGACGAGTGTATCTCCCTCCCTCATGTCAGCTGATTGTTGACATTTCTTTTTAATTTATAATTTGATATATTTTCTTAAGGAAGTACGAGTATCTTAGAAGATTTTCAACCTCTTCAAATTCCCAAATTCCCTACAGTTGTGCCGCGTAACACATTATTGATCTCATGACTGCTTCGAAAATTTTATACTTTGTACGCGGCGCAATATTCTTTTTGCTTAAGACACCTTCCAGCTGCAATTTATTACGCGTTTCGATTCCCTTAGCTCCTCCTGGAGGTGCTTTTTAAACGATAACTGGGGGGTAACCAGAACTCTGAGGTACATGTATTCTTCGTCTTTTTCTAGTTCCTCATTTTTCCAGATCCATTTTTCATTCCTTGAGTATCGACTCCATCCATTCCGAAAAATCATAATTTTAGATTTGCTGGTATTGAGATGTAGATTCCACATGTGACAGTATTGCTGAAGCTTGTTTATCATGATTTTCATCATGTCTGGACTTTCCGCAAGTATAACGATATCGTCAACGTAGAGTAACAGCTTTATAGATAAACCTACGAAAGGTATCCCTCCCGATAAAAATTCGACAAGATCGTCCAAAAAGATTGAGAACAGGAGGGAGCTCAAGAGGCATCCTTGCTTTACACGTGATTTCGATTGCAACCAATCGGATAAAATGTTTCCATCCCATACCGCTGTGTTGTTGTCTGCATACATTTGCTGAAACACTCTTAGCATTTTGTTTGAAAACCCTAGGTTACTTTGTTTGAAAAATAAGGCTCATCTGTCGATAGAATCAAAGGCCGCCTTAAAATCGACAAAGAAAGCATATAGTTTTTTTTACCCTTGTCCAAGTACGTTCCGGGTATACTTGTTGTCAACTGTGGAATAGTCCTTGCGCAAACCAGCTTGACACTCGCTAAGTAGTTCTTTTTCTCGAGTCCAGTTTGTTATTCGTTCCAGAATAATTCCCGTGAAAATTTTTGTGATCGCGTTTAAAAACGATATCCCTCAATAGTTTCTTGGCTCATTTGGATTTCCTTTCTAATATCGGAAATATTATATTTTTATGAAAGTTGCTGGCACTTCGCCCGTAGAGAATATAAAATTGTAATTTTCCGTAAGCTTTTGTAGGAAAGCGTCCTTTGCATTTTTAAAAAATTCGTAGGGGATTCGATCTTCCCCAGGAGCTTTATTATCACAGCATAGTGACATCCTGGCCAGTAATAGGTTGATCTAAAGATGGGACTTCGAGAAGAGTAAATGCATATTGCATTTGAATTAAATTTGTAAATAGATTCAGCAATTTTTCGAAGTATCCAGCTAATATGGATGCTTCAACTTTGATGCTCTGCGCAAACAAAGCACAGTTCAGTGTTTTGGAAATTTTCCAAAAGGACCGACTATCTTTTATGTTCGTAAGCATTGTTGAGAGAATTTTGAATGTGTATTCTATGTTTTTGCTCGCAGATGTTTTAGAATCTCCTTCCTGTTTGCAGCATGGTACATATGTTTTGCGTTATTGGTACCTACACTTCTCAGAAGCCGCAGGAAGACGAATGATTTCTTTCTGGCTGTTTCGTATTCCCAGTCATACCATGGCTGTTTCTCTTTATTTCTTATTGTTGATTGCAAGGGATTTGCTGCATTCAAAATACAGATAGAAAGTATATCTGTACATCTGATAGACTGGAGGTCACCATTATTTATTCCGTTTATTTCGAAGTTCAGATTCACTTTGTATCTTTCCAAGTTTTCCTTTCTCAATCTCAGTTTTGGTAGCAGGGACTTCTGAGAAGTGGGGGTTTCTTGTGCGTTCAACTTTATTTTGATTGCTACTGGTAGGTGATCTGAATGGGTTAACTCTTTCACTTCGAGGTCAACTATATGCTTAAGCTACTTTCCCTGCACGAAGCAATAATCAATTTTTGAATAAGTACCTCTTATAAATGTAAAATTCCCTTTTCCGACGGATATGGTGCGCCCGTTTAACAGTGTAAGCCCAATCGTTTCACGCATTTCAGTAAGTTTCTTCCCGTTTCCATCTGTACATTTATCTGTCGCTTTGTCAATAGTTACGGCTCCGAATTTAGTATTTGCTCTGTACTCACTGTTCCATTGAAGTCTCTAACTACCAGGATATCCTTTTTGCCAAATTCCAACAAAAAATTATATACACTCGTGAAATCATTCATCCGTTTGCTACAGTTGACCTAAACAGGTATTATATACATTTTAACTTTTTAAATTTCCAATTCAATCAAATTTTATAAAGCGACTACTACTTACTTTTCCCAGTCCCTTTTGTATGCTATATAAACAACCTCCACTGACTCTACCATGCGTGGCTGTTCTTACTGCTGGGGTCCAGAGAAGCGTGTGGTTTTTGAAGTAAGATTCGAAGCGTTCCATATTCTTATCAACAAACGTTTCAAAAAGTACAAAAATGTCGTAATTACTTATAAATTCAAAGATATCATTGAAGAGTAGTTTGTTGCCTAACCCTGATACATTAAAAGTAACAATACTAAATGAAAAATTATTTAAACTACAATTAATATATTTATTTTGACGACTGACGGCATTACAATTACAGACGCTGTATGCGTTCATTTCCTCTAACAGTTTGAGAGTTACTGGTTGCCTGCTCGACCGTGCCTCCAGCATGATTTGACGTTTCATCCTTGTCACACAGTAGCTGATCCATGAACGTCATCCCGCTTGCCTCATCATATGTTAGCTTATTCTTTACATCGAAATAAAATGTGTATTCTCCTGCTTTAAGTTTGTCTCCTCGTGATTTCACCTTTCAGTTTCGACCGCCCAAATACGCCGCCGACCCAAAATCCTCAACAAAAAGTGACTTTTTTTTGGATGCATTGATTGTTTGCCAATGGCCCGTGAATTTTCATTATGATCGCGAATGTATTTTGAGGGATTCTCACGAGCACCTCCACTTATTGCAGCTATATTTTCGCATGACCAGCCACTACGAGAACACACTGACCCGGTTCGATTAAATTTTTCCATTAATTTTCTAAACACAACTATAGATGGGCGATTATATACATATTTGTTGTTGGTTAAATTTTCTCAATCTCGTAACAATTACAATGCGTTGTTCTCTCGTTCACCGCTCCATAATTACAAATGTCAATGCTTTGACAGCACCACAGTGATGCCAGATTTAAATGGTAAACGTCAATTGAATCACCCTTTGCTTAGTTATGTACGTACGAGTATTTAGTTGACCCCCAACCTGGAAGCTGGCATGTGAACACCTACGTTGATTAATTAAACTATCATCTTCAGTCACTGTGAATTGGTGTTGAAAATATCTGAAACATGTCGAAGAAGCCCTTATAAGATGTATCATAGTTCAATCTGACTGCAAATAAGCTATGGTTAATTAAGTATTTTTTATTTTGCCGCCTGTATCTAAGTACGAGTGCTTTACTAAATAAGAGTCCATATTCAGTGAAGAACTTTCGAAAAACTGATGATCTCTGATGAAGATACGAGTAAGTTAAAAAGATAAAGACGACCTTTTTGAACAGAGTACTGAATGAAGGTTCAAATGACCTTCACATGAGAGGTATAACTGAGCTGGAAGAAATATAATACTTTAGTGAGTAATGGTGGAAACCAAACACGATGATAAATCACCTGATCTGTAACTTAAGTTCCTTCCATCTTCTAGTCCGACTTCCTACCACAATTTCAATAAATCCCCGTGTCCTGTTCATGTCGCTTAGCTTCACCGGCATTATTAATTGTCCCGCGGTTGATTTATTGGTAGCAAATCAATTGACATTTTTTCTGCGACAATGCACGAATAATTGCGCCCTCTCTTAGCTGCTGTCAATATCAACAACTAATTAATGACACAAAACCAGCACGAGCGATGCTAAAATAAAAAAAAAATAAAAATAAAAGAATTCCCATCGTGCCGACCGCCTCGCCACAGTTGTTATTTTGTCCTTTGATTGTTTTTTCCCGTAATTACATCGCGTCAAGGTTGTCGTCTATAGTCCTCCCAAACCAACAGTTCTTGGTCCCAAATCTAATAACAAAACTGTCAAAGTATTCTTCACAGGGCGCGCAAACATTCCTTTGCACAAAAAGTTTATAGGACCCGCCCGCCGTCTTCGTCCATTTTTGTTATTAATTAAGCCCGTCCGAGATGACGTGACCTATAATAAAAGTTTTGACACTAGCGCGCCATCGTCCATGATAAATGGACATCACGTTACTTCACTGTTCTTTGCATTACTTAAGGTTACTGGTTGCAACCTGTGCTGTGTCTGTGCTTTTATCCCACGAGAGGAAAAGGTGTTTTGCATCTGCTGGACGCTTATGTCGTCGCAACGGTGATGGCAACGAATTTTCCAATTTATCCTTGGGATCTACTTTCTCTTCGAGGGTGAGAAATTCTGGATCATTAGTAGTCCATTAGTGGAGGGGTGGAGGTCGAAAGAATTAAGAGTTGGCTGGAAAGTTTGTTGGGCGCCATTTTATTCATCGCTGTCATTATTTATGATAGATTTTATACAACGCCACCGTCTGCATCCACAGCGACCAGCGAGGGGCCTGATTTAAGACACGAATACAGTTTTCACTTACTAAGAACTTTTACTTCAACGAAGGGTGAAGTTTTTAAGATTCCTTTCTACTTCGGTGAGACGTAGTGGGTAGCGCTTTCGCGTATCTGTGGGGTTAAACTTTCGTTAGGGTAGAGATTAGGATAGTTTTTTTTTTTTCTTCTTCTCGAAATTAATTTTGTTGGTGAAGGGTGATTTAAAATTCATTTTCATAATTCAATGGAAGGGGATATATACTCGTGCATAACACTCCAGGTTTTTTTTTTTTTTTTTTTGCAGTGCTACATTATAGATTTGACACGGAGGGGAAAAAACCAGTAGCACGTTATTTGTGATATTTTTTAAACGTATTTCATCTAATTTTCATTAAGTAAGTGACGAAGACTTTTTGATTTTTCTCAGCATTAGATCACCATCAGTTTGTGTCTTTCGAGAGATACAGAGGGCTGTTGGCAAATATCTATGTAATTAAGTCTCGATATTTCGTCTTTAGATCGAGAAGGTAGAGCAAGGTAAGAAGTAGAGAAAGTTTACAGATATAGTTGCTCGTTGCTCAGATCTGTCTGGAACGAGTCGGGTGGGGATTTTTAAATTGCTTCGTAAACCGCATTAAATTGAGACGTAAAAGGTTTAAATTGGTTTAAATTCAACCGGTAAATGTAAATCTGGAACCAATATAGGCTGCCTAAGTAAAATCAGATACATACGTAATGCAAATGATGTGGGATATACCTGCCCTAAAATAGCTATTTCTGATCAAAGGTCCACGAAGAGGTATAGGATTAAGTGAGATATAAAAAATAGCGTTCAGCAGCTGTCGAAGTTACCAATAACATCCAGCTGTCAAAATGTCAAAATTGAATAAGGCTTGCCATTTTGTCGTGCATCGCTTGACGCTTCCCGAACGTGTGGAAATTATTAAAAATATTATCGAAATTCCGGCTCAGTTGTAAATACGCAACGTGAATTTCGTCGTGGGGCCGGTCGTCACCATGGCTTCAGTGCGCAGGCAATTCGTCGCACAGTGGAAAAGTTTGAGCGTGAGTACACTCTTTTGGACCTTAAGCCACCAACCAGATATAGATCGGTGCGAAGTAAAGAAAACATAGCCGCCGTAGCGGCCAGTATCGAAGAAGACCCAGAAATGTCGATTCGGAACCGATCAGCTGAATTGGGCACCGCCAGAGAGTCAACCAGGCTTATTTTTCGGTTGGATTTGGGCTTAGATCCGTATAAGATTGTGCTGACGCAAGAATTGAAGCCGGACGATCATAGGCAACGCCGTGAGTTCGCTAATTGGGCGCTGGAAATGTTGGCCGGAGATTCGGATTTTGGCCAAAAAATCATCTTCTCGGAAGAGGCCCATTTTTGGCGCAACGGCTATGTCAACAAGCAAAATTGCCGTTATTGGAGCGACCACAATCCACAAGTGCTCGACCAAGCATCAATGCATCTACAAAGATTGACTGTTTGGTACGGTTTATGGCACGGCGGCGTAATGAGACCTTATTTCTTTCGAAATGAGGAAGGAGACACCATTACCGTCAATGGTTCTCGGTATAGAGCGATGTTAACCGACTTTCTTTAGCCAGAGCTCGACAACATCGCTTTGGCTCCAACAAGACGGCGCTATATGCAATACAAGCGACGCAACGCTCGAAGTAGTGAAGGAGAAGTTTGGCGACTGGGTCATCTCACGGGGAGCGTTCATCAATTGGCCGCCGCGATCATGCGACTAGACACCCCTCGATTATTTACTCTGGAGCTACATCAAGTCCTTAGTCTACACTAACAAGCCAACCACTTTGGATGAGCTCGAGGCTAACATTCGAGACGCTATTGCCGGAATAACGCTGCACCGAGTCATCAAAAATTGGAACGACCGCTTGAACACTGCCAGCGAAGCCGATGGTCGCATTTAAATGATGTGCTATTCCATACATAATGGCATGAATGTAGCTTCAAAACAAAGCCGGAATCATTTTGATATCTCACACCGTTGTTGTTTTATTTAAATGTCTTCTTATCTGGTCATCCTATAGTTCACTGCCTTTGATTCTTTAATTTTATAGATGGCAGATGGGTATGCAAATCGCATCATCATCTCCACGCAGTGCCTGCTGGATAGCTATATAATAGTGAACTAACGATGACCTGCGCAAGCACAGCTGGGTTGAACACATTGACCTGATTGACCGAAATCTGCATCTCAGAAATATAAGAGTTCCTCAAAAGGAGGACATGTGAAGGAAGAATTCTTTCGATGGAATCAATGGTGGTGTCACCAATCAACTCAGCGAATACCTTATATGAGTTACTTTGACATATTTAGAGCTCAGGTAAATAAGAATTTACAAGACTTCGTTAGGGAGTTGAAAAAGAGGTGGCGGATGAATCCTTAATGTCCCAATGACAGCAGTCATATCCTCGCAGTGGGCTACTAACATCGGAATATCCGGCTCCTTGTCCTAGGAGTTTTAAGGGGTTAACTACCCTACCATGGAAAAAAAAAATCTAGTAGAAACCGCAAGCCTCGGATAAGGATAATTTTACTGTTGACATACCTCGCAAATGAAATAAGGACAACGATCTTCGGACCTTTGACAAGTCACGTGCAGCTGAGCACTAGACTGTTAGAAAAGCCGCCATTCAAGAAGTTCGGTGGGATAGGCCGGCCAAACAGCGGATGGAAAACAGTGACGTCTACTACGGTGACTGCTACAAGGAGCAGAAGCAGTATTTATTTGCATGCGGATTCGTCGTCAGAGGTTGACTTAGGCAAGTCTTGGGCTTTAGGCATGTGGGCGAATGCCTTATGAAAGTCCACATCAAGGCAACATTCAAAAACATCAGCCTACCAAGCGCTTACAGAAGATAAGGACTACGCACGTGACCTAGGTGCTTTTTTCATCTCCGCGTCAGAACATACGAGCAATGTTCACGTTATGATACTATAATCGTGCTTTGCGGTTTTAAGACAAAAATTGGAAAGGAGGGCATTTTTGGTAACTCTGTCAGAAAATAGAGTTTGTACGACAACATCTCCGGGAACGGACTCATGCTAACCGACTTACGAGCGGAGCGAAACATCACTGTTGCTAGCACATCATTGTCAGCAAACTATCAAGAATGCTACGTCTAATGTGCTGAATTCTTCGCACCCACCGCAAAGAAACCCCTAGTTTGATGTGTAGTTTTAGGCCAGGAAAGTCCACCATAAATCAGATATTCGCATTAAAGCAGATCTTAGAAAACACAGGAACTCCAAGTCGATCTTTTTCATTAATTTTAAAGTTGCCTACGATAGCGTCTATAGACATGAGCTTTACAGAGCCATGTGTAGTTTTAGTATCCCTACCAAACTTGTCCGTCTGTGCAGGGTGACGATTGAGAATGCACACTGCTCAATCGAGGTCGGCAACGTTGTCACCGCCGATGACTTTGAAGCCAGAAAAGGACTACGACAAGCTGACAGCGCCATGACAGCTTTAACATCATACATGAAAGGATTGGAAAAAATTCTTGAAGCTAACAGCAGTAGTACGATCTTTCAAAAGTCTCTATAACTACTCGCGTACGCGGGCAGTGAGTATTGAGTTTAGCGGTTAACGAGGGCAAAACAAAACATATGCTGTCGTCAAAAAAGGACAGTCAACATGGGCGACTTGGACTTGGGAAAGTCACAGTAGACAGCTACAATTTTGCGTTTGTTAAGCACATTTTCTACTTAGGCTTAACTGTAAATTCAAAGAATGACAACAGCGTAGACATCAAGGGAATAATCACGCTTGTCAGCCACTATTAAAGTCCTCCCACGGTGACTTTACTTAGGATCATCATCGTCTCAGTCCTATGATTCCGCACAGAAGTATGGAAAAGGCGGATTAAAACGCCATTGGTTGCTTTGAAAGAAAGATTCTTCGAGTGAGGAGGAAGAGATGATACAACAACGAAATATACCGGTTGTACAACGACATCGACCACCTAGTTAGAAGGGTTAGAATCTATCACCGGAAATAGCTAGGACATGTAGCGCAAATGGTCGTCAACGCTTCGGCCAAGAAAGTCTTTGAATCCATCCCGCAGGAACAACGCGGTGAATTAAGACCTCACCTAAGGTGGCGTACACAAGTGGAAAGGACCTCAACACACTTCGTGTGCAAAAGTGAAGGCGGCTATTACAAGACAGAGCTAGAGACCCTTGTTGGTTGAGGCTCAGGTCCAGTCAATATTAACCGACTTCTAAACTATCACGTCTCAATTGAATTTGAGTTCAATCTCTATGTAATTCCTTATTCAAACGCCCCCGTATTCGGTCGCATTTTTCTTTTTGCTCCGCAAATTAATTCATTGTTAATTTGACATTTTTCGCCGCATAAGCAATTTTCCGCTTATTTTTTTGACCCACTTCGCGATTGAACAACTGTTCGCTAACGCGCCCTTTAATTCGTTGTCTTACTTTTTCCTGACCTTACGCAACCACTTATTTTCTGCTATGTCTTGTGGAATGTCTAATTGCATAATCGATGATAGCAATGCCGATTAGATCGCTTGTAATGGCATCTGTGACAAATCTTTCAATGCCATTTGTGTGGGGCTTAACAAAAGAAACACGGTTTTCATTAAAGAAATATCAACCAACCTCCTTTTCTTCTGTGATGAGTGTAAGAACATATGCTGTCGCACGTACTCCTCGCGATAAAATGCCTAAGTGACTCTAATGAAAACCATCATAAAAGTCTGATTAAAAAGATAACAGAAAAACTGTCCAGCCTTGAAAATAATGTAAGATGTGTTGAAGAATTAGGCGTTGCGGTACAGTCTTCAAACGACATAATTAAATCCAAACTTGTTAACATCGAGAAAGAAATTGCTGGTTTTTTTTAGAGTTAGGTTTCACAAGGTCCAGATCGCAAGATCAAGTATCAAACCATACTCAGCATCACCCAATTGTTCAGTGCAACACGTCGATCTTGGCTGAACTATTGGATACCGAAGTGGATCCGCCCTCATCTCCACCTTCCTGTCTCCAAAGGATGGTTCAAACGGATAACTCCAACGCAGGCATTACAACTCACGAATGTGAAGTCACGGTAACGTCGTCTCCTCCCGCTGTCGCCCCACGTAAACTCATCAAACAATTTGGCACTACATGGACACCTTCAGAGTGGCAGCGCAGATTGGACAAGCTAAGGTTGGAGAATCAGATGTTCACTACCTTCCTCATTAAAGGCGCCCCTCACTACGCTGATGTCCCATGGATATAATTTTTCAAAAAGAAATTTGGTATTACCATCAGCCAATGCATAATGCTCCTGCCATTCAGCCACAAGAGTAATCGAAATTTCAAATTCGACTTACCGTCTCGATACGAATGGATATTTCAAAGCTCTGCTGGCATTGACTTCAAGCTTGGTAAGATGCGCATCAGCAAATCGACCGATAAACTCTGTATTAAGTCTAAGACTAATGATAAGACTGTAAATAAATCTAAGATTAGTAATAAGCATCCAAAACCTGTTTAAAACTCCCGACCCAAATCTGTCACTAATTGGTTTCTAAAAACTAAATTATTCCCCAAATTTACCCCCCCTACCATACCTAAACAAACGTCTTCTTCTTCTTCTTCTTTAAATGCACTTAATGCTACAGCGCCACCGAAGCCCATACATAAGCGAGTTTCGTTTAAATTAAACCCAACTTCTCACACTGGCTCCTCTCAAAACTACAACCCTCCGCGCCACCTGCTCTCACCACCAATTCTTTCCCTAATTTCAATCTCACAACTGGAGCCAAATACCCTAACTTTATTAGCTCTCATATTCTGCACCCCACATCTAATGTCTCATCTAATACACCTTTCTCTTCAATCTCTTCCTCCACCGCTCCCAGTCTTGATCCGGTTTTACCGCCTCTAGTTAAACTAATAAAGCAAACCATTGACACCACAGAATGTCGTTCTGCCACTTTGCATGTGTCTAGATTCGTCTAGTAGTTATTGAACTCCTGTCGTATCTTCTCATTGATTATTGTTTTAATAGTTCTCAGACGGACCCCTATAGTTTTATCCGGGTTCAGTTCTGTGTTGCCCGCTCCTTTCCTTGCCAGTTCGTCTGCCTTTTCGTTACCAGGTACACCTTAATGCCCTGGTACCCATGTAAGACGGACTCTATTGCGTCTGGCAAGTAAGTTCAATTTAGTTTTGCACTCCCTTCCGAGATCTTCGCTGGTGTCTTCTGTGAGTATTTCAGTTGCCTGTAATTACATAGACTTCTGCTTGGAACACCGATACAAATGGTTCTAGGTGAATAGCAAGTTCAATCGGTGAGTTAGCACTAAAGACGCCAGCCCCTGATTCCCCTGATATGTTAGAGCCATCTGTATAAACCGATATCCCACTGGAGTTTCTTGTCGTTCTTTCATTCATCCAGGGGGGGAAAATTGTTTCGAAGTTGTTGGAGAACGCATACGATTTTCCAACAACATCACTGGGGCAATCGATGAGTGGTGTCTTATCATTTCGATGATTTTTCGATGTCCCGTATTTGCACCACCGATGAAATGGCCGATAGTTCTAAGCCGTGAGACTGAAATGCCGGTAATCTTCTTCGCTTCGAGGTGCACTGGTAGAATGTTTAGTATCGCTTCCATGGCCGCGGTTGGTGTTGAGTTATGCTTCGTCGGGTGTTTTGCATAAGCTCTCCTATGATGTTCAGGTCCCTACCTCTTATCAAAACGGCTAAATCATCTGCGTACTCTCCGCATTTAGCACAGGTTCCATCCACTGCTTTTAAAAGGTCCATTGTGAGCACCCACAGAAAAGGATATATTATCCCCCCCTGTGGTGTTCCCGTACGGACTGTCCCCCTTCTTGTTTCGTCTCCCAGTGAAGCTGTGATGATTCGGTTTGTTAGCATGTGTTCTAGCAAATTATTTATTACTTGAGTGTGCATCCACAATTTTTTGAGTTGTCCTTGGTTTCAAAAGCCGTCTCAACTGATTTTCCTTTGAGGTATTCGTGTTGATTAGGGCACAGCCGCAGATTTGTAATCTGGGTTCTGATTCTCTCCATTGATTTTAATAAGCAGAACGTTAGGCCCTTTGCTGTCGATAACTTTGTTTTGGCAGGAACACCACCCTCACCTCTTGCCATTGTGTTGGTTTGTATCCGAGATATAGGAATCCCCTGAGGATATTGACCAGGGTTTTCTTTAGGGTGTCTAATTCTATCCCTTTTTGCAAGACGATGGGAAGTATTCCGTCCATTCCCGCTGATTTATATGGCGCAAATGAGTTAATAGCCCAGGTTAGTTTACTCGTATCTGCATTAACTAGGTTCTCAGTGTCCTCCCATTTTGTATCAGTTCAAATGAGCCCACACTTGGAAGGTGTAGCTGCCTCGTTGAAACAGTTTGGGAAGTGTACACACATCAGCGTCTCCAAGGTATCGGGTGCGGTTACCAAGTTATTGCCCGCCTGTAGAAGTTGATAACTTGGTGGTTCCTTGGACAGGATCTTTTTTAATCGCGCTGCTCCATTGCTATCGCATATGTTGGTGCCGAAAGTTTTCCATGAATTCCTTTTAGCAGTCCTGGTGAGCTTCTTGAGGCTTTTTTTTACTTTCTTTATAAGATTCCCAGTCTGCTTCTTCGTTGGTTTTTAAAGCATTATTTAGGCATTGTATAACAACCTACCTTATTTCGTGGAGGTCGCCGTTCCACCATTTTTGCTTTGCTCTTCTAGGTACTAATTTTAGAGGGCAGGTGGCCTCAAAAGATTCTATAATACACTTATCAACTTTGACAACTTCATTGTTTATTTGATTAATCTCAGTGTAGCTGTTACCCTGAGTTTGTGTCAGCTTTCCCTGAAGATTACTTTCAAAGATGGACCAATCTGTAATCAATTCCAATATCAAGACTCAACCACCTGTGGTCCGAAAAGGAGATCTCATTACTGATCCTCCAGTTCGACACCAGATGTATAGACCTATGGTCGCATAAGGTTATATCTAATACCTCCCTTCTGATTTTATTCATGAAAGTTGGTGCACAGCCCCGGTTGAAGGTAATCAGTGCGCATTTAGGTCTCCCACCACAATAATGATGTCTCCTTTCGGTACTGTGTTATTGACGTCGCCCAGCTGGTTGTAGAAGTATAATAATTGCGAAATCTATCTATCACTGGTTCACATAAACCATAAGTTAAAGCAGATACGCGTCATTATCATTTACTTTATTCTGTCTCCTTCCCAATGCACCTAAACTTGGTCAAAACAAATCTACCTACTACCCAAAGCAGTATCAAAACGCAGTAATAAACTGAGATTATATCCTTGACAACTTTGGTCCTTTCAACGAAAACATTTTAATTATGATGAACTTCAAACCCATACACTCCGTTTAACTCCTCACACTTCGATCCGAAACGAAATTTTTTGTCGTCCAGAAATTAAATTCATACGCCACAGTTAAGGACAAAGTTTTCAGAAGAAATCCTCTCCTCGTACACCACTTAAAGTCAACAAAGGAAAAATCATAAACTATGCCCAGACGATGGAAGGGAATCAATAATAAATGGCTACGAAGGCAATCTGTTGAACCCCTTTGAATGCTGATCATATGCGGACGAGAATGTGTTTATCCCATGGGCGTGGTGGACAATCCGGCGGCAGCCCCTTTAATCAGAGAAGCGATTATATCCTCGTTGGACCAGAGTACCTACATATAATGCCGCCGGACATGTAACATATTGAAATTCAATATTTTTCTAGCAGCAAAAAGAAAAAAAAAAGGATAACTTGGGCGGAGTACTTTATGCACAAAGGATGCGATGATGATGGTCGGAGGATAACAAAAAAAAAAAAAAGGATTCTTGGTACACAATTTTCTTCTCGTTGGCATCGCCTTTTAGCTTTGAAACTCCCTGGTTCATGGCGGCGAGGACATACAGGATGTGGTGCGTGTGTGTTTGTGGATGCGAGATTTCCACATTGATTACCCAGCCATTCGACCGTGAATGGATCCGAATTGAAAACCAGTGGCAAACCAATTTTGTATCGATATGAGATATAGAGGGTGTGTAACAGCGAAAGAAAGTTAGGAGCAGAACAAACCCCAATGGAACATAAATAAAGAAGACGCAATGCTGGGAAGGAGAGGTTGGTTATCAATATGGCAGTTAGGAAGTGATGACCAGTTAGGGAGTATTGGAAAAGTCGAGCAGTGGATGCCTTTCAGGACAATATTTGAGGGTTAATGTTCTGAGAAATCCTTCAATCTGAAGTGAACAGCAATGGAATCTTGGAGTTGAATGGGTTGACGCTGATATCTTGGAATTGAAAAATGAAAAAAATTGGTGAGGAGTTAACTTAATTAGGTGGATGGATAAGTTACATAAAGGATGTAGGGAATATTTGACCTATATTTCGCAGTAGGTACTCATTCAGGTTTTGTAGGTACCTTTATCTTCTGAATTGATTTGAAAGATAACATTAAAAAAAAAATTGATCATCTTGGACTAGAGCTGGTTCAAGACACTGATAAGAGGGCTTAATGGTCCTCTCTGACAACTCGCCATTTATCATAATTGATGCTTCACTTAAGGCGTACAGAGACAAGCAGTTCGGTTATTACAAGATAACGCATAATTTCCCACTATTGGCTAATTGAAGACCTATGCGTGTTGTAACATAATGTAGCATAATAACTACGCCCCAAAAAGATGCAACACATTTCGAAGTGTCTTTTCATTCGAGGTTCGTGTCCACGGTAAGAGACGGATTATGTCTAAGACGACGTCGCGGAATTAAGAGAGAATTATAACCGCAAGAGATTATTGGCTGCAGCTGTCATCTTGGAATTATTACATCAGAATTTTCTTGTTCCAGTGGTCGAAGAATTTGCTATAAGTTTCTGGATATCAGAAATGCGACTATATAAGGACAGATGGCGATCGAGGCAAGGCAGTTGGTTTTCGAACCGCACGAAGAGATTGGAAAAGTGATAATGGGCGAAATTGTACTCTTGTGATAGATTGAAAGTTAAGAGTGAACAAGAAGAAGTAATTAGTTTGGATTTGTGAATTAAGTAATTGGAATGAGATAAAGTGATTTGAGAAGAAGGAGACCTTGTAAGGAAAGAATTTGCGAAGAACAGTATAGTGTGAACTTGAATTGTTCTATAGACTAGAAAATAAAGAAATAATCTCACAGAATAACGTTTTATCTACTCGAGCCGTAGCTCGCATATTACAATATATTAAAGATACTAACATTGCAAATGCTCCTAGGACCTCAATGAAATGATGATTCATTTCAGCGCCCTGGTTGGTTGGTATTAAAGGGTTAGCTTATGCTCATCACTTAGGCTCCATTGGGTCCGTTGTGTTCCCCTCGTCTGTCAAACTGTAAGGCAGAGTACTGTGATGTGGGGTAATTATGCTTTGAGCGGGGATGTAGGTATTGGGCCATGGTTTCCTTTCTTACTGAGGTGTGTTAGATCCTGTAACATTGGGGATCCTAGTATCTTCAGTCTTAAGCTTGCTGTTATAGTGTAGTGGCAGAGGAAGTGTTCTATATCTTCCTTCTCCTCCTCCTCACAGTTGGCACAGATTATTGTATCAGTTAGCCCGAGCCTGAACGAATGTTTATTGAGATTGATGTGCCCTGCTAAGAGCCCTCCCATCAATCTCAACTGTATTCTGCTTGAGTTGAGTTGAGGGTGGCCGTGGTGTAGTGGTAACATTATCGCTTGTCACGCTGTTGATTCACGGTTCGAATCCTGAAGTCAAGAATCATCTATTTATTTCGCACGAAATAAATAAAAAAGTCGATCACTTGCGAAAGCTAAGCCAACTCTACTGCGAAGGCATAACACTGGCAGTAGAGTGGTCATATGGCTAAAATGCAAACTTGATCGTGATGATGACATCAGGTGGACGAAAAAAAAATACTGTGAATCATAAGACCGAGTCCGAGAGTTAGTATAAGGGTATTCATATCTCGTTTCACACGCGCAAATTATAAAGAAAAAGATACTGCAACCATCCTTAAGTCAAAACGAGCGATGTATATTTCGAGACCCACATTAGACGCCGGCACTAGTACCGGCAGTCATTTTGGATCCGTCGGTAAAGATGACTAGTTCATTCTCGAAACAGACTCTTCCTTCGTTCTATTCCTCCCTGCTAGGAATTCTAATAGAGAATTTTCTGTTGCAGTTTGGCATGGGAATGATGTAGTTCGTTTCCGTCCGGAGTCTCAGTATATTTCATCGGTTTAGAATTGAGGCAGGGTTTAGCTTTACATAGACCGGCTTCACTTAGTTTTAGCTGCCGTGTTCCCGCAGTATATGTCAAGTGGAAGAAGATTTAATATTGTTTCCAGAGCCGCTGTCGGTGTTTTGGTCTCATCGATACCGTCACCCCCAGACAGCCTGCCCATTGAATCTTTGTAACGCTTTCAAGTTGGTATTTCTTCTCGAGCGCCTTCCACCAGACAATCGAACCATAGGTCAAAATGGCTCTTTAGGCTTAAAACTCCAAGATTTCCCGAAGGCATATAACTTTGGGTGGATGAACGCCTTATAAATTGAGGCCAGATCAGACGGGGTAAAATATTTCTTGCACCGTTTAAGGAACACTAGACAATTTGCAGCATTTTTACGACCTCGAATATGTGACCATTCCATCGAAGGTGGTTATTAATGCCACTTTCAGCTTCAGCGATGCAAGTACCATCCATGGATAATGGTTGAGGGTTTTGGTTTCGCTTGAAAGACAGAAGACAGCATTGTATTTTGGAAGTATTAAATTCCACTCTGTTGGTTGAACCCCATTTGATCATGTTGTCCAAGTCGGAATTTAAAGTGTTTAACATACTGTGCCATTCCTCTTCTATCACCGAAGAGCAAGGGCCTGAATTAGGGAACGAATGAAAAACTGAGGGTACTGTCATCAGAGAAGGAATGGATTGGATTAGTTGCAGATAATAGCTCATTCATGGAAATAAGAAAGAGAGTTGGAGACAATACAGAGCCTTGAGGGATACCAGCACTTATTTGGTGAAATGCAGACTTGAAGCTGTCCAAGACAACTTGCACTGAATGCCCCAGAAGATAAATTCCAATCCATTGAAGAAGAAGCTCTCGACGCCATATGCACGCATGGGCCCTGATGCCAAACTCTGTCAAGTGGCTTTGAATTAACAACCGCTAGATTTTGTCTATTTCTCAGTGAGATATGTCATCAAATCACCAGTGGACCTATTGCTACGAAAACTATTCTGTACTGCCGCTCATCGTGAATCAATATATTTGATGAGCTGATGATTTATCAGCGTTTCCCTGACTGTGGAAAAAAGGGACGTAAGTGCAGTGGGTAATTTGACAGGGAGGGACGGGCTGGATAAATGCTGTTTTCCATCTCCAGAAAGAGCCCAGAAGAGTAAGATAGACAGAAAAGCTTACGCAGACGCTTTACCAGCGTAGAAGAACACATCTTCAAAACTATGGAAGGGATACCATCTGGACCAGCAGATTTGTGTTTGTTAATACCTTTATGTACTCCTGCAACTGTATGAGTGCGAAAGTGGACTTGTCCCATTGAAAATTCAACGCTAACAAGTACAAGTGGAGTTCGTGTGGTGTGGAGTTCGCTGCAAAATGAACTGACAGCTGGAATGTAATTGTAAATGAGCGTAGGGATGGCAGACGTCGAATATGGGCATTGTAGTCTTTTCTGGTTTCTTCCGGTTTTCCAGATTTGTTGGCTTTATAAGACCGACAACTTATGTCTTTCAACCTGATAGCCTCTTTACAGGTCTAGTCAAAACACCAGTTAGCCTTAGGTTAAATGCTCATCATGCATACCTAAAAGGATAGTGTCAGTGATCACATCAACAGCGGCATCCACATTGCTATCGAGGAAGCGTAGCGACCAGTTAAAATTCCTAACACCAGTTAAAACTCTTAAAGAAGTTAATAGCTGCTCCAGTTTGCTTTCTCGTATTGCCATACTT
Organism: Pocota personata; assembly: GCA_963082735.1. Lineage (NCBI taxonomy): Eukaryota > Metazoa > Arthropoda > Insecta > Diptera > Syrphidae > Pocota > Pocota personata. The sequence continues at coordinate 16,831,347 of OY720429.1, read as the reverse complement.
TTCTTTTAGGAGTTTTTTCCTTAACTAATTGGTCAGAGTACGGGAATTTAGCTGATGTGTTTATTAGAAGGTGCGAAGTAAGAAATAAGTCTGGACTTTCAATGTCCGGTACATGTGTAGGCTCATTCACAAGCTGGATCACCTAGCACTCTATCATTTTCAGAGTTCTGATTAAATGCCTTGCATTTTTAGAAGACATCTGCACTCTAGAAATATGTCCAATAATTGAATTCCTCCCCAACTTCCTGCGGTCACCAAACATTATCCATCAAACCCATTGGTAGACCATAGTAAAAGCAAACAAATTCCGACCACAGCAACAGCACCTGCAATCCAATGCGATGGACTCACCTTCTCCACCTTTAAGGCAACTGCCATCAGAATGATATTAATTGCATCAACACCGTTAGCAATGTATGCAGTTCAACATAATCACAATTTCGTCAACAATCCAACAGGCCAAACTTGCATTCATTTTTTTGCATCCCACTGTCACTCCATCAAATTTCAGAGGACAATTTAATCCTGCCTGCCGGCGAAAAAAGCCCTCTTAGCCCGTATGTGCCTCAGAATGTGCCCGCTGTTGATTTAATAAAGTTCACAGACTGCTACTGTTTCCACTGTACCATGCGGGGGTGGACTCAATCCGGAAGAATTGACTTAAATAATTGGCAATTACGTTGCATAAACACTGAAAACTGTCCTTGCTCTGGTCCTTGCAACAGTCACATACACAAACGCAGCCGGAAGTTGCAAGCAACTCACATCGAGTTGGAAAGAGATAACATACCAACCAGCATCTGGTTGTTGCGCTGTTGGCAGTCGAATTTTCGCCGGAAAGTGTTTCATGTTTGGCTGGTGTTGTGCATACTCGTCGTATGTGGTGTCGAATTGAAATCGACACAGGATCGAGTTTCCCTTCTATATCCTTTGAGGATATGAAGTTTTGTCAATGGGATGGCATACGCGAGATACATGACTTCTGAGCCAAATGGCCTGTCGGATATATCCTCACAGGCAGATGGTCTAGTTTTGGCGTTTTACATTGACACTCCCATTGTAGGGGTTGATGTACATTTTGGAAGGACTCTTGCCGGAATAGTTTGCAATTGAATTAGACCTCGTGATGCGTTTTTGATGGGAAGGAAATTGTATTTGTAAATTAATTGATGTAAATTTGTTTATAAAATCCATTAGAGTGGCACTGTTGATTGGAGCCGCAGGGTTTTGGAAATTGTTACCATTTTGCTATGAGAATTTGTAGGGTAAGGCGGTTGTATATTCTCCGAAGAGCTTAATTTGAGCATCTTCTTTCGCCTTCCTGATTACTGTAACGTATTTCGGACGGAAATAATGGATGCGTGATGGAATCAGCAAAACTAATTCACAATTGGGAGTATAGCATGACGTATCACTTTTCTCGACAGATCTGACGATAGCAAGCTGGATGAGAAATGGTCTATTGGTTTATTTTCGACAAAGCGATGGTAGGTCAATACCGTAATCGGTGCTCTCACGGACACTGACGACAGTCTGCACGGTCTGATGATTTTTGCAGGAGCTGCATACACGGTTACCTGTCAAGCTCTGCTCAAAAGAAAATTGTTCTGTCTGGGAGCTTTTCTTTTCGACAACTTCGGCGACCTGGAGCATAACGACGTCAGGAGCATCCCCCGATTCATAATGAAATCCGGATTGTGCGATTAGCCCTCTTTACAACAGCGATCAATCTCATGATATCACAATATACCTCTGGCTGTACGAGTAGTATACAGGTCCCCCATTCCTTCCCAATCCGTCTGATTTCGAGAGATGGCCGATGAATCGTGAGACTCGTTTGACTCTAGTAGAAACAGGCGGAGCGGGAATTCCACATTTTGGCATGGGAGATTAACGTATTCCTGAAACAAAAGCCAATGCGGCATTTCAAGACCCGTGGCTCACGCCACTTCCCCAAAAAAGGAGAAAATCCCTCTCCGAGAAGTAGTCTCCTCCATGTCAATGGTTTATCGCACCGGGCTAGTAGCCAGTCCATAGTTGCGGAAGGTTCTACGCTCAAAAGGCACAGATCCCTTATCCACCTTCTCGGAAAAGTTTTCTCCGGAACAGTTAGGGATAACATCATTGTGTCTAGAGTGGACATCTCCGACGACGAAAGGAGGATCTCCGACTACAAATGGAGGCTCACCAAAGGCAAAGTGATGAGTTGCCTTTACGAACATACATATACCACACACCCTATCCCTCCGCCCACATACAAAGACGGTGGCTGGCAACATGGCGTTGTCAAATTAATTGCCTACAACGACCAAAATTCGGTGAATCTCATTACTACTGCAATGCAGTGGACTAGAGTCAGATCTCCCACATCCCGATAGTTAGGGTCTGAGTTCCTCTCGAACCGAGCGATCCTCCCAAGGCCTCTATAATCTGTGCGTACCAAAACCAAAACATAGGTAGAGGAGTCATCGAAATCCATGAAGACTCCCCAACCCGGCGACGCTGAAGTAACAAAAATCCCTACGGGTCGCTGGTTATATCCCCCACTGCCGAATTTCTTCCTTTGCTGCATGGAAAGAATTTTATGATCAGGTATAGCCTTAAAAGCATATATATGAAACTTTTCAGAAGGAACCAATCCAATGTGGTAGGATATTCTAAACCAGACTTCCTCTGATGATGATCCATCACCCCCGAGGAACTATGTGCTGCAATTGAGAAGAAACCTATCCAAGATAGCTATAATGTTAAAACTAGAACAGATTAATCTTTAACCTACTGCTCCGCCTCAATGAAAGAGGCTTTGTTATCGCCCTTATCGAAGAACCACGTAGATTAAATAATGCTGGCTATACGCTTCACCAGGTAAAGTCAGAGCCTGTATTCTTGTTACAAAATCAATAAATCTTGCTCTTCTTCCTCGCCATGGCACTAAAGACCTCTTAGTAACCCTAATAAAATCAAAATAAATGAGCATCAGGCTACCTTCCATAAGAAGACCCAGAATCCGTACCATCAAAAAGCCTAACGGAAGCGATAGAAGAACTGAAAGGAGAAGAGAGGTCATAGGGCATGATGCCACAACTTATGGGGCAGTACCGACGCTAAACCCTGACGTGAATATTTTTTCGAGTATCTTGTTAGCACTAACCTTGTAGTATGCACAAAATAGTCCAATTACTAAAACCCGAAAGGAATAATAGTCGTCACCTTTGTCCCTCTACATCTTTACTGTATAAGGCCACTTGTTCTCAGATCACTATGGAAAATCAAGATTGCAACTATAATGCCGTGGGTGGTCGTGGTGTAGTGGTAACATTAACGCTTGTCACGCTCTTGGTTCACGGTTCAAATCCAGATCTCAACAATCATCTATTTATTTCGTCTGAAATAAATTAAAAAAGTCGATCAATTGCGAAAGCTTAGTCAACTCTACTGCGAAAGCATAACACTGGCAGTAGGGTGGTCATATGGCTTAAATGCAACTTGATCGCGATGATGACATTAGGTGGACGGAAAAAAAAAAATACTGTGAATCATAAGCAACGACAAAAAAAGCAAAACAAACAAGCTCCCCAGTTATCTGGACGTCACCCTTGGAGTTTACTGAAACTTAATACCACCTAAGTTTCAAACCCACTACACCAATCTTTCTTTCTCTCTCTCTCAAATTTCTACAAACGCCCGTGCCCTGAAATAGTTTAATGGTATTCATATCCCATTTGGCGCGCTAATTATTAAAAAAAGAAAAATTCTATCCATTAAGTTATATAACTGCGTCTACACCCCACCAAGTACACAGCTGGAACTAGAAAAACTCAACAATATTTTTACCTTGGCTCTTAACTCAGTATTCATCAAATCCTGTGAGGAAAGGCGACATCGTTGCTGAGAATCGAGGTACACATGGTGGTGCCAGCGCAGGTGCTGATGGTTGGTGGAGTTGTTTGCAAGCCAAGCGAGATGACCATTAAGCTATGGTGTACTGTCGGAAGGCACATCTGAATTTTAGTTTTAATCAGATATTTTCCTTTAGCTAAGGCGTGTACGGTGAGTTGCTGAGAGTACGAGTAGCTGTGGGTTCCTTAACCGGATGGATCCCTTCACGCAGGTCAAGGGTCTCCCGATATCATTGCTTCCACTGGAGGTGTTTGAGGGCATTTCATGACCACGCTGACAGTGGTAGGGCGAATTTGGATTTGGTGATTGGTGAGCGATGAAATGTGTCTTATGGTAGAACGTAGTAGTAGAATAGTAGTTAGTGTCTTGTGTAGGTTTAGTTATATATAGATTGTAGAGTGATGTGTAATTGTTGTTTGTTGGTTTGTCCGCTATGTGCAGTGGATCCCTTCTGTGCCCGTATAACGACATTTGGAATTATCTACGAGGGTGGGTCAATAAGCCCCTGAAAATTAACACAAATTGTGTCGTCACCTTAAATTTAATTTTTTTTTTGTCAAGAATAATCTTTCAAAAGAATGCACCCAAATTTTCAGACAGATCTGTCAAATAGTTTTGTTGTGGCAGCCATTTTATATAGACGCCTACTAGCATTTTCGTTAAAATGGAAAAAAGTGAATTTCGAGTGCTCATTAAACACTATTTTTGCGAGAAAAACTATCACGCAAACCAAACAAAAGCTTGACGAATATTACGGGGACTCTTCACCATCGATTGGAATCATTCACCACTGGTTTACTCAATTTCGGTGCGGTCGTTCAAGCACAAGTGACGCCGAACGTTCTGGTCGACAAAATCCATGGTTTGATAATGGACGATCGGCGAGTGAAAGTGCGCGAGCTTGAAGAGGCCACAGGCTTATCACATGGCTCAGTGATTTCGATTTTACATAAATATTTGGACATGAAAAAGCTTTCCGCAAGATGGGTGCACGTTTGCTCACAATCGACAACAAACGCATTCGTTTGACAACTTCAAAGGTGTGTTCGGCGATGTTCCAGAAAAATTCGGCTGAGTTTTTGCGCCGTTTCGTAACTGTGGATGAAACCTGGATCCACCACAATGTACCAGAAACTAAGGAACAGTCAAAACAATGGACTTCTCCTGGTGAATCGAAGCCGAAGAAGGCCAAGGCGGGTTTGTCAGCAAACAAGCTCATGGCGACAGTTTTTTAAGATGCGCGCGGTGTTATTCAAACGATCGCCGGCGCATGTTACGCAGAGCTGCTGAATCGATTCAAGCCGATTTTCAGCAAAAACGGCCGCATTTGGCGAAGAAAAAAGTTATTTTTCACCAGGACAACGTACCGGCGCACAAGTCCGCAGTCGCAATGGCAAAATTGCATGAGTTAGGCTATGAACTCCTCCCTCATCCAGCATATTCCCCAGATTTAGCTCCTTGCGACTATTTCTTGTTTCCAAACATGAAGAAATAGCTCGGAGGTAAGAGATTTGGGTCGAATGAAGAGGTCATCGCTGAAACAAACGCTTATTTTGAGGGGCTCAAGAAATCGTATTATTTAGAGGGCATCAAAAAATTGGAGAAACGTTGGATGAAGTGCATAGAGCTAAAAGGAGACAATGTTGAAAAATAAAATGTTTTTATACCGAAAAGAGTGTTCATTTTCATTTTTCAGGGACTTATTGACCCACCCTTGTATATATATATATAAAAAAAAATAAAAACAAATTATTTGGAGCTGTTCTTTAAGTGCCAGGGCCTAGCTTCTCGCAACCACTCGTGTTGTGTGCGTTATATTTTTCACAAGAATGGAAGGGGACCTACAGTTTAGTGCTGTATCCGAACGGTAATTTGTTTTGAGAAGCATTCTCATGATAACAATACTCTCGGATGTTTGTCAGACGTTCGCGAGAGGTGGGATCATGATAAAACTTTTTGGTGTTTTTCTGGGATTCGAACTAGGAACCTCTTGCACACTAACCACTACGCCACGACGCCCACCTCGTATATATAGTAACCCAAAGTTAAAATGGAACGCACTAAAAAAAAAGGAATGGAGAAGCAATTGTAATTCACAAATGTACTAGAATACTTTTGAAATTATTTTTTTAAAGCTTTATTAGTTAACATACTCGTAATAGAATAAATATACACATGAATTCAAGTTGATATTTCAATCACAACAAACAAACAATTTTATTGTAATAAGAAAAAACAGTCTCATAGTAATAACGGAACACAATCTCAAATGCAATGAAAATAATAAATAAACAAAAATATTTTCGTAAACTAATACTAGGTGGGTAATCCTTTCTGTTTTTTAACGACTTTGCATAGATTCAACTAGTTTTCGGCGATAGGAAGTTTCTATATTGCTCCATGTACCCTATGACGCTTGAACTTTTATGCGATTAAAACACATCGGGAAATTCGTGGGCTGTCGCGCGTTGAACAACTTTAATCTTTCACTCTTCTTTTTAGACTAACTCTTCATTTACATGCATTTACTTATGCTAATACAATTGCGTATATAGTAAGATCTATTACATTTTAATTTTCCTAAGTGGAGAAACTGATGAGCACTTTTTTATAGTTGTGGACCACTAGACTCCATTTTTTGACCAATGCCATTCGATTAGATATTGTAACATCGTCTAAAAGTATGCAACAATAATGTAGAATAATAACTACGCTCCTACAGCCCATTCCAAACTGTACTTTCATTCGAGGTTCGCAATAGCTGACAACGCCACGGATAAAGAGAGAATTATAACTGGAAGAAATGATTGTCATCTTGGAATTATTTCCAATGGTCGAAGAATTTGCTAGAAGTTTCTGGCTATCTGAAACTTCTGCTATATAAGGACAGATCAATAAAGAGGACAGTGATTTTTAAACTGTGGCGAAGAGATTAGAAAAGTGATAATAGGCGAAGTTGTAATTTTGTGATAAATTGAAAGTTGAGAGTTAACAAGAAGGAGTAATTAGTTTGGATTTGTGAATTAAGTAATAGAAAGGAGATAAAGTGATTAGAGAGGAAAGAGACATTGTAAGAAAAGAATTGCGAAGGATAGTACAGTGTGAACCTGAATTGTTCTATAGACTAGAAAATAAAGAAATAAATTTCACAGAATATTGTTTTATCTACTCGAGCCGTAGCTCGCATATTACATTGGTGTCAGAAGTGGGATAAAACTTATTCTGTGAATAACTATTTCCGTGGTGTGAAATTGCACAAGCAAAAAAAAAAAAAAAAAAACGATTTCTGTGTTGAGTTAATTAGTTGCGCAAAATGGGTCGCAAATTGGGAAAACTAACTATAACTCAACTAAAGGCAGAACTCAGTAAGCGGAACCTCGACACAACTGGGGGAAAAGATGCCCTGCTGATTCGTCTGGAAGAAGCAGTAACGCAGGAAGGTGAAAATCCGCACGACGTAGAGTTTGACGTGGAAGAGGAACCAGCAAGTACAGCAGCCGACCCGGGTATAACAAGTCTGCTCCTGCAACTTAAGTTAGTCATGGACGAACAAAAGAAAGCAATAGAAGATCAAAGAAATTCTCTAGAACTTAAGCTGGACGAACAAAAGAAAGCAATGGGCGACCAAAGGAATTCTCTAGAACTTAAGCTGGACGAACAAAAGAAAGCAATGGACGAACAAAAGAAAGCAATGGACGAACAAAAGAAAGCAATGGACGAACAAAAGAAAGCAATGGACGAACAAAAGAATTCTCTAGATGCTCTGGAAAGTAAACTTGATGAGCAAAACAAGAACTTGGAATCCAAATTCGAAGTGATCGAAGAGAAAATCGAGAAGGTAGAGACGCAACTCGAAAAAGTCGAAACTAGATTCGATGAAAACTTTGAGAAGCATGAAACTCAGTTCGGGAAAATAGAGACTCAGTTCGAAAAAGTAGAAAAACAAGTCGAAAATCTTACTAAGGAACTCAGCAACGTGAAGAGACAGAAAGCACGGGAATATTCCACCGACGGTCTGAGAAGAAAGGAGATGCAGCCTCCTATCTTCGATGGTCAAACATCATGGCCAATTTATAAAAGGCAATTCGAAGCGGCCGCAATGACCAATAGCTGGGACGATGAAGAGAAGTCCATTGCACTCACACTTGCACTGAGGGGTCCAGCTGCGGAGCTCTTGCAGACCATCCCGGAAGATAAACAGCAGAACTACGACTATCTGGTTCAGGCTATCGAAATGCGGTTTGGGGATGAACACATGCAGCAGGTGTACAGGGTTCAGCTGCGTAGTCGAGTCCAGAAAAGGGGGGAAACGCTCCAACAGTTGCAAGCGGATATAGAGCGACTAGCCCATCTTTCATACCCTAAAGCCGGTGAGGAGCTTATCAACGAAATGGCGGTGGAAGCTTTTATTCAGGCCATAGAGGACAGACAACTGCAAATGGTTGTAAGGATGGCTGAAAAGCGAACACTCCCCGAGGCATTGGCATTCGCTTTGTCAATGAAGGCTGCGGACCAAGCATACCAGGGAATACACCGTGTCAGGGAAATGTCCGTCGTGGAATGCTCATGCCAGAGAATAGCCGTCAAAGCTCGCGGAAGTCAAATCCGTTGCTGGAATTGCAACCAAACCGGACACCTACAACGGCAGTGCAGAAGTGCACCTAGACGAGGAAATTGTCCACATTGCGGAAGTAGGAGAAGCAGAGAGGAAGCATCCTGTCGGTCAGACTTCCCAAAACCAGCAGTCGGGAGATGTGTAAGGACCAACTTCGCGGGGCAGAAGTTGGTTACTGGAATCGAGGCCCCCAGGACCACCATTCAAGTTTCGCAAACCAAACGGGGTAACAAGAGCCTGACAGTGGAGGCACTAATCAACGAGAAGAAGTGCGTAGCCACCATCGACACAGGTGCCACTGCCTCCATTGTAAGAAGAGATATCGTCAAAAGCTCCTGGCTGCACAACACCAACAGCTACTGCCTGAAGACTGCAACAGGGGAAATGGCGAAAGTGTTTGGAGAAGTTCGTCTTACGATTACTCTGGCGGGACTGACGTTCTCCCATGCGTTTCTGGTGGCAGATATATGCGACGAGTGCATCATCGGAATAGACTTCATGAAAGCAAATGAAGTAATCTTGGACATCGGGATGCAAGTACTGAGGTATCGAAATGTGGAGATTCCGATGGTGTACGGAAATGAGAATGCCGTAACTCTCAGGACAGTCATCAGCAAAGACGAAGTTTTGCCGCCGTCTTCAGAGACAATCATTTGGACGAAGCTGGAAGGTGATCTTGGGAGCCACCGATTCTACATAGTAGAACCTGACCCAGAGAAGAATTCTCAAGACTACATCGTGGGAAAGACGTTAGTCGAACCAAAGAACACCATGGTTCCAGTGAGGGTTTTGAACGCAAGACCACACACTGTCAAACTAAGGCGAGGGGATGTGACTGGAAAATGCACGCCGATTACCGCCGTCGCAACAATATTTGAACGTGATGCTCCAAAACCTCTCCCATCACCTTGGACAGCGGAAACGAGAGAGACGATTCTCCAGTCCAGTGAGCTGAATCAGGAGCAGCAAACTATGGCAGAGAATCTTATCAATGAGTACGCTGATGTATTTGCCTCACAGGACGGAGAATACGGCCGAACACACCTGGTACAACATCGAATAGACACTGGTGATACTAGACCAATTCGTCAGCCTGCTAGGCGCCTTCCATTGGCAAAGCAGACAGAAGTTGCAGAGATGGTGTCGGCAATGGAGAAAGAAGGTGTGATTGAAAGTTCCAAAAGTCCGTGGGCATCACCGGTTGTACTGGTTAAGAAGAAAGATGGCAGCACGCGGTTCTGCGTGGACTTTCGGCAGCTCAATTACGTCACCAAGAAAGACAGCTACCCTCTGCCACGGATTGACGACACGCTAGACATACTATCAGGAGCCCGATGGTTTTCCACTCTCGACTTGAAGAGTGGCTACTGGCAGGTACAGATCCATCCAGAAGACCGGGGGAAAACCGCCTTCACCGCAGGAAATGGGCTATGGCAATTCACGGTAATGCCATTCGGGCTGTGCAATGCTCCGGCGACTTTCGAGCGATTGATGGAATGTGTCCTGCAAGGGTTTACATGGAAAACCTGTTTGGTATACTTGGATGATGTCATCGTCGTAGGAAAAACGTTTGCGCAACACCGAGACAATCTAAGGGATGTGTTTCAAAGGCTTCGAAGTGCCCACCTGAAGCTCAACCCCAAGAAGTGCGCTCTGTTTAGAGCGGAAGTCAAGTACCTGGGACACATAATTTCAGCGAAAGGAGTGAGAACCGATCCGGAGAAGGTCGAAGCGGTGAAAAACTGAAAAACCAACTAAGGAGCTTCCTGGGCCTAGCCACCTACTACAGACGGTTCGTGAAGGATTTTGCCGGGATCGCAAAGAACCTGCACCAGTTGACGGAAAAGGGAAAACAATTCAAATGGTCAATTGAGTGCGAGAAGAGCTTCAAGGCACTTAAACAACGGCTATGCGATGCCCCGATACTGGCTTACCCCACTCCCGGGGAAACGTTCATTGTGGATGCAGATGCTAGTAATGTTGGGGTAGGAGCCGTACTCTCCCAGGTGCATGACGGCCAAGAGAAGGTGGTTGCGTACTTCAGCAAGGTGCTCTCTAAGCCAGAAAGGAACTACTGCGTGACAAGGAGAGAACTTCTAGCTTTGATCTTGGCTACGAAGCATTTTCACAAATACCTCTACGGGAGGAAGTTCGTTCTTCGCACAGACCATGCAGCCTTAAAATGGCTATTACAGTTCAAGAGTCCTGAGGGTCAGGTCGCAAGATGGATCGAAAGGCTGCAAATCTACGACTACGAAATACAGCATCGTAAAGGAAAACTCCACTCTAATGCGGATGCACTGTCCCGGAGACCATGCAGAACGGATTGTAAACATTGTGCGCGTCAGGAAGAACGGGAGCTGGTTTCCATCCAAAGAATGAGAGCCGAACCTATCACCGGCTGGAGCGTAGATGAGATCCGGAACGCTCAGAAGGAAGACCCGGATATCGAGCCGATTCTGGCCTGGAAGGAGAACATGGAGAAACCGGATCATCAGGACATTTCTCACAGAAGCCCGACCTTAAAGGCATATTTTGCGCAGTGGGACTCCCTCCATGTCCAAGAAGGTGTTCTGAGGAGAAAATGGGAATCCTCCGACGGAAAGTCGTTTGTAATGCAGCTTGTCGTACCGCGGACGAGGGTCAAGGAGGTGTTACAGGAAATGCATGGCGGGGCGACCGGAGGCCACTTGGGAGTGAATAAGACGCTAGAAAAGGTACGAGAACGTTTTTATTGGTTAAAAGCGAAGGAAGATATCGAAGACTGGTGCAGAAAATGCGACTTGTGTGCAGCTAGCAAGGGTCCGAGAATCAAAACTCGAGGTAAGATGCACCAATACAACGTGGGAGCACCTTTCGAACGAATCGCCATCGACATCGCAGGGCCCTTTCCGGAAACCGACAATGGTAATCGGTATATACTCGTAGTGATGGACTACTTCAGTAAGTGGCCGGAAGCGTTTCCGATCCCTAACCAGGAAGCCAGAACCGTGGCGGAGCAGATCGTCTACAATTGGGTTAGCAGATTCGGTGTGCCCTTGGAATTGCATTCTGACCAAGGGCGGAACTTCGAGTCAAGAATCTTCCAAGAGATGTGTCAACTACTCGGAATCAAAAAGACAAGGACAACCCCGCTTCATCCACAGTCGGACGGTATGGTGGAGCGTTTCAATAGGACTTTGGACGAACATCTCTCGAAGGTCGTAGGTGACTACCAACGGGATTGGGACCGGCAGATTCCCTTGTTTTTGATGGCCTATAGAAGTGCCGTGCATAGCACTACTCGACATACGCCGTTCGAAATCTTTTTTGGTGGAATAGCTCGTTTACCCAGTGAGGTGAAATTTGGATCTCCTACCAATGAGCCCAGAAATGAAGAAGAGTACGTGGCGGACCTTAGGGAAAGGCTTAGGGACATACACCAAAGGACCAGAAGCCAGATTAAGATGACGAGCGACCGCATGAAGACCAGGTATGATGCCAAGGCAACAACGTCAGGATTCCAGGAAGGAGATCTAGTGTGGCTGTATAATCCCCATCGCCAAAAGGGGAAATCACCTAAATTGCAGCGGAACTGGGAGGGTCCATACAGAATAGTAACCCGCATCAACGATGTTGTCTACCGCATCCAGCGAGGACCAAGGGCCAAAATGAAAGTGGTTCATGTGGACCGACTGAGTCGATACAATGGCCGAAGTGAGGACGCACTTGTTCGGGACGAACAAGTCTAAGAGGGGGGCAGTGTAACATCGTCTAAAAGTATGCAACAATAATGTAGAATAATAACTACGCTCCTACAGCCCATTCCAAACTGTACTTTCATTCGAGGTTCGCAATAGCTGACAACGTCACGGATAAAGAGAGAATTATAACTGGAAGAAATGATTGTCATCTTGGAATTATTTCCAGTGGTCGAAGAATTTGCTAGAAGTTTCTGGCTATCTGAAACTTCTGCTATATAAGGACAGATGGCGATCAATAGGAAAGACAGTGATTTTTAAACTGTGGCGAAGAGATTAGAAAAGTGATAATAGGCGAAGTTGTAATTTTGTGATAAATTGAGAGTTGAGAGTGAACAAGAAAAAGTAATTAGTTTGGATTAGTAAATTAAGTAATTGAAAGGAGATAAAGTGATTTGAGAGGAAAGAGACCTTGTAAGAAAAGAATTTGCGAAGAATAGTATAGTGTGAACTTGAATTGTTCTATAGAGTAGAAAATAAAGAAATAAATTTCACAGAATATCGTTTTATCTACTCGAGCCGTAGCCTGCATATTACAATATATAAAAAAATAAATAAAAACAAATTATTTGGAGCTGTTCTTTAAGTGCCAGGGCCTAGCTTCTCGCAACCACTCGTGTTGTGTGCGTTATATTTTTCACAAGAATGGAAGGGGACCTACAGTTTAGTGCTGTATCCGAACGGTAATTTGTTTTGAGAAGCTTTCTCATGATAACAATACTCTCGGATGTTTGTCAGACGTTCGCGAGAGGTGGGATCATGATAAAACTTTTTGGTGTTTTTCTGGGATTCGAACTTGGAACCTCTTGCACACAAACCACTACGCCACGACGCCCACCTCGTATATATAGTAACCCAAAGTTAAAATGGAACGCACTAAAAAAAAAGGAATAGAGAAGCAATTGTAATTCACAAATGTACTAGAATACTTCTGAAATTATTTTTTTAAAGCTTTATTAGTTAACATACTCGTAATAGAATAAATATACACATGAATTCAAGTTGATATTTCAATCACAACAAACAAACAATTTTATTGTAATAAGAAAAAACAGTCTCATAGTAATAACGGAACACAATCTCAAATGCAATGAAAATAATAAATAAACAAAAATATTTTCGTAAACTAATACTAGGTGGGTAATCCTTTCTGTTTTTTAACGACTTTGCATAGATTCAACTAGTTTTCGGCGATAGGAAGTTTCTATATTGCTCCATGTACCCTATGACGCTTGAACTTTTATGCGATTAAAACACATCGGGAAATTCGTGGGCTGTCGCGCGTTGAACAACTTTAATCTTTCACTCTTCTTTTTAGACTAACTCTTCATTTACATGCATTTACATATGCTAATACAATTGCGTATATAGTAAGATCTATTACATTTTAATTTTCCTAAGTGGAGAAAGTGATGAGCACTTTTTTATACTTGTGGACCGCTAGACTCCATTTTTTGACCAATGCCATTCGATTAGATATGATATGTTTTTTTTTTTAACTTTTGTTCTGTTAGGTGCAAAATTGAACCAATAGTGCCTAGTTACCTGTTTCATTGAAAATTACTCGAAAATTAAAACAGTTTTTTTCCTAAAAACATAATTTTTTATTTCAATAGACTTCAGTTAATAAGATTAATTTAAAAACAACATAATTTCTGTACATATTGTATGCGATTTGTTAACTTTACATTGGTTCAATTTTGCACCAAGACAAAATAGAACCAATAGATAATAAGGATGAAATCTATCAATATTTGGTCCAAAGGCCCTTGGCTTTTTTTTAGGGCTTGGATACGGCGTATCTCACTCTCTGCAAGGGTTGAGCAGAAGCTTATTGGAATTTTAGCCCACTGTTCTTGAACCCTGTCCCATAAAACAGCCATAGAAGATGGTGGGGAGTCGTCCTCTTTGTGAAGCGCCGTTTTTAAATATGCCCACAGATTTCTGATAGGGTTTAAGTCGGGGCTTTGGGCAGGCCATTCCAGAATTTAAAATGGTTGAGTTTGAAGCCTTGCTTGCACTGATTTGACCATGTGCTTGGGGTCCCTATCATGTTGAAAGGTTATTTCTGGTGCGGGTAAGGGCATGGGCCTTATCGTTTTCATCAATTTTTGTCTCAATATGTTTTTGTATACATGTTGGTCCATTTTTCCTTCAATTAAATGTATTTCCCCTACCCCTAACGCACTCATACAACCCCACAACATGATCGATTTGCTTTACGGTTTGTTTTACATGCTTTGGCTTCAATGACTCACCCTTTCTTTTCCAAGCCCACGACCTTCCATCTGTGCAGTAGCGGTTGATTTTAGTCTCGTCAGACCATATTACCTTCCTCCACATTTGTTCCGAAAAGTTTTCGTATGCCTTCGCAAAGGACAATCTTGCCTTAACGTTTTTTCTAGACAGGGCTGGCTTCTTCTTCTTTTCTACAGCCTCAAGATCGAGCTTACGAAGAGAGCGATTTGCTGTCCATCGGCTAATTCTCTTACCGGTAGCATTTTCCAGCTCTTTCGCAGCCTCTGCACCTGTAGAAACCGTGCCAGATAAGACATACCTTGCAAAAGAGATCTTTCATCCTGGTTAGGGAGTTTCTTCGGCCTCTTCTTGTGGAGGTTCTTCGAAGTGGAGCTGACACTTTTTCTTCAACCGGATAACACTGGTCTGACTTATGCTACATTTCGTCGCCACATATCGAGTAGGCTTACCCTCCATTAAGTTTTTCACTTCATTTAGCACATTTTTTGGGAGAGGCTTCATTTTATTTCCCTGTAAGAAAATTCTCTTGATATTATATTTGAGTAAATTTTTTTCACATTTCACCTTAAAATATTCAGCACGCATATACAAGGAATACCAATTTCAACAGTAGCACGCAAACGAAGCCCTTGAAATCGAAACAATGACTACGGATGCGCATATGAAACCATCCGGTGCAAAAATGAACCAATGCAAAAGTAACGGTATTCACGGTAACGGTAGTCGTTTGTTATGTAGCATGATTTATTTGACTGAACACACTTCTAGCAACTACACAGTGTTGATTGAGTTTCACGCATCAGCATTTCCAAGGCAAAATCCAAACATTGGTTCAATTTTGCACCTAACTGTAGCTCCATAAATGCTCAATTGCATTTAAGTCGGGAGATTGAGGCGTTGTTTCTAAGATGTAAGGAAAGTGGTAAAGGCTTCTCTACTTCTTACATTATAGAAGTTATGCTTGGGATCATTGTCCTAGTAAAAGTAAAAACTACTTTCTATTTGCAATTTGCGAGCATTGCAAATTTGGATTTCAAATTCTTGTGGGGGATTTCTCTGATTACGTACAACTAAGTATGAAGTAAGATGCAGTGTCGTAGTGTGTTGCACTTTATTTTTGTCGATTTTTGGAGAATTTGGTATTAATTTTTTCCTGACTGTAAAAATAATTACCTACCTAAAATATTTCCTGTATAATTTTTTTTATTGTCAACATCAAAAACTACCCGGAATTTCCCATTCAAACAAACCGCGCTTGAGATATTATCAAAAGCTTCTGGCGCTCAAATATCTGTTTGACGAGCTAAAACCCAAAAAACCGCGACAGAGTCGATCCAAAATCAAGGCTTTGTTGACCGTTTTCTTTAATTGCCGTGGTGTGTTCCACTCCGAATTTCTTCCGCCAGGCCAGACAGTAAATAAAGAGTATTACGTGAGCATATTAAAGTGTTTGAGGGAAAATGTTCTTCGCAAATGACCAGAATTGAGGAGAAACAACTAGTGGTTTCTTCACCATGACAACGCACCGGTTCACACATCTCATCTTATACGCAACTATTTAATCAGAAATAACGTTCATACCGTTCCGCAAGCTCCGTATTCACCTGACATGGCTCCTTGTGACTTTTTCCTATCCCCACGACTCAAGTTTCCACTTCCCGGAAAGCATTTTGAGACGATTGAGACGATAAAGGAGAATTCGGTCTATGAATAGTCTTTTGAAGATTGAAGGACACGTTAGAAAATGTGTATTGCTTGCAATGGAGATTACTTTAAAGGGAATAAAATTAATATCGATGAATAATTCAACCGTTTTCGTTTTATTGAAGAATTCCGGGTACTTTTTGATCAGAAGGTATTATATATCACAAAAAAAACAAATATGTAATTTCTCCCGGAATTACGTTTGTTTACTAAAATGTTTAAAAGTGTTTTAAATACAGTTTGTTCCATTTTAACTTTGAGCTACTGTAGCTACCGGCCAGACCATTCTCTTGCAATTTTATCCCAGACACATGAATAAAAAGTGAAGGTCATTTCAAAGTCTTCCGAAAAAAATTAGAAGGCTGGTTCAAGACAAGAAAAATTTGAGCACAAAAAGAAATCTAACTTAGTCAGATCACATGATCTTGGTGGCCAATTGATGTGACCATACCCGGCGAGCTTTTCATGCAATAGAGCCAAATTTGCCTGTGATGTGTGGCACGTCCTATTGGAACCATATGTCGGTCCCATCATTGTCTTTAATCTCAGGCCAAAAAAAATTTTGTTTTCATTTGACCATAGCACAGAGAATTCACCGCAAAAGTGGCGCCTTCGACGTTTTTTATTTTTTTTTTAAATATGTCCCATCACGCCGCTGGTCCACAGCATGCACCAAACTGTCACCTGTGGTGGATGCAATGGCCTCCCAATGATCACATTTTGATTCTCACAAATCCAAATTCTGTAATTTTATATGTTTACGTAGCCGCCAAGTGAGAAATGAGCCTCATAGCTGAAGAAGATTTTCTTCAAAAAATCGGCAACAACTTGCTGATTTTTCAACACCCAATCAGCGTATGCACTGCGCAATCTATGGTCAGTAGGCTTTAGTTGTTGTCACAGCTAGATTTTATAGGGAAGGTGGTGCAAATCCAATCGCGAAAATACACCAAACGGAGCTGTAGGAGATGCCCAATTGCTGTGTGGCGTGGATTTGACAATTCCTGGTTTTCGGCAACTGATTTGGTGACTATGTTTGGAATTGTTCGCTCAGTTGAACGATTATGACGACCATGATCTGTCCTTAAATCGCGATACACAGACATTACAGAACTGTTCTTTTTTGTAGTAAGATGCAACAATTTGAATGCTCTGAACGGTGGTTAAACGATCCATATTGTAAAATGGCAAGCCAAGAACTAACTACCTGTCACTATGGATGACAGATCCATTTGACAGATGTCATATTACAGGGATGTGATAACTTTTACAACAAAATTGCAGGTCGTTTTTAAAAAAATTTACTAGGACTGGACAAGAATAAGTTGAGACGCAGTTGAGTATATTTCTTTTACGTCCCTAGGGGACAATTATAACTTAAAGTTCTCATTGACCCATATTTGTACATATCACCTACTCGTATAACCTTTCCTCTCTTTGATCCTAAAAGACTTTGCCTGCGGACTGAAAAAAGCCCGCCCTTTGATGTCAATCTTTTTGCATTCACAGAACTTAACCTTCACAAACAGTCCTCTTAACATTCAATGCGTTGTTGTTAAATAAAAAATCAATTTTTAAATTGAATGTCGATGGTTGGGCTCCTTTCATCCCTTAAAAAAAAAAAAAAAAAAATTCTTTATGTTTGACTCGGTTTTTTGGTATAACACTGCTCTACATGACCCAAGATCCCTATCGGGGTAAAGCATCTTTTTCAGTTAAGTGATTTAGTGCCTACTTTACGAGGGACTATCAAGATGGGTCACGGAAGTTTCTCAGGCACTACAGCTTTTTTGTTCGTCCTCCTCTTTTTTCGTCAACATCAACTTTTTTTTTTTTTTTGTTGATTTGAAAGAACGATAAGAATCGGAGGCAAATGGATGACCTTTGGCTACTCTGGATAAAGTGGACGGTTTACATAAATCAAAAGGGAAATTGACAAATTTTACTGTCCCATGCGGAAGGGGGCGACCGGGAAGGGAAATCTTTTATTTCTCTTTGTTTTTCTTTTATAGAAAAAGCAAAAAACAAATTGGTTATAAATTTTAGATAAAAATTATCACTGTAGTCCAGTGAGATACTGACGGGAGAGGGAGGATGGATGTATCTTTTGAAAAGATTTTGCTGTCTCAAGTTTCTCTCAACAGACTTGAGATATCCTCTTATTGATTCGGAGTATGAAAATTCGTTTAAAGATATCTTCACGAGTGCAGACTTTTTGAATATACGAATACAAATCCCAACCTCGAAAAGTTTAATCAAACAAACAAAACTCATTCAAAAGCAACTCGCGTCATTAAACTCCCAAGAGCCGCCCACCTCAGTGCCATCTTAGATAATTATTATCTACCCCAAGATCTTCAGATCTCTCATGATATATTAAGGACACCCATGTTGTCCTCTTTCCATACAAACAGAATTTCCTTTCGTGTCAACCATCGTGACAAAACTTAGACAAGTGTAACATCAGTTTTGGAAAATTTATGTTTGTACACAAAGTGTTCCGCACACATCGCACACACGCACACAGTGCCACAAAACCCAAAACTCAAGGAGCAAAACTCATTTGCTTCACAATAAATCATTCATTCATAATCATCATCATCATGTGGTGGTATGGAGGAGAAGGAGCAAGACCCAGGATGAGCGCGAGAACAATGTCAGAATCATAACCTCCATATGGCTGATGATGACTTTTGAATCCTTGAGACAAGTTTGGGGTCTCCCTTCGGAAAAGTCGCATCCATGCCTAGAAAATAAAGTCGCACACAGAAGGCTCATTCCGCTGTTGTCACAAATTTTAATTCACGTCAACTTGTTCACTCACTTACTCGTTGAGGCACTCGAAGATGAGATGCTCTGCCTTGCCTGCATGGAAACCGCTTTCGTGGTTCTTGTCCTTCATCGTTTGCTGTCACCGCAGAAGCATAATTTTCACTTAATCCTGCCTTTCCTCTTCATTCATTTTTATTTTCTTTCTGATTTTGATGTCGTTTTAATGAAAATGCCAAAAGCCGAAGACAAATGGGGGCATACTCGTAAAGGATGCTCAAGATGGGCTGTGCGTGTATGCTTGTTGGATGAACACATGTGAACCGATGTTTGGTTTTGTACAATTTGGCGCCCATCAACCGGGCACTGGATGGTGCCAGGAAGTCATTCCTGGCAAAGTATGATTATGAGGACTCTTTGAAAGGATTCTTGAAATCCAATTTCATGCAACGTCGTCGTAGCATGTTTTGTTCTCCCAGTTCATCTTTGAATATTCAAAGTGGGGTAGTGCGAGGATAATGGCATTGTCCTCTGCAGGAATCCATATGTAATTAAACTTTGCACTGATGGGGATAATGGTTTACAAGGAAAACAGCTGAAAGAGTGAACAGGGATCGGTTATTTTTTTTACCCATTGTGACTTGTAATAAAATTTAAAGTTGTACGACTTTGTTTCGTGTCACAGTGATCTATTCAGCTTAGTTTCCAGAATCGTCTCCGTTGCGCTGCAGAGTTTGTCTAATTTCACAGTTTTTCAATTCCCGGAATTTTACTCGTCTAAGTCCCGTATCCCACACATTCCCGGCACCGGATGTATAGCTTTTCTATACATTTCTAAAAGTTTCTTAGTTTTAGAAGTTCCGTACAAAACTTGGCTCTGTTGAGCCTGATGCTGAGTCCACATGTCCCTCATAAAGATTGTGGTGCAACGAAAAAGGCTATACCAGTTGCGGTTTGCGAGATATGATAAAAAAAAGTCAAAAGTCTTTAGAGTCGGACTCCGATAGGGACAGCATCCCAAAAGATGACTTCTTCAAAATAGGCTTATGCACCATTGCTGTAGTAGTAGCTTTAAAAGAGCAATATCAAGTTAATTGAATGAAACGCCCCCAAAAAGTAGGCGTGGCGTGGACAAATCGTAGAAAGAGTGAATAGTAGTAGTTTCTGAAAATATTAAAAAAGTGCATTTTATTAAAAGTGGGCTTGCCTGCAGGCGAGTTTTAAAAATATTCTATAAAGCTTTTGTAAATTTTGTCTTCTTAGCTCAAAATTTACGCCCCAAAAACATACGAATAGACAGACGGATCGACGGATATGGCAAGATCGACTTAACCTTCGACGCTGATCACAAATATGTACACTTTTGAGAGTCTTTTACTTACTTTAGATGGTGCTTCAGTCCGTGTTCGGCCTAGTCAGCAAATAACAAGCATAGAGGTTCCCTCTAGGATCAGGTGTGTTATTTTGTTTAGATCTCCGGCCATGATGAAATAATTCTCTTCCGACTACAGCCTTAGGCAGCGAAAAAGTGTCTCAAGCTCTGAAATAAACAAAGTAGATTGAATAGCTTCAGGTGCATAGAGTGCGACCAAGTACATCTTTTTTCCACTACGAAGAGGGATACATACGATACAAGCTTCCAGCTCGTGGAATCTTCGCACTTCACCGCTGTATATTACTTTAAATCGCAGTTGTTTTTTAATGAAGATCCCAACACCTCCTCTTTGTGTGGAGTTGGGTCGATACGACTCTTCGCTCGATCCTAATCAGTGACATAATCTTGTCTGGATTGGATAGTGGCCTGTACGTATTTTATGAAAAATTTAGATAGTGTAATCGATATTTTCTGGAGTGAATTCTGCAGCTTACTGGAAATTGTGGAGTCTTCTGTGCGTATGATGGAGTACTGTGGGGTCAAGTCGAATGTCTGCATTAGCTTGTCAGAGAGGTCTGATGGTACCAAATGGAAGAGAATGCCTAAAGGGGTGATCCTAGGTTAGGTAACTTGGTGTCCTTGTTGACACGGTTGTCAACAGCTCACTTAGACCACTATGAGTCCATTGTGCCCAATATTTAGAACCCTGGGATCTAAGTATCTTTGACCGCTTGGCTAAACCACTCAGATAAATGTATGTATCACAGGAGTTTTCTTAGCTCAATGCTACCTAGCTCATCCAGCTCTGAAAAGAAGTCAAAGCACGGCTTCTTTTGCTAGCCAGAGCTGGACAGTCACACAGGAGATGATAAACAGATTCTATTTTCTCTACGTCCCTGCAGCTTCTACAGTAATCATTATGAGGTAACCCTACTCGTGCTGCGTGATTACCTATCACACAGTGTCCTGTCACGACGCCAACAGCTATGCAGATATCCCTTCGACTTAGTTCTATAAGATTGATAGATCTCTTTTTGTCGTAGACTGGCCATAATGATTTGCCTGTAGCGCATATATCTAATCGACACTAGCGTTCATTAGCTTCCTCGATGTCTATCTCCCTGTATAGGGTGCTGAGCGGTACACTAGCCTCGGAAAGGGCCCGAGAAGGGCTTATGAGCGAACCTTTTCTGGCTAGTTCATCCGCTTTTTCGTTACCGGAGATATCCATGTGGCCCGGTAACCACATTAGCCGCTGCGATAACGTTCAGTCGTTTTTTACAAATTTTTACCAGCTTGGATCTTAGTGATGTTGACTCTAACGCCTTAATTGCCGCTTGGATGTCAACATAGATGCTGATTATTTGCCCTGAAATATCTTCCTCAATAATCATATCCACAGCTTGTTTTATTGCGGCAATTTCGGCTTGGAAGACACTGCAACCATCCCTAAGTTTAAACGAGCGATGTATATTTCGAGACTCACATTAGACGCCGGCACCAGAACCGGCAGTCATTTTGGATCCGTCAGTAAAGATGGTCAGTTCGTTCTCGAAATAGACTCTTCCCTCATCTCATTTCTCCCTGCTACGAATTCTAATATAGGACTTTCGGTTGCAGTTTGGAATGGGGGTGATGTAGTCCGTTACCGTCCGGAGTCTCAATACATTCCATTGGTTTAGAATTGAGGCATGACCGTACGGTTTAGCTATCCATAGACCGGCTTCACTTAATCTTAGTGCAGTTTTAGCTGCCATGTTCCTGCAATATATGTCGAGAGAAAGAAGATTCAGTATTGTTTCCAGAGCTGCTGTCGCTGTTGATCTCATCGATCCCGTCACCCCCAAACAGCCTGTCCGTTGAATCTTTGTAACGCTTTCAAGTTGGTATTTCTTCTCGAGCGCCTTCCACCAGACAATCGAACCATAGGTCAAAATGTGTCTTACAACCGCAGTGTAAAGCCAGTGTACCACTTTAGGCTTAAAACCCCAAGTTTTCCCGAAGGCATATAGTTCAACATATGCCTTCTTGATTCGATTATCAATTTTAGCTTTCCAGTTTAATTTGAAATTCAATATTACGCGGAGATATTTTGCAGTTACTTGAGGTATCAGCTCGACACCATTCATACGTGGGTAGTTGTATTCTGGTATCGATCTTCTCCTCGTGAATAGCACTAACTCGGATTTCGCCGGATTCACTTCCAGACCCCTGCCCTTGACCCAATTGGGGTGATCCTAAATGCTAAACCACTAAATTCTTGCAGTGTACAGCTTTGGAGAGAGCCGACCATGAAATGATCCGGCCGCACATTAGAATGGACCTGATGAGGGATACATGGAACCATATAACAACTGATGGATGAAAAGTATGTCGGCGACATTCCGACGTTTTTCCAATGATTGAAGATTAATCAATCTAAGACGATCGGCATAGGGTGAAAGGTTAACGTTATCAGCCCAACCGAGATCGCGTAAGGCGAAGCGCATGAACCTGCGCTGCACTGCCTCAATTCTCATGGTATGGGCAGCATAATGGGGCGACCATGCTTGGCTGACATACTCGAGGACGGGTCTGACGAAGGTAATATAGAGGGATTTATTTACATTTGGGTCAGAAAACTCCTTTGACCAGCGTTTCACAAAGCCAAGTGCTGAGTTAGCTCTATTAATGATACTGTCGATGTGTGAAAGAAAGTTGAGTTCACTATCACAGATGACACCTAAATCGTGTGCTGATGTGACTAAGGGTACAGCCTCCCGAAAGTAGACCCTAGGAGGTGGTGGCAGACGTTTGCGGGAGTAGGTAATGGAATGACATTTATCGACATTAAGCTCTAAGAAATTTTGGTTACACCAGATGGAGAAACTATTCAGGTCATCCTGTAGAAGGCGAGAATCAGCGGGAGATGAAATACGTTGAAAGATTTTCATATCATCAGCGTAGACCAGAAGGTCGGAGTTCTGAATGATATGTTCGTCATCGTTTTTCGTAAGGATAAAGATCAGAGGTCCAAGATGGCTACCTTGAGGAACCCCCGAAATTGCTATAATAGGGTCCGTTATTGACGATCTAAAACGGACTTTGTATTGGCGATCCACTAGGTATGATTTGATCCATGATATGAACCGCGGTTGGAAACCAAGGACTTCTAATTTCAAGAGAATGAGTTGGTTAGAAATTTTGTCGAAGGCCTTACTAAAAACAGTGGCTACAACATCAACTTCATTGCCATCTTCCAAAGCGTTCAGTGTACCGGACACGAATTCGGTTAAGTTGTTAGTTGTTCACCTACCTTTAAGAAATCCGTGTTGCTTTGTGGAGAAGATTGGCTTACACTGAAAGAACATCGCATCGTACACAATGCCCTCGAAGAGTTTAGGTATAAATGAGAGCTTGGCAATAGGCCGATAATTAGAAATTTCACTTCTGCAACCTTTTTCGTGGATAGGTGTAATATAAGCGTCCTTCCATAATTGACGAAAAATGCCTTGAGAGATGGAGAGTTGAAGAAGGGCAGTGAGGGGTTGTGTCAAATGATTCACACATTCTTTTAATACTATGGCGGAGATACCGTCAGGACCAGGAGAGTAGTCGTCTTTAAGTTGATTAATCTTATTAACAACTATTGACGGTGTTATATCCATGGAAACGGGGGAGGCGGAAATAATCGAGGTCAGGTTCGAGGATGTGGTCAGCGAATGACGGGCGAATAAGTTGGCAATTATTTTAGGGTCTGCTGAGGAAGAATCCGAGAAGGTGAGTTGAAGGATAGCCGTCAAATTTACGTTTGACATTAATAAATTGAAAAAAGCGCTTGAGGTCAGAAATCAGGTTGGATTGCATACGGTCGAGGTATTCGAGATAAAGCCTTTCGCAGAGCTCAGAGAAATGGGTGTATGCGCGAAAGTACTCAAAAAAGTCGGAGTCAGATATGGATTTAAGTTAAGATGGCCACAGTTTGTTTCTTTTGTTGCGAAGTGAGCGTAACTCCTTGTTATACCAAGGTGGAGAATACGTGCAATTTTTATTAGGAAGGTATGGTACCGATTGGACAAAACAGGCAAAGATATCAGAGTAGAAGATCTCGAGGGCATTGTCGATGGGTAAGAGTGTAGAGGCGGGACTTATGTTAAGCAGTAAGCTATTGAGTTCGTGGAAATCAGCAATACCAATATTCCGAAACTGGGTTAGAATTAGCGTTGTAAGAAAAGGTTGGAAATAGGGGGAAGTTGGAGAGGGCGTTTGGCATTAAGTTATCAAGATATTTCCCCGAGACAGTTTGC
Source organism: Pocota personata (assembly GCA_963082735.1). NCBI lineage: Eukaryota > Metazoa > Arthropoda > Insecta > Diptera > Syrphidae > Pocota > Pocota personata. The sequence goes on along the minus strand of OY720429.1, from coordinate 16,806,699 downwards.
ATATGCGAACACCCTACAAACCTCAGCTTCTTAAATAAGTAGGTAGTAGCTCGTTAACCACAAGATTTTAGAAAGAACTTTTTGGACTCTCCACAGCCTCCTTTCAAATCTTCTAAATACGTATATGCTTCGTCCTCAATGCCCCCATCTAAACGTTGATGTCCATAAAGCACAGAAACCCCAAATTGTTATGGCATCGTCAATCAAACTAAATATTCTTCCACCATATATGTTTCACTGGCACGTGTTGTTGGCCAAAGACAACATCATGACAAGAGCATATTATTCCCAAAATTTTTATGAATCGTTATCGACTGACACTAAAATCAAAGAAGACTCTCCTCCGCACACGTAATCATACAAAACCTCCTTTGTTAGCCTTTTGACACTTTTACGAGATCCATATGAGCTCCACATCACTTGACTTGCCAGCCTTGTTCGTGATTTCAGTCCGTTACCAACTCGAATTTAGCCAAATACGTTCCATTTCTCACGGCCTCTGCCATGCGTGCTTATAATCTATGCACTTAGGCAGGCAATTTTATTGCTTAATTTCCAAACTATTTGCTTTGTAATTAGTTAAATATTTTACAAGGATAAAGCTGGCAGCGGTCCCGGTAAAACCGTGCTAATTTGCAATTACATGCCACTCTGTCACTTTCAGTTGATTAATTGTCAATTTAGTGTCCGCGCGCGGGAATACTATCATAGATTGTGTTCCGTAAAGTGGTTTTGTCAAACGGCCGAGTCTCGATTGAGTGGCTTTCAATTAGAGACAACACAATCGCATGGATTTGCTTTTTTTCTCTGTCGAGATGTATCCTTGCTAATTTAGAGTGGACATAAATTAACCACTTGTCCGCACAGGAGTACTTTTCAATGTCATACTCGTATACCACTGCGCGAATACCTACCACAATTAGTCCTTTATCACAATGGCCACCACATGATATCGCTGTGTGCACTTGTTTCGATGAAAAGTTGTTGAACTCACTCTTTGTTCGCTCCCCCGGCCGACGACTGACCGCAAATGGAGTGAATAATCGCCTATTTAACAGAAATAAACGAATGGAACGGATGAAGAGGAGGCACAGAAGGTAGTAAAAAAGAATCCAGTCCTAATAATGGAGACAAACAGAAAAAACCACAGAAACCAGCAAAACAGCCGGCAGTCAGGCAGGCCGGAGAGTTCATGCTGCTGAATGCCACATAAATCAGGAAGCAGATAAAATGGATAACCGCTACCACCCTCGCCCGATACACATGCTAAAGGCTTGACACCGACATGGCAGTGTGGATAAAAAAGTAGAAAAAAAAAAAATAAAAAAACAGAACAAAGGACCTCCGTGCGGTTCTATTCGAAGTCTGGCGGCGCGATATAGCCACCTAGTTGCCGCACGATTTTGGCCGCAAACTTGGTGACACTTTTATGAACCCGATTGTTGTGCTTGTGCCTGTGCATAGAGTTAGCTTCTGGCAACTTCTCTATCTCTGGCATAGAATAAATCGGAGAGGTTCTCGTCTCTCCGTTTAGCCTATGTCATGGTTACAGTCGGCGACAGTAAATTTAAGTCATCTACCTATGAATCGATTGTGCAGTTGAGGGTTTTAATTGAAATTGATTTTGATCAAGATTTTTGAAATGAAGGAACGTGGTGGTGAACTCTAAAGTGACTCGGAATAATATTGTCATACTCCATTGGATTTGGGCTGATAGTGACTCTACTGGCAATGAAATTCCTGATTGCGGGAAAAAAATCGTTCATTTACCCCCTTCAGTGTTTCTTAAAAATAGTATATACGCTTGACGCTTGTAAGCTCTGCCCCTCCACATAGATAGTAGTTACTTAGCGATGAGTTCGACACCTTATTATAACATTTGTGTCTAAAATATGGTGTTGCGATGCTGTCTACACGTACCGTAGTTCTTGAGGATAGAGCAATGTCGTGCGTACCTATTCTCGGATCAGAACCGGTAGTATCTTAAACCAATAGTAGAATTGAGAAACCTACGAGTAATCCAAAATAACCAGTTTGGATTGCGAACTAAGTTCTCCACAACAGAACAAGTACACAGAATAACAACAGAAATTGAAAGTTCAATAGAAAAAGAAAAAGTGTGCTCTGACAGGCTTTCGAAAGAGTATGGCATGAAGGCTTACTCAATAAATTAAAGTGTATATACCTTCCGGAATAGTACGTCCAGCTACTCGCATGAAATTCTATTTAATATGTCTCACGATACTTCCATATAAAGCAAGAAAACTGTTTCCCTAAGCTAGTACAAATAAAAGCAGGAGTTCCCCAAGGGAGTATCCTTGTGCCTCTCTTATATCTCCTCTATACTATCGACTTACCAACAACACCTCACACTAAAACCGCAACCTTTACCGATGACACAGCCATTCTATCGGAGAGTTAACGTTACTCGACTCGACGCTAAAATTAGAAGCTGCTACATATCAAATAATCAGGTTGACAGTTAACGAATAAAACTAGATTCGAATAAGTCTCCATATATTGACTTCACAAATAAGTTTGTCTCGTGTTATTCTATTACGCTACTAGGTACTCCAATACCATATGATAGTACAGCGAAGTATTTTTTATTTTTTTTTTTTTTTTGTCCGGTCAGGAAAAGGCTGTAGCGGACTCATACAGACGTCCGGGAGCATTCGTTTAGTTTACCCGCATCCTGGAGAATCGTGCCACACACAATTATGTTCATAAGAAACCCAATCGTCAATGGAAGTCCTGAGAAAATCTACTCTGAGCCTTGGCTTGCAATTTCATCGGAGATCTCATTCCCCATGATTCCAGGGTGGCCTTGGATCCAGACAAGAATCACAGAGAGACTTGCGACCGAATTCGGAGAGTTCTTGCATTCTAGAACTAGTGGTTAAAGGATTTAGCAAGACTTTAAGCGCAGCTTGATTGTTACTACAGACCCAAATACTCCGACCATTTGACCTATTCTTTGCAACATAGTTCATTTATTGCATAAGTTTCCGTTTGTAAAACAGACGCATATTTGACTAACAGAAAATGCAGCCTAACAATATCAGGCTTCCAAGAAGACACCAGCACCGGGTCCCTGACTAGTTTTTGGAGCCATCCGTGAAGATATTGAAGACAGCTCAACTAAATGTTGCATCATCAAGCACACTTATGCTGTTGCATGAGCGTTCAGAACATGTTAAATTCAAAACACTTCGTTAAATAGGAGTAAGCAACAAAAGAGTTGTGGAAGATCTCAACAACGATCACGTATCAAAAGAAGATCCATTTTGTGAAGGTTGTACTTATGGCAAAGAACATCGTCTGACCTTTCTAAATTCAGGAGCTAGATGGGCTAGTACTGCTGGCAAAATCTTTCATGTTGATCTCTATGGTAAGATGAATATCTCATCAACAGGTAGTGCCAATTATTTATGTTGTCATGGCCTTTCGATCAGAAGTTTGAGATCGGAGTGCGGTTTGGAAGAAATTAAACATGAATTTTCGACCCCAAGAACTCCAGATGATTTTATCGAGAGGCTAAATAGAACAATAATCAAGAGTGCAAAATCAATGTTACATGAAAGACAACTTCCATCGTATCTCTGGGCAGAGGCTACAAATACTTCAATGTACTTAAGAAATCGGACAGCATCATATACGATCGATAGAGTTATCCCTTATGAAAATCGTTTGGTTCGAAACCATCTGTCAAAAACCATAGAATATTTGGAAGCCAGAGGACAAAATGGGAGAGGAACTCAATTAAATGTGTGATGATTGGCTGTAACGAGTACAGCGAATTTTCGATCCTATTGGGAAAAGAATATTGATCAGAATAGATGTGATATTTATCTATGGTCGATAAACGAAGAGACGTTTGCCCCAGTCGTTAGATTCAATTATGTTAGGACATTGTTGGTAATAGCATTGGCACAAAACCTTGAAACTTATCAATCTGAAAGAACATTTTTATATAGCACAACCACCATATGGGTTCGAAGAAGATGATCAAATTTGTCCATTAAATAAAAGATTGTATGAACTCAAGCAAGCATCGATGATTGCAACATCAATAAAATATGTACCTCTGTGTTCAATGACAAAGGCAACTATACTCGTGCATCTTAGAAGATTACTGTCAGATTTGGGCCAACAGCAAACTAAACCTATAATTGACAAATGTGACAATCAAAGGCCCCTTGAACTCCATATTAAATTTCCAGCTATCTGCAGTGCCGTCAAGCTCAGGGAAACTGGGTGCTGTACAGCAAAGCCATTTGGCCACTTTGAGATCCTGGAGACGATACCAAGTGAACTGGTGACATCTTCGACTGATTACAGGACTGGACTTCAGCTAACCTTTTTCACTAAAGTTCCCTACCGGAGAAGAATGGAAGAACGGAATGGTAATCAATGGCTTTGATATCTGTATACATACGGATGGTTCGAAAATGAACTGCAGAGTTGGCGGAGGCATTTCCTCGGACCAACTGAACACTCGTATATAGAAATCCTTCCGTCTCCCAGACTCTGCTAGTGTCTTTCAAACGGAGCTTCTCGCGATTCGAGAAGTCTGCCGCATGCTAAAAAATCTTCCAACGTCCAACCTAAATATAGCTATCTTTTCTGATAGCCAAACCGCAATCAAGGCCATCGATTCGGTTACCATGTCCTCAAATCTGGTAGAGCAATGCCGGTTTGAAATAAATGAACAAAGTGTCCATTCTGGAATAACCCTCATTTGGGTCCCAGTACACAGTAATTATGAGAGTGACGAGCGAGTAGACGAGCATTAAGATCAATTTACACCTTCACTTCCTCCAGCTAGTCAATTTCGGATGGAACAACCTTACCAGTTGTGCCATATCGAGAAAGACATGGCCCAGCTTCAACAGACCTATATCAAATGAGTTACTAGGCAGATCAAGGCGTAATATTGCCAGAATTGTAGCCATTATTACAGGCCACTGGCTTATAGGGGACCACGCAGCCAAACTTGGCATTCCTCACAACACTTTCTGTCGCAGCTGCAAAGACAGCAATGAGAGGGAAACTCTTTTCACTTTCTTTGCAGTTGTCCTGCCCTAGCAAGGACCAGACAGCGCACGTTAGGTAAACCCTTCTTTGACGATTTTCGAGAGATAGCCTCTAAATGGATTGGAGAACTAGTCCTCTTTCTGAACTCCATAGGGTGGGTTTAATTATATCCTCCTATCTCCAATAACACACGTAAACAAACAGGGTACATGAGGTTTTGTGGTATCAAAACGGCGCACTTAGCGCTAATTGGGTTCGTTTTCGAACCACCACTTTACCTACCTACCTCTGTACTCGTATATGCTCTTCTGGCTTTTCTTTGTGCTTTTTGCATGTTATAGAATTCCCTAATTTACACTTTCTAACTTCAGGTCTCGATGAAAGTTAGTATTTCTTATGTACCAAGGTGCATTTACTATATTTCTAAGCACCTTATTTTGGCACAACTCCATAATTGGATTCCATATGTCCATGCTGGTTTCAGAATTTGATTATATAAAAGTACCTTGTACGGATGAGGTTTTTCCTATTAGTCAGTGCAGTTTTCTATATTTGATTTCCAACTCTTCTTTTTTCTTTTTTACGTACTCTTTCCATCGCAGTTTTGCATCTAGAGTCATACATACAAATTTTCGTTGATATATGGACAATCTTTTCATTAGTACAGTCGACATGGACTGACTTTGACTTGTTTCACTTTTTAGTCTATTCAAAGATTTTGTTTATGCCAATTTGGACTTTTTCTGTGAATTCTTCATTGGATTTTCTGCTAGTATTGCAGTATCGTCTGCAAATTATATCATAGTATGGTTTTCTAGGTACGAAATATCGCTGGTATAATATTGGAGCCAGTACACTACCTTGCGGTTCGCCGACCTTTTATTTCTCTTGGTTTTGAATAAGTATTCTGTTGTTTTATTCTAAAATGTCTTCCATTTAGATACGGTTTAAGAATGGAAGCATACTGATTTGGCAGCATACATCTCAGTTTATAGATTAGTCCTTCGTGCCATACTTTATCAAAAGACTTGCGTCACATCCAAGAATACAGTCGAGCAGACCTTCCTTTTTTCTAATGCTTCTTCGATTTTATTCTGAGATGAGCCAAATGTGTATGTAATTTGTTTCAAGAATCAGCTGCAATTCCTGTTAATGTTTCAGAAGACCATTTGCAGTCCAACATATCATTTTAAGATTTTGATCCATTGCTTAGATACTTTGTCGTTGGTGTTTTCTAACTTTTTAAGTAGCACATCTAGTGTATTAAGTTTGGTTAGGATCAGTTGTAGTGTTTTATTCATGTCATTGCTTGGTTGAGTCCTATGTTGGTTACCCTCAGTTTGGTCCTGTTTCGGCATAGGATGCTATTTTTATGTGCAAGTACGTGAGCATATGACACTATCCCGCTCTCGTTTCTTGAATCTTTCCGCAGTGCACGGACTTAGGCAGGTGTTGATGTTTTCTAGCGCATTTCACACATTTTGTACGTCTATTGCAATTTCTTCTTCTGTACTGAATGTTACCATAAACAAGTTATATTTTCAGGCTTGCATGAGTGGTCCAGATTTTTTTACTCATTACTTTTATGGGCCTGGTCTGCTTATTTTCGTAGAAGTGCCAGCATAGTTTTCTTCATTTGGTAAAGCCGGAACACTTCTACAGCTTTCTTCATCTTCGAGATGTAAAAATATTGAGTATCAATGAGTTTTATTTTTATTGTTGACTCTGGATTCATGACCAATGCCTAAGGAAAGTATCTACACCTAACTCGGTGAGAGACTCTTGAATAGCTTTGGTGTGGATATTGTTAAAAGCACCTTCTATGTCTGGGAAGTTTGCAAGAGTTTATTCTTTATAATGAAGAGTTTTTTCCACCGATCGCATAATAAAACCTCATAAAGAGCCGTCTCTGTTGATCGTCGTTTGAGATAGGCATGTTGGTATTTCGACAGTGGAGAACTCTCCAGGGTTTTTCGGATGTAAAAATCAAGGATACGTTCGAAGGTCTTTAGTACAAAGGAGGGCAGGCTAATAGGCCTAAAATACTTCGCGGATTCATGTCCTCGCCGGCCTACCTTCGGAATAAAGACCACCCGAATAAGTCTCCAAGTTTGGGGGACATGGTTTAAGTATAAGCAGCTCCTATAAATCGGTAGTAGCCAGGGAATAGCTATGTCTTGTCTTGTGTGGAGGGAATCTGTTTATGGCCCAGGAGATTTTATCCTCCGTAATGATGTTTGTAATGTTTTCCCATGCCGTCGACGGTACGCTATCAGAACTAACTTGTTCTGCGCTACTGTTCGTATAGCCTGGGAAGTGAGTATTCATAAGAAGTTCGAACGAATCTGCGGAATAGTATGTTCAGCTACCATCCATTTTTTTAAGAGAGGAAGGGTTATTGTGTCCCTTGGACAGAATTTTGCCTCGAGAATTCTTTAAGGGTTGAGATAGATTAGCAGTATTCTATCCAGGTACTTTTCTTGGCCATTCTTATGGATTTCTTATATATTTTTAGGAAGTCTTTGTAGGGCTGCCAGAAGTTGTGATTGATGAATTCAAATAAAACAACAAATGTGTGAGATATCAAATTGATTCTGGCTTTGTTTTGAAGCTACAATCATGCCATTATGTATAAAATAGCACGTCATTTAAATGTCCGCCTCGGCTTCGCTGGCAATGCTTCAAGCGGTCAGTCCAATTTTTGATGACTCGGTCCAACATGTGCTGCTTTATTCCAGCAATATCGTCTCGAATGTTGGCCTCGAACATATCCAAAGTGGTTGGCTTGTTAGCGTATACTAAGGATTTAACGTAGCCCTAAAGAAAATAATCGAGGGGTGTCAAGTCGCCAATTGATGAAAGCCAAATAATGAACGGCAGCCGTGAGATGACCCAGTCACCAAATATCTCCTCCAATACTTCGAGCGTTGCGTTGCTTGTATGGCATGTAGTGCCGTCTTGTTGGAACCACAGCTCATCTATATCGATGTTGTCGAGCTCTGGCTACAGAAAGTCGGTTAACATGGCTCTATACCGAGGACCATTGACGGTAATGGTGTCTCCGTCCTCATTTCAAAATAAATAAGCTCCAATGATACCACCGTGCCATAAACCGCACCAAACAGTCAATCTTTGTGAATGCATTGATGCTTGGTCGAACACTTGTAGATTGTAGTCGCTAAAATAATGGCAATTTTGCTTGGGCCTCGTCCGGATTTTTTAGCTAAAATCCGGATCTCCGACCAACATTTTCAGCTTCCAATTAGCGAACATACGGCGTTGTCTATGGTCGTCCGGCTTTAATTCTTGCGTCAGTATAATCTTATATGGATGTGGGCCCAAATCCAACCGCAAAACAAGCCTGGTTGACTTTCTGGCGATGCCCAATTCAGCTGATCGGCGCCGAATAGGCATTTCTGGGTCTTCTTAGATACTGGGCGCTACGGCGGCTCTATCTGGTTGGTGGCTTAAGGTCCAAAAGAGTGTACTCACGCTCAAACTTTTCCACGGTGCGACTAATTGCCTGCGCATTGAAGCCATGGTGACGACCGGCCCCACAACGAAATTCACGTTGCGTATTTACAACTGAGCCGGAATTTTGATAATATTTGTTAATAATTTCCACACTTTTGGGAAGCGTCGAACGATGCATGATAAAATAGCATATTCGAAACAAAGAGTCATCAGGGGGTGAAACTCATTCAAAGACTAAGATGTCAGGACAAAATTGCTTATTAGTCCAAATGACTACATCGCGGAATACAGTTTAAGTCGGTAAAAATCCTGCATGCTGGTTACTCAGATCATAATCATCTTTTGAAGATCTCCCCTTGACATGTAGAAAAGGGCGGAGGTTAATTTGCAGTATGTACTCACTAATCATCAATTGGCTGATCCACTGACCAAAGCATTACCAAAAGAGAAATTTAGAAGGCTAGTTGAGAAGTATGGATTGTTCGATGATGGATGTGGAGTTTACCTGAAAGCGAGAGGGAGTGTTGGAAATATCGCTTTCAACAATGCAACATCCCCATTGTTACCTTCTTGCTGAACGATTCTTAATCTTAAATATCATTTGTAACTTTTCAAAAGGATAAGTCGCTCTTATAAACTTAAAACTTGAATTATCTAATTTTTTCTTCAGAAGCGTATTTATTTATCCGCAGTTAGCAACTAGTTGTAGTGTTAACAATTACTGTAATTCACCATAAGCTATTATATTTGAAATAAAAAAAAAAATATTTTTAATACGTAAAAAACTGTGATATACTAGATTCCTTGTCGAAGACTGTAATAGAAAAGTAACCCTTTTTTTCTCGTTGCTCCAATCTGCGGTATTAGGAGATATTTTTTCCAGTTTTCTTTGTTTTTTTTCTTTGTCCTTGCTCATTATCTGATTTATATTGTATAGGCCACAGGTCCTACGGAGGATGTAACCGCACACATCGTGTTGTTGCAAGGATAACAACAACGGGTGGGGAAGGAGGAGTATTTGAAAAAAAAGGAAATATACGTACGGGGAGGATATTCTATGGCAAGGCTTGAAGTAATGTGCTGCTCGCTCTATCGGTACCATGTATCGCAGAGTGTCATAAGCTTTAATTCAATAACCGGATTCTGTTACATAAGAGCGGGGGATTATGAACGAGACTAGCACAAGGATGCTTGGCATTTTATGGTGGACAGATATGATTGTATAGAATGTTTCAGCTAATTTCAGTTAGATGAGTTACATCAGTGGTTTTGTATTATCTTACATGTGGAGGACTGACGAGGATGTTTGTATACATTGACGAGTGTGATGTAAATCGTTGGAAACTTTACATTACGTCACGGAACACATGATTTAGTTTTGAGTTGCCATATTATGTAGCAATATATTTTGAAAGGAGATATAATTTTTGGGGTTCCTTGTCGTTGACATATGTAGGAAGGCGTTTCAAGAAGATATATGAGTTAGGTACAATAGTATCGTTTGACATCCGTTAAATAGATACGTAGATAAAGCAAGTCGGTTGCAAGAACATCACAAATGGAGAACTGAGTTGGGTAGGAAAGTGGAGAACTGGCGCTGTCAAGCTAACATGCCTGACACCCAATTAGCGCCATAGCGCTCCGTTTTGTTACCATAACTCAATAAATCAGTTTTAGTGAGTACAAACAGGTGTTTGACGTTCAGGGACCTAACTGCGGGTCTTAAATCCATCCTGTGGACTCTAAGAAGAGGAGCAGGTCAGCTACTTTTTTTCCGGAGATTTCATTAAGGCTAGAGAGAGGGTGGCATAGTGGGTAGTATGTTCGCTTGTGACCCAAACTGTGTAGGTTCGAGCCCGGACGGGGAACAGTAACCACAGTCATCCGAGCATAAAAGAGAAATAAATAAAATCAAAGTTTCTCCAACCACTACACCAAAAGGATTCTGCCTGGTAGTACAATTAACTTCGGTTGAGTCTGAGTGCTCCGGAATTTGGAAATTTCCTTTTATAAAAAAAAGTCTAGAGAGGATAGATTTACCCAGTGGCCGATGCCTAGGAAAGTACATTTGCAATGGCAGTGATCAAAGATTTCTTCTCTGTTAACGTCCTCACAACTTCGACGGCAATGTGTGTATGGGCGGTTTCTGTTAAGGAGTTCATTAGTTCTATTGAAGTTGTGTGTAGGCAATATCCTTCTCTATATGACGCAGCTGTCTAACCTACTCCACTTAAGTTGGGTTCTTGTCAGATAGTGTGCGATAACTTTACCCTTAACTGGTCCAATCTTACACTGTTCTATTAGTCTGAAGGATGTAGTAACTGAGGCAAGAACCTTAATGGCTGCCTGACTGCCCGTATAGGTTGCTACATTACGTTAAATTTTTGGATTGCTACTAAGAGCACGACAAGCTTTAGGAATTGCTAGCATTTCCGCCTAGAAGGTGCTGGACAAATTTAGTAATCTATTGAACTCAGACATCGTTAAAGATACCTGAGCCCAGCCCACAATCTAATCTCGAGCCGCCGGTAAATATTGAGGTATTACATTATTTCAACAGCTCTCTGTTTTCCCATTCCGTTCTAGTTGGAATGGGCACAGCGAAGGCTTTCCTGTCGTCCGGTTTGAAGAGAAGATAGTCTGTTGGAAATGTTATCACTTCTTGCGGAAGAGAATTGAAGATGTTGCTATGGAAATGCGAATGCACTACACGTAACCAAACTTATGCTGTATAGGTAAAGAGGACGGTAAGTTCGTAGGACATGACCACCGTGCACCTGTGGTACTGTAAAGTGTGGGCCACGAGACTAGTCACCCATATGTAAATATCGGTCGTGCCACGGCCGTATACACACAAAAGGTTGAAGTCACCACTTCTTCCCAAAAGTTCTATTGCAGACGTAGTATGCAATGCATGAAGGCAACTGAAATACTCGTAGAAGACACCAGTGAAGGGAGGCAAATCGACATCTGCTCGGAGAGCAAAGCAGCATTTAGCGCGATTACAAACCCCATGTCGAAATCACGACTAGTAAGTGAGTGCAAAATTAAATTGAACTTACTTGCCAGATGCAATAGAGTCCGTCTTACATGGGTACCGGGGCATGAAGGTGTACCGGGTAACGAAAAGGTAGCCGAACTAGCAAGGAAAGGAGCGGGCAACACAGAACTGAACCCGGATAGTACAATAGGGGTCCCTCTGACAACTATTAAAACAATAATCAATGAGAAGATACGACAGGAGTTCAATAACTACTGAACGAATCTAGACACATGCAAAGTGGCTAGATCTATAATAACAAAATCGAGTAACAACACAGCAAAAAGAGCTCTAAACTCAAGCAGAATACAATTGAGATTGATGGTGGGACTTTTAACAGGGCACATAAATCTCAACAAACATTCGTTCAGACTCGGGATAGCTTATGAGGAGGAAGATATAGAACACTTCCTCTGCCACTGCCCTGCTACAGCGAGGTTAAGTCTGAAAATTCTGGGATTTCCAAGGATTCCGGATATTACACACCTCAGTAAGAAAGGAATCGGGGATATATTGGAGTTTGCCAGACGAACACTACGTTTCCCCGATCACTATACGATATAGTTTCCCGTTGATACTCCCCATGATCGCAATACCTATTTCCCCTCTCAACGCATCCCAAGCGCAGCACTATTCCTTACAGTTCCATAGACGAGGGAAACACAACGGGCCCAATGGAGGCCTAAGTGAAGAGCATAAACTCACCCTCTTAAACCAACCAACCAACCAGTATGCAATGCATGCTTTCTTAACCCGCTCTTCTATATTTGTTTTCCAGTCTAGCTTTGGATCAAGATTATTGCCGAGTGTATGACCATTCAAACGTGGTAAGGGGAATTTAATCTTCGTAGTGAAAAGCATCAGTTCTGTCTTACTGGGGTTGATACTAAGTCTTCAACTAGTGGTTCAGTGCCTCGTCCATGATCTCATTAATCACTGACAAAATCATCCCGAGCACTAGGATCACCGCATTGTCCGCGTACCTGACTACCATAAGCCTATCTCTAGATATTTTATTCAATATTTTATTCATGACCATCGGCCAGAGCAGTGGTGAAATTACTCCCCTGTGAAGAGTACATCTGCTCACAAATTTGGATTTATGACTGATACCTTAATATTCCTAGTCTTTAACATAGAAATTATCCCGAGTTAAACCGAATGACTACTTGTTGATATCTCTGGACTATCGTGCACACTCTTCGGGACGCGTACGTGGTCTTTCGGTAACAGGGAGGTTTCTTACTGATCCTTCTTGCCGAAAACGTGCAACCATAAGATTTATTAATGGCACTGTGAATGCGATCGGCACATTAAAATATCGACAGTATGCGTCAGAACTATTCACCCTGTATCAGTGTAATTCAGACACTCTCAAAAAAATTATAGAAGCCACGGGATCTTTCCTGCTTGAGGAAATGGGAATTACACTATTAGACCCTGGCGCTCTGTATTTCTTATTATTTTTCTCAAATTGTTTGCATCTCTTAAATCTATCTCTGCAGAGTAAAATAATTCATAATTCCAGCCGCTCCTAACCTGGGTAAACAGACACTGTTCGCAGCGGTCCTTTTTGGACCAGACTTTGTAGAGGCGGTTATTTTGCATTGCGACCTAAATCCTTCATTACAGTTTCCCTCAGAATATAATTCCTTCAGAATTGTTATCGAGCAAGGATAGCTCACCCTAGAGCACCCTCTCTAATCCGGTTTGTCTTAAGATTCTGAGAATGGGAAGTAGGTCTATGGTTGGCAATCCTCATCTGATAGTTGGCGTTAGCATCTCAATCTTTTGTGAGTCAGTGCCCCACAAGACTGCAGAAGATGTTCTGAAGTCTCACTGGACTCATTGCAGAATCCGCAAAGGCCTTGCTATACCTAGTTTCCTTAAATTCTCCCCGAGTTCACAGTGCCCCGTTAGAAAGCCTGTTAGGATACGCAGGTTATTCTTGAAAAGGCAAATGCACGCTTAGAATCTCTTCCAATTGTAGTGCCCCAGAAGTTTTTTGGCGATTGATCGGGAAACTACTGACTGTCCAAAACATGGATTGGACCAGTAGCGCAACAATCAAGTTCGTAATGTAGTGCTTGCTTTACCTCCTCGCGGTGGTCCCCGGGCAACTGCATGTATAAATCCTTATACTATAGGCCAAAATTGTAAGCGCGAGATTGTCTAGGGTCTTATGCCTAGGCTAGGTAACCTGGGCCAGCAACCCGCGTTGCCGAAACTTTAACCGCTACGGAAACCGACACAATGCCTCGGATTAGGACTGATAACACGTTAACGACCTTTGGCTATCGTACGGACTAAGATTGGTTTCTGGAATGTGAAGACGCTCCTTGACTCTCAGAGTAAAGGACCTCAGAACGCCAGATTCCTTCAATTGTAGCATAAGTTCATGCGATATAGGCTGGGAATATTGGGAGTAAGCGAGATAAGATGGTTAGATGCGAGTGAGTACCAATCCCCAACGCGTAACACTACACCGGAAGACCATCCGGAAGCCCCCGTGGATATGGAGTTGGACTACTGCTAACGCCAGCAGCACGCAGAGGCCTAATTTCCTGGCCGCCGCACGGTGATAGGATTTTAGCGGCCAGATTTCGGACGAGAGTACGTCGCGTCACCATTATACAGTGTTACGCCTATCTACAACCAGTTGGGAGCTGTTCATAATGCAACACCCAACGGCGATATTGTCATTGTGATGGGGGACCTGAATGTACACAGTAGGTTGCGACAGCGAAGGGCTCAAACATGTTATGGGACGACTCGGACTAGGCAATCGCAATGACAACGGCGAAAGATTTGTTGACTTTTGTAACGCAAATCGTCTTGTCATAGGTGACAAAATGTTTGAGCACAAAGCCTGCCATGGGTGTCAACCTCCAACCAAGCAACCTCTAACCAAATTGACCATTTTGCCATCGGCCCCCTCTTTAGAAGTGGTCTCCTGGACGTCCGAAACAGGCTAGGGGCAGATGTGCGGATAGTACGAGATCACCACCTTATGATAGCTACTCTTCAACTACGCACTGCAGCCGTTCGAAGATCCCATGACAATACAAGAATACCCAGGTTCAACATCGATAGACTTAGTGATCCTTCAGTGCGCCAACAATTAAGGGAGCACATTTCGAAAGGTGTGGAAGCAATCAGCAGGTGTGGAAGCAACTGCACACAACCATTCAAGACCATTGGTGTGCTGTGAAAAATGTTTTTACATCTGGTGCTGAAAGAATTGTCGGTCGATCACCGGAAAGGCATAGGGCGTAGCTTTCCGAGGATACCTGGAAACGGATTGACGAACGGAAACAGCTGAAAGCTAGCATTGCATCCGCTCCAGCAGCAGGGAGCAATGAGCTAGAGTCCCCATATCGCATGAAGATGAGAGAAGTTCAGCGTAGCGTGCGATGCGACAGGCGCAACTACATCAACGCGCTGGCTACAGAAGCAGAAGATGCTGCATGAAGGTGCGATAGTAGGACCGTCTACAGAATCACTAAAGAGCTGACAGGTGGTCGCAGCTCCAGCCAACACCAAGTGAAAAGCCTAGACGGTTCCTTGCTTATTTCGGATGAGGACCAGCTTAAGAGATGGAAGGAGCATTTTGCTACGGTTTTAAACCGTGTATTCGCTAGCGATATGTTCCCAAATCAGAATGAGGTGTCCGAGGTAAGAAATGGCCGAATACGCACCGCGACTCCCAGTAACGATGAGATCACTACCGCGATCAAAGCACTTAAAACCAACAAGGCGGTCGGACTTGACGGTATTCCCGCAGAGCTCTTACGAGCAGCGACAACAACATCGGCTGAGCTTCTGTTTCCAATTATAGCTTAGGAAGCCGAGAGCTTTCCTGATGAGTGGAAAAAGAGAATGATCGTCAAGCTTCCTAAGAAAGGTAGTTTAATGGAGTGCGGAAACTGGCGAAGTATCTGCATGGTGCCTGTTGTAGCTAAGATAATAGCTAAAATAATCCTGGAGCGAATCAAAAAACATCTCAAAGATATACTCGATGCCGAACAAGCAGGTTTCCGCTCTGGATCAACACCCTGCGGATTATCATCGAACATTGCGTTTAATATCGATCACCTGCTGTTCATCGATTTTGAGAAGGCGTTCGATAGTGTTAACAGGGAGTTTATTTGGCGTGCCTTACGCAGGGAAGGAATTGCTATTGTCAAAGCTACATACGAAGGGTCCAAATGTCACGTTCTGCACAGAGGAAGGTTGTCTGAGGAATTTGAGATCCAAAGTGGGGTAAGACAAGGCTGCATTCTTTCACCAATACTATTCATATTGGTGATTAGCGATGTGCTTCGCGCAGCTTTGTCGACGGGAAATGGGGGAATTCGATGGACTCTTACATCCCAACTTAAATATATTGACTACGCTGACGACGTATGCATACTCTCTCATAGAATTATGGACCTCCACCAAATGACAGCAGATGTGGAGAGGGAGGCTGGCGTCGTCGGGCTGAATTAGTACCACAAAAACTAAAATTATCAGTCTTGGAACGAACTCATCGGCTCAAATATGCATTGCTGGACAACCGGTAGAGAGAGTAGAGGATTTCCAGTATCTTGGGAGTATTGTTTCGACTGATGGTGGAACCGAACTGGATATAGCCAACAGAATCGCCAAAGCAAAGTCCGCGTTCGGGATGTTGTCTAAAATATGGCGAAGCAATGCATTCAGTTCGAACACCAAGCTACGACTGTTCCGTTCCAACATTGAATCCGTGCTGCTATATGGATGTGGTACCTGGAGTGTGACCGTCACTATCACGAGGAAGCTGCAAAAGTTTGTCAATAGGTGTCTACGCTACATCTTAAGGATATTCTGGCAAACCGTATCTCTAACGAACAGCTTTATCAGAGAACGGGCCATGAACCTATAGGCACTACCATACGACGACGAAAGTGGTAGTGGATCGGTCACACTCTCGGAAATGGTGACAGGTCCATAGCTAGCCAAGCGATGCGACGGAACCCGCTTACCCAGGATGGCAGGATACGCGGCGGTCCTAGAGTACGTGGCGCAGAACAGTTGAGAAGGAAGCACGACAACTGGGAAAGAGTTGGAGAGATCTGGGGCACATTTCCAGAAATCGCACACGATGGTGCGTAGGAGTTGTAGAGGCCCTAGGACCCTCAAGGGGATACAGGACATAAGTAAGTAAGAAGTTTCTTAGCTTGCCTCAGACCTGGAGTATTGACCCAGGCTCTCGCCCTGTTTTTTTTCTCCTTCCTAAATTCTTCGCGTATGGTGTGATTTCCTATTCCGCAAAATGATCCAGGTCCTGCTCCTCGTCTTGCTTCTTCGTTGCCCTATATTCGAGTATGACCAGGAATCCAATAGAGGGTTACCCTGTTACTGCTATCCAATTCATCAAGTTTGTATAGGGATTCTCACACAAGTTGTGATTTAATGACATGGAAGTCAATTGCCTTAATAGCTGCTTTACTGTCTGACAATATTCCTATGTCGCATTTTTTGTATCGTCCATCGAGATTGAATTGAACACGTCTATGTATAGTGTGTATTTCAGCTTGAAAGGTGCTGGTACTTATGCCCATAGGTTCTGAGTTCTTTATTCTTGGCCCAAATACACCCACCCCTGTTCCTTCTTCAGGTCTCGAGCCATCCGTGTACCACTCTATTGTGTGG
The DNA here is from genome assembly GCA_963082735.1 of Pocota personata. Lineage (NCBI taxonomy): Eukaryota > Metazoa > Arthropoda > Insecta > Diptera > Syrphidae > Pocota > Pocota personata. The sequence goes on along the minus strand of OY720429.1, from coordinate 16,789,472 downwards.
TTACTCATATTATGGATTCATTGCTGCAAGCTTTTTTGTTACTTAACTTGGTACGGAATTTTTTACCAAAGTTCAATTTCCTGATACTAACGTCCCTAAAAATTGCTAGAAGAGGAATTTTCTTGAGAAGTACATCGTATTCTCTGAACTGATGCTTTTCTCCCTCCCGATTTCCTCTTTTGCCATCCTTTAGATCGTCCGCTTTGCGCTTTGTTCTCATGGCCCCAGTAATACAGAGGCAAGCAAGATTTGCACTTTAGTGAGTTTATCCCTCGTTGTGACTAGACTAGTTCGTTTGGCCCACTCGCTATCGCTCCATAAGTGATCATTGGTCTCACAATAGCCATATAATCTGAAAGTAGGAGAAATTTAATTTTGTTGCTTATTATGCATGCCCTTGGATTAGCAACTCTCATATCCCAAATTACCTTTGCATCTTCACATGATAGTCTTTTGACTAGTCCTTTCAAGATCCATGGCTCTTGAATCAGTGCTATGCCCATATTTTGTCTGGTAAACATTCTGCCTATCGCGGCTGATGCCGCATGCTACCCCTACTATTAAGTAGATTCTACCGCTCTGTATTTCGTAATTTTTTTTTTATCTCAAATCGTTCGCATCTCTTAAAATCAAGTCTAAGTTTATAGAATAAATCTAAACTAAATTTAAACTGCTCCAAACCTCGAGAAACAGACACTGTTCGGAGTTACCCATTTTGTACCAGACGCTGTAGAGATGATGATAACGTCTACTCGCCTTGTCGATCCAGCTCCGATACCCAGGTATACAAATGTCCGATGCAATATCCGATGCTTGTTCGGAAACCTGCAGGCAGGGTTTCGCATAATTCCCCATATTCCGCGACCCGCTATGTAAATGGAGAAAAGGCGAACGGCACATGTCACAATAAAGTACCCCGTATTAGAAGTCACTTCACGTAGTGCAGTATCACAACCTGTTGCGAAGACACAATTGTCCACTTTTGCTCAAATCTTAAACAGGAAAAGGACATCACACCCTTTCCGCTCAATTTTACGACTGTCTGCGCACCTGAAAAGTGGGCACTGACCGAAGACTCAAAAGCATTTCGGAAGGTCCCCAAATCCCGAAAACTTGATTTTTGTTTGCCCTTTGCAAGGTCGAATACGATCAGAGAAACCAAAAGTGCTTTACAACGGCTTACGGCTTTACGAAGAAGCTGTAGGTACAGAGTTTATCAGACGCTCTCCGGTTAACCAATTTAATTTGATCTTCTAAGTAATGTTCCCAAAATCCCAGCACGTAAATGGAGTCTATTCAGTAGCTTTGGCAGATTTTGTGTCCTATCTATTCTGTATTAAGAAAATTCGGCAATCTACACCCTCTCCACTCCTTCAAATCGCACCACATCAGTGAAAATTAATTTGAAAAACCACGACCATCTAAACAGCCAACCTACTAATGGTGTCGTGTCCTTATGCCACTAACAAATCATTCTTCTAAACATCAAACATCAGCTCGTTTCGCCATGTTGACTTCTCTGACGCCCCGCAATTCATTTCCGTTTTTAATTATCGCGTTATCACTCTTTTCCAGCTCTTATTCGACCATAACACACACAATGATGATAATGACTAACTCACTGCAAATGTCCTGTCGCCCACACAAATAAAATAAATAATTTGCGAAAGACAAAACATCAAACCAAATGACGTTGTCCCTACACTCGTATATCGTCCTTTTTTTTTAATCAACAAGCCACACAACAAGGAGTGTCGCTCACACTTTGCCACACACACACACCCAGGCACGAACACATGTGTAGTAAAGGTTCATAATTTACCCGAGGTCCGATCCGATTGTGTGACAAGCTGTCATCTTGTCAGGATATGAAGGAATATGTCCCTTCATTTCCCCAATGTGTGTGTGAGTTTGTTTGACTGTAATCCCACTACTTTTGCACCGCATTAATCCTTTTCCGTTATTGTTTGTTGACCCCCGTGTGTTGGGAATTAAATCATGACACATAATCCTGTCGTCTTTCATTTGCCATTGTTTTCTTCTTTTTTTTTCGTAATTTTCGTTGTCATTTTCACTTTGATTGCCAACCAAGGAGTATATTTACAACGAAAATTACACAAAGTGAAAATCCTTTCACCGTACACTGTCAGAAGGATCTACATTTACATTTCTGTTGTCTGGCTGACGAAGGACAAACTACCAGTGATAACGATAAAAACAATTAATCTTAAAACGTGTTGTCCTTGTGCTCGGCGGGCATTTATGGATATTCTCATTGCTTTACGTCTTTGTTTTTTTTTTTTTTGCTTGCTTTGGGTAGATTCTAGAACTGGTCCTTCGAGCCGAAACCACAGCTAGCGCATTTTGCATATTTCATCACCCGAAAAGTGAGAGGACAAAAATATCCTTAACTTGGTGTAATTATTTCTGTCGTGTCCTTGGGGAGTAGTTATTACGACGATGACTATCACCAACTTCGCTGGCACTATGTAGCAGGTCGGTTACTCGTATATCCTTGTTGCAAGAATTTGTTGTATTCAGTTAATTCTTCGAGTGTCAGTTAGAGGTGACAGGATACGGAATGAGACACAAACTTGTTAGTATCTTTCACCGCAGGATAATGTTTGCGTGCTCGTTATGAAGTTATAAACTGTGTTATGGATATGATAAAAAGGATAATAACACTGATAAGAGGGGAGACATTGTTTTTTTTTGTCCTCTCTCTCTTCGTTGTTAGTCGTTTCACGACTAACATGAAACACGCAAGCTTATTATGCTATGTAAATGGATTTCCTGGAGGAATTGCGGCCAACCAACAATTTTAATTAAGAAATTGCTTGACATATTGGAAAAAGGATTATACTACGAGTATTTGGAATTCTCCCTCACTGTGCGACGCAATTGAAAATATTTATGTGATTTCTATTTTTTACTGCAAAAAAAAAGAGCTTACCTACTGTGTTCTTTTTATTGATAGTCTTTTGTTGAAAAGAGGGAGTAGGAGGTGCACTTTTCGTCGTTCATCCTTCGACTTCGAAGATTCTTTGGTGCAATAAATTCTTTTTTTTTACATCGCAAAACAAATATATAAATGTTTATTGCCTTCATCATCGTCCTAGTTGTTAGCGGGATTCTTTGTTCCTTTCAATTATTGGCACAGGTCCTGTGCAGTAGGAGGTGAACGAGAAAATGTTTCGAATAAATCGTTAAAGCTAGCAGTCAGGTAGGTAGGTAGTCTTTGTTGTTCGACAGAGGGTGATGGATTTTTTAAATTTATTTTAAATGGAATTCCTAGTTTATTGTGCTTTCTTTTCGTCCTTGCGGGTGCACGTATATGAATTTTCTTGGAAGAATATTATCATTCAATTGTGAAGCAAATTATGTGATACATCATTAAATATTAGCGGAAAAGTAGCAACAGGAAAAATTATCAAACCAGGGGTACATATATACCTCGACCAATACGAAATCCTGAACTCGCTTTCTAAGGACATTAATGACAAAAAAAATTGGCCACTTTGTATGCGCATTTAAATAATGAAATTATGTTGAATATGTCGTTTATACGGGACCATTTTCGCGGAATCTAAATAGACCTCCTCGGACTTTCGTAAGTTCAGTCGGTTGTAAAATTGAAAAACCTGGGTGAATGTATGTATGGGTATGTATCTATCCAGCAGCCTACAGAATATGGAGCATAATAGGCAATTCATGTTGTAAAGAAAGTTAAATAAAACGACCGAACTCCTGAAGGTGAAAAGTGCAACTGATTTTATTAAAAAAAAAAAAACAGGCTTAAGACTACATGTACAAATACCAATGAGGGCTTCTTCTTCTTCTTCTTACGGCGAAGTTATGATCCGGAGTAGAAGGATCACAACCCTCCCACCACTTTACTGCATCCCTACTTGTCCGCCTGTTTGGGTTTGCCGGTTTGACCTTAGGAAGCACCGGCAGACTTCCCGGTTTCGGATCACTTCGTCACTGAGGCCAATCGAATGCTGGTGTTTTTGCATTTGTGTGATCCAGTTGTTTTTTGATCTGCCTTTTTGCGGTCGTGCTCTATCTTGCTTGTGATGGGTTCTTTTACACGAAAGCTTCCTCGAATCTTTGAACTGCTTATTCTATCAATCTTCGTTACTCCTGCTGTCATGCGAAGCATCTTCATTTCAGCTGCCGTTAATATGCTCTCATACATTTTGTACATTGTCCAGCATTGTGAACCGTATGTGAGCACCTTCCTTTCAGCTTAGGGGGTATTTTTCGATCACAAAAGATAGCGGAGTTTTCCCGCCACTTTATCCACCCTACGCTGACGCGATGATTGATGTCATCATCACAAGTTGCTTCGCTATTGATCATAGATCCCAGATAATTGAACTTTTCGCACTTGGAAAGCACTTTTCCATTCAAGTAAATGTCTGGAATAGGCCGGTGTGGATCAGAGAACAGTCAACGCAGATACTCTGTCTTTTTTGAACTAATACGGTAACTATTTCCCTCCAAAACATCCATCCATACATCATACTTCTCGACATAAACGTACAACTATATTGCTACTTGATCCCAAGTCTGGCTCTTTGTGTAATACACGTTCAGCAGTATTATTTTCTAGACCCGTTTAAATTGTAGGTAAAACCTGAGACACCATGTAAAACAAAAATGCTGTACCCCCTTTAAGGGGGTACAGTGGCAAGTATTGCTTCAAATGATGTTTGGATGCACAAATTTGTTCGTCGACGAAAAGTTGTTCTTCCATAGGAATTGATAGCCACTTCCTTTTGAATCCTTCAATAACTGAATTAAAACCCCGAGATATTTTAAAATGTCAACGAATCCACAATAGATTTGGTTCGTGCATAGAAATCTGTCTGTTCTACAATATGTGCTACAATGTCTTCATCCAAAAAGTACCTGAAAAAGTCGTACGGTATTTCGAGTTGTACTACACTGGATGGTAAATCAGTGGGACCACTAAATTGTATTTGGGCAGTAGGAACATTGATGGATTTCTTTTTCCAACGAAGAAATCTTTTGATAGCCTCATAATCTTTACTCTCATTGGAGTCTAAATCATCTGAAGGAGCAGTATCAGAAGGCTGTTTCATCAGGGGGCATTCAATTTCCAGCACATTTTCTTCGGCAAGGAGATTCTCCAACTATTCATCATTTAAAACAGTACCTACTCGTACCATTCCATCGACCAATTCGTCTTCATCACTTTCCAGCTCATCCTCACTGTCGCTAGGAATATTAGATAACAAATTGGAGATGTCTTCATCCAAAATTTTCCTTCTGCAATAAGCCTTTGGAGTATCTGACATCTAGAAACATGAATGCATAATGTGCCACATACAGTTACGCATATGTCAATGTTGTGAATATTTTTTAAGAGAAAATAAATAACTGCACATATAATGCGTCCATAGAATGTGCCTGATATGGCACGTTATGCATTTGTACCGACATAATGTCTCCAAGCTAAAATATTGATCGGAAATCGGTTTGTGCCACATATGGAACATTATGCATCTAAGGGTTAAACTAGGTCACTTTTTGTATAACCATTCTACAAGCATTCTATGTTCTATGGCGGTGGTTAAATGATCCATATTGTAAAATGGTAAGGCAAGAACTACCTGTCACTATGTATGACAGATGGGTCTGACAGATGCCATATGGCAATGATGTGAAATTCCAACAACAGAGACAGTTACTCGGTATTTCTCTATGAGTATCACAATTAGTGTACCTTATTTACACGGTCTTCCAATAGGGACTTCCGAATTTTGACAGTTAATAGCGGCCATATTGTTGAAGTTACATCTGTCAAATTGGCTGTCAAATTGGCAATCAAATCACCATGGATGGATATAGCGTTCAACAACACGTGCAAATAATAAAATTGTTTTATCAAAATGGGTGTTCTGTTCGGGCAACGTTCCGCGCGCTTCGCCCATTTTACGGTCGCCTAATCGTGCTTCCGAGAGGACTATTCGCAGTGTGGTGGATAAATTTGAGTCCACTGGTTCAGTAAACGATCAACCAACACCCGTACGTCGACGAAACAGTGATAAGGCCCATTTCTGGATGAATGGATACGGCAACAAATAAAATTGTCGAACTTGGGACGATACCAATCCACATGAGATCCAAGAGCGTCCAATGCATCCCGAAAAAGTTACTGTTTGGTGTGGATTTTGGGCTGGCGGCGTCATCGGTCCATATTTCTTTGAGAAGGACGCTGGCCAGGCCATCACCGTCAACGGCAAGCGCTATAGGTCGGTGATTACCAACTTCTTTTGGCCTGAATTGGATCATATGGACACCAACGACATGTGGTTTCAACAGGACGGCGGTACTACGTGCCACACAGCTCACGCTCACATTGGAAATTCTGCACGAGCGATTTGAGGGCATGGTCATCTCACGTGGAGGTGATGTGAACTGGCCACCGAGATCGTGCGATTTAACACCTTTAGACTTTTTCTTCTGTGGTTTTCTGAAGTCGCAGGGCTATGCGAATTAGCCACAAATCACAGCGGCCCTCAAAGCCAACATAACCCATGCCATCGGTCAAATTCAGGCTGATTTATGCGCCAGAGTCATGGAAAATTGAATATTTGGGATGCGCGCCACCCAGAGAAGCCGCTGCGGACATTTGGACGATGTTATATTTCTAAAATAATGGCATCGATAGACCTTTCAAACGAATAAAAAATGTCGATGATATCTCACACACACTTAGTTTTATTTGAATTTAAAGATAGGAAGCGCTTAATGAAAGACCTTTTACAAGAAATTTTTTTAAGGACTTCATTTATTTTTTTTAAATAAAAGTGATGTGTGGAAGAAGGACATATAAGTACGACCCACTTTGCTATTGTAGTTTCCCAGACACACAAGCCCCAACCCAGAAGGCTAGACCATCAATAAAAAAAAAAAAAAACTTTGGACAAACTGATGCGAGCAACGTTATTAGGTCATGCGGGCAATACCCATCAAGACTGCATCCGCCTTCATCTTTCTTCAAAAACCCCAACCTGGTCTTGAAAATTGTTGCAATCTATGCTTCCCCCTCTGTCCTCATCGAACTTGTAGATAATTTACGCATCAAAATTTCATCATGTCCTGTAGCAACCTGCAAAAGTTCGCCACAAAATTACAAACCGCCAAACCAAAAAAAGGAGCACTCAAAGGACATGGACTCCTACCCAGCAGCAAGCTATACCACGAGTACTAGCCAAAGCAATTAAACAATTATTCTCTAAAAATTATGAAGACCACTTCACTCGAGCGCGAACGGGCGAATAATTAAAACCAAAACTACAAACCTGTGCATCACCGGCATAGAACCGATAATAGTTAAATAACCCAGTTTATCTTCTTTACTAATTGAAAAGTTTAGCATTTGCCGGGTTGCACAGGACATCCAACACGGGCTTATGTCCGAATGACATTTTACATGAGTCTATCCATCCAGCATGCGGCTGTTTTAATTGTGGCTCCTCCCCCTGGGTTACCAACGCCTGCATTGGGTGGCATTATGTTGGCCTCGCGATTAATTAAAATTCGTTGATGCCCATGCATTTGGAATGTACGCGTGAATCGATTTGAGGACCATTGGCTGGGGTGGTCGATGGGACAAATGTTGGCACAGGTGTCACATGGTCGGCCTGCGATAGTTTCGGATGGTTTTCATTAACGTGTTTGTTGGATGAGGGTTGTTTTTCATTTCGAATTCATTCGCATGTCGAGTGGAGCAATTTCTGGAGGAAATTAAATTCGATAGACGAAACAGCGTGTTCTCTGCATGGGCTAGGGGTTGTTTACAACCCACGCTAGTGTTATTTTGTTTGATGTGGACGATATTTTATTGATTTGGTAGTCAATTACACTAGAAACTGCGGTGTAATTGGTTCTGCTCATAAACAAATAAACTGGCACTGATTTAGCTCGAGAAGAGTCATGATCATAGCGCTGTAAATGCAGGTAGTCCTTAATGCACTCCTTCATCTTGTTGTAGCCTTCACGTTCCCAGGGGAGCATAGTAGTCTATAGATATCTAAATGAAGTAAGCAATTGGAGACGGATGTTGCGCAAATGACCAATAACAATCTCAACTTCAGTTAAGGTGGCCTACCACCTCGTGAATGGTGTAGTTTTGGGAGCAAGAAGTTCGTTGTTTGAGCCACGCCTTATACATACCCTTTCAGTAGCTTCTCATGATAGACTGATAGAGATATAGTTAATCCAATACCTGACGGGCAGACCGTCCAGAATTACTACATATTGACAGTTAGGGAGGGTAAGGATAAGTTTCTCCGCCATTCGGGCATGTTGTGATCCCCTCTAGTAAACTGCCCAGTTTAGGGATACGAAAAACGCCCTGTATGTTGAGTGAATGTCAGGGTTTGCTTGAAACTAAAGCACCTAAGAGAACTCACCCCACTTTCCAGGTACTCGTAATTGTTATTAAGCTCCCCTGTTGCAGGACGGTCACAGAGGAAGTGCTCGATGCTCTCCTTCTCCTTCTCACAACTCAGGCAGGTGTTAGACGTCATCAGTCCCAGTTTACACGCATGCTTGTCTAGGTTTACGTTTCCGGTATAATGACTGACTTTTAGTTTCAGTTGTTCTCTGCTGAGCTGGGCGCCCTATTACAGCATTGACAGCTTTGCAGATTTGCAGCTTCTTCTTCTAGAGCTCATAAAATTGCCGCCTTGACAACCTTCGTTTGCTGTACCTATACTGTATATGCAGATTTATTGTTCCCTTTTCAGCAACCCTTTCATTCATTGATACCTTATTATGACCAGTCCCCCAGAATAGATTGACCCGGTAGGAGGGGGCCAGATCCTTCACCATCCTGAAAAAAGAGGGTACTATGTTATAGCCTATGCGGACGACATTGCTAGTTTTGTTTTACGTAAAGACCTGACGGAATAAGCTCTAAATAATCTCGTAATGTGGATGAACAAGGTTAGTCATGCAGTTAAAGTCACAAAAATAGAACAAATTTTGTTTACAAGAAGGTACAATGTGCTCGTACCGTATATCATCCCACCAAAGCTAAATGGCACGGAAGTGGCCATAAATATTGACAGCGATTCTGTGTAGAGGATAGGACTATACTTCCAGATACAAAAAATGCGACATAGCAATGTTGTCAGACAGTCAAGCAGCAATCAAGACACTTGACTCCCATGTCATTAAATCAAAACAAGAGTGGGAATCCCTAACCAGTAACAATGTAACCCTTATAGGTGAAGAATTCAGGAAAATGGAGGAAGAACACAGGGCGAGAACCTGGGTCAATATTCCAGGTCTGAGGTAAGCTAAGAAACTTTTGCGACACTACTACTGAGAGAGATTCGAAGCACGCATCTGCCTTAATAAGAATAACCTAAGTACCCTAACAGGCTTTCTAACGGAGTACTGTAAGCTCGGAGAGCATTTAAGGAAACTAGGTATAAGAAACGAAGGCCTTTGCAGATTCTGCAATGAGTCCAGTGAGACTCCAGGACATCTTCTGGAGTCTTGTGGGGCACTGACCCACAAAAGATTGAAATGCTTGGGCAAGTACCAACTATTAGATGAGGATTGCCAACCATAGACCCACTTCCCATTCTCAGATTCCTAAGAGAAACCGGATTAGAGAGTGTGCTCTTGGGTGAACTATCCTTGCCAAGGCAAAAAAGAGTGTTTGACCCTCGATAACAATTCTGAAATAATTATATTCTGAGGGAAACTCTAATGAGGGAATATACCTCTCCTAGGTATTACCAGGGGGCACAAATAATAATAATAAACTGGCATGGCCAGTGTGCTGTTCTCTCTCATTCTTAATGCTGAGCCAGCAACCGATTGCTTGTAGAGTATATCTGTTGGAGAAGTTTTTACTGCACTGGTGATGCTGAGACATGCTATTCATTGAATTTTGTGCAGTAACTTCAGATTTAAATTCGTCTCCACTGCACAAGTCTACCATTATGTGAGTAACTACCAAAGCATTATGTTTGGATGTAAGGCCCATGTGGAACCTACCGCCTTTTCTATGAGTAAAGGGCAACCATGGACTTTCTGGCACGTTCAGTGATGATTTCTCTCCAATTGAGATTACGGTCAAGCTGTATCCCCTAATAATTAGCGCTATTCGAGCATCCAGGAGTATATCTTCTTAGTTTACGAGGTGTGAAGCAGGGAATTTGATTTTACCTAGTGAATATGTCTAGTTCGATCTTGGTTGGGTTAGCACTGAGACTACAGTCTAATTGAGCAAATTTGCAGGACATCGCCAACCAACCATTCATTGTTCTCTATTTCTAAGAGAAGTACTTTGGGAACCAGGTTTCAGAGCGGGTAGGAAAGCATACTCGTTTGAGAAGTCTCTGAGTGTGCTAATCTCTTGACAGAGCTACCTGCAAAGGAAGCTTGATTAATCTGCTTCTGAGTATATTGTCTTTAATGCCGCAGATGGGATCGCAAATGATTAGGCTGCGTAAGGCATTGATAATCGATTTGGTTTCAACGTTATTGAAAGCTCCTTCTACGTCAAGAAAAGCCACTAAGGTGAAATCCTTAAAACAGCCTACAGAGCCTGGCCTAGCTTTTTGTAGCCATTCGCACGAATAGAAGGGCAATTCCTTTCGATTGAGAGAAGCTACTTCGACAATTTTGCCCTAGGATGTTTGTCAGAAGTTCGAGAGAGGAGGGACTTTGAGAAAACTTTTTCTGTGATTTCTGAAATTCGAGCCTTGAACCTCCTGCTCAGTGATCGCACACTTATCCACTTAGGTTTGATGGGTTGACGTAGAGGGTGAAAGACCTACTATGCCATACTTAGATCAATGTAGATCCATTGTGATGCCTATTGCCAACAACACGCGGTGTTCCCAAGCGATCCTCCTTCTAAGTACTTACCGCGCCCGACGATACTTGATTTCCGTGATCAGACGAGAACCGATACTATCATCGTGGCATGGTTGTTCATTATCATCGTTGTCTCAATGAATAGACATGTTGGGATTTAGATAGCAAGTTCTAGGGAGGTTTTAGTACGAAAGACGTCAGGCTAATCGGTCTGACGTCCTTGGGGAGTGTGTATGAGATTTTGCCTGCCTTGAGTTTAAAAGCCACTTCAGGATGCAGGGCGGGTTCCGTCCAAAGGCTTTCAGAAGTTGCTCTGAAAAGATACCGTCTGGTCCTGGAGACTTTAATGGTTGAAAATTGTTCACCGCCCACTTTAGTTCTTCCTCACTTATTAGGTCAGAAGAAATCAGTTGGAGTACAGTATACTACGGGGTAGGATTATCTTCAGAGATACTCGTAGGCATTCAGTCGGTGATGTGAGTGTCTTTTAGCAAATTCAGCGATGCTTCTTCAGATTTTGCCAAGGATTCGTTGGGATTTATTAGAACACTTGGTATAGTAAGTGCCTTAGACAGTGCTTTTCGAAGTGTGGAGAATTGTGATGTGTTGTCAATGTACTGACAGAAACTTCGCCAAAATCTACGTCGACCTCTTTCTTAAATATCATTGGGTTCCCCTTGTAGATCTCCCAGACCAGATGTAGCCTGGTTGATTTAGCTCTATTGAAGTTCCTTTTGATATTCCAGCGAAGGTTCTTGAGTTTGGCACTCCATCACGGCAACCGTTTGCCTTCCTTCTTGTAGCTGTACTAGATTCACAGAAAACAAAAATCCTTGATTTCCTGATGTGAAAAACCAGATCTGAATCAACTTCTTGAAGAAACCGTGGAACATAAGCCTTTCAAAAGGACTCCCATCTACTGATGTAATCTATGTACTCTTAGGAATTTCCTAAAATTCCTTTCAGGACACCCATACCCCACCATTTGTTGCCAGCTCCAGTTTTTATAACCAATCAATACCATTTACTGTGTCACATGCCCTTAGTCTCTATTCGACATCTTATTGACCTCATTCCTTACATGGAAAATACCAATCCTTAGCGAAAGGAATTCCCAAATGGCACTCCACTCTTCCACCAAGAGGCCAGAAACAACAAAAAAACAGCACGCGATTAGCCTGAGGGAAGAATCCATTAAAATGTTTCTCGGTTGATGGTTTATGGATTTTTCCCTGAGCATTTTAGGAGGTGGCAATGTTGGTGCCTCTTTCGAACTCAATAACTTTGTTCAAAACTTCGAAGAAAAATAAATAAATAGGCATCAACATACCCCACTAAAGTGGGAAAAATTCCAGCACACTGGAACACGAAATACTCGTACTTAGTCAGGAATCTTCTGAAAACCATGAAATCGGTGGAGAATTTTTTTTTTTTTTTTATTTTGTTCCATCTCACCATCTGTACTCTCATGTTGAGTTCTTAATGGCAAAAATGTATCCTTGAAGCAGTTTACCAGCCCCCCGCGAGTTTTCCACGATGAAGAAGTGGCCAACTTTTCATGAGACGAGAATGTTTGCAAGAAGGAGGAAAATCTGAATCTGTTCTCGGGCTTAAAATGAAGTCCTTGTCAAAAATGTTGTATGTTTGGGGGAGGGACATAATGGTCCTCCTGATGCTGCTAGTGGTGCATATTGCAACAGGAGAGAGAGAGAGAGTGGAACTGAGGAACACACAAGATTAAGTATCACAATGTTGACATTCTCTTGCAAAATGTGTCAAGGAGTTTAAGAAGATTAATTTGGGTTAAGAGGGATGCACATATGTCTGTATGTCAAAACTTTACCTTTGGCATCGGCTGTGGGATATGCTTCGGATGGTATGTCCTGCTTTAATGATAAAATTGGGAATATCCAAGTACGATAAGTTTGCATCAGTTGTTGCATTAGAGAATATCAATGGTATGCAGTGCTACAAGGAAGGAAGAGTCATCCAATAGCTATGATAATAGTTTCTACAGTTCAGCTGCAGGTTGGCCGTGTCGAATATAAATGTCATTTACTACAACCAGTTGCCGGTTGATGCATCCTTTGGGGAGAAATACAATCACATAGACAGTTTCGAGGGGAGAATCATATATTATTTGGTGAGTGGAAAATACCAAACATCTGACAGATGTCAATACGAAGTTTTAAAATGCTGGAGGTTGTCAAGAGTTGGAGACTACTCATACAGTACAGGGTGATAAAGCGGGAACTTTATTTAGTCTAGCACGCACTTTTATTTTTGATTAGCACCCTTTTGTGGTGAGTGCTAAGCAGGCAACATTCAAAAAGGAAGATTTTAATTCGATAGACGTTCGCTGCCATCTAGACTACCTACCTTGCAACGGAGTGTTTAGACAGTAGGAGAGGTCAAGAGTATCATATGTGATATAATCCATGACAGGTGGCGAAGAGGAGATGCACACAGTCTCTCAATTCATCTCACATTGACCACGCAGAAGAAGTCCTCATCCCTTCATATCGCGCTCAAGCAAAGAGTGATTTTGACCAGCGGTCAGCATACCGAACCAAAAGCAGCTGGCAAATTGTCTTTCTGTCTGGAGAAGTTTATTAGAAAGCAGAGGTGAACTCCGGACAGTAGTGATATGATAAGTACGTTGAAGTAAAGATATTATTAATAGGATGTAGGCGCTAGATATTTCGAAGGATTATAGAAAAAAACGGCGATTTTCAGCGTGAAAACCGGAAAACTGAACGGATGGCTACAAAAGTGGAAAATCTATTTTCAATTGGCAATATTGCAAGTGCTGGTGAGTGCAACAGATCAAGGAAATAAGTTAAAACTGGGTTATGGTCTTAAATCTATTCGACTTCCCTTATCTTACTAGTCTTAAGCCTGATCAATTTGTTTCCTTAATCTGCTAAGTTAGTGGACACTGTTAGCCTCGGAGACTTGTAGTTTGTACAAATATTTCAAATATCAAATAACTTTCTAGAAAAGTATTTCACTCCTGAAGGATAGGCCAAAATGTTCGGAGTTCTGCAACGCTTTTGAGATGCCTCCAACACATTCCCAAAGAGCTTGATTCCTCCTCAACTGTTCTGTCTAGGGCGTCCCGCAGTTCTGCCTGAGTGAGCGAATTCCACTGCATGGCATATTTCGCAATGGAGTTGGCTAATGCCTCTAATTCTTTGGTCCGTTCTCAGATTAAGTTCTTCGTCGGAGATACGATTGGGCCCAAAATCCCCAAGATGATTCTTAGACATCTATTTACGAAGGATTGCAGCTTGCGTGTGGTATCCACCTTCCAAGTACTGCATACATATAGCAGTACTGTTTCTACGTTGAAGCGGAACAGTCGCAGCTTGGTTCTTGTGCTGATAAGACGAACGTAGCTTTTTGCCATCCCGATTCTGCTGCACACATCTAGTTCAGTGCCACCGAGGTTAGTCAAGACCGTACTTCTTAGATATAGAAAGTTGTCTACTTTCTCGACTTTCTGTCCGGCAATATTGAATTGAGCGCTGATGTTAGAATTGCTTTGGCTGTGTTTATTTTAAGCTCTGCTTTATTTGACGCAGGCCCATTATCCGATGTGAAAGTAGGTGAACCTTGCCAGCGTAGTCGAGGTATTTAAAGTAAGATTTCTTAAGTGCTGTGACTATGCCTATAGCCAATCGGGATATATGTTTAGAACATCTACAATCTTTAACATTTCTTTCTTCAATACTTTTGCACAAATTTTACTAAGATTACTCAGTAAGCTTATTGGTCTATAGCTTTCTGGTCTACCAAGAGGTTTACCTCCTTTTGCTATTTGTACTACCTTTGCTACTTTCCAATTCTACTTACGACAGTTTCTTTTTAGAAATATATTTTTAACATCGTCTAGTCCACCTACTTTTCTAATATTTAATCTGTTAAGAAAAATGGAGTGTCCATTTCGGAAACATATACATTGCTAGGTATTTCAAAAGACAGCATTGAAGGCCTGTAGAGAATGGTTTACAAGTATGTTTGTATCCGCATCCCCTAAATGTTGGAATACGATATGATTCTGCGCGAATTTCAAAGCAAGTGCTTTTGCCTTGTCAGTGTCTGTGAAAAAGGTGTTTACTCTATCTTTAAAATATTGCATTTGCGTGTTTTGATTCTTGACAATTTAACTATGTTCTAAAGGGTCTTTTATTAAGCGCTTCCTATCTTTAAATCTAAATAAAATAAAGAGTGTGTGAGATATCATCGAAAATTTGTATTCGTTTGAAAGGCCTATCGATGCCATTATATATGGAATACAACATCGTTCAAATGTCAGCTGCGGCTTCTCTGGGTGGCGCGCATCCCAAATGTCCAATTTCCCATGACTCTGGCGCATAAATCAGGCTGAATTTTACTGATGGCATGGGTTATGGTTGCTTTAAGGCCGCTGTGGTTTGTGGCTTATTCGCATAGACCTGCGACTTCAGAAAACCCCACAAGAAAAAGTCTAACGGGGACAAATCACACGATCTCGGTGGCCAGTTCACATCACCTCCACGTGAGATGACCATGCCCTCGAATCGCTCGTGCAAAATTTCCAATGTGGCATGAGCTGTGTGGCACGCAGCGCCATCCTGTTGAAACTACATGTCGTTGTCCATATGATCCAATTCAGGCCAAAAGAAATTGGAAGACCTGTAGCGCTCGCGGTTGACGGTGATGGCTTGGCCAACGTCGTTCTCAAAGAAATATCGACCGATGACGCCGCCAGCACAAAATCCACACCAAAAAGTGACTTTTTCGGGATGCATTGGACGCTCTTGGATCTCATGTAGATTGTTATCGTCCCAAATTCGACAATTTTGTTTGTTGACGTACCCATTCATCGAGAAATAGGCCTCAGTTTCCAACTGCTCCAGAGCCCATTTAGCGAACACACGTCGTTGTCAATGGTCGTTTACCTTCAGCTCATGGGTCAGTTGAAATTTGTACGGGTGCAGGCCCAAGTCAAGACGCAAAATTCGCCAAGTTGTGGTCTGCGAAAGGCCGAGTTCTTGTGAGCGACGCGACTGCCTCGGATTCTCCTGCACACTTTCAAGGACAGCGGCGATATTTTCGGCAGATCTTGCGTTTCATCGACGTACGGAAGTTGGTTGATCGTTTACTCAACCACTTGACTTAAATTTATCTACCACACTGCGAATAGTCCTCTCGGAAGGTTGATTATGGCGACCGTAAAATGGGCGATTCGCGCGGAACTTTGCCCGAACAGAACACCCATTTTGATAAAACAATTTTATTATTTGCACGTGTTGTTGAACGCTATATCCGTCCACGGTAATTTGGCAAAACAGACTAAATAAATGACAGCCAATTTGACAGATGTAGCTTCAACAATATGGCCGCTATCAACTGTCAAAGTCCCTATTGGAAAACCCTGTAGAAAGGCTTGGAAGCTTTATCTCGAGCATTTAGCTTGTTATATCCACTTTTCATTTTGTTGAGCTTGAACACAGTTATTTATTAATTTATTAAGATGTTTGACCTGGTCTTGGAAAAAGGGCTGACGATATCTCTGCCAATTCCTCCTGAACATATTCCTCATTCTAATTAATTCCAAGATACAGGGTTTTTTAATAAAGACATATCAATTTTATATTTAAATAAAATACAGAATGAATGAAATCCAGGTGCAGTACACATCTTAAATTTAAGTAAGGAATTCGATCTGGTTCATATGACATTTGTACTGATCGATTTATTGGGCCCAATTTTCCACCCCTCTTCCCAACATATAGGCGAAACGTTGGCAATTTCGAGTTCGATATTGTTTTTTGAGCTTCTCTACCGTTGTTAGCTTGTTGGTATAAACCACGACTTAACTCCATAAAAAGAAATCCATCGGCGTTAAATCGCAAGAGCGAGCTGGCAATTCGACTGGACCATTTCTTGAGATTACACAATTACTGAACTTCCCCTTCAATAAATCAATTGTTTGACCAGCTGTGTGGCATATGGCACCATCTTGTTGGAACCACATATCACTGATATCAAGTCCATCCAATTTTGGGCAAAAATAGTCTTCCTACATGGCACGATAGCGAACTTCATTGATCGTAACATGGCGATCATTTTCATCGACGAAAAAATACGGTCCAATCATACCTGCGGCATGAAATCCACAAAACACGGTCACTTTTGTGGATGGAATGGAGTCTTTTGACGCACATGTGGGTTTGTTGCTGTCCAATAATGCATACTTTTTGACAAACCTATTAAGCCAAAAATGAGCTTCATCGCTGAAGATGATTTTTTGATGAAATTCAGGAATTTCTTTAAATTTCTGCAAAGCCCAATTGGAGAAGTTTCGGCGCTTCAAATGTTCAAGAGGCTTCAGTTCTTCAATTAGTTTGATCTTGTAGTGGTGTAGGCCAAGATCTTTACGCAAAATTCGCCACAATGTGGACTTAGAGATTCTCAATTCCTGTGAACCGCGTGAAATCGGCTGATTTGGCTCATTTTAAATTGAAGCACTTACGGCTGCGATATTTTCGGTACTTCGACCGGTGCTTTATCTCACTGACACAGGAATATGTTGACTCGAATTTATCCACTATAGCACGCACATCCTGCCTGGTGGGACGATTATTACGACCGAAATTTGGAGTAAGCTCTCTTAAACTTGCGACCACCGAATTTCAGAATTTTTAATAATTTCCAAACGTTGCTCGTTCGTAAACTTCACCACGGTAAAAACATAAACCTTGGCTGACGTTTCGACATTGACAGATCATGAAAAGAGGTTTAGGGTGCGTTTGTATTAAAATACAAATTTGTAATGTCCCTATTAACAAACCCTTTATAAGCTGGCAATTCCGTACAAAAGTTCTTTGGGAATGCTAATGCTAGCAAAGCTCAAGACATGATTTGAAAATTTTTGAATTGGAAATAATTTCAAAACTTGTGTGAATATTTCGAAGTCTTCTTTTTATTTTCTCACCCGACCAAAGAAGTTTTCAAAAAACCAGATTGTGGTCAGAGGTTCATTTACAGAAATTTACTGATATAAAATACTAGATAAATTTGGTACAAATAAGTCGATGGTAGAAGTATATCCACGAGAACTGGCTGGAAAACAGAAAGAGGCAAGAGTACAGAAAGGTCAGACAATACATTTCCCCCAGACATTTCCTCTGATGCAGCCCCAATCCCTAAGTACGATCTCTGTTACTGTCCAACTCATGTTGACATACAGCCTCCTCGCGCCCCTGGATAGCTATCTCAGCACCCGTTCAATAGCGAACTAATGTATGTAGCGAACTACATCCCGACCAGACTGGCGGTTGTGCGTGGGATTAACTGTGCAAGCTCCTAGAATGTGAGAAGCCCTTACTTTCCAGGAGCAGTTCAAGCACTCGAAAATACTCTTACGCAGTTTAAGGCAGATATTACGATGTAAAAATCGTACTCGGAGACTTCAATGTCAAAATCGGTAAGGAAAATATCTTCGGCGAAGTAGTCGGAAAAAACAGCCTCCACGACTCGACAACAGGCAACGGCTTTCGACTCACTGACTTTGCGGCAGCTAGTGGTATTACGAGATTTCCTCATAAAACCTGGCTGTTAGTTCCCAAAAAACTTTATATGAAAATATGAATATTTTTTACACCACCGACCACTGGAAAACACGAAAGCAGCTGGTCAACAAATGTCAACATTCGCGCAATGCATCCTCTCCCTCTAACACACGTCGAAATGAAAAACGAGGTCAGCAGCTATCTCCCTTTCACAAAATTGATAATGGCCGACTTACAGACAAAGAGAAAGGATGCATTATTGGTGAGGTGACTACTTCCCACCCATATGACTGATAGAGGGGGCATTAACCCTTTGAAGCATAAGGGGCACATGTTTCCCCAAAATTAAAATCATCATACTTATGCTCCTATGAGCATGATTTTGAAAAATAAGAACTTGTTGGATTTTTAAATAAATTGGTTTTAATTTGATTCTTATGGCAACACTGTAAATCAAAAGTAAACAAACAAAATCCCCATTTGAGTGTTTGATTTTTAACGAGACAGAAGTTGCAATTTAAAGATAATAGAAGATCACTTTCATTTGTTTTTGTTGGACCATTCAATAATTGAACAGTATTTACTGGTAAGTTTACTTTATGTTTTGACTTTGTTTTCCCAAATTCCATCGACGGGGACAAACTTATGAGCGGAAAACACAATAGGACACTGGTGTCCCGGTATGCGTCAACGGTACGTAATGTTTTACGCATTTGATAATACGGTTTAGAATTTTGTTATGACTCGTCTCACATACAAGACGTTGTTATTTTACAATAAAGTAAAATTTTTTCTATATAAAATACTAATTTTTACCCTGAAAATATACAAATTAAATCTCATCTAGACTCTCTACAGGTTTTTTCCTTTCATAATATGAGTACTAAACGTCATAGAGAATTTCAACTCATGGAAGATGCAATCCTGGAAATACTGGCAGCAGAAAACAGTGGTGATGAAGACACTTTCGCCCTTGATGAAGAAGATAGACAATTTTTTGCACAAGATATTGAAACAAAGGTTGATATTGCTGAAATAGAACCTTCTGAGAATGTTCGTCCTACAGCTGCAAACCCTGAGGTTGTACCACCCACCCACGCCAGATCAACGCCAAACTTTGCTTGGAGAAGTAGTCGGTATGTACCAAATAATTTTGAAACATTTAGGGACATAGAAATCTTGTCAGAAGAAGAAGGTAGAACAGTAACTCCTATACAAATTTTCAACTTTACTTGTAATTTCAAAGGACTGATTGATGAGATATTGATTCCTGAATCAATCCGATATGCTGAACAAAATGGACGACCATTCACTATTGGTTATGATGAAATGTCAGCTTACATAGGTATTCACTTTGTAATGGGTTACAATTCATTGCCAACGTTTAGAAACTATTGGTCCACTGATCCTGATATGGGTGTACCATACATTTCACAAATAATGACAGCGAACAGATTTGAAGATATAAGGAGAAATTTGCATTTCCATGACAATGAACGTCAACTTCCAAGGTCAGATCCAGCCTACGACCGAGCTTTCAAAAAAGGCCCATCATTGACCACTTTAATTCATCCTTCAAAGATACAATGAATAATACGCAATACTAATCAATCGATGAACACATGATAAAATTCAAGGGCCATAACATAATGAGATAGTACGTCAAAAATAAACCAGTTAAGTGGGGCTTCAAGGTGTGGTGTAGAGCGGACTGGATACCTCTTTGACTTCGACCAATACACAGGAAAAATAGGCATTACAACAGAGTATGGACCTGGTGAGTCTGTTATTGCTTAACTTACAAAAGATATGAAAGGGTTTGGATGTGAAGTATACTTTGATAATCTTTTCAATTCTCCCCTGTTGCAATACAATTTGATGGAAAGAAATATAAAAGCATGTGGGACTGTTCGAACCAACAGAAAAAATGTTCCTAATGTTTCTAAAAATATACCTGCTGACAAGAGGAGACATCTTTTCCACCAGCTATAACGGAATGTCTTTCATAAAATGGATGGATAACAAGGCTGTGCACATGCTCACTAATTTCTTATCTCCAATTCCAACATCAACTGCCACTAGGAGACAATCAGGAAGTGCTGAGAGAATCACTGTCACATGTCCCGATGTTATCAAACATTATAATAAGTACATGAGGGGCGTGGAGTTTATGGACCAAAGGAAAGTGTGTTATGTGGTAGACAGGAAATCAAAAATCAAATACTACCTTCTTTTGTTCTTTGATATCCTTGATATAGCTATCAACAATGCTTACATCGTGTACACCAAACTGCATGAAGAAAAGCGAGTGAAAGGACCTCTCCTAACAAATTTAGAATTTCGTCAGCAAATCGCAAGATCCCTGATATCTGGATATTCCTCGAGAAAAAGATCCATCCCATCTACTGTCTGTACAACAAAGAGGATGTTCAACTCTTCAAGTGCTCAGTATGCAAGTTACCATACTATGATCAAAAAAGATCAGAGGAAACATGTGTACAATGCGCAAAGTTCAAAGTAGAAAACAGAACTGTTTCGCTGATTTTCACAACCGTCAGTGAGAGGTTAGGTCCAGCAGGCTCTTCGAAATTGTGCGGGAAATCTTGTTATCGATCCGCAAGGAATTGTGGATGTGTTTTAGCAGCATTTCCAGCAACCGCTCAACCGGCATGACTAAGAGAGAGTGATAGGGTATGAGAAAAACCAAGCTTCAGTCGATGAATTCCACTTAGGCTAGAAAAGGTCGGCACAGCTTTGAGAAGACTGAAGAACAATACAAAAAATTCAAAGCAGGTGGCGAGCATGCACAAAAGTACGTATGGAAGGACGAAAGCATGCCAGACGACTGGAACATTAGCCCTATCTGCCCCATCCACAAAAAAGGCGACCCCATGTCTTGTAATAACTACCGAGGCATATTCTTGCTTAATGTCGCTTGCAAGATTCTATCCAGTGTACAGTGTGAACGTCTAAAGCCATTTTGCACCACACAAATTGGTCGATATCAGTGTGGCTTCCGGCCCTATAAATCGACCAAATTTTCACACTTCGGCAAATTCTGGAAAAGACCAACGAGTTCCAAGTCGATACGCATTATCTATTCAATGACCTCAAAGCCAGTTATATCAGCATTCATTGCACCGAGCTATACAATGCTATGGCCAATTTCGGGATCCCGGAAAAACTGATTCGGTTGTGTCGTACCAAGCTCGAAAACACGTGAGGCACCGTACAACTTGGAAATAGAACCTCCGAATTTTACCAAACACGCACTGGATTTCGGACATCTTTAATCTCGTGTGAGAACGTATAGTGCGGCGGACAGGTGTTAACATGGAAAGCAATTTCAGATCCGTTCAGCTGTTGAGGTTTGCTGATGATATATAAAAGGTGGTTAAATTTTAAGGGCCGATGTTGAATGTGAACCACACCTAGACGTCGTTTTTTTCTGCATTTTATTTTACATTTCTCAATTTCAGACTAAATCAATTTGAACCATGGAAAGATACACAATCGAGCAACGCGTTAAAGTTATTCAGGCTTATTATGAAAATGGGCGTTCAAATCAAAATGCATATCGTGCATTTCGTGATTCTTTTGGTCAATTTAATCGTCCAAATGTGCGTACAATCGGAAAAATCGTGCAAAAAATTTGTGCAAACCGGGTCTGTAGGAGATGTGAAAACACCAGTGCATGCTCGTACAGCTCGTACTGCAGAAAATATTGCTGCTGTTCGCGATAGTGTGGCTGAAGAGCCATCCACCTCAACTCGTCGTCGTGCCCAACAATTGCGCCTCTCACGCTCGTCGTTGATGAACATTATGCATAAAGACTTGCATTTACGCGCTTACAAGATGCAATTGACTCAAGAACTAAAGCCTCTTGACCATTTCAAGCGTCGTCAATGGTCACAATGGCAACAGTGGATGATCAATTTTCGAAGAAAATCATCTTCAGTGATGAGGCACATTTTCACCTCAGTGGATTCGTCAATAAGCAGAATTGCCGCATTTGGGCGAATGATAATCCAAGAGTGATTGTCGAAAACCAATGCATCCACAAAGAGTGACTGTTTGGTGCGGTTTATGGGCTGGCGGCATCATCGGGCCGTATTTTTACCAAAATGAGGCCGGTCAGGCAGTTACTGTGAATGGTGTTCGCTATCGTGAGATGATAACGAAGTTTTTATGGCCCGAATTGGAAGATATGGATGTGGACGATATGTGGTTTCAACAGGATGGTGCCACTTGCCACACAGCTAACGAAACAATGGCTCTTTTGCGCGACAAATTCAATGGCCGTGTTATCTCACGTGGTGGCGATGTCAATTGGCCGCCAAGATCATGTGATTTGACACCGTTGGACTTCTTTCTTTGGGGTTATTTGAAAGAAAAGGTGTACGTCGATAAGCCAGCAACAATTCAAGAGCTAAAGGATGAGATAATTCGGCACATTAACGGCATAGAATCTCAATTATGCCTCAGCGTCATCGAAAATTTGGACCATCGGATGGAGGTGTGCCGCCGAGGTCGCGGCGGCCATTTGGCCGATATTTTGTTCCATACATAATTGAACCATACCAATATTATCATAATAAAAAGAAATGACAGTAATTTAGTAAATAATTTGTGTTTTATTCAAAATCAACATCGGCCCTTAAAACTTAACCACCCTTTATATTATAGCGGACTCCTAACGTGCCGTTATTGAAGCATTTATGGCGATGGAAGAAGAGGCTAGACGAGTTGGTCTTGAGATTAATGAGAGTAAAACGAAGTACATGCTGTCGACAAGAAACAACTCCGTCCCACACTGCACTTTATAAAATGCCACCACAATTTTGAGTTAGTAAAGAAGTTTACCTTCCTCGGGGCAAAAGTTTTATAGTTTTTTTTTTTTAATAAAAAATGTTCCAGTGAAATAGCCAGTTGCATTCCTCCCCTTCAAAATTTCATCCAAAATACACGACATGCTTCGAATGCACATCAGTTTACCCTAAAGTCAAACTTCGGTCGTACTGTCAAATATAGGGATTCATTTATAAACCGAACAATACGAATGTGGAATGATCTACCAGGCTCTGTATTTCCCCATCACTACAACCTTCAAACATTCAAAGCCAACGTGCATAGGGTCCTCCTCTGTTCCTCTTCCCCCTTCGGCGCGCGCAGATTATAAAAAAAAAAGTAGGTGGAGATTCGGCACAAGATAAATCTACGCAACCATTGCTACTTCGGACTGTCTAAACAGCTACGGTCCAAACTCCTAACCCGAAGGACCAAAATCATGCTCTACAGAATATTGATCTTGCCAGGCGTGCTTTACGGAGCCGAATGCTGGACGATAAGCAGGGCGGGAGAGCAGATCTTGGGCTACTCCGAAAGGAAAAACCTACGGCGGATATTCGGTCCTACCTGCGAGGAGGGCGAATGGAGGAGAAGACATAACCGCGAACTCTCCTCCAGAAGGCAAAAATTCGTCGACTACGCTGGCTCTGCCACTTCGAGCGAATGGAACACAATGCTCCAGCTAAGAGAGTCTTTGAATCCCAGCCAATTTGTTCGAGACGACAAGGGAAACCAAACCTCCGGTTTGAGGACCAAGTCATTGCGGACGCAAGAAATCTTGATGTTGTCAACTGAAAGCAACGAGCCCGGAACCGCGAAAGATGGAAGACAGCAGTTCAGGCTCTGACCCTCTAATGGTTACAGGCCTTTTAAATAAGTAATTAAGTAAACTACTTAACGTCATTGTAAATACCTCACACTGCTATTTATTGTTGTGTAGTGTGAGATTTTTACTCACTAAAACACCACTCTTCAAGATTAATACTACAATTAAGCCGACGCTTATTCAGCAGTTTTATTTTCACTTACGAGACTCGTGATTTTTGGAAAAAGGTTAAATTCAAATGAAAGTTCCTGCGGTTTTCACGACCGGCATATACTATGACGCGATCTCAAAAGCTTTTGTTCTTTGCAGACGACGAATTGATTTGTTCGCGCCAAGTAGTTGAATGACGGTACGGTTACGATGGCCGTAAACACGATCTTGGCGTTTACGAGCAAATTTTGTTATCTCTTCGACGATGGTGCGCTAACGATCGTTTTAAGAGCTTTATTTTTAAACGTTTGTAGGATGTTTCTATTGCTTTTCCTGGAACAAACCCATAGTTGTGGACCATACGTCCACACTGGCTTTAGCACTTGCTTATAGATAAGCAGTTTGTTATGTAGGCTCAATTTCGAATGTTTTCCGAGTAGTCTGTACATTTGTCGGTATTTGTTTTCGAGCTCATCGCATTTCTTTTTACGTGCGATTTACATTTAAGCTTAACATCTAAAGTCATTCCTAGATATTTTGCTTCGTTCGCATATGGTATTTGAGCCGAGTTTAAATATACGGGTAACCTGTCCACTTTTTTGTAGGTAAAGTTGTCGTGAGTAGATTTGCTTTCGTTCAGCACAATACGCCAAGAATTCGTCCAAGCGTGGACTTTATTAATAGCATGTTGCACCTTTTCAGTTGTTGCTACAATTGTATCGCCCATTGTAAATATCGCCGTATCGTCCGCAAACGTGGCGACGACGCAGTTTCTTTCCTGCGAGATATCACGCATGTAAAGTACATATAGAAGCGGCCCAATGACACTTCCTTGTGGGACTCCGGCTGCAATCTCCTTGAACTCAAAATAAACATTTCCGTGCTTAACACGAAAAGTCTTTCGGTGAAGTACGATCGTAAGATTAGAAAGAGTTGCCGTGACAGTAGTAGTTGCAATTTATACTCCAAGCCTTCGTGCCAAACCTTATCCAAAGCTTGTGAGACGTCAAGTAATACACCACAACCGTTTAGAAAGTAGTTTTTCGAATATTTTGGAGATAATCGGCAACAGGGAAATAGGCGGATATGATTTCTTCTCATTCATAGGTTTGCCTGGTTTCGGGACTTTCCATTGTCTCGGAATGTAGAACAATGTGAACGAAGCGTTAATCAAATATAGCAGTTTAATAAGAGCATTATTCGGCAATTCCTTGACCAACTGCACCGTTATCAAGTAGTAACCCGGTGCTTTTTTCGAACGAATATTTTTTTTTCAATTAATTGAGTGCGATTATATAAAAAGTGTCGGTATAGCGTTCATATTTTTTGTCATCATTTTGATTTCCTTGCACTTGAACCAAGACTGACTATATGCATTTCTCTCATCCCAACTGTAAACTTACTCATACAACCAGGCTTCATGAGTTTGTGGTACCAAAATGGCACAAAACAGCGCTAATTGGGTTCTCTTTTTGAACCTACACCTCTACCTACCTACCGCCCTATGGAATACTTTCAAACCAACATTCTAAGATGCAATCTTTCAATAGTCTGAGAAACTGCATGGATATGTTATTAGTATTGAAAAACACTGCGGACAGTGGTGCGTCTGTAAGTATTGAGAGCGATAAAATTAATTAGAAAACTAAATACGTCGTCAACCAAGGAAACTCAACAGCAGCTGGACTAAAATTATTTGCAAGTCTTTTCTAAATTCCCAAATGACATCAGTGCAGACATCTAGAGGACAATTACTATTACCAACCGTTGTTTCTTTTCGCTAAGAAGGCAGTTAAGTACCAAAAATACTTTCAAAAACTATTAAAGAAACACATTCCGATATTATCATTCTAGCCACCGTTTTTAACCTAATTTCAGTGGTTAAAAACTTTGTGCAAGTCGTTTCAATTCAATCTTCTCCTCTAAGAACATCAAAATGAAATATCTATGCTCGCCCATTCAGTATCGACCATCAAAACTCCCACACAAAACAATATCTACCGCATTATCCACATTTCAGTTTGTGTGTCGTCCTATACAATTCAGCTAATAATAGCCTATCATAACTGGCAAACTTCCGTTCCACCCTGTCTGCCAAGCACACACACATTATGTCGACTCAATTAGTTCGACAAAATAGCCCGCCCAAAGCTGTCTAATATAATTTCCGACGAGAGTGGTGACTTTAATTGAATTCGCAAGGAGCTGCTGCAGGATAACACATCGCCGCACACATTTCCTCTTCCCTCCTCGCACTCATACCCACGCCCAAAAGGTATGTGATGGCCATAATATTGGCCTCTGATCGTGTCCACACATATATCGTCCAAAATACCAGAGACTGCTGAGCTGCTACTGCTACTGCTGGTATGTCCTTGCTTGCGTCAATATTCGATTTTCGAAAAAGGATACAGGAGTATTTACGTGTTACTGGGTCGATTGTGTTGCGGAGGAGGCGGTTTCATGCATGCATGCATTCGGTCAACGTTATATTGCTGCTGCTGCTGTTGTTTGTTGAAAACAAAAACGATATGAGAAGGATAATTGTAACCATTACGATATCCTTAAATGATTCGTTGCTAATATGTGCGCTGCTTTTAGATTCACGGAAGAAAAACCCGTGAACAGAAAACACCATATACACAGGGCATATACGAGTACTCACACTCGTAGCTCCCATAGAGAGGTAGCAGAGCTAATGAAATGGAAACGAAAAATCAATCGACGACGGAGGGTGACTGTGTGTTAGATTGAATGAGTCCTCATGGCATTTCTGTGGGTCACAGATTTTCCGGTTTATTCTCCAGCCATCGTGCATGACCAGAATTCAAAGCATTAGAGAGAAACTCGGAGCAAAACAAAAAGGATTGAAAATCGATTAGAAGGCTACAAGCATCGTCACCGACCGACCGGCTCTCACTCCATACCTTAATTCATGCAGAAAGGATTACTGAAGCGATATGTGGGCGCAAGGATTTTCATAAAGTCTTCCTGGAGATTCGGTGGTCGTCGGGTGAAAGGATTTTTTTCCGCTCGCTTTTGCTTATCATTTTACATCGTCGTCATCTGATGTAAGTGGTTCAAGGGTTTGACATTTTATATCCTTTTTTTTCCATTGAAGTTTGGAAAATATTTCATATTCCACACAGCAAGCATCGTTCTAGTTGTGAATTCCTGCCTCAAAAAGAAGTCATATTCAATAATGAGAGGACGAAAAACAGTTCAGATATAATCAGTGGGGTCACCAGCTGTAGGCACGTCAGATTTTTCATCGTAGGTGTGTCAGACGTCAAAAAAGTTCAAATACTTGCTAAAAATGCTAAAAATTATGACCAAAAGGATAATTTGATCAGAAAAGTATCCTTGCACATTTTACGGGTATTTTTTTATGCCATAGCGTTGCTTCAACCTCGAGTGGTAAACATAATGTATAAGGCCTGGTCCGGAAAGTTCTACAGTTAGAGAAGGAAATCGAAAGAGTCGAGCTCTGGATAATAGTACCAAAACTAAGGCAAGTCAAAATGTTTCTGCGGAACTTTAACCAGAGAAAATCTTCAGCAAAAACTGGCTACGAATGATAGCAGTCCAATTATTAAATTATTGTAAAATTACACAGTTATTCCAGGAACGCCTCTATCTTCCTGCTAAACGGGCATCACGACCAACATTCCGTTGCCAGGCAGGATGAACCATTCAACATTTATGATGGCAGACACGATCAGCCCGATCAGGCTGAAGTGAAGTAGTCATATCTAAGCTTAATTTCAACAAAGCTGCGAGAGTGCAGACGACCTAGCCACCGAACTTTTCAAAACTGGAGGAGGTGACTTGGTAGGGAGCATGCACCAACTTATCTGTGAAATCTGGTTGGATGAAAGCATCCTCGATGAATGGAATCTCAGTATCATTTGCCAGATCTTGAAGAAGGGAAACCTTCTAAACTGCGCCAAGTACAGAGGCATAAGTCTCCTCAACGTCGCACACAAGATTTAACTTGCCTCTTTCTGCCTCCCAGATCATTGTAGCGTTTTCCAGGCGGAGATAATGGCGATCGAAGACGCTCTATCTTGGCTGAAATGCAATGTCATATTTGCTAAGGATATTAGCGCCTTCACTGACATTCAAGCCGCTATAAAATCTCTGGAATCGATCTCTTCCACATCAAAGGTCGCTCTAGATTGTTGCACGCCTCTTAACGAAATATCAGAGCAATTTAACATTCACCTGTGCTGGGTGGTGGGGCAAAGGCAGAGCACCAGATTCCATTGGAAGAGAAGAATCTCGGCATGCCTCTCACTGCATGTAAGCAATTGCTCAAGCTTAATGCTATCACGGAGACCAACTTCAGGTGGGAGACTGGCATTAAGTGTCATGTCACTAGACAGATTTGGTCTCAGTTGGATCAGAAATGTTCGATGCTACATATGCCCTGTTAACGGTTCGAAATTTTGACGTGAAGTTAAAAGATGTCCTTATTTCGTTTGCGAGGTTAGTCTAAAGTAAAATGATCCTTATTCGAGCTTCGGATAACTAGAAGCTTTTTCCATGGTAAGGCAAATTACCCCGACGCTCAATCTAGGAAGTGATGCCCGCTTTATACCAGTCTAGGGCGTCCGCTAATTGTTCGCTTACACGTGGCCTGTTAAGGGTCCAAAATCTCCACGTGTAGATATCACCAACGACATCCCAAGGGAGGTGGGTTTCAATGAACCCAAACTTCAGTCGAGGTACTAGACAGGGGTTCACAGCGTGGAAGTGACAGTAGGAGTTAGTATTCAGAGGTTGGTTTGAGGCAACCTGTATACGCTTGTGCCTTCTTGAATGAACGTATCTACCTGCAGTTTGTCTATCCGCGATTATATGAATAGATGCGCCCCTGATATTCAAAGTTGTTTCCAGATTGTTCCGAAAATATATACTCGTGTCCCGCCTGTTCGAACTTTATAACCTGCTATCGAGCGCACCGATCTCCATAGGCGATCGTTTTCTAGCCGTCCATTACGAATGTGGAATAACTTGCCTTCCTCACTATTTCCAAAACTTACAATTTGCAAAAGCCTCACACTTTCTCAAACGGAAATACGAACAACCACTAAGCGAGGCCTAGTATGTAAATATCATCAAAATCGGTTGGAATGGGGTAAAATATGCGAAATGGTATTTCGAAAATGTATGGGGTTTCAAACACCATTAAAAATCAACTTCATAACACGGTCACTTCACGAACCACTGAACGGATTTTAATGAGTATTGGTTTGTAAACCTTCATCATGAAGCCCTTCTCAAATAACGGCCACGGAAATGTATAGCTCCATAGGCTGAATCTGAAATCAATACCGCCCTGGTCGATAAGATAGTTATGGGCCCCATCCTAACAGACTTGGACCGATGAGTAAGTGTTTTCATATACAGGGGCGCTACATACGCACTATTAATCCGTAGAGTATTTTTCAAGTGAACACATCAAACCCCTAGATGGCCCCATTGTTCTTTATTAAAGATGTCATCTGTAGATTTGTATTACATCGTCCTTAACTGGCCGTCATCATCATCGCTGTTGTTGTACACTATACCACTGCAGTATCAATGTTTTTGAGTCCAAAAATCCATGTTTTCACCGGAAAGAACCCTTTTGTGAATTAAATACAGTAAAACCCTCGACGGAAGCTCCCTTTGAGCCTCTAATAACAAAAACAGAAACACGAAAAGGATTTTCCGATCTGATTATTGAAATCACCCATGGACATGTGTACTACCCAAAAAGAAAAATATACTCATATACACTGACAACCACAATCATTTGAGAGGCGGGAAAATATGGTGTTGTTTTGCAGGATACGAGTCGGATGGCTTGTGGGTTTGTGGTTTTTTGTTGATGAGCGAAAAAGGATTTTCCCTCTTCTCTGCGGCGCGTATACTTATCATTTCGGTGTGGTCCAAAAAATAATGAAGCATGTTACCGCTCATCTGCTAATGTCCTTCTTTTGTGTGTATAATGTGTATATGTGTGCGTAGGCATCTCGTGCCTTATTTTTTCCGGTCATAATGTATCTTAACATATCATTAGCAAAGCAAAAGGAAAAGGGTGGTTAAGCTACACACATGTGTGTGGTCTGGTCCTTTGTAGCATATGTATGCGTAGTTACATACTCGTATATGTATGCGTTACATTGAATGTTCCTGTAAATTACTAGCAAGATTATTTGTAATTAATGTCACGGACACTAGCGGAATGTGCTGGTAATCCTTTAATTATGATTATTTGCAAATTGAAGTTAATCCTTGCAAATGATGATGTGGATGGATTGAGGGCGAGGGCCAATGGTTTGGCGGTTCGTGCTTTGTTGATTTAATGGAGTGTGAAATGGATGATGGGTGGTGAGTTAAGATCTTTAGGATTACAACGGAATGTGTTGGAATTATTGTGACTGTAGACAGGATTTGTAATCGATGAAACGTTTAAGGTTAAAAGCTAGGAGTTTAAAGTAGGACTGTGGTTCTTATGTGGGTCGTGAGCGAATTGTACATCAGCACCTTGTTCCCAGTTTGTTGCTATCATATGACCCCTTTATAAAAAGTTCAAGGGCATCTCGACCTCCACCATCAAGATTGAATGTATCCGGGAAAGGGAGTCTGCCGGAAGCGCCAGCGTGAGAAACGGGACTAAGTGAAGTGCAAAAGCTTTGAGGAGGAAAACAACGAACTTCGAATCAAACTTAATGAAATGGAGCTACTCAGAGATATACTCAGAGAAGAAAACAATGCCCTAAAGAACACGAAGGTAGCCAACCCTGCTCAGCTAGTAGCGAATATCATACGGACGAAGAAGAGCTGACACGCGAAATGACTTGGGTCCCAAAGAAAAGACCTAGTAAGAAACGAAGAGCAGGTTCTTCACCTGAAGTCAAGCCGCAAAAAGAAGACAATCGCAGAGTTACAAGAGAAACAAATTAAAGCAAAATTAAGTCCTCCTCTTCCAATAAATGTCGTCGGGATTACGGATTACCCGTATATTGCC
This sequence comes from Pocota personata, assembly GCA_963082735.1. Classification (NCBI taxonomy): domain Eukaryota; kingdom Metazoa; phylum Arthropoda; class Insecta; order Diptera; family Syrphidae; genus Pocota; species Pocota personata. The sequence goes on along the minus strand of OY720429.1, from coordinate 16,758,199 downwards.
TCCTGAAATTAACGTTGGCGTCGAAATTTAAGGTAAAATCTCCTCGAAACAATGTGTGGAATATCAAAGTCGATCACCCCGATGACTACCGAGCAGTATCGTATTTTTGCTCTTCATGGCGAACATTTTTCAAATAGACGAATCGAAGACGTTGTGCGATGCTAAGAAAGCACTGTGAGCCGGATTTTGATGAAATTAAGCTCGACGGGCAACCTGGGAACGGAAGACCCAAAAAAAAAAACGACAAAACTGCAAGATCGGATTTTGGACCGCGTGTCTCTGAAAAACCGGTTCACAACTGCCAAGGAATTGAGAAAACACTTGCACGAGAGATGGTCTACTAACATCAGCACGCGTAGTATTCAACGCCGGCTAAATAAAGTGGGCCTTCAAGTCCGTAGACCTACAAAAAAGTCGCTTCCTTCTGCAATAATGATTGTACATTGTCCAGCATTGTGAACCGTATGTGAGCCCCGGACGTACAACTGCGGTGAGCCTCCTTCCTTTCAGCTTAGGGGGCCTTTTTCGATCACAGAAGTTAGCGGAGTTTTCCCGCCACTTTATACACCCTGCGCTTACGTGATGATTGATGTCATCATCACAAGTTGATTCGCTATTGATCATAGACCCCAGATATTTGAACTTTTCACAAGCACTTTTCCATACAATTAAATGTCTGAAATAAGCCGGTGTGGATCAGAGAACGGGCAGCACAGATACTCTGTCTTTTTTGAACAAATACGGTACCCATTTCCCCCCAAATCATACACCCATACATCAAGTGATCGTTGCAGGGACGTTTGATCTTCACTTATGATAGCTCCATCGTCAGAAAAGAATAACTGATGCACTTTGGGGTCCGCTACATCTATTTCAAGCAAATAATCAAGGACTGCAGTAAATAGCAAAAGACTGACTGGGAACTCTTCGGTGACGCCTGTGGGACATCTTACTCTTGTCCTTGCTCCTTCATACATGTCCATGATCATGTACACGTAGGTTTCTGGAACTCATTGTTGGCTTAGTGCCACCCATAAGAGATCTTTTGGTTGTCTCTCAAAGACCAACACTATATGCAAGTCCTTTCAGGAATCACCGTGTTTTTCCATTATGATTCTTATACTTTGGATTGCATTTGATGTTGATTTACGCTAGACAAACCCGCACTGGTCATCACATAGCCATATTATACTACGCAGTCGGCCATCTAATATCCGCTCAAAGATCTTCATGGTGAGTGATATCAGCTCGACAGAATGGTACTTACCGCAGTTTCGCGTATCGCCCTTTCCTTTGTGCAAAATTAGAAGATGTCTTTCCCTCCACTGATTAGGCATTGGATCACCGCACATAAGTTTGGAGATAAGTATCATGAGCCATCTGGACCCGATGTCTCCCATCTTTTTCCAGAACTCAGAGGGTATCTCATCTGGCCCAACCGCTTTTTTTTTTTTTTAGTATTTGACCGCATTCCTAACTTCTTCGACAGTAATGTCGGATACTTCGTCATGAATAGGAGCGGCTCTTGGAAAGTATACCCGGAGAAACTGTTCGTTCAGAAGTCTTTCAGAATACTGTCGGAGAATTTTGTCGTCTTCCGCAAGAAGCTGACCTTGAGGATTGTTAATGAACTTTGGGGAACGAATCTCCTGAGCATTTCTTCTCTGGGCGGCTATTTTGAAGATAATTGCTCCCTTATTCAAGTTGTTTTATCGAAGCTCCTGGATAACCTGGTTCCTATCAGTCGCCGAAAATGATATTTCCTCCAACTCCCGATAGAAGCCTTCCATCCTTTTTGCTTGAAATTGGCCGCACTTCTTCTTCGCGAGACCTTTGCAACATATATCACTTTGCTATATATCACTTCAAGGCAAGCTTTTTCATTTCTATTAGTAGAAGAGCACTTTGACCAAGCCTTGAAAGCCGTTAACATGAAACTTTATGAATAATATTTTCAATACAAGCTTTAGAATCTATGGTGGTAGCTTTTTGATTCCGTCCACACAATGCGCTTTTCAAATAAATGTATGTCGTTGACTTTCTCTATTCTTATTTTGCTTTCTCAAAGCTATTTACGGTGATGGTTAAGTCTTATTCTGAATATCTCATCGTCCATTTTCTTCAAGAAAAAGTAAAGTAAAGTAAGAGAATTTTTCATAAAATCGTTTAAAAATGGCGAAAATAACCTTTTTTTTCAACGCATTTTTATTAAATTTCAATTCATTTTAACTTACTCGTACTTGCTAGACAAAAAACGCTTAAAACTAGCTTAACTAACTTAACTCTGTTAGTTTAACTTACTGACCCTATGTGGGCGCTCTAAGCTAAACCTAATACTTAAAATTATGCCTTTCGACATAACATAACTTACTTTTTTTAACTATATTATCCAGTAAGAAAAATGCTTATTTGCTCTTAGCAAGAGTTGTGACGTTGATCATGCTTTACGGCTCCCAAATATGGACAAGTGTCATGAAGACGAAATCGTACAAAAGGAAGATGGAGGCGGTCTGCAGAACCAACGCCGTGAAAATATGCAGTGCCTTTCGAACAACCTCCTACGACGCGGCATGCGTAGTGGCTGGAATGGTGCCAATAGACCTCCTCGTTAAAGAAGCCGAACGGAATTATCGTGCCAACAGGACAGTGGTGTTAACAGCGACGAGTCGAAGTGACACCGAAATACTGCTAAGAACAAGCCTCGAAGAATGGCAAGAGTAATGGAACTTTTCTGACAAACTCAGATTGACGCAGAGATTGATCCCCAATATAAACCCTTGGATCATTAGGAAGCTTGGAGAGCTGAACTTCTATCTGACGCAAATGCTTACTGGTCATGGATGTTTTAAGGCCTATCTCCACAGATTTGGACACGAAGGCAACATTGCCCAACGTGTACGGGAGCAGTTGAGGATGCAGAACACATCATGTTCCACTGTGCACGATATCACGAAGAACGTAACTTGTGGCGAACAGACTGGGTGTGGACTTAACACCAGGCAACACCACCAGACAGATGACGAGCACGCAAGAAGCTTGGGAAGCAGTCAGCGAAACTGTGGTTACTATCATGAAAGAACAGCGAAGACATGAGCGACAGCGAAAAGTCGCGCAGAGGGCTGACACCTGAACATCATAAGGGATCTTCAGCAATTTATACTTCGAACCATCAAAAAATTGGCGGAGGAGAGTGGACTTGAAATAAACCAAAGCAAAATGGAGCTTGTCCTGTTCACGAACATCAGAACTAGTGACATAGGAGGTGCGCAACTACAACTCCGTGATATCGTCAAGCTGGCCCACTTAGTAATTATACTACACTAGATACTCCATAGTAACCAGAGTAATAATGGAACACAACCTTTGAAATAAACACACTGGTGAATGTGAATAACGAACAGACAGCACTTCTATAGAGGTGGAGGACGACACCTTCCATTTCTTGTGCAAATGCCCTAGTTTAAGTAGACTCTCCTTGGGAACTCATTCTTCGGAGCAGACATATTTTTTTATTTTTTTTTTTTTTATAATCTGCGTGAGTTAAAGATTATTTAACACTTAAAAATAAAAAACACTTATTAATATCTTTGTTCCACTGATGCGGTTTATTGTCAATTGAAATTCAGACTGCCTGATTATTTGTCTATTCGTCTATTTATATTAGACGGTAAATAAATTTATGCCAGAGCAAAAGCCGTTACTAGCTGGTGATAGCAAGCTGCCGCTGTTCGTTGTAAGTAGGTCATCTCCTAGGCGTTGCATTGGTTGGCCCGTTGTTTGCACTTGGACTTGTTGTTGATGCTGAAAATGTTCGTCCGTTATCATGGTTGTGTTGTCACTGCAGATGTTGGCCCGTTTCTTGCACTAACGCTCGTTCGTCCGTAAGTAGGTCATCTAATAGGTTTTGCATTTGTTGGACCGTTGCTTGCACTTAGATTTGTTGTTGATGGTTACAAATGTGACTCCGTTGTTTGCACTAGATGACTTCTGTTATTGATGTTGCAGGATGGATGGTTATGGGTGGTTACTATGGGTATGTAACTCGTGCGCCAAAGGGAGTATTAATACCCTTTAATTGTTTCACTGCACGGGCGTCAGGGAAAGGGGGAAGAGGAACAGAGGAGGTACCTATGCACGTTGGCTTTGAATGTTTGAAGGTTGTAGTGATGGGGAAATACAAAGCCTGGTAAATCGTTCCACATTCGTGTTGATCGGCTTATAAATGAATCCCTATATTTGACAGTACGACCGAAGTTTGGCTTTAGGGTAAACTGATGTGCATTCGAAGCATGTCGCGTATTGCGTGTGAAATTTTGAAGGGGAGGAATGCAACTGGCTATTTCGCTGGAACATTTTTTGTGGAAAAAACGATAAAACAGGGAGAGACAGGAGACATTTCTCCGATGTTCTAGTGAATGAATGGAATTCACAATGTCTCTATCACCTTCAAGGATTGGAACCGTCAAGGATTGGAAGAGGGTCATATTTTTTGACTGGACCTGACGGAAACCAGACAGTTTGAAGGAGAGCTAAGGAGCGCTATTTAGACGAATGTTTGCTTACCACAATTAAGTTGCAGTTTGGTGGGATGTAACCAATCATAATGCCACCGGTGTATCATATCTGAATTTGTGCAAGGATCTTGGTAGGCATGAGTTCCTTTCGAAAATTATTTTAACGGCCCTAAGAGAAAAACTTGCCAACGAAAATTGGAATTAGGTTTATTTTTTAAGTTGTCCCTCAGATGCTCTTGGAATGTTTTTGGAAAGTTTTTCTATTCATGTAAGCTCTTGTAAATCTAAGAAACAGAACCGAAAAATAGTAAAGGTTAAAAGGTTTGAATTTTTTTCTTGATAACGAAATATCCTCCTCATTTTTCTTTGGTCCAGTGTCTAAAGCGGAGGTATCTAATGTGAAAATAAAGCACTCTTGTTGGCTAGATGGTTAGTAGCTTAATTGTTAAAAAAAAACTAGTGATCAAATTCTCAAACCTTTGACCTATCTATTGAATAAAAGTTTTGTAAGTGGTATATTTCCAGAGTGCCTAAAAAGCGTATCAAATCTGATCCAAATAATTATATACCAATATCAGTCTTCTTCGACATTTTTACGGTTTCTCAAAAGGGAAGACTGAAGATGCAATTCTATAATTTCTAGATACGAGGGTGGGTCAATAAGTCACTGAAAAATGAAGTAAGGAACACACTTTTCGGTATAAAAACATTTTATTTTTCAACATTGTCTCCTTTTAGCTTTATACACTTCATCCAACGTTTCTCCAATTTTATGATCCCCTCTAAATAGTACGATTTACGATACGATACCTCTTCATTCGACCAAAAACTCTTACCTCCGAGCCATTTCTTCATGTTTGGAAGCAAGAAATAGTCGCCGGGGGCTAAATCTGGGGAATATGCTAGATGAGGGAGGAGTTCGTATCCTAACTCATGCAATTTTGCCATTGCGACAGCGGACTTGTGCGCCGGTGCGTCCTGGTGAAAAAGAACTTTTTCTTCTCCAAATGCGGTCGATTTTGCTTCAAATCGGCTTGGAATCGATCCAGCAGCTCTCCGTAATATGCGCCGGTGATCGTTTTACCCTTTTCAAGGTAATCGATGTGAATAACACCGTGCGCATCCCAAAAAACTGTCACCATGACCTTGTTTGCTGACAAACCCGCCTTGGCCTTCTTCGGCTTCGATTCACCAGGAGAAGACCATTGTTTTCCTTGGTTTCTGGTGTGTTGTAGTGAATCCAGGTTTCATCCACGGTTACGAAACGGAGCAAAAACTCAGCCGAATTTTTCTGGAACATCGCCAAACACACCTTTGAAGTTGTCAAACGAATGCGTTTGTTGTCGATTGTGAGCAAACGCGGCACCCATCTTGCGGAAAGGTTTTTCATGTCCAAATATTTATGTAAAATCACTGAGCCATGTGATAAGCCTGTGGCCTCTTCAAGCTCGCGCACTTTCACTCGTCGATCGTCCATTATCAAACCATGGATTTTGTCGACCATTTCTGGTGTGGTGACCTCAATTGAGCGACCAGAATGTTCGGCGTCACTTTTGCTGGAACGACCGCACCGAAATTGAGTAAACCGGTGGTGAATGCTTCCAATCGATGGTGAAGAATCCCCATAATATTTGTCAAAAATAGTGTTTAATGAGCACTCGAAATTCACTTTTTTCTATATAAAATGGCTGCCACAACAAAACTATTTGACAGACGTGTCTGAAAATTTGGGTGAGTTCTTTTGCAAGATGGTTCTTGACAAAAATTAAATTTAAGGTGACCACACAATTTGCGTTAATTTTCAGGGACTTATTGACCCACCCTCGTATAAACTCGAAGTCGTTGGTGTGCTAGCTTTTGAAAAAAGTAGCGTCGCGGCGTGGCGATTATGTATTGACAGCAGAGCGCCACGGCCGGATAAAGCGCCATCTGTTACAAGTCCATCAATGTAGAAAGTTTTGATGGCAGCAGAGAAAAGTTCGGTGTTGTTGAAATTGGCGGTTAGATTTGTTTCCGTCAAAGCAAAAATGTCGTAGGAGAGTTTTTGGGAGTTCAGAAATACGTCGCGGGTTTTGGTGCGCAATCCTCTGACATTTTGATAATAAAAAGACAGGTATTTAGGAGCAATTTAAGGGTTATATGGGTGAGAGAAGACTGAGTCGGACGACAATATTTGTTTAAGTCAGCAAGGCTTCTTTGAAGGTGGGAAGTTCTTTTAGAACTGAGGTAGGCGGCAAATGAGGACAGGTCTTCAGAAACCCTTTTAGGTGAAATATTAAAAGCGTCGTGCTAGTTATTGAAAAATAGCAGTAATGTAGGTCGGTCAGTAGGAAGACCTTCTTGGTGAATAGATCGTTGTCCCCACCCTGGTTCACCAAAGAATTGAGCTCGCTTCGCAATAGAAGAAATTAAATTTGGCACACGTACTTTAAATTTCGTTCGTACTCTGATTTTTCCAATTACCTCCACGCATATACCCACTTTTCCGAACTCTGTGATTCAATATTTCGACCAAATCCGGCATACCTTACGATTTTTCCACTTCATCAACATAAAAAGAAAATCTGAAAACTATCCATCTACTTTAAAATTGTCTAACACTTCCTCCGGTGATCCTAAGATAGTCGCAAATTTATTTGCTCACTTTGTCAGCCAATCATTTTGCAACCATGGGCTTGAAGTTGATCTTGAATACTTCCCAAACCTACTGTGCCCAAACCTCGTTAGTCTCCGTTGACATAACCGTGGAACACGTGAAAGAAAAGATAAAAAAAACTGAAGAACGAATATTCTCCTGGTCCTGATGGTATCCATTCAATAGTACTAAAAAATTGCTTGAACCATTTGGCCCAACCCCTCACGGCTCTCTTCCAAATATTTATCGCCCAAGGAGTCTTCCCCAAGCTTTGGAAGAGCTCTTACATAATTCCCTTTCACAAAAAGGGTCCGAAAAATGAAATCTCCAACTACCGGCCTATTGCTAAATTCTCATGCGTTCCTAAGCTCTTTGAAAGCATAAGTCTATCTTTTCCCCTAACTAGCACAGATTTCTTAAGGGAAGGTCAACAACTACTAACTTAACGGAATTCGTATCTAGCACTCTGTGTGCAATAGAGGATGGCAAAGAAGTTGATGTAATTGCCACAGATTTTAGTAAGGCCTTCGATAAAATCTCGCACAGAATCATTCTTTTTAAACTCAAATCCCTTGGCTTCCAACTGGGTTTCATTGGGTGGATTAAATCCTACCTTGAGGAACGACAATACAAAATACTATTTAAATCGGCTGTATCCAACCCCATTAAAGCCACTTCCGGGGTCCCTCAAGGTAACCATCTTGGTCCCCTGATTTTCATTTTGTCAATTAACGACGTTGACTTCATCATCAAAGACTCTTATCTATCCATCTATGCTGATGACATGAAAATGTTCAGGCACATATTAAACGCCGTTGACTCTTGCCCACTTCAAGCTGACTTGAACAACTTTTCAACTTGGTGTCAAAAAATTTTTCTTGAGCTCAACATCAACAAATGTCAAGCTATTACATATTCCCGAAAGCGTCTTCCAGCCACTAGATCCTACTTCATCTCTGACGAGCCCGTCCCTTTTGTAACTTTATTGCGCGATTTGGGTGTTATCTGCAACAGAGAACTAAATTCCCGCTGTCATATTGATAACATTATTAGCAGAGCCAACTCTGCACTCGGTTTCGTAAAACGCTGGTCTAAAGAATTCTCGAACCCCTACGTCACGAAATCTCTCTACTTCACATTTGTTCGGCCAATCCTCGAATATGCTAGCCAAGTATGGTCATGATACCCATTCCCTACGAATAGAGGCTGTTCAACGCAGGCTCATCCGTTTTGCTCTTCGCGGTCTTTCTTGGTCTGACAGATATAACTTACCCCTCTATGAGAATCGTTTGAAATTAATTAACGTACAGCCGGTTAAAATACGTCGAGAAATTGCTGATTCTATGGTCCCTTAATCGAGATAAGGTGTAGCGACTGACAATTGAGTCAGCTGAATTCATGGTAAGTTTTACGACGGGAGGGAGGAGGGGGCCAAGAAAGGGGAAGATAAGAACATTAAATATATACTCGTAACTATAAGTTATACAGCTAAAGGAAAGAAAAGTTACATATTATCCAGGGATGCTTGTAAGCCTTGTAGAAGTTCCAGCCTCTTTTTACGATTAAATGTTTTTCCTTTTTCGATGGCCATGACCTCATTGTGGCGCAAGGCTTCTTTTTCTGCCTCTGTTTTTAAGAACTTTAGAACTTCTTTTGTACTTTTTGTTTTGCTTTTTTTCTTGGCGTTTCAAAATCGTCGTCTTCCATCAGTTACTTAGGTTTTTCAAATGGTGAAGAAGAGCACACGAATTCCGCTGTGGGAACAATGCTGTGTGCTACCATACACCTTATCGAATTTCTCGTAGTAATCCCAAAATGTAGCTCCTCGTCCAAATTCATTATTGCGTTTCTTTGCACACTTAAAAGTTGTCATCAGGTTTCCGAAACTTGAAAAATGTAATTGCTAGTCCATTTCGATGCTCGTGTAAATCAAGAACTTGATGTAGCTTGAACCCCAAATGTCCACTTCCTCATCCATGTTCCTCAAAACAACGAAAGTTAAGATACTTATTTTTTTTTTTAATTTCAATTTACATTGTTTATAACATCCAACTTTTAGTCAACTTCAACCTTTACATCTTCCTCTGCAGCCCCTTTTTTTCTACTAACTAATCTGCACGACAACGATGATATTGTAATATGCGAGCTACGGCTCGAGTAGATAAAACGTTATTCTGTGAGATTATTTCTTTATTTTCTAGTCTATAGAACAATTCAAGTTCACACTATACTGTTCTTCGCAAATTCTTTCCTTACAAGGTATCTTTCTTCTCAAATCACTTTATCTCATTTCAATTACTTAATTCACAAATCCAAACTAATTACTTCTTCTTGTTAACTCTCAACTTTCAATTTATCACAAAATTACAACTTCGCCTATTATCACTTTTCCAATCTCTTCGTGCGGTTCAAAACCCAACTCCAACTGCCTCGATCGCCATCTGTTCTTATATAGTCGCATTTCTGATAGCCAGGAACGTCTAGCAAATTCTTCGACCACTGGAACGAGAAAATTCTGATGTAATAATTCCAAGATGACAGCTGCAGCCAATAATCTCTTGTGGTTATAATTCTCTCTTAATTCCGCGACGTCGTCTTAGACATAATCCGTCTCTTACCGTGGACACGAACCTCGAATGAAAAGACACTTCGGAATGTGTTGCCTACTTTTGGAGCGTAGTTATTACGCTACATTATATTACAATATCATTGATATCAAACTTGAAAAATGGGTGCACTTTTTTTTTATTTCGGCAAATACTGGGTCCATTTGACCTATCTACAAGGGAGGAGCCAAAAATGAGATAGCAAACTATCGTCCGATTGCAATATTGCCGGCGATAGAAAAGATCTTGGAGCAAATCATTGCAGATCGAATATGGAAATTTATTGATAAGCATAACATAATAAGACAGAATCAGTACGGGTTCCAAAAGGGAAAAAGTACCAACCAACTTATCGGCGATTTTGCAAACTTAATTAACACCAGCCTTAACAAAAATCACCATGTGTTGGTGCTTTTCTTAGATTTTAGCAAAGCATTCGATACACTAGACCACAATAAGCTAATGGAAGCAATACAAAGAATAGGAATTAGAGGGAAACTAGCAGATTGGATGAGATACTATCTCAGAACGAGGACATTTCGCGTGGGAATCAAAGGCTACTGCAGCAAAGCCAATTCAGTGCAGTATGGAGTCCCACAAGGCTCTAAACTTGGACCCATATTGTTCATATTGTACACCAATGAACTACTAAAATCCTTCAAGATGAGCTTTCCCTTCGCATATGCAGATGACACGGCGATTGTTGTCTGTCACAAATCGATCGTAGAAGCAACCAAGATGATGCAGGCAGAATTCAATGAAGCAGGGAAATGGTGTCACGATAATGGGCTCGTAATAAATGCAGCAAAAACAAAACTACAGCATATTCGTAGCCCACAGTATCCAAAGTCACAAGTGAATATTAAAGCATTCAGCTGCGCTAATCCAAGCAACTGCCAGATTATAGAAGTCGTGGATACGTACAAATATCTGGGTGTAACGATTGACAGTAATTTTTTATGGGAACCACACATAAATGATTTACGAAAGAAGCTGAAAGGATCCCTATTTGCACTGGCTTGTCTAAAGTATAAGGCTTCAAACTGTGTGCAAAAACAAGTGTACCACGCTCTTGTCGAATCAAGGTTGAGATACGGCATACTAGCGTGAGGAGGTGCAGCAGATACACACATTTCGAAGCTTCAAAATATTCAAGACAAGGCAATAAAATTAATGTTGAGAAGAAACAGCGTAGATGGCGGAGTGAGAGTTCTCAAAGTGAAGCAGATATTTAATATGACAGCAGCATTGGAGTACTATGACGATGAACGTTTCCGAACTCTAATCAGTCACAACTTCAATACCAGAAGACGAGCAGAGGGGATGTACCATCTACCTTCCTTCAAAAACGTGTACGGCAAGCGTCAACTGATCTACACCATACCAAGCATCCTAAATAATCTTCCAAGCAATTTGCGAAATTTAAATAACATTAATTTGAGAAAAAAAGACTAAAAGAATATTTCCTAGAAACAATAACGTAATCTCTGAAAACCATCTCATTTGGAATTTTAAATGTTTCTAATTCTTTGTTTTTTTGCAAAATAATTATTGAAAACTAATCATAATCAAGTTTAGAAATTTACATATATGCACTTAATTTAAATTACCTACCATTTTGATGATGGCAATGAAATAAATTGAATTTGATAAATAACCTCCTGCAGATAAGCCATGTGGCTCCGCAGGCAAGAAAAAATATTGTACTAGATGTAAGATACATGAAATACACCAATTAAATTACAATTAAATTACAATTTCGATGCGCGTGGAAATCAACAACTTGATGTAGCTTGAACCCCAAATGTCCACTTCTTCATTCATGTTCCTCAAAACAACGAAAGTTAAGATACTTATTTTATTTTTTTTAATTTCAATTTACATTGTTTATAACATCCAACTTTTAGTCAACTTCAACATTTACGTCTTCCTCTGCAGCCACTTTTTTTCTACTAACTAATCTGCACGACAACGATGATATTTTGACGTTTATGAACAAGAGGTAATGCAGTTTGATTGCGCAAACGCACTTATTTGTAAGTATGACGTTTATGAATACATCGATACTTCAAGAAGAATGCAACTTTGTAGCCACGTTCGCGGACAACTGAAAGTTCAGTCGAGTCGAGACAACTGAAAAACTCCAAAGAGCTTTGGATAGAATTTGCGAATGGACAGATATTTGGCGCATTGTTCTTAACGAGACCAAATCAACGCGTGTTAACTTTATTTTCATAAAAATGAACAACATTCCGATATTCATTATATCGATACAAATATCATACGTAAACGAGGCAAAATCTCTAGGAAAACTTAAATGGAGGCAGCACGTTAAAAAGAATCGCGACGAGCTCAAAAATAGATATCACTTTCTATCATCTAGAAATATACTCGTAGTTCCACCATCACCACATCAATCGACCACTAATGGCTCTGCTAAATTAAACGATAAATCGAAAAGTGGTTTCCCAACAGCCAGCGTAGCGATAGCAGTTCAAGCGTGTGGGTGAACGCATGTAAAACCTTCTCACATATGCCTCTGGATATCCTGTGAACAATCGAAACAGGACGCCGGAAAAACACGATCCCATGGAGTATTCTACCCTCGCACGGCTTACATGTACACACATAAGATATCCATGTAAATTCACTTCGCCAAGAAAAAGGATTTCCGGTAGCTTGTATTTCCTGTTGAGTGGTATAGCATATAGGACAGACCTTGCTCCTTCTAATAATAATGCGTGATATTTCAGTTTTTTTTTTTTTTTTTTTTTCTTACTGGCATGACTCCTTCGCCAACCATCCAAGCGGCTGCCTATTTAACATTCATTCAGGAAATTGCCAGTCATGAAGGATTTAAAGTGTGGATTTTGTGTTTTTTTTTTTTTGTTTTTCTTGTGTGTGTCGTGTCGTGCGCATAATAGAAGGATACGTACTTTAATTTCGGATTAAAATTGCGGCCGATGGATTGATGGCGGGTATGGGTATAGGATGACGTGGTTTATGGCTCGTTTATTATAAAAATGAAACCTTAAAGTGCCACGATAAAAGCTTTATGATGAGCTTACGATTTTTAAACGATAAAAATACCATTACTGAGATACGAAACAGAACTGAGACTTTATAGCATGACAAGGTGCGTGGGAAGAAGAGTTAATGGGTTGGAATCAAAGTGACAAGACAAGGACCTTAATTTCAACGCTCAACATTAAAATTCTCAGAAAAATTATGGAACAGATGTCATATTACAGATATGAACCTATATATCGACTCTGAGACTGTGGATCCATAAAGGGTCGTCCCGTGGGAAGTTCTAGAGGGACCTATTCCAAGCCAGTGGATGTTAGGAATTCTATGATCTTTTTTGTGTGGGTGGTGACAAGGGACGCTGTTCTGTCGAGAGGACAAACTCACGACCGAGTGTCCGCTTTCCTAGGGGAAAATGTGCGGGGCGTTCTGCAAGAATGTGCAAAGAGGATTTCCATTGATTACGATTTCCTGAGTGCGGCTCTAACTCCAAAGCGCGGCTTTAACTCCAAAGTGGTAGTTGCTACACAACAGATGGTAGACAAGGACCCAAACCTGAGGTGAGATACCACCACATCTTGCTATAGGTTCCTTGAAGTACTTCAGTGTAGTAGTTGTGATTATTTTTTGGATTTTGGCAAATGGTGCAGTACTACATGCATCTCGGGGCACTGCCACAGAGTTATAGGTTCACTTTTCCTAAAGAAAGTGCTATCTATACTAAAGATATAGGTATATGCAAGGTGGCCCAAATGCCTTCACTCGATTTCCTAAGGCAGCAACTTTGTTGGTAAATAAAAAGAATTGGTTCTGTTGAGTTGACGCACATTCGAGTTCGTTCCACAGCATTTTCCATGATTTTTCTCAAAACTTCTGGCGATAAATTGTCCACTTCTTGACGCATATTCTTCTTTAGGGCCGCTACGATCTGTGGCTTGGTCATATAGACTTGTGACTCCAAAAAATCCTGAGACGCTCCCGTGATGTTTGACGGTCCTCTTGGACATTTGCAGCCACAGCAGTGGAATTCTAGACCGAACGCCTTCTTTTAAGACCGGCTACGTCTGATACTGTCCCGTGTTGAGCGAGTCTCTTCGAGGCGAACGCCTAAACGGCGCAGAGTTTGCCTAGTTGGTACCACATAACCAGGGAATGGGCGAAAAAATTTGTCAAGAACATTGACACAATTATTCCGCATTCTTAAAGAGAGAAGAAGCTGAAGCTCTTGTTTATTTCACAAATGTCAAAGTCACGATGACTTAAGACGCCATTTGCAGAAATGGGAGTGTCTTCCGGTAGGGTGATGACTTTTGCGCAACCCTGTACATAGAGTAGCTAACCAAATTTAGACTAGCTAACCAAATTTCGTAAGATTTTAACGTGAGATTTAACTTCCTCAAATGACTTTGAAATAATTTCTGCAAAATCGGGCCACAAGCCTCGGGATCAGTGACAAGGTTCGCTGCACAATTTTTAGCGAGTTTGGGACAAGGGACACATGGCAAACGTTTCCCTCTTCCCCTATAGTATGGGAGCCAGTATGGAGTGACCAGATTTTTCTTTACTAGATCAGAGAGCTACGCACCAGTCTAGAGGACCAGCTTAGCCAAGAGCTTTAAGTGCAGCTTGACTGTCAGAGAAGACGAAGATCATTTTGTCACTGACTGGTAGCAAATATTTCTGATAAAAACCGACAATTTAATTTTTCGAACGTCTTATTGGATCCGAAATGTCTGCCAGCTGCGGTATTATGGTACAATTTTCCGTTTTTCCTTGACATCACAGTGATTGCAAAGTTCCACCGCACAGAGTCACCGTGAAAGCGCATAAACATTCAGATTTTTTCTTCCCCGCCTGATGTTGAACTCGGACGTTGTATTGGTGAAGGCGCTTCATATTGCAAATTTGGGGTCGAATATATGGAATCGATGCGTTGACCACCTGTCGCTGACTGCTGGTCGTTTCCCAATGCGTCTACTGTTTCATCGTTATCACGACCTCCTCTGGCGGGCTGCCTACAATTGCATTTGGCTGTCGGGTTGTGTCCATTGCTTAATTACTGCGTAACAATAGGAACATGCCTTACCCGTCATGCGACAAGACGTCTGTTAAAGGAAAGACTGAGCGACAGTGGCATGACAATCACCTTTGGCATACTACTCGTACATCCACACCATACAGCAGTTCCATTTGCATATCTGAGCGAAGCTGTCGCAGTTTAGATTTTATGCTATGAACATTGCTTTCCTAGACTTTTGACGCATGCCGAATGCTTATTTTGCTTTCCAAATGTTGCTGTCAACGTGCTCTTCGGTGTTACCGTCCACCAAGACAATACCGAACGTTACCTTTGCGTCGGAGACCATGGCAGCTGAAGTAGAAAACTTGAAAGACATAGAAGACTATACTGGTAGTGATCACCAGTATATAGTTTATGACCTACAAAGGCAACGACGTACCCAAAATGGGAATTGGAGACAGAGACCAAGATGGAATGTAGCAAAACTCAACGAAGCGCTCCTCACATCGATGTTAAACAATGGAAAAGATGTTATCCTGGAAATGGTGGGCGCCACCGAAGAAAAAGTAGAAGCTACCATGCGACTCATACACCAGGTGTGTGATACAGCAATACCTCGTGTAAAAAAATACAATAGATTCAGCAAATCCATCTACTGGTGGACAGAAGAAATTGCTGGACTCAGAAGGAAGTGCCTACACCTCAGGCGCAAAGTCACAAGAGGAAGGAGGAGAGATGTCGAAGCTACGGAAGAAGTGGTAGCGGAATACAAATTCGCAAGGCTGGAGCTAAAAAGATCCATAAACAAAGGCTAAAAACAGAATTGGGAAGATCTACGACGCGATGTAAGTAACGACCCCTGGAGTCTAGGCTACAAGGTGGCTATGCGCAAGCTGGAGGCGCAAGCGACCAGCCCAGTACTAAACGCAGAAAAACTGGAATCAATAGTGAAAACAATCTTTCCAACACACCCAGTTAGAGCCCCAGAGGTGTCTCTTGAACAAATAGAGGGGATTCCCTTATTTAACGAGGAGGATCTGGTCGAGGCGGCAGGTGCTATGAAGAATAAGAAGGCTCCGGGGCCTGATGGTATACCAGCCGAAGCGCTGAAAACTGTTGCCCGAACTTGCCGCCGTCTATTACTCGACATGTATAATAGCTGTTTAACGAACGGGATTTTCCCCAAGAAATGGAAAACACAACGCCTTGTACTGATTAGAAAGGGAAAGGGAAACCCAGACGATGCATCAGCATACAGACCTCTCTATATGCTCGACACAACAGGCAAACTTTTCGAAATGATGTTGAAGCCACCACTCTCAGCAGCTATCCAGAGGAGAGGCGACCTATTAGAACGACAATATGGCTTTAGAATCCACAATAGGCGCAGTGCAAGACGTAGTCAGAACTGTCCAAGAAAGCCAACAGAGGAACCTCTATTCAAGAAGGATAATCATGCTAGTGACTTTGGACGTAAGAAATGCTTTCAACTCTGCCCGATGGTCCAACAAGCTGGAGACGTTAAAAGATACTTTCAGAATACCGCAATATTTACTGCGTATGATAAAATAGTATCTCAGGGATAGAGAACCCCGGAAGAATCACGTAGGAAGCAAATAACTTCTGGAGCAGCGCAGGGATCAATACTTTGTCCTGATCTATGGAACATATCCTATGATGGTATCTTCCGTATGGAGATGCCTGAAAACACTTTCTTGGCCGGCTATGCAGACGACATTGCAGCAGTAATTACCGCACGGGACACCGAGGACGCCCATAGACGACTGAAACAAGTTATGAGATGCGTGTACTCCTGGATGGAAGACCATGGACTTAGCCTAGCGACGGAAAAAACGGAACCAGAAGTAATTCTGGTTAGCAGAACTATTTCCGTTTTTTCCGTCCCTAGGCTAAGTCCATGGTCTTCCATCCATGGAAGATCTGACGATCCCCACGATAATTGATTTTCAAATGGGGTCGCAGATGGTAACAACAAGGAAAGCATTGAAGTACCTCAGAATAACACTGGACCCGAAACTGACGTTTTGGCAGCATATCAAGTCAGCGGCCGATAGAGCTGCAAAGACAATAGCACTATTAAGTAGGCTGATGGCGAACATAGGCGACCCAACGGCAAACAAACGGAGACTGCTTATGTGTACACACCATCCTCCTGTATGGATGTGAGATCTGGGCCGACGCACTCAAACAGGAGAAATATAGAATGCAGATGGCCGCAGTACAGAGCCGCGCAGTACTACGGGTTGTGAGTTCGTATCGAACGGTGTCGAAACCAGCCGTCCTCGTAGTCGCGGGAGTGATCTTTTGGCGGCAGAGAGGAAGTACGTCTACGACAAAAAGGCGGAAATTGACGCGGAAGCGGCAACCGAGGAAGCGAAGGAGCTCACCAAACAGCAATGGCAGGAGAGATGGAGCATAGAAAGCAGAGGAAGATGGACCGCGAGGATCATCAAGAACGTTGCCGAATGGAAGGAACGGAAACACGGCAAAGTAAATTACTACGTCACCCAGTTTCTTACAGGACATGAGTATTTCAACGCCTACCTCAACAAGATAAGAAAAGCAAGGAGCTCAGCTTTCCACTACGATGACTCATAGGTGGACGACGCAAACCATGCGTTCTTTGAATACAGCAGATGGGAAATCGAAAGGTGTGCGTCGGAGTTATAAGCCCGGACAACATAGCGGTAAAAATGTCAACCAGTGACCAAAACTGAAATCGAGTACACTCATTAATAGAAAAGGTACTCAAAACAAAGAAGAGAGAGGAAGACGAAAACGCACCCTCATATGTAAAAAATGATTAAAGCCACACCGGCAAGAATGAATAAACCCGCAACAGGAGATAAATGAAAAGGCCGGAGGGGAATGAAAACGGCACCACTCTGAAGTAATGCGAAAGCGGTCCCGGAGTGGATGGTGTTCAGTTACAAAAAGGGGTTAAAGGTGGTTTTTTTGTCACGTAAGAGTAAGTCCCACACTACTTGAGACAGAGCGTGACTGTTTCTCGTGAGCATTAGCGTTTTCCACCATCCCCATGGCAGAGAAAAAAAAAAACCGTCCACCGAGACACAACTTCTTAGATACGAGTAAAGACAAATTTTCGAGATCCTCGACAAGCTGCTCCTTAAAAACAATTGAAAAATTTCGCACTACATTTGCTCTTTTGGACTCCAAGCAATCTTGGTTTACACGTTTACAAGATTCAATTGGTGTAAGAACTGAAGCCGAACGATCATTGTTTGCGTCGCGAGTTCCACTTTTTAGCGTCAAATTTTGTTCAGTGATGAGGCTCACTTCTGTCACAGTGGTTTTGTTAATAAACAAAATTGTCGAATTTGGAGCGAGGAAAATTCAAACCGACGCACCCCAAAAAGGGCATTGTTTAGTGCAATTTATGGGCCAGCGGCATCATCGGGTCAGACCCATGATCAACGATTTTTTGCTTCCAAAAGTGCGTGAATATGGTCTGCAGGACATTTGGTTTCAACATGTGGTGACATATGCCATACTGCCGGCGAAACCATCGAGTTATTGAAAGAAGTGTTCGATGTCAACATTATCTCCAGAAATGAACCTGTGGCTTGACCTCCAAGATCATGTGATTTGACGCAGCTGTACTATCTTCAGCGGGGGTATTTCAAGTCGTTGGTCTTTCTTGCGGACAAGCCAACAACGAGCTCGGAAAAGTGGTCGAAAATTGGACCGCCCGGATGCAGTTCCTGAGACGCTCCCGTGGTGGCCATATGGCCGAAATAATTTTTCATCATTAATGCCATAAAATTATCTCTCATTTGCTCAACTTGTGCGTGTTTTATTTTAATTTCAAATCCTATAGCTCTTAAAAGAAACACCCCTCACAAGCAGAAATAACATTGGTGATAGTATGGAACCTTGTTACATCCCACAATACATTGTTCTTAGTACCGTCGTAGGTAGCCCTAATGCAGTACAAAATGTATGTAACTTGGATTGAAAATTATAAAATAGAAAATGTCTTTTATTAGTCCAAAAGAGAGTGCAGACCTAGAGCCAGTCATCAATCGAAAAGATGAGAATCAAAAAGAAGGAATGACATGTAATCTCGAATACACTCGTTGCCACTACGATTTCTTCTTATTTTTTCGTTCTACTGATGTCTAATTGATTCAGCACCTGTTCCCTCCTCATATTTGACCTGAGATCTTCGTCCTCAACTAAAAAAAAAAACCTCCCAAGGATATAAATCCACTTTCAATCTTCAAAGAAATGCAATAATCCTTCCTTGCGCCTCTTACTTCGTTCATCCTATCATACATGATCCTTTCATCTTATATGAAATTCCTTTGCAACATACAATTCGCCGAGTTGCGCAAAATTGTTAATCCTGTGAAACAATATTTCAAACAACATTGATTCACATTCACATGGAGCCTTACGCAAGCATTTCCTTTATATCGTGTAGTTCACATTCGCAGTAGAGGCATGTCCTTCGATAAAGAATGCAATAAACCATTGCAACCCTTTGCTTTCAGTGTAAAGGATTAGTCGGTAGGTTTGATGAAATATTAGAGAAACTGAATAGGGAGGTTTATCCCTGACGAATCTAGTCTTTGGGATGCGAAGGAATTTCGTAGAATGTCTGCTATGATATTGCACAAACAACGTTATTGATTTCGCATGCAACAGCATGTGTTTATCATAACTTTGGATAGCTAGCTTGTACCATATGTAGTCTGGTGTTGAATATTAATTCGTTGGTGTGCTTCTTTGTGGGATTAGTATCGGGGGAATTGAAAAGGTTTTGGGAATTGAATGACTCTTTGGGGGACATTCTACATATTTGCTGCTGTGTGCATGTTTTGCATTCGTAGTAAGTTTGAAAAAAAAGGTATAAATTCTTGAAAGTATTATTATTCTTGGACGCACGCTATTTCAGATGGTTTTGTTGACCTTTCAGGCGCCCTTTTCGCCTTTTAACAATTTGGTTGCTCACATATCCTGATCCAGGTATAGTCTAGTATTCTCGCAATATTTTTGAAATAATTTATTTTTTGAAACCGCTAAAAAAAAGGACTTCGTGTCCGAAGTGGGGCCATGTCTTTGGAAACTGCTAACAGGAGAGGTCAAATCTTAAGTTCCCTGCACCAAATAACAGGTTAAATATAGGTTTCACTTCAAATATTTAGTTCATCAATAGAATTCCATGAAATGCTCGACGACTATGCAAGGTTAGTGTCAGAAATGGTGGGACTGAGCCCACATCTATATGGTGTGATATGAGAGTTTGTTATAAAATCGGAAGGCGAATGGCTTATTCTATGCTGTGTAGGTATCGATTTCACTTAGAAGCGATGTCGCCGAAAGGGAATGATACTTTGTTGATGACCTTTGGCTGGCGAATAAAAACTCCGATAGTATTCTGTAACCTTAGGATACTCCTCAATTCTGGATGTGTAGGCCCCTAAGAAGCTTGGCAGAGTTTGAATTAATGCGGTATAAAAACGAAATATTTGGACTAAACGTGTGTCTGTCGTAGAGGTGCTGCTAGTATCAACAGCATGCAAAAGCCTTATATCACAGAAACCGTAGAGGGACTGTATTTGACTGCTTCATAGCTAAGTAAGAATAATCTTCATCATTCAGTATTAAAGTAGCCACATATACTCGAACCGAATCGGCGACCTGAAATGAGCCCGAGCCGGACCGGACCGGATCACTAGCTGAGCATGTTCCCCTCTTCCACAGACGTACGGATCAAATTTGTTAAACTTTAGTTGAATCTGATTTAGAAAACACAACCAGTATAGTAAAGACCACCGTCATCGCATATACTTTGAAAAATTACTATGAAAAGAGGACGGTTTTCAATCGGGGTTTATCTCATCGCTCAAATCTTACTTGGAAAAACGCCAATATAAAGTCCTCTTTAGATCTTCAATTTCTGACCCTTTACCATTAAAGCCACATTGGGAGTCCCTCAAGGTAGGCATCTTGGTCCAATGATCTTCATTTTGACAATTAACGACGTCGGATGATATTCGGAACCATATCACCTTGTGCCGACTCTATCTCACTGTAAGATGATTTGAACCGATTTTCCGTCTAGTGCCATAGTAATTTTTTTGAACAAGTGCCAAGCTATTACATATTCTCGTAAGAGAATCCGACCATTACCTAGAGTCTATTCCATTAGCGGTGTGCCCATACCCTTTGTCTCTTCACTGCGAGATTTGGGTGTTATCTGTGATAGGGAACTCAACATCCGTTCTCATATTGCTAAAATTATCAACAGAGCTAATTCTGCGCCCGGTTTCATTAAAAGATGGTCTACGGTATTTTCAAACCCTTATGTTGCAAAATCCTTATATGGGTACATCACATTCGTCAGACCTCTCCTTGAGTATGCTTGCAAGGTATGGTAACCGTACTACGAAATCAATATCTTGCGAATCGAAGCTGTCCTGAGTAGGTTCATCCGCTTTGCCCTATGTGCTCTAGCTTGGACTGATAGTTACAATTTGCCCCCATACGCTGACCGTTTGAAACCAATCAATTTACAGCCTCTCGATAAACGTCGCGAAGTTACTGAAAACTTGTTTATTCATCAGTTATTAGCTGGTAACATTGATTTCCCCGCGCTGCTACATATGATTTCTTTCAACACCAACCCACGTAAGGTCAGGTCCTCACCCCTCTTCCGTCTTAATCCTCACCGTACCGCTTATGGATACCATGAACCAATGTCCAGAATGCTAAGAGAAAGGCCCTTCATTCCTTCAATTAAGTCCAGTTTTAGTTGAGTTATTTTTAGTTTTAAGTTTTCGCTTGTATTAACCTCCTAAAGGCATTTGCCGACCAGGTTTTAGTCCAACACCATACTCAAGAACTCACTCAAACCTCAACACACCGAACAATAAAATCATCATACCGTCCGATATCTTTGTATCTGAATACTGAAGTAAAGAGCAAAAATATGCAACTACCACAAAGAGCTGTCGCTGAGTAGGTACTCGGAAGCTTTCCCTACTTAAAGGTCATTGCTTTGAAAAACACCTCTCAACACCACTTGCTATCATTGAGAGATGTCCCACCTGTAAGCGGTTTCCTTAAATTGCATTTTAAAATTCAAATCTATTCTCTTTTGTATCCTGAACAGCAAAAAAAAAAAAAAAGAAGCTACAAAAAAATGTAAAGCACGCCTTGAATATTCATTAAAAAATTTATATTTTTGACAAAAAAAAAAAAAGTCCTGTTGAGGCATGTATCTGGTCGCAATGGCTGGTGTTCCAAGTCAGTATTTTGTTTTTTTTTTTTTTTACCACAAAGAGTTCTAACTTGACAGCTTGGTTATACAAAATACGAAAACCACTCATAGAGCTGCATAAATAAATTTAATTAAAGTCTACTTGAGGTGCATGTGCCTGATGCAGAATTTTCTAACCTTGATCACGCATGAGTCCTGTGTTGGCAAAAGGGAGTGCTGCCTCTTTCCTTTGGACACTTCAATAAATGACAGATTGCTTCGACCGCACTGTGACACCAGAATGCATATCAAATTTAAATATTCAAGCGCACCACCCTGAAACAATTTTTAATTAAAATGCAAAACAAAGTCGTTTGGAGTGTTGGACACTTCCTTTTTGATCATCGGTTGCCTTGAGAATGCATGCATAAGGTGTCTGTGTTTTTAAAGTTTAAAATAACAGTGCAATGGATAGAAAATTAATTCTAATTAAGTACCATGAATATTCAACTGGCAATTGGATTGTTTGGATATAGTGTGTAGATAGTTGGTAAATAGTTTATGGAAGCACAACTTTAAGTGAAACCAGGCTTTAACTAACAATCATCGTCAGTGAGCAAAATCATTGGCATAGTACACCAACAATTTGTTCCTTTAATCGGGCGAAATCGTCCCAGAATACTCGTAACGAAGTTCACCAGGACACCCAAAAAAGAATGAAGTTTCGAACAGAGTGGCGAAAGAGGATGCCTTGATTTACACATTTTGAGACATTCCCGCTTTTTTGACAGATTGACACCGACCCACCGGCAGTAGTGATGCTGAGAACCATACTGGACCACCACTTCCCTCAAAGGCCTGCTACTATATGCAATATTATACGAGAAGTCAATACAGAAGATATTCTTTAATTTCTCACGAGAAGCTGCTGAGGGCATGCAGCAAGGCGCCGCGCCGTGACCCGACGGCATCCCGAAAAAGGCAGTAAAGGCAACTGTAACAAAAAGACCAGACCTCTTCATAACAACAATGCAGAAGTGCCTTGGAGAAGGAACCTTTCCCGAAAAATGGAAAACGCAGCATTTGGTCCTACTGCCAAAAAGAAAGAAGCCCCCAGGAGAACCATCATCCTATCGCCCAATATGCCTATTAGACTCCATGGGAAAGATCCAAGATAATATATAATAGATTACTTGCAGTAGTAGAAGAGAAAGGAGCCCTCTCAGATCATCAATTTGGCTTCAAAAGAGCACGATCTACTGTTGATGCCATAAGAGCGGTAGTCGATATCGCCAAAGGTGCCATCGAAAGAGAAAAATGGCTCTACGGCACAAAGGAGTATTGTGTAGTAGTAACGCTGGACGTTAAAAACGCATTTAACTCTGCGAACTGGTCGTTTATTAGAAGGTCACTTGCTTGGATGGATACGCCATATTACCTGCTACGGATAGTGACGAACTACTTCAACAACAGGAAGCTGAGGTACAATACCGATGAAGGGGTAAAATACTACAACGTAACTGCGGGAGTTCCACAGGGATCGTTTTTAAGGCCACTATTGTGGAACATCATGTACGACGGAGTCCTACGATTAGCGCTATCTGGGGGAGTAACGATAATTGGATTCGCCGATGACATTGCAGTCGTGACAGTAGCTAAACAGATCCGTATAGTAGAATCAGCTACAAATGAAGCAATTGCCCGGATAAAAGATTGGCTAATATCCGCCGGACTAGAACTAGCTGACAATAAAACAGAAGCTGTTCTTATAACCAGCCGGAAAACCGTCGAATTTGCCAAGTTTCAGGTTGGTAACCAAACCATCAAGGCGAAAGAGGCAGTAAAATACCTTGGAGTAATGCTATACAACAGGCTGCGGTTTAAAACGCATGTTGATTTTGTTACCAAAAAAGCATCGCAAATGCAGGGAGCTCTCTCGCGTATCATGCCTAACATCGGTGGACCTGGATACGCTAGAAGGATTCTACTCTCTAGAGTTATCACCTCAGTTCTGTTATATGCCGCCCCAGTCTGGGCGGAGGCACTGAGGGCGAAGGCGACCAAAAGGAGACTATCGTCATTATACAGACTCTGTACGCTACGGACAATCAGCCGCTTTCGAACCATCTCTGACGAAGCTGCATTTGTCATAGCTGGAATGGTCCCCATCGTTATTCTTTCCGTTGTTGGTCATTTCTGGCTTCTCTGGTGGTCCCATCAGCAGAATCACATTTATGATATAGAGTAACTGGCAGTTCAGTTCCTCAAGAGGTTTGATCGTTCATCCATCGAAATGGTCAAGGCAAGGGGGGCTAGATATATTTCGAAACTCAGGCGTCCTTTTAAGAAGGCTAAAACAAAGGTTCAACCCAGAGGATAGCACCAAATGAGGGGCGTTGAGATAGTTCGCCTCCACGTGATGCAACCCTGGGCAACGCAAAATGAACTATTAACTAGGAAAACTAAAACTAGGAAAACTAAAACTTTCTAAACAACACCTTCACGAGAACTCCTGGTTTGCGCAGTGAACCAGAATTAAAAAAAGCAACACCAACGAAATGGCCACAGACAGCTAATCAAAATATCGGACTCTCAGTTCGTATCTGCCAATTTATTTATCGAGGGCATTAACAGATCTAAATGGGATCAAGACTGCTAATCGAAAATAAAGCGAATGTTGCTCTACTCCGAGAAACTGATTTCTCGTTGTTGCAATGCAACATGAACCAATTATCGACAACATCACACCCACAATGCGTTCTCCGTCGGCAAAACATAAAAATGCATCAACACAAAAGCCGTCGGCAAAACAAATACTCGTACGCCGCTGAAATGATTAACAAAATTGGGAGCGCAGAAAGTTAACCCACAACCCAAGCGAAAATACCATGGGGCGTTAACTATTCTACGAAATTTTGAAATGTTTGTATTATATTAATATTTGTTTTCATTATACAGCTTCATAGTTGAATGTCATATGTTCATGTGCGCTTAAGTACATATTTGCTGAGATATCACAATTTTGTTCTGAATAGATAGCTTCGAATTACATCCTATTAGCCAGTATAGTTTTCTATATTTTATATTTAACGTATTCCTTCCACTTTGATTTGGCATCTAAGGTCATTCCAACGGACTTTGCAGTGTTAGCATAAGGAGCTGATTGGTTTTTGTTAAATTGTTTTGGGACCTTAAAGTGGGTAGACTTTGTTTCATTAAGTTTAATGCGCCGCTCTTGCGTCCAATCTATTACTTTACTGATTGCCTTCTGCAGCTTAACAATAGCGCAAGTACTGCGGTGTTATCTGCGAAAGTGGCTACTATGACATTGTTGTTTAGTGGTATATTTCTTGTATATAACAAATACAGAGTTGGTCCAAGAACACTGCCTTGTGGGACACCTGCCCACAATTCTGAGTGCTCTTCATCGTACCGTACTCGAAAAAGTCAGTCTGCTGCGTTAGGTTTCAGTATCTCATAAAATTGTTCAGATACTCGAAGGTCTCTATGCAGTTTGAACTCCAAGCCTTTATGTCACACCTTGTCAAAAGCGTGCGCTGCATTCAAGAATAATGCAGAGCATACCTGTTTACCTTCGAGTGCTTTCTATGTCACGTCGGCAATATGGTGCATTTGATCTATTGGTGAGTGCTTATTCCTAAAGCCAAAGCAGTAGTTTCTCAAACAATTTTGATAATATCGGAGTTAACGATATTGGCCTATAGGAAATAACTTCTGTAGATGGTTTCCCTTGTTTCAGTATTACGACTATTTCAGCGATCTTCCAGTGATGAAGAACATGTTTTACCTTTAATCAGCTATTAATTAAAAGCTTAAGTTCTACTGTGGCTACACCTTGCAGTTCTATTAAATTTGTCGAGGTAACAAGTTCGTAACCTGGCGGTTCTTTAAGCGATATTATAGTCCAGGGTATTTCTTCGTCATCTACTTTATCAGCCTTCAGCTTGGAGCTAAATTTCGTTGATACAGAGCTCAATTTGCTCCTTTAAGGCTTGGGTGGTCGTGGGCTTGTTGGCATAATCCTTAGACTTCAAAAAACCCCAAAGGAAAAAAGTCCAACGGAGTTAAATCGCATGATCTGGGCGTCCAATTCTGATCACCAAAACAGGAAATGACACATACAGTAATTGAATTGTTGCTTGGGGTATATACATGTGACACCGTCTTACACCGTCTTCATCGTCCACATCCATATCTTGCAATTTAGGTACACAAGACTGGATTATCATGTCGCTATAGCGAGCACCATTAACTGGTATTGCCTGATCAGCCGCATTTTCAAAGAAGAATGGCCCAACGATGCCTCCAGCCCAAAATCCGCACTAAACAGTGACACTTTGTGGATGCATTTGTTTGTCAACAATCACTCGTGAATTTTCTGAAACCCCAAATTCGATTTAATAACCCTGAACTGTCAGCTGTCACGCTGTCTTTTTTCTTCGTTGGCAACACTTTACCGCACAAATGGCGCAAAATTCAAATCTTGCCTGAATTTTATAATTTATTTGATGTCTGGTGGATATTTTATTGTGGTTTATCTTTTGGTTTGCGTTACCGTTGTGCTTTCTTCCGCTGCTTGTTGGACGTCAGCAATAAATTGCTCTACTTCCATGTCAATTTGGTTTTAGCTATGTGTCTAATAGCGGTCTTAAGTTAATAAAACGTTCCAGCTTTTCTCTAAATTCACACCAATTTGTTCGTTTATATGTGAGTCTTGGACGACTTTTCTTTCGTATTAAGTGATTTCGTTTCGTCAAGTTGCCAATAGGTCAGACATCCCGTTGAGAAGAATCTCAGTTGAAGGTACGTCCTGCTTCATAGAGTTGAATAATTTTGTGTAAAAGTATATAATTCCTGGCATTGATATATTCTTATCGAGTACAAATAAGTAAGCTTCTTGCATTCACAGAGATATGGTCATATCTACGAATGACGTAAATGTAGCGTACGGCATCGTTAAAGGCTACTTGCAATTTACGCTGGGATAACGAGTCAAGGCTACTGTAAACAACCTCGGCATACGTTATTACAGGTAAGACTAATGATATCACTAGCTTTCGTCGTGTTTCCAGTGGAGTAAAATATGCACTCAGACACAATTTGCGTAGGCATCCGTAGATGCAACCAATGATCACATTGGTGTTATTGTAACCAGACAAATTACGATTTACTGTGTAGCCAAGACTAGTGACAAATTCTACAGCTTTAATTTTATTATTATTGAGATATATGTCGGGTATAAGATTAGAATTAAAGTTTTTTTTTTTTAGGTATTTCAATTACTTGAGATTTTGTCGGATTAAGTAGTAATCCGTTAATTTCTGACCAAGTACGTATATATATGCTTCAATTCTTCGTTGATAAGAAGAGCGAGTTCATCAAGTTTACTGTAGGGTTGTATATAGGTGGACCGAAGCATGTTTGCACACGGATGGAAGGTCCTTAATGAACATGCAGAAGAGTATCGGTCCCAAAATTGAGCCTTGTGGAACACCTTGCTTTATTTCTTTAAGGGATAACCAACGTTAACCGGAAATAGACCTTTGAGATCTACCAGAAAGAAAACTCCTCATCTACTTCACTACCCTTTCACCAAATCCGAAGCAGCGAAACATAAGCCCTGTCGAAGTCTTACCTTATTTCCCGAGTAAGTTGACCATAGCTTTGGAACAGCTGTTATTAGCTCTAAAACCGGATTGCTGAGTACTCAGCAAATTATTAAGAGATAAATGCTTCGTTAATAGTTTTTCTATTATTTTTTTGAAGACCTTTGACAAGGGAGGCAGAATGCTAATCGGTCTAAAGTCGGATGGAGAGGATGAATTAGTTTCCTTTGCGATGAGTAAAACTCTTGCAATTTTCCAGAACTGAGGAAAAGTTGATGATAGTTTTTCCAATTGATATATTTCAGCAGCTGTCATGGTTACCAATAACATCCAGCTGTCAAAATATTCTGAAAGGTTTGCCATTTTATCATGCATCCTTTGATACTTCCCGAAGGTGTGGAAATTATTGAAAAACATTATCGAAATTCCGGCTCAGTTGTAAATACGCAACGTGAATTTCGCTTCTAGATTCTCCTCATCTGACATTTGATCTGTTTTGGACATACGTGTTGTTCCAAAATATCCAGCACCTCTGAGAAGACAACACTGACTGTTGGCTGTGCCATTCCAACATTGAAATCCTGTCCAGTACCGGTTTGGTAACCACCCTCAGCCAAAAATCTTAAAAATGATCCCAGTTTGAATTGAGGTGTTAGCGATGAAGATCTTGGTACTAATTCAGATTCAGATTAAGGAATTTTTATTATTTAGTCGTTCTATTTACAAATTGGCTTAAAACTAGACTTATTACTATAAATTTAATATTGGCTCAAAAATAGGGGCCCAATCTACGGCTAGTTTGGTAAGGTTTTTTTTTTAAAACCTATATTAATGGCTACTTAATCTATTACATAAATATTTTATATAGGAGAATATATTAGGACATTTTTTTTTTTTTTGTTAAATAAAGAAAATATATTATTAAGTAATAAGCATTGTCTGCAAGCTGGTTGAACGGTGTTTCTTCGTTGTTCTTATGTCTTCAAATCTTAAATCGATGATTGCTCGTGCACTCAGGTATCGGTGGCTTGGATCGATCTGCTGTCGGATGTAGTCTTGTATTTCGTCGTTAGGGTCGTCATCAAGATTTTGCAGGAGTCTACTTGAAAGTTGAATCATATACTGGTCGATTGGGCTCACATCGGCGTTCTCGTAAAGAACATCGGCGTTCTCCCTAAAGCCTTAGGGTGGTACTTGCTTGTGATTGGATTTCGCCACAGTCCCGTACAGATTCGAAGGACCATCCGTTCGAACATTTGAATCTTCTTCATGGTGGTGGGCGATATGGTGAACAATATGGGGCAGCCATATGTGATAACTTGTCTTATCAGCTGCTTGTATACGAGCAGTTTAGTCTTCTTGCTGAGCCCATTTCTCTTTCTGAGTAATGGGTGGACTAAATGCAACGCATAATTGGCCCTCCTTAGGATGATTTCAGCGTGAGGATTAAACTTAAACCTCTCGCTGAAATGGATTCCAAGATGTTTGGTGGTTTGCTTGGTTCGCACCTCGGTGTTATCTGGAAGAGAAATCCGTATGTTGTGGCAGCGAGATGCGAACGCTTGACGGCCCCTCGTAGCTGTCACTGGATTTCTGAAGCAGATTAGTTCCGTCTTGCTGTGGTTGATTTTGATTCCCCATTTGAGGTAATACTCCCAAAGATTTTTGACGTGGGTTTCAACTCTCCTAGCTACTATTTCCGGGGAAAGCGAAACAGCGTAAGTGATGGAGTCATCCGCATACAGCATTGTTCTGGTCCTTGCTGCATTCAGTGGTTGATCTGCAGTGAATATGTTGAACAATATTGGTCCAAGCCTTGATCCCTGGGGCACTCCAGCGTTGATTCGTTTTATTGACGACTGTGCTTGATGTACCTGTACATAAAAAATTCTGTGGGTTAAAAAATTGAAAATTAATCTTACCAGATAATTGGGGAAACCAAAATGAATTAGCTTGAAAATCAGTCCTTTGGTCCAAACGCTGTCAAAGGCTTTCTCTATGTCTAGGGGGCAGGCTACGGTAGTCTCTTTTTTGTTCAGGCCATGGGTGACATCGCTGTGTAGCTTGAGCAGAGGGTGAATGGTTGAGTGCTTTCCTCGAAAACCATATTGGTTATTGGGAATTATTCCTCGCTCTGAGCAAAAGTGATTAATCTTCTTCAACATCACTGATTCTAGTATTTTGCTAACACAGCATAGCGAAACGATTGGTCGATATCCATCAACATTGGAACGGTTCGACTTTTTTGGTACTGGAACAACCTTGACCACTTTCCATGAAGTTGGAAAATAGCTGTTGTTGATGCAGTTGTTGAAGATGATCGTCAGCAGTAATATAGCCACATTTGGCAACTTTTTTAATAAAAAGTTGGAGATTTGGTCAGTTCCAGCAGATTTCTTTTCATTGCTGCTTTGAATTATCTCCATCACTTCTTCTGTGGTAGTGAAGGTTTCATTGCTTAACGGATCATTGGCTCGGTTATCCCTGCTGATCTTGGTACTGGTGGCAGTTGACGATTTAACACATCCAACACATATTTAAAAGCTTCTTTATTAAGCCGAAATTGTTTCACAAATCTAAAGAAAAATAAATCCTTAACGTTTTAACTATTGCTTATGGTTTAACTCAATTATTTCTATTTGACAATAATCAGCTGATTTTGATAATGTAGACTTCGGATAGATAATGCAGTTCATCCGTTGGATTCTATACTGAATTCATGCCCGATTCACAATGCAGCATGAGAGCGAGACTAGAGCGAGACGCGAAATCCTCGTCCTCATGAAATCGTTTCCCAGTTCACAATGAAGGCGATACTTTTGATTTTGACAGCGAGCCTATATTATCTATGTGTTAAAGTGAAAAAGCAACAACGGCAACACACCACGTTTCTCTTTCTGGCTACTTAACAAAGTCGCATCAACAAGCTGACAAGCTAAGAATGTGTTGCGATAGAACGAGTCTCGCATCATTGTGTATTGTTTCATACATTTGCATAGATCGAAACTTTTTTTGACAACTCGCGCTAGACTCGCCTCGCTCTCACGCTGCATTGTGAATTGGGTATCAGGCTCATAAAGTGAATCACTGCGGATTGGATGGATTCCATCCGCAGTGGGTCCGTCGGATTCCATAATCGACGTGAATTTCTAATTCCAAATCAGACGATTGCCGTTTCGTTTATCTACCATTGGTGTTCCCAAAGGGGCATTCATTTTGATAGTGTAGCTTTCCTCTGCTTAACCGCTTTCTAGAAAAAAAAACTCCCCTTTCACAAGGATCTAGGCCAATCTTATTCTATCCACAGACCTGTGGCACCTTACAACAGATGAACTGGAAAGGAATCCCTATATGACTATGTGTCATGTATGACTAGCTAAATCTGCCCGTTCTGAAGTATTTATTTACCTACGATTACATGGCATTTGTTGATTCACCATGACTGATTCGTTGCGTCCCTGGTCACAAACAAACCAACACATAATCAAATATACGATGCTGTACAATCTTCCTTCTAAATATCAATTAACCAAATGTAACTTCCTGTAAATGACGACTTAATCCGGCCTTCACTCCGCCGCCATCTCGGTGTTTATTTCAGTTGTTTGTGCTCCAGTATCCAATACGAAAATTCAATGTTAATCCTTCACTGACCATCATCATCGTACGAGTACAACCATTAGCATCCCCAACAGGACGCATTAATTGCGTTCCGTCGTAAAAGTAATCAATTTCATTAATCAACATAAGCAACGAATGTGTACATACATATATCCTGGCCGCCTCATCCTAGATGGTGTTTCGTATCCGTTTTCGTCCTTTGTGGGTCATTACCTACCTTGATATGTTCCAATTAGGTTGTTTCAGGGACTTTAACCAGCTTCAAAGGTCACCGGGATAGAGAGACCCAAATGGTGGGAGCAGATGTAGGTATGCGTGCGATGGAAAATTAATATATCCATCACGCGTAATCCGTGGAATTGTTCATATGTACATAGCTGGGTATAAGTAGCCGCGTGTGTGTATTTGTTAAGGATACACACGTTCTTGGGCTTTAATTTGAATTGCAAAGGAAGGGTTTCTTTTTGTTCTTCGAAAACGGTAAATGACAGTAAATGATGAGTTGATGATGATGGCTGGATGTGTGTTCTTGCTCAGCCAAAAGGATGGGGATTTATGGATGATGACATAAGACTTCTTGCGAATTGTAACAATCAATATACATATTCCACCTGTAGGCGTGTGTCTCTATAATGTGATATCAATTATGAAAAAAAGGTTTGTTGCTAGAGAAATTACTAAGGATATTCCAAGACAGGATATTCTTAGACTAATTGGAGGGATCCTGCTATTTCGTTGTAATCGTCTCAAGCGTGGTAATGTTTCTTTTCCATGAAGCTGTGTGTGGTATGTATGGTGGGGGTAGGATTAAGTTATTATCCAGCTTATAAACTTGAAATGGTGCTCAAAATAGCTTTGATATCCTTTTGAAAAATTTACATATGGTGGATTCCAATGGCTGCACGGATGACTGGAACTAAATGTGGTTTGGATTTGCTTGTTTGTGAACAGTCCTTGCATAGGTGGATAAATGGGATATCATCCCATCTGTATGACACTGTTTGCTGCGTGAACTACACACAGTGATTGCTCGGACTGGGAAATGGGCAAACACATTAACTGAGAGCAAACAGTTTACATTTCAGGAATATGGTATGTGGAGTAAATGTGAGAGAGTTGAGTGAATTTTAATGGGATTTCGCGTCAACAGAAAGTGCAATGTATGTCACTTTAAGAGATCTATTTGGTTAACCAAGTAAATTTTGGTATACTCGTACCGGTCCAAATTTTAAGAAGATATAATGAATTGCTTTGGTCCTTTTTTGATTTTTTGAATCTCTAAGCCTTAACGCTAGCACAAAGCATTTGAAACTAGAAAACAAATTGCTTTCAACGAATTTATTCTCCATTTTTCAACAATTCTAGGAGTACCAACATACAAAACAAAAAAAATATTTTGGGGCCCATACAGGGCCAAACTTAGATTCTCACAGTCACTGTTACTGTGTGGCGTACAGTCTTGTGCCCTGTCGGCAGGGTTATTTTTTCGATAGAGAGAAGGATCCATGACAATTTTACTCAACAATTCTACGAGTACCAACATAAAACATAAAAAAAATATTTTCGGGCCCATACAGGCCTAAACTTAGCTTCTCACAACCACTCTTACTGTGCGGCCTACAGTTTTTCCGCAAAATTTTTTCGATTGAGAGAAGAGTCTCATGACAATTTTACTCTCAGTTGTTTGTCAGACGTTCGCGAGAGGTGGAATAGTGAGACAACTTTTTTTTGCGCGTGAGATTAGCACTTTGAGACCCGCTCAGTGATAGCGCACTTAACCACGGCCCGAAAATGAATTGGCCATCTTTACCGACGGATCCAAAATGAATGCCGGTACTGGTGACGGCGTCTACTGTGAGTCTTGAAATATACATCTCTCTTTTAGACTTAAGGATGGTTGCGGTGTTTCCAACCCGAAATTGCTGCAATAAAACAAGCTGTGGATATGATCATTGAGGAAGATATTTCAGGGCAAATAATCAGCATCTATGTTGATAGCCATTCCATTCGTCCATTAAAGCGTTACAGTCAACATCACTAAGATCCAAGCTCGTGACCCTGTGCTGGGTACCGGGCCACATGGATATCTCCGGTAATGGAAAAGTGGACGAACTAGCCAGAGAAGGATCACTTACAAGCCAGTCGCGGGGGAGATAGACATCGAGTCTAATGAGGGAGCTAATGAACGCTGGTGTCAATTAGATACATGCGCCACAGTCAAATCATTATGGCCAGTCTACGACAAAAAGGGATCCATCAATATTATAGAACTAAGTCGAAGGGATATGCGTGTGCAATAGGTAATCACGCAGCACGGCTATTGTCACCTCATAGCGACTATTGTAGAAGCTGCAGGGACGTAGAGGAAATAGAATCTGTTCATCATCTCCTGTGTGACTGTCCAGCTCTGGGTAGCAAAAGAAGCCGTGCGTTTAGCAGATATTTCTTTTCAGAGCCGGATGAGCTACTTAGGATTGAGCTAAGAAAACTCCTGAGATTCATACATTTACCTGGGTGGTTTAGCCTAACGTCGAAGATTACAATTTTTAGGTTCCCAGGGTTCTAAATATCGGGCACAATGGACTCTAAGTGGTCTAAGTGAGCTGTTGACAACCCTGTCAACAAGGGCACCCAGCCTAAGAAACCTAATGGCGCCAACAACATAATACAAATTACATATGTACATGACGACCTGTTCATCACGGATTCGACCTCAGAGCACGGATTCGACCTCACATCAGCCCAGTGGGGTATTATTCGTCCAAATGTTCAGGAAAACATTTTGGTGTAGCGGTTTGGATTTCAGTCTGTCCTGTTAATACTCAACGGATAGCAGTCTGGTCGCAACTAGGAAAGTAGTTGTGTTCTCTTTGCATTTGAACCGATAGCCCCTGTTTCAGAGGGAAAATATTCTACCAATTCATTCCCCTCTATCCAAGCAGTGCGCCTAGGGCTGCCTGTCTTTTTGGGTATTTCTTTCCGGTTCTCGGTAATACTAACGCACTCTAGGTGTTGTTGTTTACTTTGCTTGTATTTAAGGAACTTCGCTTAAAAATAAATAAATGTTTGGCGCAACAGCTCTTTAAGTGCCAGGGCCTAGCTTTTCGCAACCACTCGTGTTGTATGCGTTATATTTTTCACACGAATGGAAGGGACCTACAGTTTTAGTGCCATATCCGAACGGCAATTTGTTTTTGAGAAGCTTTTTCGTGATAACAATAATCTCGGATGTTCGTCAGACGTTCGCGAGAGGCTTTTCAGATGGTGGTTAGGCTTTTCAGAAGTGTAGTGGCCCGCAAGAACTAGTGTGAACTATAGAATGAAATCGACTGTCGACAATTAGTAACTGAATGATTTCATTCATTCGTTCGGAAAGCTGGAAATAAATAAAAAAAAAAATGTATCCCATACAGAAAAGTCTTGGAGACAATCCAATAACTTCGGATATTTTCGAGGTGACTGTGTGTGAGATGACCTTTCTCGAGAGGCAACAAACATGTTCATCTTCAATTTCTATAGTCGACTGCAGAAGCGTCAAGTGTATAAGCCGTATCCTGACTTTTAAATAACAAATCGACGTACATTAACATTTTTTTAAAAAAAGCTTCTAAATTACTTAGATTAATGATACCGAAAAGAGCACCTCGTCAAAGCCACATCTCCCCCAAATGACCATATTTCATAACCAACCAGGATGTCCCAAATGATGTCAAAGAAGAGACACAAAAAAAATGAAAAAAATTAAATTAAGTTTAAGAAATTAAAAACATCAAAATGACTCCATCAATCATAGTAATGCGTTTCGGAACTATTTGCCAGCGGGACTGAAAATATAACCAAAACAAGAAAGCCAAAGCACCTCCTGCGATCCCGCACCCGCACCCGCACCCGCAAAACGCAATTAGTGAAAAATCCTCGTCACTGTGTCAACTTAGAAACACACTCACCAACCTCCTTTTCGTCACCATAAGTCATATTAAAAAATTACATCTTCCTGTGAAATATTCCGACATTCGTTTGGGTAGAAAAATTACAACCTAAACCACCTTTCGCTTGTCTACCTCAGAATACAAGCGCTGATGGTGTAGCGTAGCACTCTAGACAAAGTGGTGTTGCACGGTGGTGGCTAGAGATAGGATTCCACAAATGGGTTTCAGTGTGCAGAGGGAGGATGACATCAACGACGATGGGGACGTTGAAAATAAAGGAAAAACCCATTCTGGTGCATAAATAATTACTCAAGGCGACCACAAAACGGAGCGCAACACACCCTACCACCAGCATCACCGGTGGCGAAGCGAAACCATGAAAATGAAATTTTCAAGAAAATTGAGAAACAAAATTTCATAATGGAATATCTTTTGCTTAAAATAAAAACGCAAGTGCCGCAACGACCTCTGAGTTGCTTCCATCAACAACCATAGCCACAAGCAGAGGCAGCATCACCGTCATCTTTGCTCATCGTAATTTTTGGTTGGTTAACGCGAGCATTGTTGAATCCTTGCTGTGGTGGATTTCCTAGGGAAATTCTCTGGAGCGAAATGAGCTGCATAGGGGTGGTAGGGTCGTTTTGGTGCAACTCCTTTTTTAATAGGAACTCGATCTGGTAATGATAGACGCAACTAAAAACTGGGTGCTTAATATGAGTCAAGACATTGGATAAATCATGGCGGTGGTTATCGCCTTGTCGTAGGTTAGGTTATTGTGGCTGTCTGCACAGACACACTTAGACCAATAGATTCATAGTAATACTACGGGATCTATTTCTATTCTAACTACCTAGGGGCTAGTTGAACCAGCCGGAGCTTCTTATGAAACGGAGAATGCATCTGACGTCAATATTCGCCAGATCGCAGAGGTCGTCGAAGAATGGAGGCCCTAGATGGAGCAGTCTTCTTTTGGACAGTGCTGGACAGGTACACAGGAAATGGAGGATCGTTTCCTCCTCCTCCTCCTCGTCTATATAGCTTCTGCAATAATCATTTGAAAAGAGGCCCAGCCTTTTAGCGTGTAGACCGATAGGACAGTGCTCCGTGAGAACACCGATGACGGTGCTGATCTACGATCTTTTTAGCAAAAGCAATGTATTAGAGCGTTTTTTTATTTAGCTTGTGTCAGATTTGTCTAGAGACTCTGCAAGTAGTAAAAATCTCCTATCTGTGATTGATATTTTTTATTGCATCCAGCATGAGTAAATGTCTACGCGTAGCGAGAGGCATACCTAAATTCTGAGGGTTGTACCTTTTCTAGCTATCAGCCTTGCAGTTACCCGGTATGTCTTTGTGGCCTAGCATCCGGCACAGGTGAATATAGAATTGCTCCGTCATTTCCGTGAGGGACGAGCGTCAATCTTGAGCAGTGAGCGTTTGAAGTGAGGGATCATGTTACCTGGCACTTTATTGCCGCTTGGCTATCCGTGAAAATGCTAATATCCCGAACAGACACTCTAATATACTTCAGCCAGGACAGGCCTTCCTTAATCGCCAATATTTTCACCTAAAATACGTTACAGTGATCTAGAAGGAGAAAATACCTCACTTACCCCATTTACGATTTTAAAACCGTCTGTATAGAAGTGAACTGAACTGCGGGGCGGGAATTGATGACCGGATGTACTCGCAAGTGCGCTGCGATGTCAGTCAGTGCTCACGTAGATCAATAGTTAAGTCCAGTGTGGCTATTTCTGATTACCCTGGGAAACTGTTTGGAGTGGGAAACTGTTTTGGAGTATCCCCGAGAAGCCACAGCATGCATATCTTTCATGGTGTAGTGGTAAAATCATCGCTTATACCATCTGAGTTTCAAACCACTACACCAATCTTTCTTTCTCTCTATTCATACTCTCTTAATCTGATTACAGAAACTTAACGGCTGTGTACATACTAATGTACGCAGTAATAGCCTTTCCGGCACTGTTGCCCTTTTCGATCATGGCAATCATTGTTAATTCTAAAGGAATAGGTAATTAATGAGGTTTTTGCAGAAAAAGCAAACCAGTTCCTGTATTGACTATCAACTCTCTTACCTACTTAGGCAGCGCTACAGTTTGAAGTGAACCTGGGCCTCAACCAACAAACCTCTCCAGTTGGCTTGATCTCAGCCAACTGCCTCCAATTGTGGACTCTTCTACTGCGTCGTCCCTCTGGGTTAGATTCGAAGGTATACAAAGTCCCTAACAATCTCTAAGCAAAAGCTGTCTACTCTGCCGTTCTGTTCGATTCGTCGATGTTGAGTGTCCCTTCATGTTGACAACATACACGTACTTTATTTTGCCCCCGTTCACCAATAAACCGATTCTGGTTGCTCCTGTCTCAACGCTGGCGAACTCAACTTTAACAACCAGCTGATTCCTGCCAATTATGTTGACATTGTCAGCGTACGCAAGTAGTGAATTTTGCACAATCCTTTCAAGTACGTGTATGGTGTTAAAATAGCAACATGACAGAGCGTCACCTTGCCTAAATCCATTTTTGACATCAAGGGGATCGGGGTGAACGAACTTGATGGGGCAGCGAGCACAGACGGGATAGTGTGGCAGGGATGCCAAAACTAAACATGTCTCTGTATAGCTCGTCTCTATAGATGCTGTCGTAGGCGGCCTCAAAACCAATAAAAAGATAGTGATTACCGATTTGGATTTCTTGAGTTTTCTCCAGGATCTGTCAAAGTGTGAAAATTTGATCGATTATGGACTTTCCAGGTCTAAAATGCACTGATTGGGGCCAATCAGGTTGTTGTCGAAAGATTTCAGTCATTCACGCAATATCGCAGACAAGTTCTTTTACGCGATGCTGAGGAGACT
Organism: Pocota personata; assembly: GCA_963082735.1. Lineage (NCBI taxonomy): Eukaryota > Metazoa > Arthropoda > Insecta > Diptera > Syrphidae > Pocota > Pocota personata. The sequence goes on along the minus strand of OY720429.1, from coordinate 16,720,101 downwards.
GATACATGTGTAGTTGGCGCAGTTGAGGGAGATTTCTGTCTTGTGGATCAGGCAAACAATGCTGAGATCCCATGCAGTAGGTATACACGTGTCTGACCAAATAACAAAAATAACTTGGTATATGCTCTCTACCAACTCATATCCGCCGGTAAGCTGTCAAGTCCAGTAGCCTTGTTGGATTTTACCTTGGATATTACTGTCCTCACCTCATTTTGAACAGGTGGACGGAAGTTTTGACTGTCATCGTCTAGGTTGGTTTGTTCATTCTGCCTAACAGCGGGATGTTGGTTTTTGTCGCCGTTATGCAGTCTGTAAGAGTAGAAGTAGTTCTTCCATATTCTCAGCACCGACTATGACTCTGTTACAAGGATACCTTCTTCATATCTACAAGTATCTGTACGATCTTTGTTCCCTTGACATGTTCTTTTTGCCTTTTGATCAAACTTCTGTACATTGTTCCTGGAGTAGAATCTCTCAATATCTTTGATCGCGCGCTTCTCGTGCTCTTTCTTCTTCTTTCGGAGAAGCGGAAGTTCTTCCCGTCTCTTTCGTTCGTAGAGCTCGCGAGCAGCTCTAGTCCTTCATTCGACCGCCGCTTTATATGCCTCTTGTTTCGGTGCATGTAGTTGCCCGCATTCTTCGTCAAACCAGGGGTCTCATGGTGGAGGTCGGTGAAACCATGTTGGCAACGTTCCCACTGAACTTTGGCATTAGATGCTGGCAGCATAGACGTCTAAGAAAGATTTCGAGATACGCGTTCGGTAAAGATTTTGCTGGTTTCTTGCGATGGAAGTCTTTCTCACATTAATTCTTCTTTAGTGTGATGTTTGGGATATACGCATTCGTACCTAAGCCGCAACAAGGTTGGATCCGAGTCAATATTTGCCGCTCGGAAAGTTCGTCGATCGCAATGTCAATGTCGATCAGGAGATCGCCATGTCCACTTATGAATGTTTAGGTGAGGAAACCGCGTGCTTGCTATAGTGTCGTTTCGTCCCGCTGCAAAGTCAATAAGGTTAAGTCCATTTTCGGACGTGCTGTCCTGTAGGCTATGTTTATCAACTTTCCTACCAAAAATGTCTTCCATTCCCATTTTGGCATTAAAATCGTGTTGGGCGATTTCATATCTAGGCCATTGCTCAAAGATTTTGTCGAGGACCTCGTAGAAACCTCTTTGGTGGCATCTTCCTTGTCTTCTGTGGGGGCATGAGCGCATATTAAGCTTATGTTGGTGATAAGATGCTCGCTTACATGTCGGGAGCTTAAGACTTCTTGCCTAAGTCTGCCACTTACGACAAATCCACATCCAAATAAGCATTGCTCCTGTTCTCTGTAGCAATCACGACAGTAAATGGCACAGTTCCTCATCCTCCTTTTGCCCGTCCCAGAGTTTCTGCTAGTTGTTCGGCTGTACGTGGTCTGTTAAGGGTCCGAACATTCCATGTGCAGATCCGAAGGTCGTTGTCCTTATTTCATTTGCTGGGATCGTCAACTGGGATCCATCCATATCCAAGGTTTGTAGTTGCTTCGTTACTATTAATTTTGTCCATGGCAGACAAGTTACACGGTGCATAGCCCCCAACCTGGAGGGTCAGTGTCTTGGTTGTCAGTAGCCCACTACGGGGAAGCGGGCGCTGCCTAAGAACTGCCATTAAGTACTTCTCCGCCACCATCTCTTCTTAGAAAAACCTTAACGCAGTTTTCAAGACCCTTATGAGCTGGATCTCCCAATATGTCTAAGTAGCCCCCATATAAGGTTATCATTAAGTTCAACCTGACTGGAATTGTAGACGCTGTAGCAGCTGTTTTTGGAGACCAGATATCGTCAGATTTCCACGTCTATATGCTTACTCCAGCTAGATGAACTCCTTAAAGATACTTTTTCGTTTGTTGTTTGTTTGGATTCGTCGTCGTAACCTCAAGATTAACTCGTTTCGCCTGGTCTTCAATTGCCGTGAAGGCCTCTAGGTACCAAAATACCCTTAGATTGCGCAATGATGTCAATATCGTTTGCGTATTCCAGCAGCTGGATGGACTTGAAGAAGAAGTACTAATTACATTGCTAGCTTAGGAACCGGCCTGTTAAACCTGCTTATTACAGGAATACGTTGAAGCAGTACACATCCGGCTCGACCATGTGGAACGCGACGAGTCGCGCTAATGGAGTGATATACATTTTCGAGTTGCGTACAATGAATTTCGATAGCATTTAGGTGGTGAAGGTAAATTTGAGTCAAAACACTTAGATGAGGTTACAGCTCACCATCTGCATGCGTGTGGTCAGTTAGAGACTTCCTGTCCTTGATTCTTCCATATGCATCTAAGCCAGGCTCATAAAATTTACTTGGAAACCATTTCGGTTCACCAGAGCAAGTGATTGTGTTTATTTCCTCCATCCACCTGTCAATTTCTGTTGAATTAGAAAACATTCAGGTCAACTTTTCTAGGCCACAGCCATTACCATCCATCACCCACTGTCCAACCATCATATCAACACTGTTGACAGAGTGCAAACCACACGAAAAGAATGAGCCTCTCATTCCGTCGCAATCCCATCCTTCATTCAGAAGTTCATCCACCATCACTCGACAAGGACGACAAAATGCAAACCGAAAAAAAAATCCTCCGAACATTTCTTTTAAAATCTCATATCGCAATGGAGAAAGAAAAATACCCCTTCCCCCACTCACTCACCAATATGCGTTTCGCAAGTGAATAGCAAGGTCGTTCGAGTGTGAGCAACTCACTGCTGCACCAGTCCATAGCCGCAGAGGAAATCCTGCTCGCATTTCCTTCGGGGCACTTGTGGGGAAATTAAATTTCCAGAAACTTGGATTCACAGGGAATGCCCTACCACCAACAACCACCCGAAGCTGTATATACGAGTACATTTTTGCCGAAAGGACGATGAGAGTTTCATGTTCGTCTTCGAAAGGAACGTGCTTTTGTTCTTCATGCACAGATACGCACATACATGGATGCAAGTGCATGCATGCATGCATAGCTGTTGGACTTTTAAACTATTCCAACATTATTAACATTAAGTGCACACTCGGAGAAATTGCGCATTTTTTGTCTCCTTCGTCGTTTTTCCTGTTGGGAAGGACTCAAGGGAATTCGTTAGATTTACACATTGTACTAGTGTGAGGGTGAATTGGTGGCTTCAACTGAGATTCGAAATATTACTTCTGCAGAACCATCATCGGGGGATTAGGGGGAAAGGAAATTTAGAGCTAAATGCATCGCGTAGATTCTTGTTTTAATGAAGCTGTCGACAAATTTTATAATTTCTACGGGTACAGCCAGTGTGTGTGTTGCGTATAATTGAAATTTATGGAATTTTTCGCTTCATAATGGAATATAAAACCAGAGTCAGATTGTTTTGCAGATAGCTGGAGTGATTCACGAGTTTTTTTTTGGGGATTTTCTGTTGGAATTCTGAAACTAAAAACCGTTTCTGACCTTCAATTGCTCTTGATTTACTGGAAAACCGAAATTATTTCAAGGACTTACAACTCATACAGAGCGGATGAACAAATACCAGAGATCAAAAGTATTTCCATGAAGTTGTGCAGAGTAAAATACCCTTGGACAGGCCCTCAAATTACATTCAACAATACCCAAAGAGCTACTACAAACTCTTTCAGTAAATAAGTACGATTCTACCTAAACTCTCTGTCTCTCTCCCTAAACCTAAACTAACAGACTGACTTTTCTGACTTTCTCTGTCCAAGTATCTTGATGTGGTATGGGGGGCTACAGAGAAAGTATCCGCTTGATGTATCCTTAATTTATATTGTTGCCCGGTGTAATTAAAGTGCAATCGAAAGCACAAAACAAAAGTCCTTCTTATGTTTGTTTTCGAAATTTTGCCTTCTTTGCCTGTAAATACCCCAATGGCAGTGCCATTATATGGCATATCCTTCTGATTTGCTTCTATATCCTCTTTTGTTTGTGTATCTTTGTGTGTATTTAGATTGCATAATAAAATACTTTTCGGGGGGCGGCAAAAGCAAACTTACACAGCACAATTTGTTTGTGTAGTTTTCGAGACTGCAGCTTATCTTGAAAGATGAATGGCCTTAAACAAATTGGTTTAGTTTTAGACCGGTTCTCTTGTGTTGTTCCTGGTGTAAGCGATTTAGGGTAGGGATGTATAAATCAGAGATTACATCGCCAGTGTGTATGTATTCAAGGATACATTACTTGGTTTTTGCCTGAAATCGAAAAGGAAAAGTGCAAATTGAGGATTTGTTTTGACTCGAAAATGGGGAGGCCTAGCTGTAGAGTCGAGGGAGCTTTTACAACAATTATGTATCTATGGAGTACTGGTAACTAATTTAAATTGTATATTGCGTATTGACTTTTTGAGTGGGAGAATAAATAGAGATCTCTGTGCACATACAGAACTGGGATTTCGGGATGACGCATGGGTTAGGAGGGTTTAAAGTGCTTCATCTCCTTAATTTTTGAAAATTGACTTTGCCATATAAAGGAAGCTCTCTCATATTTTTACAGTTCTTTGATTGAAGAAAATTCTTTTACTGATTAAAAGATTGCGTTCCTTTCAAAGGATACAAAAATACTGTTAAAAAGACACAAGCACAAGCAACAGTGGACTATCTGTTGATTAATTTTTAAAATTGCTATAAAAAAAAATCCATTTAATATTTTTCAAAGTTGTTCCTTAAATGAAGAGAGCACTCTTTCCGAGCCTTGTTTGCGTGTGTTTGGGCCTTGAATGGTGCTTCTTCTATCTCCCAAAACCGTTGCAAATATCGGTCGACGTCCAGAACTTGACAGAAGCTTCTAATGTTCCGATTTAGTTGATAAACTTTACCCATCACGATCCAACCAAGTAAAGTTTTCTGTACAATCTGACTAATTTCCTCATCGCCACGTATAATTTCAGAGAATACGACTTCCGAGTAGACGTCACTACCTAAAAGTAGATCTACTCCGGCAGGCTTGTCAAACATCGGGTCAGCCAAAGACACGCCATTTATGTGACTTCATCTGTTTGGTGTCAGTTGGTTGGACGGAAGAGTCCAGTCAGCGATTTAAATATTAATCCTCGGAGGTCAACGTAGCCGTTACACGATCCCGTGCTGACCTTCCCCAGCCCCGACACCTCGACGAAAGCGCGTTTGACCTTTAGTCCTAGAAGCTGTACTGCTCGACAGGTTATAAATGTGGCCTCTGATCCCGGATCTATCAAAGCCCTAAGTTGTTCATCTTCTCCTGAAGGACAATTCTCGCATTAAATTTGGGTAATTCTTTATTCGTTCCTAGTTTTTCCTCCCAAAGTTGCAGAAAATTAGGATTACATCTCACTCTCTATGTTATACTGGTAGATCACGATTTTTAAGGGCATAGCGATACTCCACAGATGTATCTAATAATTTTTTCGGAAATGTCGCCATCTCTTGCTGAAGTGTTTCCTGCAAGAAAAAGATTTTAAGCTGTGCACTTACAAGCACACGTTTGTGATCATAGCGAGAAATTGATAATAGCTATGCTGGCCTATAATTTCCACTATCGATGGCTAAATGTTGTAGAAGACGCTCAGCCTCATTCACCAGGCTGGATTTAACATAGTGTAACTTTTCTATCTCACTTACTTACTTATGTCCTATATCCCCTAGTGGGTCCTAGGGCCTCGACTACGCCTACGCGCCATCGTGTACGGTTTCTGGCAATGTGTCTTAGCTCTTCCCAACTTTTCCCCAACTACCGTGCGACTGTTCTGCGCCATGTTCTCCTTCGACCACCAGGTCTTCTGCTGTCCTGTTCTGTTCCATTGCATAGCATGGTTCGCTATGGAGCTGTCACCCTTTCGGAGCGTGTGACCAATCCACTGCCACTTTCATCGTTGGATGGTTGTGCCTATTGGTTCCTGACACGTACTTTCGTAAAGGTGTTCGTTAGAGATACGATTGGGCCAGAAAATCCTTAAGATGTTGCGCAGGCACCTATTAACGATCGTTTGCAGCTTTCTGGTGATAGCAGTGGTCATGCTCCACGTGTTGCATCCATATAACAGCACGGATTCAACATTAGAGCGGAACAGTCTTAGCTTGGTGTTCAAACTGATTGCATTGCTTCGCCATATTTTGGACAACATCCCGAACGCGGACTTTGCTTTGGCGATTCTGTTGGCTATATCAAGTTCGGTTCCACCATCGGTCGAGACAATACTCCCAAGATACTGGGAATCCTTTTCTACCTCAGATAACGCCTTATTATTATGAATAAGTGATATGAGTAAGTCGTGAAAAGATCTCCAGGTTGCAGAATCTCCCGTAAAGACTGGTATATTTATTTTTGGAAGACGTATATTGGTTTGGGCACTAGCAGTACTTAAAATAGCACTTACCGGACCTTCCACTGGTGTTTGAAATCTATCCTGACTGTTTTGTAGTCGAAATAAGTTTTCTTTATTTTGTCGAAGATCTCCTCAAACTCCCCTTCATTTCCAGAGAAGACATTCCATTATTGTTATGTTCGGTGCTTGCCTTAAAGTTTTACTCCAACGTGGAAACCCTATTGCATATATACGAGTAATTTTTCGATCCCTCTTTGGGTGATCGTTTGTTGAAATTGTCGAAATCCTTTGTGATTTGCTTTAACAAATTCTTTTGGAGCTTTAGCGCGGCGCTCATAATTGAGGGAAAAAAAAAATTTCGAAATGGGGGTGTATTTCAACTTACATACTTCACTCGTATCTTTCAGATTCATAAAACCGACGATCTGCAACAGGAATTTCACAATAAAAAGTATTGAAACGGATTAGCGGATGAATACTTTGGAACTCAACGGACTAGATATCCGGTACCCGCCAGTTGTAGTGGATCTCGCAACGAAATCTATGCGGTACCAACGGACTCAACAGCAGATACGCTGCTGTAAATTATTCCAACGGTGCGGAGAAACTGTTGACCGAAATGATGCCCGATTCACAATGCAGCGTGAGAGCGAGACGAGTCTAGCGCGAGTATGCAAATGTATGAAACAATACACAATGATGTGAGACTCGTTCTATCGCAACGCATTCTTTTCGGAAAATTGAAAAACTCTCGCGACGAGATAGCCAGTCAGCAGGCTGATGCGACTTTGTTATGTAGCCAGAAAGAGAAAGGTGATGAGTTGCTGTTGTTGCTTTTAGATAGATAATACAGGCTCGCTGTCAAAAGTATCGCCTTCATTGTTAACTGGGAAACCATTTTATGAGGACGAGGGTTTCTCGCCTCGCTTTAGTCTCGCTCTTACGCTGCATTGTGAATCGGGCATGATCCAACGGTGAAAGCACAGTAGCGGGAATTGTCCAGCGGGATCTTCAGTTAATTTACAAAATATATTGCACTGTTTTGCTATTGAAAAAACCCACCAGTAATGTTTCTATCTTAAAGTATAATGTTTATTCTTTTCTAGCTCACACGGATCAATAATTATTAATCTATTAAGGACTCGAAGGACCATGAAAAGATGAGAAAATCTTTGTCTACCGCTCAACAAAAGAATACCACAAGGTGTAAAGAATATACTCGTAAGAGGTTAATTAATTCGTTATAAAAATTGAGAGAGTTTATTTGAACACATCTAATCGCTTTCATAGTTAATTGATTTGTGACATTTTTACTTTAAAAATACGAGTCCACATATGGAATCTGACATTTGACAATCTGTTATTGTTTAGAACTTTAAAGTTTTTACCACAATTTGTATGTTTCAACGGTAATACAGTGCAATTATTTTCTAACATATTTCATTTTAGAAATATATTATTGATTACATGTTGATTCAAATTTTGATTTGTAGATATACTTTTTGAACAAATTTCATTTAAATAGCTGCCGCGTCTGGTTTGGCAGTAGCCCACCCTGTTAACTCAATTTTGCAGTATATTTTCAGCGGATCGGGGATCTATTTCACGAATAACTCGATCAATATTGTGTCTAACTGCCTGAAAATTTTCTAGATTGTCAGCATATTATCAATCTTTAATGGCACCCTACAAAAAAAATTCGTCAAATCACAGCTCCACAGAGGCTAGACAACTTCACAAAAACAGCAGATTACACGATTATTGAACTTGGTGCCCAAAAGGTCGATTGTTGGACAGCTTGTATGGCACAAAGTTTCTTTTTCTCCATTTTTGACCAAAAATAATAATCGGTTATCATGCCTGTTCATCTTCGAAGACATATGGGTCCATAATGATGCCATTCCACAAACCACACGACGCATGAATGGACGAAGACCGGAAAAAGTTGTGTTGCATCCAGTAGGCACTATTTCGACCGAAAATTCGCATTGTTTCGGCAACACAGCACTGACTTTGGAAATAAGTTTTCAATATTTTTCAACGTTGTGGAAGGGTAAATCCTTTCATTTCATACCGCGGAGATATCATACTGTGTTTCTGTCAATTTTTTGAGCGCGAAAGAGCTGTTAGTGCCAAAATAACATTTAATTTATAAAGAAATCAGCAGATGGTCCACCCTTTATAAGGTGGCGCAAAAGTAATAACCCAATTTAATTTTTTCGTCACTTCATGATTAATTTTGAAGAATAATCGTCCTCTTAAAAGTTGAAGCTTATGACGCGCTTGCGGTGTTCCAGATAGGCTTAGTGGTGAACTTATTCTTCCCGTCCAAGTATGTCCTTTGCAGTGTAGAAACAATAAGTGTGTAATGAATATGTTTAGTAAATGGATGTAGAAAAAGTTGGGTAGGTAGGTTGGTAAAGTTTTGATACCACAAAAACTCGTGTGGTTTGCTTACATGTATTATTGGAGATAGAAGGACATATCTCTCTGAAATCGTCAAAGAAAGGTTTACCTAACGTGCGTTGTCTGGTCCTTGCTAGGGAAGGACAACTGCAAAGAAAGAGGGAAAGAGTTTGCCTGTCGTTGCTGTCTTTGCAGCTGCGACAGAAAGTGTTGTGAGGAAGCTTGGCCGCGTGGTCCCCTATACGCCAGTGGCCTGTAATAATAGCTACAATTCTGGTAATATCAGGCCTTGATCTGCCTAGTAGATCATTTGATTTAGGTCTGTTGAAGTTGGGCCATGACTTTCTTGATATGGCACAACTGGTAAGGTTGTTCCACCCGACATTGGCTAGCTGAATGAAGTGAAGGTGTAAATTGACCTTAACAACTCGTATCGGAATATTGGCTCTTTCCGCTAGCGAGCCGTTAAGGGCTGACTCTCGCCTGGCCAGCTCATCTGCTCGCTAGTTACCCTCATAATTACTGTGTCCTGGGACCCAGAGGAGGGTAATTCCAGAATGGACGCTTTGTTCATTTATTTCAAACCGACAGTTTGAGGATATGGTAACCGAATCAATGGCCTTGATTGCGGCTTGGCTATCAGAAAAGATAGTTATGTTTAGGTTGGACTTTGGGAAATTTTTTAGCATGCGGCAGTCTTCCCGAATCGCAAGAAACTCTGCTTGAAAGACACTAGCAGAGTCTGGGAGATGGAAGGATTTCGATATATTCAGTTGATCCGAGAAAATGTCTACGCCAACTCCGTAGTCCATTTTCGAACCATCCGTATATATACAGATATCAAAGTCATTGATTACCATTCCGTGCTTCCATTCTGCTCTGGAAGGTAACTTTACTGAAAAAGGTTTGCTGAAGTCGAGCGTGGGAGTCCTGTAATCGGTGGAAGATGTCACCAATTCACTTGGTATCGTCTCTAGGACCTTACAGTGGCCATATGGCTTTGCTGTCCAGCATCCATTTTCCCTGAGTCGGAAGGCGCTGTATATAGCTGACAATATAATATGGACTTCAAGGGGGATCAGGTGTAGGATCACACTTAGAGCATCTGTCGGGCAAGATCTCAATGCTCCTGTGATGCCGATGTTTGTACTTTTTTGATTCGGTTGATGTTATATTTTTTCTGTAAGGCGGACCACCATACTATGCGCCGTAAGTAAGAATTGGACGCAAAACGACTGTGTACATCCATAGGGTCATCTTTACCTGGAGACTTCATTTTTTGCCGAAAGTTCTGCTGCAGGCATAGAAAGCCACACTTGCTTTCTTAACCCGTTGCTCTATGTTAAGTTTTCAACTAGGTTTCGGATCTAGAATCGTTTCTTGCACTGGAACATAGTGAATTCCTGTAGCTTGGTTTTTGTGGTGAATAGCATCATTTTGGTCTTTTCTAGATTTACTCCAAGGTCACATCTAGTAGCCCAAGAGCGCTTTTCATGATTTGACTTATAGTGGAGAGGAACTTTCCTGACACTAATAAAACCACATCTTCTGCGTAGGCAACCACCTTAGCCCCCTCCCTTTCAAGTCGCATCAAGATTTTGTCGATTGCCATTATCCATAGCAAGGGGGAGATAACACCACCTTGTGGGGTTCCTCTATTTACGATCTTATTTGTACTGCTGAAATCTAGTGTTGCTTTGATTATTCAAGTATTTAGCGTAGATACTATCCAATGCTCAAGGAAAGTCTCTACACCTAACTCGGTGAGAGACTCTTGAATAGCTTTGGTATGGATGTTGTTGAGAGCTCCTTCTATGTCTTGGAAGATAAGAAGTGTGTATTCTTTATAATGAAGAGTTTTTTCTACCGATCACACTACCTTATAAAGAGCCGTCTCTGTTGATCGTCCTTTGAGATAGGCGTGTTGGGATTTTGATAGTGAAGAACCCTCCAGGGTTTTTCGGATGTGAAAATCAAGGATACGTTTGAAGGTCTTTAGTACAAAGGAGGACAGGCTAATAGGCCTAAAATCCTTCACGGATTCATGTCCTCGCCGGTCTACCTTCGGAATAAAGAACATCCGAAAAAGTCTCCAAGTTTGGGGGACATGGTTTAAGTATAGGCAGCTCCTATAAATCGGTAGTAGCCAAGGAATAGCTATGCCTTTCACATTCCGAAGCATAATAGGCATAATTCAATCAAGGCCGGGTGACTTATATGGAGAGGAGAAGAAGAAGATTTGGGTGTAGCCCCCGGAAAGATCTTCTTGAGATGCGATGTCCCCCCGCCACTCTTCATCTAGTCTTGTCTAGATGAAGGTTTTCCTGAGCCGCGATGTACACCCGGCACTCTTCAGCTCGCCTTGTTAGATACCAGACTGTCTCTGGGCAACTATCCATGACATTTTTGAAAACTTTAATTCGTTCCTTTCACCATATTGTCCTCTGTTCTACCATCTCTGCTTCTTAGTAGCTGCAGTGGCTGTCAGAGAACATGTGTGTTCAAGCTTTTTGACAATAGCTACTGGTACCTAAAGATCAGAGAATAATCGATGCTTGCTTGGCTTTCTTGATTGTTGCCTATAGATGATTTCCTCCTCACTGCTTCTGACGTTCCTAGCTAATGTCGGTAGTGCCGCGCTGTAACGTCTTTTAAGACGTCCACATGTATCTTAACATATCTGTCTCATAGTTGTAGTATAAATAGTTAGTTAGAGACCGGCATACTATGCTGAATGTTTGGTTGTAAAAAGTTTCATATTTCTTCCTGTTATTTGGCATTAGTTTGCAGGATGGTAAACCATACTGGACTTGTCTGTCTCTGGTCGGCTGCCATAAACAATAGGCGACCGGTGTCAGCGTGCATTTTCGAGTGGACGACGTTCTAGATCTTAATGTCTAGCTCGCGATTCTCGAAAGCCTGGCATTTGCTTCCTTTTATAAAAAAATATCCAAATCCCAGAGCATTCAGACTCCATTTTCGGCAGCAGACACCCATCTTTGGTGTATTGGTTGATTAGATTTTATTCATTTTATGCTCGGCGGCTGGTACCTATTGTTCCCCGTTTGGGCTCAAACCTGTACAGTTCGGGTCATAAGCAAACATACTAACCACTACACCCTGGCCACCGTGGAAGTGCCCTTTCTTCAGTACCCTCCCCCAGACATTATAACAAGGTAGGGGTCATTTCTAAACTCTACCCCGATAAACTTGGGTACTTTTAGGGAATCTGCTCAACATCCCCAGTTAACAGTTACCATCATACCCTTTAGGAATTGATTGTGCATATCCATTAGAGCCCGTCGTTGCACACGACCATTTGCAATTGTCTGTGTGTACATTTTGTGTAAATATGGTGGGGCTTTGAAGCTCTTATACCTATGTGCTACGACATAAAACGACTCAAAGGTAATGAGAAAGCCCTGTATAAAGTCAACAACGTACCTGTCAAGAGTCAACGTTCAGTTAATGCTTTCCCCAATAACTGACTTCAAACTTAACTCTAACCCCACATCGTCATACAAATGCAATGAAGTATAACTTCGGCAAGCTGATACTGCATTGAGTATGATTACACCAAGGAGTACCAAGAACTCATTTTCACTTCGGATATAAATCCTCTTTATTCGTCGGTCCAGAAACAATTTCTCATTCCCGATGGACCACACATACGACCGCACTCATATACGCATACGTTTCGCAATATAGGTTACATGTGACACCAATAATTGTCCTCATGAACATTAAGGATAACAAATTGTCCTGCACTTGAAACAATTGGAGCTCTCGATGAACCACCTTACAAATGTATTTACCGGCAAAAAGGGGTTCGAGGAACATGAGCCATCATGTCACTTCCGAATGTGTACGCTCCATGGTAATCCTTCCGACGTGCATTCTGTCTGGCACCGAATGCATGTATTCTGTCCGTAAGTACTTGGATACTTGTGGTGCTGATGATGGCAGAGACATCAGTTTGACATTCACTTCCTCAAAAAGACAATGGGAGGACACTTAAAATTCCTAAACAATGTCCTTTGGAACAATTGTTATGGGGATTTTATTATCCTTCAGCGATACACACCCACACCTACCAATGCAGCTATGATACCAAATGGAATTGTGTCAAAGTACTTTACATTCTTCCGCACGCCAAAAAGGATCATCACTTTGGAGTGCAGTGGCACCACAAAACTCTATAAAGATGCAATTTCAAAGTGAATCCTTGTTCTACCGAGTGACAAATGTTTCGCATTTAACTAGACACACATACACCGAGAGAGAGAGGGAGTGCGAAAGCCCGAGTCTATTTTTGAGGATTAACCTCAATCAAGATGCATCTAGAAAAGGATTCCACCGGCAAAAAGGATTCTAATGGATTCCACTGGACGCAGCCAACGACTAACGATGAACAGTAGTTTCATTGGTGATTGTTTTGTTCAGCAGGAGTCGCAATCGTCGTACCTATACATTCGCCTGGTTTTGGTGCTCCATTTGAGTTTCTTTGCCTTTTCTTTGTTGTTGGGTGATATCCTTTAAGTGGAATTTTATTGGTTTCATCCTGTTCCGGATGCAACAGCAACAGATGCAGAAGGATTTTATGCATCCGGCAATTGAAAGCAATTTGAGATTAGACAATTGCGTTGGCGTTGGGTGTTGAAAACGAGAGATACACAATATTCATCGGTAATTGGGGTGAGTTGTGCAGAGCACTAGAAATGATTGGATTAGGATGGAATTAAAATCATTTTTAAACGAATTCAAGTTGTGAAATAAAATTAAATGCGAAAGGCATTACTCGCCCCCTCGACAGATACTCGTATATGTATGTATGTATCTACAGTTCCAATTGTAACGCCAACTCATTAAAAATGCAATTAACCAGATTGATGTACTTTCTGTGCTCACTTAAGGCTCCACGCCCCTAGCCCAGAGTGAATACATACATTTCATGGAACCACCAGTTTGCAGAAGGATGACACAGGGAGCCAATGGAAATAATAAACAATTAAAATCGGGAATACGAAGTGGAAAAACTTTTTCATTATTGCATGCGCGCACTGTTGATGAAAATTCATGTGGAAAATGAAGAAAAATCTTAATCCGATTAGCGAATCGTAGTTATTTTTATTTTCTTCTTTTTTTTTTGCAGAAAATAGAGAAATTTAAGCTTTTAAAGGGCTGACGAGAAGGGCGGTTTAGTAAGAAGTAAGAGGAGATTTTAAATGATTTTCTGCTGTTGTTAGGGGAATTAAACATTTCAAACAGTCGTGAGAGGATTCACTTGAAGCGATGAGAAAATCTATAGAAATTGTTCAGGTTTGCCAACAAGCAATAAAGTAAATGTGACCTTTGAAATCCTGAATGGTTACCAGCAGCAGTCTTTGACTTCTTGAATTGCTGTGTGGTGCAGCACTGGCTGAGTCAGACTATTCAACTTTCTACTTCTCTCGAGAAGAGATCTGCATTGCAATTGATCGAGAAACTACTGACTTCTCAAAATGTAACTTGGACCAGTAGCGTAATAATCAAGTTCATGCTAGTGGTGGTCCCCAGCAACCTTTAGGGAATGTATCCCAAGATAAACATTCTATTTTCTTAATTAACACTATTTTTATTCTTTCACTTAGTGTGTCTACTTTCTGATCAGATGGATAGTTTTCATGCTAAGAAACAGGTACATAAACACTTGGAACTAGGTAATGCGATACTAAGAGTAAAAGACATCACAATCGATCTATACTAATCTAAGTGTGGTGTAGTTTGTTTCTCTACACTCTACGTCAACCCATCAAACCTACTAAGAGTATCAGCTGGTAGAGGTACTCCGCAAGGAGGTGTTTTCTCTCATCTACTCTGGGTTATTGTGCTAAATGAAGTGTTTATAAAACTTGGATTCCGTTGGGTTAAGACCGTAGCGTACGCAGACGATGTGGCGCTACTGGCTACAGGTAAATTCATTTCAACCCTAAGTGACCAGATAGAAGTCGCCCTTAGGATAGTCAGCAACTGGACTAAAAGAAGTGGACTCGCAGCTGACACTATTTACTAACAAGAGGAAAATATCGGAATTCAAAATTCCATCCATTGAGGGCATTCCTCTTAAGATTTCTGACAGGGCTAAATATCTAGGGTTAATACTAGACCAGAAACTAAACTGGGGACTAAACATAAGGGAGAGAGCACGGAAAGTTATGATAGCTCTCTATACTTGTAGCAGACTATGCATTTGGAAAAACTTGGGGGCCCAAACCAAAAGTCATTTTCTGGCTCTACACAGCAGTTGTGAGATCTATATTTACATATGGCATCCTAGTATGATGGTCAGCCGCAGGTAAGGGCACAAACCTCAAGATACTAACCAGAGTACAAAGAATGGGGTGCATTGGTGTCACAGGAGTTATGAGAACCACACCAACTGCAGGATTAGAGACCATACTCAATCTACTACCTTTAGATCTATTTGCACAGGAATCTGCAGCTAGAAGTGTTCCAATCTGAAGGTTGAAGGTCAAGCTTAACGGGGCATGCGCAGATTTTACGCAAACACATGGACGGAGATGTTAGCACAGACTACATAGTGACCTATTTAGACTTTCAATAGCCGTTTTCCAGTTCATTTCCGAGTCGAGAGGAATGGGAAACTAATATCCCGCTAAATGATAACTCCATCTCCATCTACACTGATGGATCCAAGATGGACGTGGGAGTAGGTGCAGGGATTTTTTCTGGAAAACTCAATTTGAACAAGACAATTCGACTTCCGGACTATATCAGTATTTTTCAAGCTGAGGTCTTGGCGGTGGCAACATCTGCCCGAGATGCTGCCTTTCCTTTTTCATTGACAGCCAGGCAGCGATAAGAGCGATTTCCGCCACGCAAATAATATCGTGCGAAGAGCTACGGGTTCTTAGTATGCAACACAATGTAAAGCTCTGCTGGGTACCCGGACATAATGGCGTTTCAGGAAATGAGAAAGCTGACGAGCTGGCAAGAGAGGGCTCATCTCTAAACCCTGAACGAGCTGACCCATCAATTAAGACACCACCCTGCAACCTGAACCTAGAATTTAGAAATGATCGCCATAGCAAATAGCAGTTGGAGATCACTGGCTGCTCTAGTTTAAAAATCGTACCGAGCAAATTCTACACTTCAACAGATACATATATCTTATCTGGCTTGGTGGGGATGATATCTGTACATAACTTGTTGCGTTATCACACAAAGAAATTGGGAATAAGCGAAGAGGATATATATAGAGGCTGCGGCAATGAGGATGTACACGAAGATACACTTCACTTCCTGTGCCATTGTCCAGGACTCTACTACATTAGATTCAGAATACTAGGGAAATATTTCTTCCAAGACTTAGAAGAACTATAGCACGCGTGTCTATATCGAGTTGAAATTGGGAAAACGAAATTCCTTTGTTTAGGCAATACTTTTACTTTGTTACTACTGATTATAAAAAACTCAACAAAAGGGGAAATTGAAATGGGATCGATGATGAAATTCTGGATACTGGCGGACGTGTCGATGATGAAATTCGAAGTGCTTCTTCTTCTTCTTCGGCTAGGTTTAAACACTAGGAAGTGTCGTGGTTAGGAAGTGTTCGTACGCTGGTTAGGTAGTGTTCGTTAGTTAGGAAGTGTTCGTTAGGAAGTGTTCGCAGTCTTTTTATTATTTTTAATTTTCCCGTATAGATGTCCCTGGTTCAGAAGGTGGAAGATCGGTCGCCACAGAACTATCAAATGTATCAGTAAATGAGATAACCAAACTTATAAATGCGTCGGGTTGGTTTAAGAACCCATAGAGTTTACGAGTGGGGAAGCTACACTCCATGGGCATCACAATGGATCTACATTTATCTAAGTGTGGCGTAGTAGGTCTTTCACCCTCAACGTCAACCCATCAAACGGCGTTTGCCTGGCTGCAACCGTACACCCTGCCCTTTGGATTCTGACTAACTAAAAATGGTTGATCGTCGATGCACTCGCGTGATCAAACTTGATACACTTGGCATTTGCAAATAGCCAATCAGAGCGTGACACGTATCGATAATAGCAGCGTCTACTGCGCACATGATATGTGTGGTCGGTAATTTCGCTGCCTTACCGACATCTTGGTAGGTGTTGCCGAGTCGCCACAAGTGCAGGTTGTCTAGGGTCTTAATTCTTAGATAACTTGGGCCAGCAACCTGCGTTATCAAAAATTTAACGCTACAGAAACCCAAATTGTACCTCGGATAAGGAATGATCACATGTTGACGACTTTTGGATATTGTACCTGGATAAAGATAAGTTTCTGAAATATGAAGACGCTCCTCGACTCGGGAAACGAAAGACTCCACAATGCCAGATTCCTCCAACTGGAAAAATAATTCATGCGATATAAACGGGGGTAGGTTAGGTTAAGTTAGGTTAAGGTGGCTGTCAGCCAACACACTTAGACCAATAATAGGTCCATTGTGATACCACATGGATTTGGGAAGCGGTCTCTAGCCTACTCATTGAACCATTTGGAGCTTCTGATAAAGCGTAGGAGGTCCCTAACGTCTATTTTTTTTTTTAGATCTCCTAAGTGGAGTTTCCTTCTTTGGAAGAGAGCAATCATTTGAGAAGACGCCAAGCCTCGTTGTATGCTTGCCTATTAGACAATGTCCAGTGATGACACCCATAACCGCGCTGATATGCATTCTATTGATAGAAATCAAATTTTTAGAGCGTTTCAGATCCACCTTAGGCCAAACCTGTTTTGTCGCTAGACACTTTGTAGCACTTGTCCACCTAGAATTTCTCCTTTCAATAGCATCGAGCTTTAATTTAAGTTGTGTGTTCAGTGAACTTTTGTCTGGAAGGATGGGTATTGTTGTTCCATGTCTGGCAAGTTCGTCAGCCTTACAATTTTCTGTAATGCCCGAGCACCCAAATTAGGTGAATATTGAACTGCTCCGCCATCTCTATAAGAAACGATCGGCAGTCTAGAGCTGTTATAGAATTTATTTAGGATGTTTCCAAGGATTTGATTGCGGCTTGGCTGTCTGAAAAAATGCGGATATTAACGGTGTATATCAGGTTTTTCTTTCCAAGACAAGACTTCCCGTAATGCCATTATCCCCGCCTGAAACACGCTACAATGGTTTGGAAGACAAGATGAGAGGTTTAGATTAAGCCTATCAGAGAAGACACCACCACCCATCCCGTCGTTAGTTTTTGAACCGTCGGTATAGAAATGTACCGACTTATCTTCCGTAAAACCACCTTCTTCCCAGAATGGACAGCAACTTGGAAGTTTTTGTCAAAACTTAACTTGGGTATGGTGTAGTCAATGCCTTCAGGGAAGATATTAAACTTGTTTAAGATGGAGGCGTGGCCATATATCATACTTTCTTGGACCACTGTAAAGTAGCTTTAAAGCGAATAGCTGAGTTAGCTGCCATTTACCTACCAAAACTGTCGTACATAAGAATCGGTCTTGTGACCAGTGAGTTAGTCTGGGTTGTAAGCCCTATTTTGTTTTGCAAGAGAAGAATGAGACAGTGGTTTGCTTTACTCTTTATTTCATGTTAGGCTCCCAGCTTAGTTTTCTGTCCAAAATAAGACCCAGATATTTTGCTTCGTTGGAGAAGGCTAAGCTTGTACCATTCAGGGATGTAGTGTCAATAGGTGGGATTTAATATTTCCTTGAGAAGAGGACAAGCTCGGTTTTGTGGGGATTCACTCCTAGACCACACCGAGCTGTCCACCTAAATATTAAAAGTGTTTTGTAGGAGCTTTTTTAATGTAATGAGGTGTTTACCAGAGACTGCTATAGCAACGTCGTAAATATAGGCGATAACTTCGCAACCTTCAGCTTCCAGGATTATCAATAGCTCATTAACCACCCAATTCCGAAGAAGTGGGGATAAGACGCCCCTTGAGGTGTTCCTCTGCCGACATATTCTAACAGATGTCCCACCCAGCTTTGAGTTGATAATCCGACTATTAAGCAGTAGATTAATCAACTCGCCAAGTGAGCTATCTACCTTCAGATTTGACATTTGATTATCGCAGATGAGTAGACGTTGTTAAAAGCACCTTCTACTTCTAGGAAAGCTGCCATAGTGTACTCCTAAAGATACAGGGAGTAATTCAACAATTTGGGAATAAGTGAGATAAGATGATTAGAAGCGGGCGAGTACAAGTCTCCAACGCGTAATACTATACTACTCTATTCCGGAAGACCATCCGAGAGTCGATGGGAATACGAAGTCACACTGCTGCTAACACCAACGACATGTAAAGGCCTAATTTCTTTTCAGCCTCATGGTGATAGGATAATGACGGCAAAATTTCGGACTAGAGTATGTCGCGTCATCATTATACAGTGTTATGCCCTAACGGCTCGTCCAAAGACATGAACGAGACTAAGGGACGCCGAACAGATATGGCTACTCTCCAACTGCGCACTGCTGCAGTTCAAAGATCTCACGGCAACACAAGAATACTCAGGTTCAACATTGACCAGTTGAGTGATCCCTAAGTGGACCAACAATTAAAGGACAACCTTTCGAAAAGTGTGGAATCAAACAGCAGCCCACTGCCTGCAACCATCCAAAGCTATTGGTATGCTGTGAAAAATGTTTTTATATCTGGTGCTGAAAGAATTGTCGGTCGATAGCAGGAAATGTATTGTGCGTGACTTTCCCAGGAGACCTGGAAGCGGATCGACGAATGAAAACAGCATTGCAGCTACTCCAGCAGAAGAGAGGAGCGAGCTAGAGTCCCTATCGCATGAAGATGTGGGAAGTTCAGCGTAACGTGCGGCGTAACAAGCGCGACTACATCAATGATGTAAGCCACCGTCTACAGAATCACCAAATAGCTGACAAGTGGTCGCAATTCCAGCCAACACCCAGTGAAAAGCCTAGTCTTTGCTTATTTCAAATTAGGACCAGCTTAAGAGATAGAAGGGACGTTTTGCTAAGGTTTTGAACCATGTATTCGCTAGCGACATGCTCCAATCAGACTAAGGTACCCGAGGTAAGAAGCACCTGAATATGCACCACAAACCCCAGTAAGGATGAGATCACTACTGCGATCAAAGAACTGAAAAGCAACGGTACTTTACTTTGCTCTTAGGAGCAACGCCAGCAACATCGGCTGATGTGACGACCACATTAACACTCTGCGGATCATCATCGAGCAGTGCGTTGAATATAAATCGCCACTTCACCTGCTGTCCATATATTTTGAGAAGGAGTTGGATTGAAAAGATATTCACCTAGTATAGCCTCTCTAATGTTATCGAGTGCGGGGCATGTAAACAAGAAGGCGTGCTATTGTTTTGATTTTCTTCCTCATCTCTACAGATCCTGCAGTAGTCATTGTAGTGGATGGCCAAACTTTGAGCATGCCTACCCATTGTACAGTGCCCTGTTAAAACATTGGTTAGTTCTGAGTGGGTACCTTTTGTCACTGAATGCGAACGTGAACCAATGCAGGGTGAAAGGAAGCACTGCACGACTATACTGAATTTGGTTTATTGGAAATCCTGCAACTCCTGCGCATATCATTAGTTCGCCAAGTTTGAACCGTGAAGATCTCATTGATGCTCTGGAACTGTTGGGCGCCAACTATGCAGATAAAAAACGTTATATGTTGAGTGCGCTGTCACTGTAGCTTCATGCCATGAAGATTGAAATCTAGAGTCCAGAATACCAAAGATAGCTGCCTATGATAAACATTGACGCACTCATGCAATGCAGATGATGTGAGAATGCAAGTATTAGTGATTCGTCAGCGAATATTGGAGTAGATTTAGGTAAATTGTTGTAGTTATTCTCTCTTGTGTTTCAGAAGTCCATCGGACGTCTTTTGATCTATTACTGGGCACAGTAAGAGATCAGTCTAGATGCTTTTATCTATGGTTCGTTTTGTCTAATGCATCGGCGTGGGTAAGGTACTAAGCAAAGGACATTGGAGCCTCGATATCGGTTATGCCTATGCTATTTATACCAGATGAACCTTGTTCGGCTAGTTCATCAGCTTCGCAATTCTCCAGAATAACACAGTGACCTGGAACCTAACTATCTCATTGAGAGATACGCGGCTTAAAAATTCTAGCGTTTGGGGATTTGATGGCTGCCTGACTGTCGATATAAACAGCGATATCAGTCCGCGATACAGTATCAACAGGCAATCAGTCAGCGGCTTTGCGAATAGCGGTGACTTCGGCTTGAAAAACGATTCAATGGCTCGGAAGGTTAAAGGAAAAGTGAATGTCCAGGTCTCCCCAGAAGCCAACAGCAGTGACTCCGTCCTTGGTTTTGGACCCATCCGTGAAAATTTTGACAGCGATTCGGTGTAGAAGTGAGCGCTATGCGTCTACTCTGAAATGTCCTGTATGTCCGGTATTGAGCACAAGCGCTCAATACCGGACCAAGTAAAAAAAGCAGGTTTTACCTCTACGCTACTTTCTATATCTTTCCAGCTTAGTCTACCGAAAGTGCCGAAGTCAAGTAAAGGATGAGTTGTTGCATTGAGTGATCTTATACAATTTACTGTATCTCATCGTCGAGAAGTAATTTATTTAATTTTTGTTAACACCCCATGCATGCCAGAAACCCTCCACATTCTCGAAGTACTGGTACCAAAAGTAGTTACTCACTTTTACACCAACTTAAAGCTTACATATCACGTAGTCCTTGAAATAATGTTGTAGATACATATGCAGGCATTCGCGATTAGCTGACTACCTCCTTAACACAAGACTTTCTTTTATTTGGTAAAGTATCTCATAGAGCGTATGTTGCACTATCTTCTGCTTCATCCTGCGAGCATAATAAATTATTTAAGATGTTATGGAAAACTCAGACCGGAATGTCAGATGTAAAATTATTATCAAAGTCTCAACACTACTTTTCACGCACTTGTGCTCTTCATCATTTGCCAAGCCCTAATTATTTCTTACGTGCTCTGTTCCTGAAATTACTCACTGCTTCATTTACTTAATTATTCCCTCACTCTCTAATAAAATATCAGTTCTCATGGGTAGTTAGATACTTCCCGCTCCACAAATGTCATTGGCATTTCTTATGCAACAACAATACCCTCATATAGTCAAAATCCCCCATACAGCCCAACCACTTAGGCAAACATGCATGGCATTCATTAAAAACGAATCAAACTGCAAATTGTGTGTACACCGCTATACACATAAAGATGCAACCGGCAAACAAGTTTCAATTATCTACCCTATCCCAGCGCTTCCAACCCCTACAGAGTCCCTCTGTCTTCGTCATTCGCCCACATATCCTTTTCCCCACCATTTGACTTGGAAATTATACAAAACTTAGCACTTCCACCCAATTTGCATTCGAGAACAAGACCACAACGCTCACACATCCCCCCCCCCCCCACCAACGTCCCTAAGTACTGAAAAACTTGAATGTGACAAGCTCCGTGACAACAAACATCGGTGCATTGGCGCATTCCTTATTCTTGTTCCGTTGCACAAGGCAGAGACAAAAAGACGTGTATTAACGCGCTGAAATCTAAAATGGAATGCGCCAGGATCTTCACGTCATTTGGCTACCGCAAAACCTAATCGTATACTATGCCATTGGCGTAAGTCACAAATACACTTGCACATGTCATGTAGAGGATGGGGGGGCTTTGCAAATGGGAAACAATGTTGTTCCGTTAAAAGTTTAGCATGCAATCCAAGGCAACCGCTTCCTAAGGAAGTAAAGTCTGAATGAACAAAAAATTTTGATCCCACTGATATATGGGTACGATGTGGGAAACAAGAAGGAACACAGAATCGAGAACAGCTCTATCGTCCTGTCAAAGAGGTGAAATTTTGGGTTAAACTTAGACATTTGAAGTAATAAATCCCTATTGGATCTATGGGAGATGCTAATTTAAAAAAAATCCCAAAAATCCCAACCCATAATCCACAAATCCAAAATCCTCAACGTGGAAAGGTGTTTTTTTTTTAGAGGTACAGAACTTTAAAATAAAATAAAACACATAAAAGTCATGGTACTGGCCATGGTATTAGCTTTATTGGAAATATAATTTTATGCCATTAGTACTTAAATGCCGATGACAGTGACACATATAGAGAAATCACTGACGAATTGACCAAAGCGAAGTTCCAGTGGAACTCATATGAAAATAAAGCTACTAGACCAGTTAGGGTAGTAGGCAGAGGTCTTCACTTCTCGTGTGATGAACACGATATCATCGCAGACATTTAGGATTTTGGAAGTCAAAAACTTAATTAAAAAAGAAACCACACAAGGTTATGATGGGCAACCAATGACAAGAAACAAGAAGAAGTCGAAAAGATATATACTCGTAGGGTGACCAGATAAGAACGATAAGAAAATAAATTTAAATAAAATAACAATAGAGTGAAAATTGATTCTAGCTTTATTTTGAAGCTACATTCATGCCATTATGTATGGAATAGAACGTCATTTAAATGGCCGCCTCGGCTCTGCTGAAAGTGCCTCAAGCGGTTGGTTAAATTTTTGATGACTCGGTCCAATATTTGCGAGGTTATTCTGGCAATAACGTCTCGAATGTTGGCCTCGAGCTCGTCCAAAGTGGTTGGCTTGTTAGTGTAGACTAAGGACTTGATGTAGCCCCAGAAAAAATAATCGAGGGGTGCAAGTCGCATGATCGCGGCGGCCAATTGATCAACGCTCGCCGTGAGATGACCCATTCCCCGAATTACTCCTTAACCACTTCGAGCGTTGCGTCGCTTATATGGCATATAGCGCCGTCTTGTTGGAACCAAAGCGATGTTGTCGAGCTCTGGCTAAAAAAAGTTGGTTAACATCGTTCTATACCGAGGACCATTGACGGTAACGGTGTCTCCTTCCTCATTTCGAAAGAAATAAGGTCCAATGATGCCGCCGTGGCATAAACCGCATCAAACAGTCAATCTTTGTGGATGCATTGTGATGCTTGGTCGAACACTTGTGCATTGTGGACGCTCCAATAACGGCAATTTTGCTTGTTGTCATTTCCACCGCCCAATTAGCGAACTCACGGCGTTGTCTATGGTCGTCCGGCTTCAATTCTTACGCCAGCATAATCTTATACAGATGTAGGCCCAAATCCAACCACAAAAGAAGCCTGGTTGACTCTCTGGCGATGCCCAACTCAGCTGATCGACGCCGAATCAACATTTCTGGGTCTTCTTCGATACTGGTCGCTAAGGTGGCTATGTTTTTTCCACTTCGCGCCGATGTCTGTCTGGTTGGTGCTTTAAGGTCCAAAAGACTGTACTCATGCTCAAACTTTTCAACGGTGCTACGAATTGCCTGTGCACTGAAGCCATGATTATGACCGACCGCACGACGAAATGATATCGCAGAAGGTGCCATCGAAGGAAAAAGATGGCTCAAAGGCACAAAAGGGTACTGTGCAGTGGTAACGCTGGACATTAAAAACGCCTTTAACTATGCGAACTGGTCTTTCATTAGAAGATCACTCGCCAGGTTGGATACACCATATTGTTTGCTGCGTATGGTGACGAACTATTTCAATAACAAAAAGCTGGAGTACACCCCAGTCTGCGTACAGGCACTTAGAACGAAGGAGACCAAAAGGAGACAACATATAGACTCTGCACACTACGGACAATCAGCAGCTTCCAAACCATCTCAGACGAGGCCGCCTTTGTTGTTTTGCTGGAATGGTCCCCATCGACATCCTCGCAGACGAGATGTTCAGAATATACAATAGAACCCTGAACGAACACGATGCCAATAGCGTCAGCAACTATGTATGTGGCAAACTCGTCGTTGCAATAATACAAAAAAATTCAGATGGACATACACACTATGATTCAGACAATCCAAGACTGGATAAGTCGAAAACACGTGGAACGCAAATACCATCTTACACAGTTCTGGTCATGGCCGTTACCGCATATATCTCCACCGATTTTGACACGACAGTTCACCATTCCGGAATGCCCGGATGAAAATGAAGATACGGAGCATGCTGTCTTTTATTGCACACCCTTCGCGGCATGGAGAACTACTCTGCCCAGTCCGTTGTTACTCCTCGACCATATGCTGCGTTCAGAAGAGAATTGGAGGCAATATGCAGTTCCGTAACAACTCTCCAAAATGAGCTGTGGAGAATAGAAAAGCTGAGAAGAGCAGTGGAAGCAAGAGAAGCATCAGAAGCAGCTGACACAAGACGAATGGCATGATTTGCTAACCAACCCCGCTAATTAATACCTAATGGCAGTCCTTCGGGGAGAGTGGTAAAGGAGTGTTGGGTGTTTTTTTTTTTTTTTTGTTTTGTGTAATCTTCATAGATACCAGCAGCTCGGGGTACTGGCATGCCTAATTCGCAAAGCTGGATGATCGAGGCCAGAAATACGGCCACATACTGAACCACACCCTGCACACCTCGAAACACTCTCCCTGCGGGACTGCGGTTAGGTATTACTTCGCGGGGCTGGTTAGCTCTATAGTTCGGATTATTCGCGATACGTTAGTGCTCTATGCGCCTAAGGTCGCTGAGTATACTTGCCGTCATGTTAGATTTCGTCAATCTGAAGCATGTAATTTACGACATACTCGGGAGTGGACCACTCCCCAAATTAGTTTCGAAGGACGATCCTCTCGGTTTCATAAAAACACGTGTTCAGCGTTTTCCGGAACATTTTCACAATGTGGACAGTTTTTGATAGTTTCATGGCCGCGTTTGAAGAGGTTTTGTCTAGAACAGCCATGTCCCGTCAGAAACTGAGTCAGATAAGAGTTCGTTTCGCCGTGCTTCCGTTTTGTTCATGCATCGATGCGTCCATCTCCCCTTTACGGATATGTTCCACTGTTGTTGCCAGGTTGCAAGACTGCAGATTCTTTCATATTTGCTTCTTTCGTTTTCTACCCTGCCATTTCGAACTCGTTCGCTTTCAAGTCTCGCCTTTTCTTCTGCGAGTAAGTCTATGGGTAGCATTGAAGATACAATGAGCATAGCATAGTTCGAGACAGTTCGAAATGCACTGACGACCCTTAGTGCGCTAAGATTGTGGACGGATTTAACTCCAGGCACGTACGACTTAACTTTCCATATTTCTTCTGCGTACATATATATAGAACTGGGAGCTCCTGTAAGTAGAAGTCTTTTATTCTGTTTTGGGCCTCCGATATTACTCACTAGCCTTGAAAGTGTACTAATAGCTTTTGGGGGTTTTTTGTAGCATACTCAAGGTGGTGTTTGAAACTTAAACGAGCACTAATAATCACATCAAGATACTTAATAAACGGTTGAGAAACAACTTCATGCGAAACATTTCTACTTGTAATAAGCACCTCATCGGTTTTATGGTTAGCAAGCTGTAAACTAGCGTTAGCTAGACAATGGTGTACCGCTGTGATTGTCTCGTTGTACTCGTAGTTCATCTTCTTCGTCATACATAGCATTCCACAGCAGGGGCCCAAGAACCGAGCCTTGTGGGACACTAGTTATTTCGTACGTTTTAGTTCCCTCGTCAGAATCGTAGAGGAGGACTCTGTTCGCAAAATAGCCCATTATTATTTTGCAGAGATAACCAGGTATTTGTATCAACAGTGCTGGGTGTGGACTAGTACGTGGGCACATTCCCGGCATCGATTATTTAGGCTTGCGAATCGTGCATGTTGGTATCCCAGATTACTAGTATCTTTAGAAGATTACCACATCCATTGACGCAAAGAAAAGAGAAAAAAACCCTTTCTTCCCTGACATACTGCATCAATAATTATTTTCGAAGAAATACATTTCACACTAATATTCTACTCTACCACTTCTTGATGTGATAGATGAAAATATGGAGAATCAAATGCGTTATACTCGCACAAACCAGATGAAAGGGGTTTTTTTGGAATCATGCCACCATGCGTTACACATTGCAGGTGGAATGAATGGAAATTTCTTATTCACTACACCTTCCGCACCTCACTCTCTCCATAGTCATAACCACCAGACTACAGCCGAAGTGAATACTAACTTTTCCAGTTGACAGGATATCTTTTACTTATGTGCCTTTTGGGAAATTTGCATTTTCTTTCACGCACATGCATGCATTATTTTTGGTCTGGTAGCAAGAAGTGCATGTGTGTTGGTGATGCAGTCATTGTGGTTACAGAGAGAATAGTTTATTTAATCCCGGGAAAAAAAAGGATATTCATTCTATATGACTATGCTCCAAAACCACTACCATCAGACTCCTTTTCTTCCTTATATGGGTCGTCACGTAAATACACATGATCCTTCCCTCTGTCTCTGAGACAAAAGCCCCGAAGGCGGGATAGAAAAACTAAAGAATTGGTACACAAGAAACATGATTCGCATGATTTAATTTTTACATTCAACATCATGTTCATCACTACAGTCAGTCTTGCCAAGCACACCCCACCTTCATGTTCTCACTCACGTCACTTTCTTAGCCTACGTGAGTGTCAGAAGTGGAAAGAAGCAACTAGATGTGTTTCCATCTGTGGTTGCGTTGCTGAAATAAGCCCACTATTCCTGACAACAACACTCTATCAAATATGATAGGATAGAAACGTGTGGTAGAGTGTGGCTCAAAGGAACATGCGAAGAGAGAAATGGAAATCCGTAAAGGATGTTACCAAGGATGTCAGTCCAAATGCGAATAGAATCTTTTCTGAAGTAGAAGAACAAGCAATGAACTAACTCGTTTACGTGAGTGAATATGTTCTCGTATCTGTGTGTATGAGTTGAAGAAAGTTACTTATGATGTTACGTGCGTCTGCGGTTCGGATGAAAAGTATGTTAATTAGCTTTGAAAGGAGCAACGGAATGTTGGTGACCTGTAAAAGGGTAGAGAATTTAATTATTTATTAAAAAAAAAAAGAAGAAGACTTATGTGGTAGAGGAACTTGAGACACACTTCTTTTATTGGATTATTTTGACGCGATTTTTAACAACCTCAGCCATTAACTTGAAAAGAGAGAAGGGTAAGTAGTTCGGGTTAAGATGAATGAAGCGAGTTTTAATTAATGTCAGGGTACACGTAAGTCAGGACACCTGAATTTCGATTTAAGAGACTATAAGTTGTCACAGTGCACAAACCAAACCATAATCACATCTTCTTTGAACAGTGGTGTAGACAACAGACTAGACACTCTTACGCGGTTATACGAAAGCGTAAGGAGAAGAATAGGGACATGGGTGAAGGACAACTTCATTGGTTTGAGAGTAAGATTCAAGGTAAGATGAAGATGGGAATGCAGTGTTTTTTAACTTCCATGCATGGTTTTTTTGCTGTCGTAAAGCAACTCTTACGGTAAGTATTGCATACACAATCTTCAATAATATCCGACTTTACTTACTCGAAAACTATACTTCCTACATCAAAAATATCGCAGCAGAAATTTTGGGTTTTGAAATTCTCTAAGCTATGGATTCCGAACTATTCAAAATTTTCGAAAATTTAAAGTAACAAATCTTTCAAATGGAAGTCGTTTTAGAGTGCCAATGTCTAAATATTGCGGCCAAAAGTTTTGGTTTTCAAAATTTCTACAAGACGGACGCCGAATTGACAGTTCCAATTGGAACAAGAACCACCTCTGCAAAGGATCAGTTCGTTTCCCTCTATATTGCTATGACCTGGAACCCAGAGAAATCTGATTTTGGTCCGACAACCTAGCGATGAAAGCTCTTCCCTACACTGTTCCACCAGCTTGAAATCTGTTGTTAGTTGATAGCAGCCTGACTATAGACGAAAATGGCAATTTTGTCAATTAGTGTAGACTTCTGTCTTATTATCCGACACGCTTCACGTATTGTCAGAACTATCGCCAGGAAGACACTGGCTGAATCGGGAAGTCAGAAGCATACTTATAAAGGGTCTCCCAAAATTAACGCAAGATTTGAACTTCGCGCCATTTGCGCGATAAAGTGTTGCCAACGAAAAAAAAAAAAACAGCGTGACAACTGACAGTTCATGGTTATTAAAAATGGAGTGCTACACGAAAGAACAACGCGTTTTCATTGTTGAGCAATATTTTAAAAATAATGAAAATTTGGCAGCTACAGTTCGTAATTTTCGTACAAAATATGGTCGGAATAGTAATATAACTTCAGCAACTTAATTCAAAAATTCAGGGAAACTAGATCAATTAGTGATCTTAGACACTTTGGCCGTCCTTCAATAAGTCGTTCAATACAAAACATCGAAGCAGTTCGTGAGAGTGTTGTTTGGAGTCCAGAAACATCAATTTGGCACAGTGGTCAAGAATTGGACAATTCGAGAAGCTCTCTCTACAGTGCACTCTCACGAAAGATGTGCATCTTCATACATACAAAGTGCAATTGACTCAAGAACTAAAACTTACTGACCACGCACTGTGAAGTTGAATTGATTATGGAACAATAACAAGTGGATGCTGATTTTTCAAACAAAATCATCTTCAGCGACGAGGCTCATATTCATCTCGATGGCTTTGTTAATCATCAAAATTGTCGAATTTGGGGTTCAGAAAATCCACGAGTGATTATTGGGAAACAAATGAATCCATAACGCATCACTGCTTGGTGCGGATTTTGGGCTGGAGGCATCATCAGAACATTCTTCTTTGAAAATGCGGCTGGTCAGCCATTAACAATAAGAAAAAACGTCTTTGTTTACGACACCTCGGACTGCAGTCAGACAAGCTTATCTCTGTCAGCGAAAGCCTCACTAAGCAGAATATTGTCATATATCGGAAAGCTCACGAACTTAAACAACAAAATCAGCTATTTTCTGTATACATGCGAGGCGGACTAGTCTATGTACGCCAATCACCCACAGGCAAAGCTTTTTTTTTGTAGATTGCATTCAACGCTTGGACCCTCTTGCTGCTGCTGCTATAAATCATAATGAACTGGGATATGCTACCTAATCTGCGCTTTATATATTTCCATCATGTTGGTTCGGAAACATGGTTTGACCAAAAATATCAGATAACTTGTACTCAGTGGCAGGGTATAAAATCTTCCGTGATGACAGGCAAAATAAAATTGGTGGTGGAGTTGCCATCTACTTATGTATGGAATTGCCTGTCAAGATAATTGCAACCTCTCCTCCTGGCAGCCCCATTGAGTATTGTTTCATACAGCTTAAGAGTGTGGGTAGGAAATACCTACTTTGTGTCGTATATCGACCCTACAGTTACTTGGATCTTTCGCAGCTGTATTTTTTCCTAGAAAACAATTAATCCTCTTTCTGGAAAACCATTGTCTGTGGCGATTTTAATTGCAATATATTGGATCGCGTAAACTCGTTTTCTAGAACTGAGATGCTAAAAACACTAAACCTTGATCTTTTAAATTCATCTACTCCGACACATTTCACTAGTGCAAGCAGCACCCTCCTTGACTTATTTTTTGCCAGTGATACTCAGGATGCCTTTTACAGCCAAGTTTCTGCTCCCGCCTTTTCCAAGCATGATCTACTATTTGCCTCTTTCGACTTCGCATGTTGTAAAGTACCATCAAAATATTCCTATCGAGACTGTAAAAGTGTACAACCGAACATCCTGGAACGAGACCTGCAGTGTGTTAACTGGCTCCCAATTTTCGCCGAAACATCTCCTGACACACAAGTTGATTACCTGCAAAGTGTGATTAAGCAATTGTTTGATTTTCATGTTCCTCTAAGAACCAAGCTTGCAAAATACAACAGCAATCCGTGGTTTATACCCGAAGTTCTTAGAGTCAAAAACCAGCGTGGCATATAGGAAATGGAAATTTTTCCGGCTCCCAGAATTTTTCGAATCTTTCAAAATTCTTAGAAACCTTGTGTGTTCGAAGGTCAAACAAGCTAAGCGAAGTTTTTAGCGAGCACCTTAATTATAAACTTCCAAACAAAACATTGTGGAAGAACCTTCGTCAACAAGGTATAAGTGGTAAAACAAATACTACGCTTGATAACGTCGATCCAAACCAGCTGAATCAAGATTTTGTTAAAATACAATCCATATTAAATACTAGCACATTTCCTTTAATTGAATCTAGCGGCTCTTTTGAATTTATCAGAGTTGAGCAAACCGATGTTGTTAGAGCTATCCTCAATATTAAGTCGAAAGCTGTTGGTATTGATGGGATCCACCCGCATTTCATAAAAATGATTTTACCGTACATCCTTCCGGCAATAACATACATCTTTAATACTATCATAGCCACATCCATTCCTGTCCTAAAAAAGAAAGCAACAAGCAGTGTACCTGCAGAATATCGACCCATCGCAATCCTCCCATATTTGTCTAAGGTTTTGGAAAAGTCTGTTCACTTTCAACTGTCTGCCTATCTTCGACAAAACAAATTGCTCTGTTCGTATCAATCTGGTTTTAGACAGCATTTTAGTTGCACTTCAGCAATTGATAACTATTTCACTTTTCTGACATTACTAGACTTTTCCAAGGCATTCGACACGGTTGACCATGGGCTACTTGTAAAAAAACTGAGAACGTTGTTTGCTTTCTCCTCATCCGTGGCAAATTTCATTCTGTCCTACCTCACGGGTCGTAAACAAGCAGTTTTCGTAAATGATATCCAATACGAGTTCCTTGCAACTTCAGCGGGTGTCCCCCAAGGCTCCATTTTGGGCCCATTGCTTTTTACAATATTTATCAACGATCTTCCAAAAACTGTTCACAACTGTACATAAGTAGCGAGCACGGTCTCGTCGAAGATACTGCACAGAAACACAATGAAGATCTTACTAAAATTCTTACTTGGTCTGAAGAGAATTCATTACGATTAAATCCTGATAAATCCAAATGCCTTGTCATAGTCGTAAGTAGAAATGATCTTGATACCGCCTGCCTACCCACCATATGTCTTGGGAATACGGTAATTGAATTCGTCCACAAAGCTAAAAATCTAGGTGTCTGGTTTAGCACAACATTGTGTTGGGATAACTATATTCGCACCTTAATCGGTAAAATTTAGGGCTATTTCAGGAATCTTACTTGTTAGCAAGATAGCTGAAAAGTATTTAATATAGAGGTCAAATGGTAAAAGATACAGAAGTACATTCAGAGCTTCCGCCGGACATGTCTGCATGGCACTCGTGGTACCTATGGCGTCCGTTCTCTCTACTTTGCTTATTAGTTTAATATTGTAGTCTTTGCTCGGGGCAGGCCCTGAAACAAGTGACCCACACATAAGTATTACCGCTGTATACGTATATATTAATAAGACCATCTTCGGTCGAAGTCCCCACTTCTAACCAAGGATTTTGTTGCATGATTTTGTTCGATGTTTAACTTCCAGTTGAGCTTTGGGTCTAGCATAATTCCTAAAAACCTAACGCTGGAGGATAGAGGAAGTAATTAGTCGCTTAGCCGTGGAGGCGAAAAGGTCGATATTATGGTTTCGGTGGTAAAAAGCATCAGTTCAGTTTTGTCTGGATTGACACTGAGCCCACAACTAGTGGCTCAAATGCTTTCCTTATTCAAAGCGCATGATTTCTTTAATGACTGAAGGAAATATTCCCGATACTAACATTACCAAGTCATCCGCATATCTGATAACCCTGACACCGTCTCTGTCAAGTCTTGACAGCATTTTATTTATTACCATAAGCCATAGAAGAGGTCATAAAACCCCACCTTGAGGCTGTTCTCCTGTATACGAATTTGGCCAGAGTGAAATTACCTAGGTTTGGCTGAACGACTCTGTTTTTTTTAACAAGGGTACTATCCAGTGACTAATAAAATATTCCACTGAACTCTGTGAGAGCCTCCTGAATTGGTTCAGTTAGAAAGTTGTTAAACGCGCTTTCAATGTCTAAGAAGATGGCTAAGGTATATTGATTGTAGTGAATGAGTTTTTCAACCGTTTGCAGCACCTCATAGAGGGCCGTTTCTATGGAACTCCCCTTGGAGTACGCGTGCTGGGATTTGAATAGTGAGGACGTCTCGAGATTCTTTCTTATGTCAGCATCTAGGATACTTTCCAGTGTCTTAAGTAAGAAATGGGTCGGAAATTTCCAACTTTTGGAATAAGAACAGCTCGGACGCGTCTCTAGCTCAAGGGGACGCAATTTAATGAAATACGGCTTCTAAAAATAAACGACGGGCTGGAGTGTTCCTTGGACAAGATCTTGCCTAATCTGGCGAAGTTGTTGATGGTTTCAATGGAATAGCAGTATTCCATTCAAGCCAGTTTTGATGGATTTTGTTGTAGATTTTGAGGCAATCCTTATACGGTTGCCAGAAATTATGTTCAAATTGGATAGATCATCATTCCACCATAGGGGAAGTTTTCTATACCTAACTGAGCATGAGAATTTGAAGACCATATCCATGGCCTTCACTAGAATCATGATCTTCGCATTTAGCTCTTCGACCGATTCCATTTTCAGATCAGGTATTTTGCATAGTTTTGAGTTAAAAACTTGACGCGAACTTCTTCCAGTCAATTCTCTTTGCATTTCTAACGGGCTTAGGAGACTCAACCTTGAGGTAGATTTTTAAATAGCATGCGGGCCTTCGATGCCCCAAAAGCGAGTATTCTGTTTATTGACATCGGCTTCATCACTCATGCTTATTTTCGAATCGATTGAAAAATCGTACTCTTCATGGTTTAGGCTTATGATGAGCTGCCTGTATTCCAGACGGGCTTAGTAGTCTGTAGGCAGTAATTGATGCATCATTTGTTTTTATACGGAAACATCTTCAAGTCTTTCACCAAAATATGCTGCAGATACCGCCTCAATACCGTGGCTCGACATCTCGGTTATGTTTGTGGATACTCATCATTTTTAAAAAATTTAGAAATTGTATTGGAAAATCTCGAATATCTTGAAAACCGTTTGTCCTATTTCCATCCAAATTTCAACGTTTTAGATTTTCAGCAAGGTGGGTACTGAAATCTTTAACATTTTCCAAAAATAGCTCAAAATTATCTAGCGCAACTTGCTTACGGTAAGCATTGCATTGGTATTGTATTTCCGAAATTCAAGGCACAGGAAAAATCGTTCCGCAATGCGCATATTTCAAAAATTATGTATTTTATAACAAAAAATATTGCGGCACAAATTTTAGTTTTTCAAATTCTCTATGAGGATGGATGCCGAATTGTTTAACTTTTTTTGAAATTATAAAGTACACAACTTACCGGGATGTTAAAAATTAACTGATCTTCATTGCAAATGAATCGAAAACGGGTGCGTCTTACAAAAAAAATGAAAAAGTTTAAAATTTACGTTTTTGAATTTGCTATAGATGGGTGTTGAATTTTCAAAAAATTTTCAAAAATTGAAGCTACACAATTTTTCAAAATGTACAACTTTAACCGGAAAGTGAAAAAAAAATTGTTTTAAGAACGGCTATCCGACAAACGGTGCGTCCTATGTAAATAATACCTATGGCCGAAAATGTTGGCTTTCAAATTCACTACCAGATGGATGCCGAATTTTCTAAATTTTTCAA